>CM031863.1:20033888-20107106 GCA_018697195.1 Certhia americana
TTATTATTATTATTATTATTATTATTATTATTATTATTATTATTATTATTATTATTATTATTATTATTATTACTGTTGTTATTACTATCATTAGTTCTCTGTCTAATTTTAATCTTGACAAAAATCTTTCATTTTTCTTTTAAAAAAGACATGAAGTTAAATAAACTAACAACTAGATACAGTAACATTAACTTTTTGTATACTTCAACATTTTTATATTTGTCAAGGAATATCTCTGAGAATCTCTAGATATTTGTTCTTGCTTTCCTCTGTAAATCTAGCAGGAGCAAAAATGTACACACACAAAACTGAAAAAGGTTTGTGTCCCCCCAAAAAACATTCCATGTTGTCTCATCTGCTGTGTGTTATGTATGGAAATCTCAGTTCCCGTTTGTAAACCAGGAAGTAAGTGTTTCAAAAATATATTGCTTTGTCTCATAAAATTTTAAGAAAAGTATTGATGTTAACAATATAGGAATGAATGAAAAGAGGCAAATGTTGTAAATCCTAATCACCTTTCGGGTAATTTAGAAACAAGTTGGGAGATGAAGAGCACCTTATAAAACTCCCACCATGTTTTTTCCAGCCACCATTTGTAATGGAGAAATGGATTGTGGGCATAGAAGAGCACCAGTCTGTAGAATGTGTTGTTACATATGAGGTAAGCTCTAAGAAACAAATAAAATAGTTGATCCAAGACAAAACCTACACAGAAGGTGGGGAAATAACATCCTCTGGCTTTGCTATATCCTATAATCAAGTTCTCAGCAGCCTGTAATTAGTTGTAAAATATAAACTTCAGAGCAACAGCTGAATGAAGTTTAAAGGGACAATAGCCTCAGACTGCTGCCTGGGATGGTTCTTCTCAAGGATGAAAGCTTCTTTTGCTTGAAGTGTAATGGTCAATGTTGTTTACATTATTTAAAGAGGTTAGTTTTTATCTTTTCAATGATTTGGTAATTAGGAGAGCAGAGAAGCAACAGAAGAAATAAAATGATAAATCAAGAATAAGATAAAATAAAACCCAGAATACAATTTGATGTGATAAAAATTAGCTTTGTAAAAAGAGTTTGCAGTTACTTACAATACTGATTTTAATAAAGACTAACTCTGTCTGGCAAAAGAAGCCTAACAAATGATATTCTAGCTCTGTCCTGAACAAGCATTCAGGCAGTGATGGAGCAATGGGGAAATCCTGGACCTTGCTTGCTTGTCTCAGAAGTGAAGTAGTTTTCTTTCAGGCTGAAGTTTCTCATAGGAGTCATAGGTCCTTAACAGCAAACTGAAGGATACTTCAAGAAAATGTTGGTGGTCCCCCTGCAAAAATACCTGCTTAGTCCTAGCTCTTTTAGCAGAAAGCAGTGCACATTTGATGCTCATTAATAGAACTAGTAAAATGTATTTTTATGTTTGTAGAGAATGGCCTTCAGATATTTCCTCCACAGGGTAATTGAAGCAGTTATTCACTACCACATTTTTAGCATAATCACAAGTACAAGCCAAAATTATCTATAGTCTAAAAATATTTGAGAACTAGCTAAGTGGCTTTGCAAAACAGGCTCTATATTGAAACACTGCTGCCGCTCCGGCACTAGTGGAAGTTCCCTCATAGGGGCGCTTAGTGTGTTGTGAGTTGTTACATCCTCATGCTTGTTGTCCTTCCTGAGCAGAGTGATGTTAGAGCTCCCAAAAGCACAAGGCACATCCAAGCTATCTGCTGGAGCAAGGTGAAAGCACAGGACGAGGTTGAGGCAGTACAGCTCTTGATACAGACCTCACTCCCCAATTCAGAGGGGAATTCACGGAGCAGATCTGACTCAGGTAAGTCAACACATGAACGTTATTGCTGACATGGGCAGGGCATATGTGGGGGGAACAGCAAGAAGTCAATGCACGTCAACCACCCCACTCAGCTTGGTGTCACCTGCAGGTGTGCTGAGGGTGCACTCAATCCCTCTGTATATCAGTGATGAAGGTAATAAATAACACTGGTCCCAATATGGGCCCCTGAGGGACATCACTTGTCACTGAGGTACATCAGGACTGAGACATTGACCTCTGGATGCAACCATTCAACCAATTCCTTACCCATCAAATCCATCTCTGTCCAATTCAGAGAGAAGGATGTTGAGGGGGGATCCTGTCAAAGGCTTTACAGAAGTCCAGATCAATGACATCTGTAGCTCTTCCCTTGTCCACTGATGTTAAGATCAGGAAGCATTTTGCTCCTCCAGTCCTCATCCTGCTGTCCATTGACTTGGTAGGTGTGGGAAGAGAGGCTGACTTTGAAGATTGAGACAAAATTTTCTCCCCATCTGTCTTTACCAGTTTTCTAGTGCTGTTTATCAGGGGGTTACATCTTCTTTGAACTTCTTATTTTATTAACATAGCTGAAACCCATCTTGTTATTCTTTGCATCCCTTGCCACGTTCAGTTCCAGCTTTGTTTTGCCCTTTCTCACTACATCCCTATACAACCAAACTTCATGTCTATACTCTTCCCGGGCTACCTGTCCTTTTTTCCACTTCCTTTGCTTCTTTCCCCTTAGTTTGATCAGCACTTCCCTACTCAGACACACCAGTCTCTCATCTTCTTTGCCCAATTTCTTGGTTCTGGAGAGCTCTTGCACTCTGTGGAAGACTTCCTTAAAGATCAGTCAGCTCTATTCCACTCCCTTGTCCCCAGAGGATCCTTTTGACTATGTCCTTGAGGAGCTGGAAGTCTGTTTTCCTAGAATTCATGAGCCTAACTTTACCTGACCCATGTCCCTCAGGACTACAAACCCTACCAATGCATGGTCATTGCAGCCCAGGCTGCCTCCAGTCTTGATGTCCCTGATTAACTAGCTTACATTGGTGGCCATCAGATCCATTTTTCCCCTGGCAGATCTGCCTGTTACCCCTCTCTGAAGGGTAAGGGGGATGCCCTGTACACTCCTGTAGGAAGCAGGCTGGAAGCAGCCCATGGTGATAAGCTCAAACTCAACTGGAGAGCTTTGGCAGCTCTTCCCTCTCACCCTTAGCCACAGAGCACCCAGCTTTGCACAGATGTTGTGCTTGGATAAAGAGCACCTCCTGTTAGAGATGTGTGGGTGCTCTTGCTCTGGCCAGTACTCTTGCAGAGGGGCACACATACTGAGGCTGTAACCTCAGAAGCTGCATGTGGGGTGGCAAAAAGTCCCCTGTGGATGATACAGTGTTATGACAAGTACAATACTGACAGCCTGGCAGACACAAATGCTCCTGACATCCTGCTTTTCTCTGAGGGATTGTGGAAATCTTCCCGCTGCATTCTTCTTCCACAGCTCAGCTTGTCCATTTCAGCCAGCCCTGGCTCATCATTGTCTGACTTCTGGAATGGTGTTTGTTGTGGTTTCTGGGGCTTGATTTGTTCAGTGAGATACATTTAATAATGTGGTGGGCTTTACAATGCAGTTTTCATTTCCTAATAAATTTATGCTGCTGAGAGATTCACACTCAGCTCAGTTGAGTCTGCCTTTAAGATCTCCTGTTGTTTTTGTAAGGTCTTTGTTAGCCAAGCTGTTTTTCTCTTTGACTTCACAGTAGGGCTGCAGAAATGGTTAGGCTGGGACACCTGAGGGGCAGTACAGGAGCTGGAACAAGATACCAGTGAGCAGAGGAGGAATTTCTCAATTTTGTACATTACTGGCAACTGTAGAAGAATGGCCCTGTGAATTGAGAGGTGCTGGGTTTGGACTACAAATACATCTAACATGGGGGTGCTTATTCCTAAACAATTGTGATCCATTTGCAACACAATTACGTTTGTAGTGCAAAGGAAACCCTGTCTGAAAAGATATATCTTTAATCCAGATTAGTTTAGCAAATAGAGGTTACCCTGGTTTTGGGGTGATGAGCCCTGCAGCCATACCAGGTGTGGTGTGTATCTTCACAGGTTGGCTCAGCTGCTGTAAGCCAAAATGGTTGCTTTTTTTTCAGTGAGTGGTGGGAGAGCTTGTCTGTCCCTTTGGCACACTGGAGGAGTTACATGGAAGCACTAATGTTTTGTCAGCAGCCAATTGAATAGGCACAGTTCAAAAGGAGGTGGGTTACCAGCCAGCACAAAAGCTGTGCCTCATCTCTAGCAAACCTTCTTTACCAGAAGCCTGTCTTCTTTACCAGACCACCTATCCCAGGTTTAAAAGACCACCAAATCCAAGCACAAAGGTAAGGGTAATTCCTGTCTAATAGGCTAAAATAACCAGCAGTGAAGGTACTACTTCTGTGGGGTACCACACAGAGCATGTGACTCAGTGTACAGAGTGGGTGGCTTAAAGACCACGTGAGAGAGAAGCCCCCCAGCCCATGAGAGGCAGCCACACAGGGCACACTGGGAGATCCTTGCTGGGCAGCTGGATCTGGTTGGGTGTAAGGAGCAAGAACTGAACTGTCTGAAGGGAGGCTCTTGTTCAGGGAGATCAGCACTGGTCCCATAGCACATGTGATGGCCACCTGAGTGTTAATGACAAATGAAGACCCAAACTTGAGTCCTGAGCCTGCTGTTCCTAGGTTTATGAGGGCTGTGATTTACATCCAGCCTTAGTAGGAGGGCATGGGGGAATGGCAGAGGCAATAGTGTCTAGCAAGTACATTTTGGGATACATGTTTCTTTTGAAACTATGACTTTCACGGAGGTTAAGAAGCAGAGGAGGCAATTCCCATCTGTCTTTCTCTGAAAGAAGGTTCACCTCTAAGTGCAGGTGGAGCTATCTGCTGTGTAAGTGTCACACACACTATGACAGGGAAGACAGTTTCCTTTTCACATACTTGACAATAAGTTGAAGTGATTTAAATCTCTTTGGATTCAAACAAAGTCTGGGGAAAAGAGGAGTAGAAGAGATCATCCATTACGTTTTAACAGGAGCAATCCTAATGAGGACAGAGCTGCTATCCAGCTCCCACAAAACTCCCATGGTCAATGAAGTGTTCCAGAGAGAGGCAGCGAGGGTTATGCTTTCTTGTTGGAATGATATTAGCAATCTTTAAGGACAAATCATTCAAATCTCTCTAGAACAAAATTATTTTAGCTGCTCCCCATGGGTCTTTGGCCAGAGCTGTGGCCTCAGATAAGAGGAATTCCTGTTCTCTGCTCTACCCACAAAGTAGCAAACCAGGCAGCCTTTGCAGTTCAAATGGAAAATTTACAGCTATTGTATTTGCTAAAGGCTTTCATGAAAACCACAGGACTGACATTCAAAACCACTTCAGTGTGATCTCTGAAAGCTACAACTTTTGTTACGACCCCAGGGCTGTGACAGTAGGTGTAGAGGGAACTGCAATACCCTGAGTTACTCACAGTTAAACACTGTCTGAGCCAGCCTGGCTGAAGCCTAATGCCTCACTGGCTTTTCCACATACAGAGTCGGTTTTCTGCATGAAGCTGGATGCAAAGTGGATTGAATTCTGAATTTGTAGTAGCAACAACAACTGAAGTAGCTCTGCTTTTTATGGTGTATAGCAGTTTGAAAAGAAATTGGAGCCAGAGGAGCTGAATGTGGCTACCACAGCTGGGATTTGCAGTGGCTCTGCACTGCTTTCTCTCTGTGCTGGGCTGCAAACAGCAGATGGGAGAGATGCAGCTGGAAGGCAATGTTGCAGCAGCCCTGGTACCTTGGGGTGACCTCTGTGCCAGCTCTGGAGGTCTCCAGGCTCTTTTCTAATGAAATGTGGAGAAATCTGCTGAGGTTGCCAAGAGCATCACAGGGCATGTTTAAAACTAGGTTGGATTCAAAAGACCAGGAGGCACCTGGGAGTGGGAACCCACCTGAACAGCCAAGTGGATGGCTCAGTAACTGTCTTCTAGTCTAAGCTCCATAATCTGCAGAGGCATGAGAAATACTTGTATCACTTGCTATTTCAAAAGCCCAGCATTATGTTCAACCATAACACTGAACATATTCAAATCTAGGACTATTTGCTGCAACGCTGGGAGGGGAAGGGTGGTTTGAGGTTCTTCCAAGAGAACCCCTGGTACCTAACTTCACACCTTCGGTAAGCCTAAGAGCGGTTTTCCATCGATTCACAGAAAGCTGACTCTGTCTCCATTCCCTTGCCAGGCACTGACAGTCAGTGGATGCAGACACTGCGTATGCACCAGATAGCAAAAGCCATTTCTCTCCAGCACGGCCACCCCCACAGCCCGACCACAGTCACCCAGTACCTGCCCTACCTGCACAGCCAGGACTCCTACGCCGCTGCCGTCAGGAGGACACGCGCTCCCGTCAGTCACCAGTTCACATCCATCAGCCACTCGAGGAATTCCTCTCCCCTGTCACACAGTTTGATGAGAAACCTTTCGAATCTGCACTTGAACTCAAAAGGCAGCAGCGCCTCCAGCACAGCCTCTGACACCCCTTCAGAGAGGGACAGGTGTGCTGGCAAAGGCAGGAACGCCTCCCGCAGCGCCACGTCCCGCAGCTCCTCGGACGGGCGGCGCAGCGGGACCGGCTCCCCGGTGCCCCCCCGGCACTCGGGAAGACCCAGCAGGACTTCTCTGCCAGCGGCCCCCCCGGCTCCCCCGCACCGCAGGTACCCCCGCGCCCCTCCGCAGCCCACGGCCATCCCTGGCATGCCCCCGCAGGGTGACAGCGAGCCCAGGAGGGGCGAAGGGGAGAGCAGAGCCGGAGAGGGCGGCTGGATAAAGGTGCAGCACGCAAGGAAATCCCACAGGCAGGCAGCCGGCAAGCCGGGAAAGGAGAGAGCAAGGGGGAGCTGGCGAGGCCGGAGGATGTTCTGAGAGGAATTTGGCCCTTTATTTAACTGAACGTTCAACCTAGAGAAGATATGCCTGCTCCTATTTAATTTGCTGCACCAAAGCCGGTACCCAGCTGGCTGGGGCCTCCCAGCGGACAGGGAGAGCTGCCACCTCTCCTCCTGCACTGTCAGCACCAAGCGATTTAATCTGGTTTTCTCCCCTCTGTTTGGCTGCTCGTGTTCTCAGCTGACTGGATATCCACTCATTTGTTTAATATTTCAAAAATAAAATCCGTAAGGCACAGTCAGGTGCCACAATAAAAGGCTCTCCATTTCATCCTTAGGAGAGATGTGCTGTTACTTCTCTCCTCACCTCACTTTGCCTCTAGATGCTGAGTCCAGCTCTGAGCAGGGTCTTCTCACCCCTTGGCTAGTCTGCTTCTGCCAGGGCTATAGGAAGAGGTAGTATTTTTATCAGACCAGCCTAGTCTGAAAAAAAGGGACACAAGGACATTTTTCTTCTAGTCCACTTTAGCTTCTCCGCTTTCAGCTTGCCATCCCTTCTCAGGAATTTCTTACTTTGTTCCTTATTAAAAGCCCCAACATTAGCTATCCAACACTACTGAGCACACTCTGTCACGTACACAGTTGTCTTAATCAGAAGGAGAATCAAAAACTAGGCTTTAATCTTTTGGGGAAAATAAATTAAAATAGAGTTAGAAGAAGGCATTGCCTTTATTATAGTTACAACTAACCCCACTGAGGTCTATGATAATATTTATCCCTGTGCAGCTGGTATTTTTTAATTGAATTTTTAAATGTGGCCAGACTGTGTGACTTTTGTCTTTCAGTATTCAGGTAGTAAAGACAAGGTCAGCAAAGTTTCTGATTAATGTGGTCTTTAGCTCTGCTGAGAACAAAGACACAGCTTAGACTCAGTTGGCGTCAGAAAGTTTCTTCGTGGCCTTTTCACTCCAAGTTGATTTCACACAATTAAAAAGGAGAAAAAAAAAGTTTGGGTTTCACAAGATGCAAGAGAGAAAAAAAGAAGAAAGAGACAAAGGAAGCTGAACCCAAAGCAATGCATGGTACCCTCTGAAGGCCAAGGAACTGTAAATTAGAGATGCCTTTGGACAGGGTGCTGCACAGCACCCATCCCAGGTGGTACTTGCTGGCACACCATTGTGAGTGATGCTGGCAGAGCTGCTGGCATGTCACCCGCTCAGGGTGAGGGGGTATCACCATAGCCCTGTCACTGGACATTCTAAAGGACATGTAAATTCCCTGCTCTGCACTAAGGCCACTCTCCTGTGGGTGCGTGCAGCTCTCCTTCCTCTGATTGCCCCCAGCCCCAGTGAGGCCTGAGCCCTGGGGTGAGTTTCCAATACTTAAAAGAGTGAACTGAACATTTCATGCATTCAGGACAGGGTCCACCAAAACCAATGGAGCAAGACACAAATGACACCAGGTGTCAGGAACTGGATCTCTTGTTACTCAAATGCCTTTTCCTCTGACAACAGTTAAGAGCAGAAAACACAGAAGCTTTACCTTGAAGTGAATCCAAGGTAAATGCGTGTGATGCCTTGTGGTAACAAAGTCTGCCATTTTCTTGTGGCTTCAAGTGGCTGAAAGCTAGTTAGTAACCCAGCTTCTGGCCCTGGTTTACTGAGCCTGACAACTAATTTGGGGAACATGGACAATCTGACCCTGGATGTTTCTCTGTCACAATTTAGTAGGGGACTGGGATTTTGTCTAGGTTGAGGATCCTTCCCTGACATTTCTTGCCATGACCAAAATGGGCTGAAGGATATCAACTAACAGTAGCTGAGCCTGAGAGTAGTTGCTAGAAATGTGCTTGTGTTACTAAAATTTGGATATGCATCTCAGGAATCACACTTGGGCCTGTACAAATCCTAAGAAAGAAATTGCAAGAGTTTGGAAAGGCACCTTTTTCTTCTAGGGTGATCAGGATGGCGGTGTAGTTGTACAGTCCTGAGACACTGTGGGCTGGTGGTGGCAATTCAAGATATATCAGCTGCCTGTGGTTGTTCGTCAAGATGCCCAGCAGGATTCCTCTGCTGTTTGTAAGCTATTTAATGCCATGCCTAATTTTAATCTGCAATGTACTGTTTGTCCACATCTGTTGTATTAAAGTCTTCATTAGCATTTAAAGAAGGAGCGGATGGTATTGATCATGCCCATTAAAATTAAACAATCATGCATTAGTGACTGATTAGAAATCCTTTTGCTGTACCAGCATTGCTGGTTAAAGCAACAGTGAGTGAACTTGTTTAAAAAAAATTTAGATTTGAGATTTAGTTTTCTGTCCTTTTTTTATCACTTTTAACGTGGCTAGTCCCTATCTTGCTGATAATTCATTATACATAAAAATGTGCTTACATTTTCACACACATACCAATACTTTACAAAGCTGAGCCTTTTTTCCCCCCATGTTTTACTAACATGCAGCTAGAAGACCATGCACAGCAATGTGTAAAATCAGACTGTCTTGGGCAACTATGCCTCAGGAAATGCTCTTTGAAAAGGAGACATGTTATGTTCACTTAGGGTTTTTTTACAAGTCTGCTAAAGGCAACTATATTTAAAAACCAGTATGTCTAGTTTTGCATGCCAGGAGCTGGACACACTGCCCTCCATCCACACACATATCCTTGGCAGTGCTGCAGCTGCTACATGGCTGATTCTGCAAGTGGCACAAAATACCACTGCTGTAGAACTGCCCCTTGGTTTCTTGTCATTTCTTTCTCTTGGATTTCATATCTCCATGCTTGGATGTTGATGTTTTCTTAATCCCCAAAAGGTACCTGCATTTTCCTCTTCCAGGGTTTAAAATGCTCTGAACTGTAAGAAACGAGCTCTGAGATGCCTGCTGGAATGGATGATGAAAAATAGCAAAGAGCTCATGAAGGCAGATGCAGAACCGGACATCCAAAGTGAGTGAGTATTTGCATCCAACTGAGAGAATGTTTACAAAATCAGACAAAAATTTTCTTTCCCCCTCCTTTTTTTTTTTTTTTTTTTTTTTTTTAAATGTGAGACTTGCTGTCAGAGCTTACACAGAGTCTTTCTGTTCATTTAGCAGCATTTTACTCTGGATCTTGTGGGAATCATAAGAGCTGCTCCGCCCTCTCTGGATGCCAGACATTAGCAGGAAAGTTTCAGGGTGAACAGCAGCATATCTCCCTGCCAACTGGTTCTTGACCCTGACGATGGGTTGTGAGGGAGGAAGGAGTGCTCAGTTCAGACAGGAAGAGCAGGTTAATCTCAGCATCATGGTCCTTGGTTTTCTGAAATTTCACAGGCTTTACCTCCACAGATGATGTCTTCATAGCATGAGCAAGAAGACTTTTTGCTTTTTCTGCCAACAAGACGTGGTTCAATTTTTTTCAATGTGGGTTTTTTTTTTTCTTTATTTTTTTGTCTTTCCCATATACCTAAGGATGTCTTTAAACAAAAAAAGGGAAATAACAACAGGAGGATGGAGAGCAGTCACTTACCATGAGGGTAGCAATCATTCTTCTTCAGCTCAGTGGCCTAGAGCTGGGCCTGACCCTGTTGTGTATTGGCTTCCTAAGAACACAGGTTTCCCCAGCAGCACTGGGGTACCTGCCACTGCCATCAGAACTGGCTGTAAGAGATCAGTGTCCTGGGGACCTGCTCCCTAGAGGGAGTGACAGCCAGACCAGCAGCTTGGTGTGGCACTGCACACTCCAGGCACTTGTTCCTGTGTCTTGCAGACACAATGTCAGAGACCTGTGCTGCTGTGCTGTGAAACAGCTGGCAATTCAAGCACCTGTGAAACCCTGCTCCTGAGCATGAATGTGAGACTCCCTGCAGCAATAGCATTGCCCAGGCCTGTAAACACAGGCTGCTTTTGTTTACATACAGCCAGGACAAGTCCCCATTCAGCTGGGAGGGGAGAGTGCCATTTGTGCCTCCCCCCAGCTCTGCCATAACTGAGCTAATGCCCCATAAGAACCTGCTTTCTTTCTGTGAAATGGGGATGGGTAATTTTGAACATGGCTTACTTTTTGAAGAAAAAACTGGCTACTGCAGTTTTGCTCTATCTTATCTGCTGCCACAAATTATTTTCTAGTAGTCAGCCATGTACGACAGCATGCTGACCAAAATCTGGCAACTTGCCGAGCTGATTTAAGGAGCAGAGGTTGCCCCACTGAGAGCAACAGCCCCCAGCCATGGCACCCCTCATCTCTGTCCTGCTCTCTAGCTCAGCTAATGCTGCTCAAGATCAAACCCCATGTATTTTAAGACTTTCTATAACTTGCAGACTTGGCACCAAGAACATTGGACTGTACATCAAATATATGCAATTGATTTTTTTGATTGTGCTAGAGAATGCACTTTGACATAGTAATAATAATAATAATAGTTGTTGTTATTATTATTATTATAATTATATTATTACTTCAGGCTGGGAAAGATGGGCAGTGACCTATGTAACTGTGGAAAACCCCCAAACTAAGAGACCTCCTGGCATCTCATGACACTAAATGGAATCAAATAGCTGTGCTACCTCTGCAAATTGCATCTGACAGAATTATTTTCTGTATCTGTGTCCACCATAGACGGGTTTTGACATAATATTTTTATCTATTGCATTGCCATACTTAGCAGTTCAAGCCAGTTTGTTGCAAAAATTTAGAGGTTAGAGAGGAGAAGTCTGTTAAGGCAGTAACACTAATCTGCCTTAGATCACGTTTGCGTGAAGGTAAATGCAGGGTATTTGAGAGGAACAGCGGAGAGGACAGAGCAATGGCGCCGGCGAGCAGCGGCCCCTGTGAGAAAGGCGGGCCGGGCCCTTCACTGCCGGGGCCGGGGCAGCCGCGAACGGCCCGGACGGAGACTCCTCCCGGGAACGGCGGGGCCTCCTCCCGGGAACGGCGGGGGCCTCCTCCCGGGAACGGCCGGAGACTCCTCCCGGGAACGGCGGGGGCCTCCTCCCGGGAACGGCTGGAGACTCCTCCCGGGAATGGCGGGGGCCTCCTCCCGGGAACGGCGGGGGCCTCCTCCCGGGAACGGCGGGGGCCTCCTCCCGGGAACGGCCGGAGACTCCTCCCGGGAATGGCGGGGGCCTCCTCCCGGGAACGGCGGGGCCTCCTCCCGGGAATGGCGGGGGCCTCCTCCCGGGAACGGCTGGAGACTCCTCCCGGGAACGGACACGGACACGGCCAGAGCCCTTGGGCAGGACAGGGACCTCGGGCCGTGTCGAACGCAGTGGTTTAGTGTCCCTGGGGCTCAACACATCCAGTCATTTTCCCCCCTTAGCAAGCGAGGTGAGGGCTCCCTGCAGCAGAGACGGCGTTTCCCTCACGCTGTGAAAAAACCCAAGGGCTTGAAAACTTGAGATGTGCCCTGGGGACCTCTGGCAGGCACTAGCGAGCCCTGAGGGAGGCTTTCTACCTGTCCCCCTCACTTCCTTTCCTTCCTCCTGAGAGAGATCCCTGGGGAGGAGGTTATGCCACCATCTCTCCTCCCACTCCAATCCTCCCCCAGCAGCCACATCTTGCTGGAGGCTGGAAGCAATGCAAAGGTGGAGGCAATGCAAATCAACGCTTGCAAAAAGGCAGTGGCAAAGCTTATTTAAAAGGGGAAAAAAACCAGACTACAGTAAGTATTTTGGTTATTTCCTGATAGCCTTCTGTTTCCCACAGCTATACATTTGCAGAAAAATTTTGTAAATTATTTCTTTATGATGTGACTAAATGGAATTTGCGTTTTCAAAGGGAAATAAAAATCCAAGCCCAAACATGAAAGGGCTGGGATCTTGCACTTCTTTTAAAAGTGTCTCCTGCATATCAAAACCATCTACTTGCGATCAACATTTTTTGCTATGCATTTTGTGGAATGGCTACAGGGTAATCAAATGAGCACTGTAATTGCACTCCCATAATGTGCATCATAATGCTCTGGGCTCCAAATGATCTGCTATGACTTACATTCGGAATAACCATTAAGGTTTCTATCAAAAATGATCACATTTCAGCCATTCTCTTAGTGCACCGATGAATGCAGTATCAACTGCACTTTTTCTGACACTGATTTACATTATTCCTTTGGTTTTCCTTCTCTTGGTCTTGCCAGTTTGTATCAAAGAAACATAGTATCAGATAGGATTTGACATGACCACCTTCAATTCGACATGCAGGATTCATTGGCGCCCGGCTTTTACTAACGAGAAAATCACAGCAAAGCACAAGGAGATACAAACCTGTTAAAAGGTTAAAATCTATTTCTCATTGGAGAGACAAAACAGGAAAAAGATATTAATTGCATTGTGGAGGTATTTTATGGAGCTGGTACAGTTTGTCTTACTAGAAACTGATTGTACATGTTAAATATTTAAAGTTATTTATTTTACAAAATCTGATTCTGACTATCAGAGCATAGTGTTATTTGCATTAAAAAACTCATGTCCTGCAAACATGTAGAGATCTAGCTGTAATTAAATCTCCAAAAGTGGCCATCCTCCTGCTTCTGTGTAAGAACAAGTGTGTCCTTTCTGGATTGCAATCAATAGCAGGTTACCTGATTATAGACCTTATTATGTCTTGTATAGTAGTGTGAGCCACTGGAGGGTGACAAGTGAACAAATAGCTATGCTTGATCAGATCTTTTCAAGAAACACACCTTACAGGAGAGAGAAAAACAATTAGTGTGTGTTATAGGTTACCGATTTACAGTTTACATCATAAATCAATGTCTGATTATTTTAATGCAAAATGTTTTTTAGCTTCATTTTATTGCACTAATGGTTTCAATAACACACTATAATTTACTCAGATGAAGAGGTGATTGGACAGCTCTTACATAAATTTTTAATTACGGTCATTAGTGGCTCCAATCTTACTCTTTTCTGAGGAGCTAAGATACATGATATTGCATTGTGCTAGGGGTACTCTGTGGCCATAAGAATCCAGATTCTACCTTTCCTCTTAAATATTTGCATCTATAAATGTGTCACTGTGCAAGTCTCCTCACAGTAAATACTAGCATCACACAAACATGAACTAATGTATCCACGTGCTATTTTAGGCAGGTGTGGTGGTGCATCCCCACCCTTGGGCTATACTATGATTTCAGAAAAATTCATTAAGCCTTGGCCTTGACAAACACCGCCTGGGCTAAGCTCCTCTTGAGCTTATCAGCAACACTGCCTGCTCCCAGGAGCTTATGCTTTCTAGTGAGGCTGTTTTTAACCACCAGCCTTGAACACTGATTATTCTTGCCTGAATAACAACCCAAGTGGAACAACATTCTTGTTTCCACACTTTTAAAGAAAATTACTGACCCAAATTGTGGCCAGAATGGAAAATTACTATTACTGAAGCCAATTCTTTTGTGACCCTCTAAAAAGCAGTCCTAGGTGAGACCCTTTGAGCCTTCCTGGACTGCAGCAGGCTGTGACCAGCACCTTCCCCTCTCAGAGCCAGCCAACTCTCACATTTGCCATACTTGGGGGACCACCACCAATGGAGACTGGGCTACCCCCACTCTTCAAGACTCAACCCTTTGCCTGTTGAGAAGATGCAAAGCCATCTGATGTGAGTAATTTTCTGTATTCAAAGGTAATTTTTCAAATGTATATACCTTGTATGTAGTCCTTTTGGGTCTGTGCGTGTGTGAATGTGTTATTGCACTTGTCCTATGAATGCTGCCCTTCTAGATTCTTAAGTACTTTAAATTTGTAAGTTAGGCCTGTTACTAAGTTACTGTTGTAATATGGTAAATTTTGTAAGAATCTTTCGTTAAATTGTTTACATTAAGCTGTCACTTAAGTGTTAAGTTTAAGTGCTATTAAAACTTTTAGGCCTAAAGCATTTTTCATGTGTGGGGCTAAGTTTGGCAAGGAAGTCCAATTCTGAACCTTGTGACTCGATGGGAGGGTCTCCCTTATTCTTTTTTATCCTTACTCTTTCTCAACCTTATCCTTTTTCCACGTAGATAGTTTTTGGTTGATTTTAGTTTTAGATTGATTTTAGACTTCAGCATAATTTTTCTCTGTGTGCTTTTACCATCTAGTAAGTAGTAGAGTGAATCTTGCCAATGAACTTTGTCAAGCTTTTGCTTTTGTATTAAACATACTTTGCCAATACCTTTGCCAGGGATTCTTTAGGTGTCCTAAAACACTCATACACAACAGCAGGTAAAAATATATTGCTTCAATTTAAAAAAAAAAAAAAAAAAAAAAAAAAAAAAAAAAAAAAAAAAAGAAAAGCAGCATAAAGAGTGTTGAGTGTAGTTAAAATAGGAAGTGTGTAGGAGAGAGCCAAGGATGGGGCAGCAGGAGTCCTGCCTCCAGAGAGAAAAGCAGTGCTGCAGTGCCAACAGCTGAAATCCTTGGGGTGACACAGAGGACAGCTCTTGCCCTTTGATCCAGCAGACCAAAGGTACGTCTGTTGTTTCTGACAATGGAGCTATTGTTGGAGGTCCATGTTCTTGCTGCTGCTTGAAGCTTCTAACACGTAAGCAACTTCAGTTCCCTCAGAAAAATACAGAAATTGTTGCACTCTCAATCTACTGCATGTCCCTCCATAATTTCACCCTATTCCCTTAGCAGGTCTTCCAAGGGCTGCTACCATGTAGTGACAGCTCATTTCAAGGACAGATGAGACTTAACAGACTATTTCTTGCAAACACCTGATTAAATACTCCAGGTGATCTTTGCTGACATGTGAACCCTGAGGGATGAGTTTGCTGGTAGTGCTGGAAAGGCTATGAAGGGCTCTGACTGGGGGACTGAACAGGCAGAGATTTTTTTCCTCCACTCACATTATCTTAAGTGTGGCTGAAAATGCAATGTTCACCTGAGTTCAGCTTTCCATGTCTTCAGCTACTCTTAATGACTAGAAGTAGGACAGTGGTGCTGTCCTGACGAACACAGGAGAACTTTTTCCATTGTGGTAAAATCCAGTTAGTGAGTTTGTCATGCCCATCCACTGAGGGCACCTGGGCCCTGCAGGGCAGAGCCATGAAGATGCAAACAGGGGAAATCACAGTGTCACAGGTCACAACAACCATCTCCTGAGTTACAAGACCTTCATTTCCTGGTACCCTTGCTGTGTGCTGTAGGAAGGGAAGCCTCTGCCCTTCACATACATCCCATTTCTCTTTTCCTTCTCCCAAGTCATCTGTAAAATATGTGAGCTGATATACACAATTTTCAATAAAATGATTATTTTTCACATATTTAAAAAAAAAATGATAATGATAATACAGTTCATGAAGTGTCCTGTCTGGATTCCCCACAAAGTCTCTGCTCTGGCCTATTAATTTGAAAGCCATTTGACTACATATGTAGTTTGAATATTTGAAGAATGCTGTTTGCATTAAGCATTACACTGCAGTCTGAAGTTTTGCTTTAGCTAGTGCCATCAGTACTCCATAACACTTCATATTGATGTTCTTGAAAGTGAAGGTTGGCTACCTCTCTAGTAAAATTCTGATATTCTGATATCTAATATATATAGTGATTCAAGACGTTAACAGCTTTTGCTGTTCATAAACTGAATCTCTTCTTCCACGTAAGTAAACTAGTATTTGTAGATTTCTTTTTCTGAAAGAAGTAAAACTACATCAAAATTCAAAAAATATTTCCCCCTCTTCCCAACTGAGCTGTCTTGTTTGGAAGTCACATGGGTGTCAATCCTCCACTAATGGGGATTTAGAGGAATGGAGTGTGGTCTGGTCTCTAGAGAACTGGTTTAGTTCATCCGCTTTTGTGTGTGCTGAGAAGCCAGCAGTGCAGGTAAGTGTGTAATTATGGGTTTATTTAAAATGGAGATTCTTTTACATGACAGATTGCAGCATGCACAGGAAGAATAATGCCCACAGAAAACAGAACACCTCCGTGAGGGCTCTTGTACCCTATTGTGCTGTAGCCTGTTTGCAGGCTTTGGCTCAGAGCTGATTCCTGGTTTGCCTTACAGGGGCACAGCTTTGCACGTGCCTGTGGTCTCCTCCCTCCAGCGGAGTGCGGTGGGGACTCGCCTGCTGCCAGGGAGGCACCTGGAAATGCTGAGTAGCAAGAGGTGCACTGGTATCGAGCCCTGCTCGAAACCACAGGATAAACAGGATTGGAGCAAACACCAGGGCCGTAAATCCCATACAGCTTCTGCAGGGCTTCTCCTGTTACTATTGCTGCCAAATACCACGTAGCAGTTATTTTGCTGTTTAACGGCTGTACTTGATTTAATGTGCTATTACACGTTACCAAAAATGGTTTAAAATGACTGATCTATTTTCTTCTGGCCTGTCTTCAACTAGTATCGTGATTGCAAAGGGCAAGGCAGCCAACTCCTTTGTAAAATTCTGTTGAACTGCTGTTACCCGAGGAGCAGAGGCATCACAGTCTCACTCCTAAGGCTGATCTGCAGGGCCCTGGTGAGTGTCCCTCCGTTCCCCGAGGGACTCGGGCAGCTGCTCTGACACAGTGCACTTGTACCACGCTGCTTGGCAGGCGGTGCTGGGTGCGGGCACTGCTGGGGGCAGCCAGGACACAGACTCTTGGCTTTATTTTGCGGAGCAGCCCCACTGCCCTTGAAAACTGGCAGGTTTAGAGAGTTTATTTCAGAGTGAAGCCAACATAGGTTTGGCATATAAGATAATTTAAAACAAAAAGAGGAGAGCTAGTAACCACGGAGGCATCCCAGCTGGCCCCGGCTCGGCACGAGTTGGCGCGCCCCCGCCCCCCTTCTGCACCCGAGTCCCGCCGCGTCCCGCCCGGGAGCTTTTCGCGCCACAGGGACAGGCCCTTGCAGCTCCACAAAGCCTACACCGCCAATAGGAAAAAAAAAAAAGGACCTCGCACTGGCCCTTTCGGAGACATCCCGGGAGACCTGAAGAGCTCGTCAGCAGAGGCGGGCGGGCGGGTGCAGGGCGAGCACGCCGGGTGCCCGATCCGCGGGGATGTGCGCTGTATCTGCCAGGACGCGGGCGGTAACGCGGGAACGGCGCCGGCGGCCCCGCCCCCCGGGGCCAGCCGCTTTGGCGCGAACCTTCAGTTGCCAGCGCTCGCCCGCCGCCGCCAGCATGGCCCCGCCGCGCCCGCAGGTGAGCGCTGCCCGCCGGGCTCCCGCACGGCAGCGGGGCATCGCTGCTGCGGACAGGGGGAGGCTGTGGCGATAGCCGCCGCTCCTGTGCCCCTCCGAGGTCTTGCGAACCTGGGCAAGCGGGACTAAGCCGCGCTGCGGAAGGCTGGTGGGGTCGGGTGGGGGGGGCTCTTTAGTTTGGGCACTCCGGGGAGAGCGAGGTGGGGGCAGCCCCACCGCTCGGACCGGCAGCCTCGGGTCTCCTCCCCCGCCGCGGTGCTGGGGCGGCCCGTGCATGGCGGTACCCTTGCCCGCCTAACTGGGGTGGGCGATTCGGCTTGTGAGGCGCGCTGGGCGGGGAGCGGGCGGCCCGGAGCCATGTGCCCACCGAGGGCGCGGGGCCGGTCATGGGGCACTGCGGCCGAGAGCGCAGCAGGGGCGGGCGGGCGGCCCGGCCGCGTGTGCGGGGCGGCACCATTTTAGCGAGAGGCGGGGAGAGGCGCTGGCGTGTCTGCGAGCCCCTGGCAGCCCCGGGGCTCCCGGGCTGGGCTGCTCAGGGCAGCCGGCTGCGCGCACCCCCAGCCGCGGCGGGCGGCACCAGAAACAGCCCCTCATGTGTCTGGGACCGGCCGGGCCGCGGGTCGGTGCTCGGCGGAACCGTGAAGCCAAAAGCCGCAAGCAGAGCGGTGTTGGTGAGCGGATGGAGGGCTCCAGGTTGGCCCGGGCAGCTGCTGTTTAAGCCCCGTCTGTCCGGCGTTTGGCCCGGCCGGTGGGCAGCTCCTCAGTGTGGGTGCTGCCCCCCGGCCGCCATGGGGGTAAAATGGGGCACTGACAGTAGAAACTCTTCCTGGGAAAGGAAAACCTGAACCCCATAAAAAAAAGTCTTCTAAATCGGTGGCAAAATGAACAAAACAACCAGCTGCTTTGTCTAGAAACAGTTTTTCAAATCTGTGTGTGGGATTCTTTGGCCCTTCCTTAAGAGCTGCAGAGTACTTAGTACTTACCGCAAACTGCAAGTAATATGTGAATCAAAGTAGATCTCTAGATACTTCTCGTCTATTTGCACTTTTTTCCATCTCTGGCTATGATGACTGGGGAATGATGTAATTTATATGCTTATTTCCACTTGTCTGTCTGCATAAAAGAAGTATTCTTAAATACTGAATAAAACTCATCTATAACAATGATCAGGACTGTATCAAAGTAAAACCTATTGTCATTCGTAACTGAGATTTGTTTCAAAGGTGCTGTTTGTCTTCTTCCACTCAAGCTTGCTAAACATCCTAAAAAGTTCAAACTTCTTAAGCTTCAGTAAAAAGATATCCTTAAAAGCTACTGTGCTGCAGTAGGTCTCTTCTTATTGGTGTTGCTGTTGTCCTTTTGTAGAGACGAGGTTCAGGGAGGAGAAACTTCACAGCCTTTCGAAATACGAAACTCATTCCCATGGAAACATCCTCATCCTCTGATGACAGTTGTGACAGTTTTGGTTCCGATAATTTTGCAAACACAGTAAGTACAGTACAAGAACAAATAAGATTGTATGTGCAGTACTACTAAAGATTGCAAAAATGTGAAGCTAATAATGTAAAACTTTCTCTGATTATGTTTTTGTATACTAGTTATGAACCTCTGCTATATGCTGTAATTTCATTTCACTCTTTACTTGTGCTTCTAGGTGGTAATCGTTGGAAACAGATTAGCTATCAATTCTAGCCTTTGATAAGTCACCTAACCTAATGTGCCTGGTAATTTGCAGCTGTGGTTCTGAAACCCCTTGTGAAATGCCTTTTTTTAATCTTTATTAAAAAGCTATTTACTTGTACTGCACTTATAAATACTTATGAATGTTAATAATTGTCTGTGCAATGTAAGTTAAAGGATATTTTATTTTTTGCAGAAATGCAAATTTAGGTCAGATATTAAAGAAGAACTGGCAAAAATTTTTCATGAAGCCTCTGATGATGAATCTTTCTGTGGCTTTTCAGAAAATGAGGTTCAAGATGCATTGGTAAGACAGTTGATTTTAGTATGCCATTTTATATTTAAATTATTACACATTCTTAATTCGAAAGTAATGCCAGCTTCAGCTTGAAAGTTAAGTGTTTCAGAAGGAAGCATCATTTCATTTAATAAGCAGTCTGAATAGCCAAAGTTCAGTTTTCTTATTGTCTGCATGAACAGCACTCAAGGTACTGAGCTTTTAAAATTTGCCATATGTATTTTGAAATACACCTCTTAAAACCATCCTTGCTGGATGTTGCTGTGTTGGAGCCTAACGTTTCTGGTTTCCTCAATGATTTACAAATGTTAGGCTAGCTAATGGACTCCAGCAACCCTCAAAGAAATTCCTGTGTGTCTTGACATGCAGTCAGACCTCCACTCTGGTAGTGTAACAGGGAATGCTGTGCATCTTTCAACATTAGAGAAATAGTGATAGGTGGTGAGATCTGCCTTCCTGCTTTTCCTTGACATTGGTGCAAGATCAGTTTTATTGCTTAAAAAGATCAGTAGTTGATACTATAGTTGATCTCTAGTTGATACTAAGAGAAACTGAAGTAGTACTACCCCTGGCAAAAACAGGTTTGTCATAACTGCAGCACATGTTGAGGAATGACCAGAAAAGAAAAATGTCTAATTGGAGGAAATCACATCTGAGTTAGAACACA
Organism: Certhia americana; assembly: GCA_018697195.1. NCBI lineage: Eukaryota > Metazoa > Chordata > Aves > Passeriformes > Certhiidae > Certhia > Certhia americana. The sequence goes on from CM031863.1 coordinate 20,054,337, forward strand.
ATAGTAATGAGAATAAATAGGAGACAAATCTGGAATAGATAAGTAGAAAAAAGAGTCAGTAACTACACATAATGTGTAACCAGAATCACATACCTGCTTAATAAAAACACTGTGTAAATAAAAATGGCCATTTGATGTCCACTGTTACTGCTGATCCAAATATGACTGTCTTGTGTATAAAAAGAAAAATCAAAGCCTGTTGCATAATGAGCTTTTAACTAAATAATTTATGTCTTCACTGAACCATTGGTTCTTGGGAAATTTGGGAAGAAAGACATCAGAATTCAAAGATTAGAAGATATTGAGATTTTATTCATAATTACTTAATTGGTTGGCTCTAGAAGGAAGTTTCCATTTTCATTGATACTGTGAGATGACTGTATTTGACAGCTTACAAAATTCGGTTTGACCTTGTGCAGAGAACTGCGTAGTGGGCCTTTTTTTTTACAGCCAAATGCTATATGTAGCAGAATTGAGCCCTTTAAAGACAATTCTTTTTCTTGTACCATAGACAAGAACTATTTTTGCTATTAGAGCTGCAAGTGGCAACTAAGACTGCTGAAACTGGACCTACACTCCCTTTTCTGGTATTTTTGGCACAACCGTGTGGGTCTCCCTGAGGTTTTTATCCCTGTGTCCCCTCTCCTTCCCTCACACGCCAAAATGCTCTAGAACACTAGAACTGGAAGTCTGTATTTCAGCCAGGTAGCCTCTTAAGCTACTCCAAGACAAAATGTTGTCAGCTGTTATTAACTGCAGAGAATCTCTCCCAGATTTACATGCTTCCATTTTGGTTTGTTAACAGAAACTGGAATCGGATTCGGGTGAGAATGATACAAGTGCTGAAAGTGAGATAGATCAGAGAGGGCAGAAATGCCCTGTTCCTCTGAAAGTAGCCATGAAGTTTCCACCTCGAAGATCAGTGAGGAGGAAGGGTGGCATGGAACCTGTTCCTGAAACGCCAATGCCTGCTCCAGATTCAGATTCCGACACTGAAGAAAGTGGTGCTATGTTTTTAGAAAAAAGAGCTTTAAACATAAAGGAAAACAAAGCAATGGTAAGTACTCTCTCTTGCTGTGCACTGACCCTTTTTCCCCCTCCCTTTTGACTCTTGGGGGACCTCTGTTTAAATTCACTGTAATGGGAATTATGTGAATGCATTAAGACAAATTTGCATTCCTAAAATATAAATCTGATACTCCATATTTACTGCCATATGAAAATCCATAGGCTGCAAGCCTAACGACATAATAAGTTTGAGCATTTCCAAATTACTTGCAGTCACTAAAACATAAATAAGACATAAATGTAAAGTGTTGAAGAATGACTGCATTTCCTGTAAGTAATTGTACTTTTAGCCAATTGCCCTAGTAGTCTGTAATAGCACATAAATACCCTTTTAAGGCTCTGCTTCATTTTTCTCTCTCTTGTTAGCTTGCAAAACTAATGGCTGAGTTGCAAAATGTTTCTGGTATCTTTGGTGGGAGAAAATCGTTGCCAGCTGTCAGTCATGTGAGTATAAACTTACTGTATTTGCATTCAGATTTCTAAGAGTCAAATTTTGACATTATAAAGCAGGATTCTCAATGTAAAAACTTAACAAACCGTGCAAATCAAAGTCCAGTTAGAATTTTATTGCTTCCTAAAACGGGTATCCTCATTGTGCAATTCTCTTTTGATTTGCCATGGTATAAAGCAGAACACATTAATTTATAAAGGTTAAGTGTCTCCACTGGCCAATAAAACCAAACAAAGTGCTGTGTAAATATGTATTTATACAAAGACTGGAGATAAGGGAGGGCAGCTCAGACCTGAATATTCTGTGAGTTAAGAGCCTTGGAAAAGTTAGGCCTTTAGCCTAACTTTAAAGACGATTGGGTTGTGAATTCAGCAGTGCAATGAATTTCACTGCTGATGTATTTGTAATTTGGGTGGAGATTAGAACAACACAGAAAACTGCAGCTGCTCATAGACACAGGTTCTGCTGCTTTTGACTTTTTCTCTGTCACTAGCAGAATGCCTAAGATGAACTTGCTTAGGATCTTCTTGCCTTTTGTTTTCTGATTGGGACAGGGATAGACATGTCTTTGGGGAAGATGAGTGGAAGGCATCTTTAGGGGAGGAATTCAGTAGGGTCAGGAGCTATCCGTGTTTTCACCTGTTTCATTAGGGGCTTTTAAACGTTAGCAGGCACCAAAGCGACTTCCAAGGCGTTCATTGCCCAAATGTGCCTTGAGGAGGAACCCAGACCGGAGTTCTCGGCCTCACACAAGGTCCAGGTCCTTGATTGAAGGTCCTCCTACTCCTGTACCAGAAGAGGAAGAAGATGACCGGTACATCTTGGTGAGAAGAAGAAAGATGTCTGATGACTGTCTGGAGGTAGGATGAAGATCTAGTTCTCCTGTTGTGGGTTGTAAGGGTGGTTTTGTATGAAGGTTTCCCTTCAAGACAATAGCCATGGCCTTGGAAGAATAAAAAAAGAAGAAAAAAAAAGGCATTTTGCACCTGCTCTCCATTTCCCCTTCCTTGTCCTTGAAAACTACTTCCTTTTGCACTCTATCAGGAGTGAAGCAAGATCAGTAGCATCACTGCACCCTGAAGGGGACAGATCAAGTAAAGGTGCTAAGGTGCTAAAAGCTACATCCATATCATACATCAGTCCAAAGTTCTGTTCTATATTGCTTAAATATATATGATGGATGTTTGAGACTTCAGCATTGCTGTGAAGGTACTTACTTTTGTAGAGTTTTTGGTGACACTAATACTAAAATTATTGTGTCTGCTATTCAGCACGAAGCCCATACTCCCAGGAGGGGTCACCGTGGTGCCATGGCTTTTCCACACGTTGTGCGCCCAGTTGAGGACATAACAGAAGAAGAGCTGGATAATATTTGTGGATCTGCAAGAGAAAAAGTATATAACAGGGCCATGGTAAGTATAGTCCAGCTCTTTTTCTGAAATGTGTACTCTGAAGTAATTTTTTTTCTTAATCTGTGTTTGTGTTTTAGTATCAAATAGAGCACACTTCCTCTCACTGAGAGAGAGGATGTAATTTTTGGAGAAATACGTCTGAGATTTTGAAATGTCCCTTCTTTTGCCTTAATTTGTAGAATGGCCTTTACCAAGCCAATTGGCTTACTTTCACTCTGGAGCAACTGTAGTTACTAAGTGATACCAGCCAGGGGAAGTGACAGACACTGAAGATGCAGCGTTAAAACAGTCTTTGTTCACACTTTCAAGGTGGCTTTCTGTTTCAGGATAAGCACTGCTAGCTGCCAAAGAGATTTTTCTCAGTGCTTTTTTTTTTTTTTTTCCCCTAACTAAAATGCCATCTTAAATGTCTTGTTTGTTTTTCCTGTGTTCTAGGGATCCACCTGTCATCAGTGTCGCCAAAAAACCATAGACACCAAGACAAATTGTCGTAACCCTGATTGCGTAGGAGTGCGGGGCCAGTTCTGTGGGCCGTGCCTCCGCAACAGATACGGGGAGGATGTCAGGACAGCACTGCTGGACCCGGTAGGACAGTGCTCAGTGGTGGTTTATTGTGCTTGACTTGCACAGCCACAGGGGTATTGGTCACTGGCAGCAGGGGTTTTAGCAGAACTGCTTACAGTACATCATGCACTCTTGGCTTGATTTGCCCTGAATCACAGAACTGTGTTGTGTAGTACTTGTTGTATTTACTACTTCTGTAGTTTTATTTGTAGGAGTAAAGTATGAAAACAGAGCAGCAGCCAAAATATTCTTGTGTTTGAGCATCAGAATAGTGTTCTCTTTTGCCTTGCAAAAATAGTGCTTAATGCCTTATGAAAAGAAATTGTATTGTGGACAAAGTGCTGCTGCTGTGGGCTGTGGTGTAGGAATTAAAACAGAGTGGAATGCTTCCTGTGGTTATGTACAAGGCAGGCAATGGAGATCTTAATCCCTGCAGACTGAGGAATTTGTACTCTTGCACTGGTTTAGACAATTTTGTGCAGTGCTGATGTTCACTGCAGAGCTCAGTGTGTAGCAGGGCACCCTTCTGAGTTGTGGGTGTGAGTTACGTCTGGCATAGCATCTCAGCTAAAAGGGCTTCTTGTTGTCTCTTTCTGTGTAGACATGGAGGTGCCCCCCATGTCGTGGAATCTGCAACTGTAGCTTCTGCAGACAGCGAGATGGCCGATGTGCCACAGGTGTCCTGGTCTATCTGGCCAAGTACCACGGCTTTGACAATGTCCATGCCTACTTAAAAAGGTGAGCTTGCCATTGTGTCAGTGACATGGTTGCATTAAGTGGGATAAGCATCTCAAAAGTGGGAGGGCAACCCCATCCTAGTTCATTAGGTAAATATCAAGATTACTCGGTGTTTCCTCCAGAATCTGAGATTTTGCCCTGTGATTTTTCTGATACACTGGCTCTTACCCAAAAAAAGTGGTATATCCACTCTGCCTTTTAGCTCTCAACCTCAGTGTGTGCTGTCAGGGCTTACACTAATTGGTCTAAAGAGTTTTCAGTGTTCTGCTACAAGCTGACTCATGTTTTTACTTGTCTTTCAGTCTGAAGCAAGAACTTGGAATGGAAGACTGAAGCTGTGACTGCCTTTAAATTACATACTCTTTCACCAACATGATACTATTACTTGCAGTGAATTGTTTAATCAGATGAGATGACAAAGTGCCTTCCCTGCTTCCCTTTCCTTTTGGGCAAAAAAGGATCAAAATCTGGCATTTATTTCAGTATAAACCATACTTGAGAAAGTGGTTTAATGCAGGTCTTCACCCACAGGCCATTGTTTTCTCTTTAGACAACTTTGCAAATCAGCGATTGTTTTCATGATACTATTTTCTTTTTTTCTTCCTGAAAGGGGATGGGGCTTTAAGCCATTAGTTTCACTCATGCAGCAATCTATGCTGCAGGTTTACTTATGTTCCAAAACTGGTTACCAAAAGATAGAGATGTTCTGAAAACTTGGGGCAGTTTTCTCCACAGAACCAAGAAGCCAACTTCTGCAATATAGACACTTCATGATCAAATGGAATCGTAGAATTCTCTACAACAGGAGCATGTTCTTAAGTTCAAAAAGGAAGCCCTATAAGTCACAGCTGAGCAGTCTCCAAGCACTAATATTTGGTTTTATAGAGTACTAAAAGTTCACACTTTGACCATTTCAAGGGAGATTCTCTGAATTAAATGTAGTAGATGCTATTTGACGTGGCACTTTGTGTTTTTGTTCAGATGAGAGAAGGCCACTGCTGAAAGCTTCCACAGCACTAGCTAGCATTGCCTACTGGTAACAGTGATGTGAACATACTGGTTTCATTGTGAAGTGACCACTGTCTAAAACAGGATGTTCTATGTGTTAAATTACTGTTCTGGTGGACTCTGTTTTCCCTGTTCCTGCTGCAGCAGCAGAACTGCTTTGCAGACAGCAGTGATCCTGGGGAAGAGAGATACCTCCAGACCAAGGCTTGCTCAAGTAGAGGGGTGGCAGTTCATGTGGCTGTTTGCCATCTTGGAGTGGATGAAAGGGTAATTTGTTTAGTTTATCAGGAAAACAGGCAAGGAATGTTTTTGTATCTGGCTCTCTGTGATTTTGGAAGGCTCTTCCACATGACATTTGTGAAATCTAAGTATAGCAGAAATGGAGCTGAAGAATTCTGATACGCTGAGCACATAGGGGTCTCCTGTCCTCAGTGTTGTAGAAAAGAAGGTGCCATGAAAATTGCATCCAGAGAACCATAAAGGGTGTAAATGTGCTTAGTTTTGTTAAGGAAACTACTGTGTAAGCTTTGTATAAGGTTTAGAATGTAATGCTATAAATAATGTACAGTTGAATAGTAGAAGAATCAACATGGGTTTACACTTCTGTGCTTGCACAGTATTTGCACAGTGTGTATACCAGATGACCCACAGTTCATACCGTTCTGGGAGTTGAATCAGTGTGTGTGGGAGAGGAGGAGAGAGGAATTTAGAAACAACAGATATTTATGTCTCAGACTTGCAATTCTGTTTCATAAATCTTGTCTCCTATTGAAAATCTCCTGTCCTCTCTTCATCTGTTTTTATAGTGTGAATAGCTGTGCAATCTGAGGTGTGGAGAGTGCTCTTCCCTCTAGGTACATTTTGTGAAGTAGAACTCATTTTAGAAATACACGTTCTGACGGATAAAAGTGGTTGGGGTTTTTTTTCCTCCTAATTGCTTGGCTTGCCTTCTGATTGCTAGAGTGTGAAAGTACTGTGCTAAAAGCAGACCCTTATGTTATATTACAGAGACTGCTGTATTTAGATTTACTCTGATCTACACTGTTCTGTACAAAATTTTTTATTTTGAAAATAAAAAGATTCAGTTTTAGAATATTTTTGCCTCTGAACTGGTTTTAAAAAGCCTGTTAGAGCTGTACTTCTACTTTACCACTTTCAGGTGAGTTTAAGCTGCGAAGTAAAGGACTCGGTTGTTCCCATCGTACCTGGGGAGCAATGGGACTTTGGACATCTTGTTATCTCTGGCCCTGTGTTCCTGAATCAGGCTTGCTCTGATATTCATGCTGCTTGGATTGAATTATTCGGCACCTGGTGACTGAAGTGGTGATGGTCACAATACAGAGTGCTTAGTTCAGGCTCAATACAGGCTCTAGGCAGGTGTGCTCTGTGCTTTACCCTTCTGCTTTTTCTCTACTGTTTTTTAAACCAGATGCCTACATCCTGAACTGACAAGGATGAGGATAGAGTTTTGGACACAAGTTGAAGTAATGTCTCTGCCATTTAAATTTATTTATTCTTTTACAAACAAGCTCTTAAATAGCCTCTCAGGAGCTCTTTTCTGCAGCAGGGAATTACCTGAGGGGCCTTGATTGCTTGCTGATAGTGAAGACACTTGTGTGGCTTTTGTGCCCTGGGTCTGGAGACAGTTGTATGAGGTTGTGGCAGAAGGTTACACAAAGCTGTAACCTTCTTCAGCGAGAGGAAGTGGAAAGAAGTGATCCAGCAGAGTGATGGAGCTGTCCCAGATATTCTTTACTGGTAAAACCTTCACTTCGTTACTCTCACCTAAAAGCTGTGTTAGATGTGCCTTTCATCACACTGCTGGTGATGTGAGAATAAATTCATATTTATGAATTGTGTAGGATGTTTATGTGACGATTTTGAGGTGTCTCAACCCAATACTTTCCCCAAGGTACACCACTTTCCAGAGCTGCTCAAGTGCTGTTGATTTGGACTTGAAAAATAGTTAACGAATTCATGATTTATAAGTGCAGTGAATGAGCAGCAGTTTAAGAAACTTGAGAGGAAAAGGTCCAGTCTTTAAAAGCTTTAAAAGCCAAAGATGCATGGAAAATCACTGTGTAAGGAAGAACAAGAGAATGAAGCTCATGTGAGGTAGAATTGACTTATAATTGAAAAAAGCTGCATGAGTTGCATTTCCTCACTACTCAGCTTTAGAGCCCGGTAATCTTGTGCACAGGTCTGAAAAAGCTGTTTTGTTTTTTGGGGTTTTTTTTTGGTTTTGTTTGTTTGTTTGGGTTTTTTTAAACCTGATATAATTTATAACAACCATATATAGTATATACTGATTAAATTCTCCACAACTTCCTTACTATCAGAAGATTTTCTTAGGCTGGTATATGCTGATAGATATGTTGGTTGCTTCTTCCCCATTCCACTTGCTTTTTAATTAAGCCAGACATTGAAGCATTAGCAAATCTTGAGAAAAAAAAAAGTTTGTCTTCCTTAACAATTAAACTTTTTTTCATTATGTACAAGTTAAAAAACCAGCATGGCAGTGTTACTTCACAGGCTGAAATATTGCAGCATTAAACATTGCAGAGCAGCACACCTGGCTGCTTAACCAGTCACCTTAGTGTAGGAAACTGCAATGGAATTTTAACTTTGGAAACTACCCTCTTCCGTCCTAGCCCTATGTGATGATGTACCTTTATTCTGTCTGCCAGCAACCTAAAAATGTGCTTTGAAGAGGAAAGCACAGAGATGGTAACATACCCAAACAACATCGTTTGCTTAGGTAGGCAAATGAAATGAAAAAGGGCAAAATGCTGGCATGTAGGTAAAGAATGACTTGATGTGTTTCAGGGTGAGGGAACTCAGCTGACATTGGAACCATCTGTTTCAATGCATCACTGTGCCTCTGAAACTTTTGGCAAGAGAGTCACCCACTGACCTCTGCTGGCATAATCCAGTTTGTTCTCTTATGCCTTTTTGTGAGTGCAGCTTTTGCATGGCTAATGGTGTGAGCTAGTGGGGAGATTTTGGAAACACAGCCTAGTGTTCTCATGTTCTTGCCCTCTAAAGTGAGTAAAAAGGTAAAACTGTCAAACAGAGGCTAGCCAGTCTATGGGGTCCTAAACGCCAGCACCTAGGTAATGCTGGGCTTCGTTGTAGAAACATGAGTGCATGGACTCCAAATGCCAAAGAGAGAGGACAGCACCACACTTGCATGACTGGGTCTCACTCTTCTTCCAAATAATAAGCCTGAGTCTCCTTAAAAGGGTGTAAAAAATCCCCCAAGCCCTTTGGACCTGAGAAACTATGGGAATTGTATGTTTGAACTTATAAAAATTAATGATCCACTGATCATTAGGTAGGAGTCCTGAAATCACTCAGGTAGGAGTCCTGAAAACAGAAGGTGAGAGGGGAACTGGGAATCCAATTGTGACTGATACATGAAGTTGGGGATATTGAATTTGTATGAAAATAAGTCTAGAGCATAGATATGCAGTCATATTAAACCAGGTCTTGTTGCTGTCTGGTGCAGGCTTTCTTCCAGCTAGACTTGATCAAGCTCTTGTTTTAAGGATAGCAGACAATTCTGTTACGTGAAAAAAATAAACCAGAAGTTACAGTGTGGTCAGGATGGGGCAAGAAGGCATTGCATCTGTCTCTGTTAGTAGTACTTTAGTAGTTTTTGTGCAGATCACTTGGACTAGGAAAAAAATCAGTTGAAGTGTAGCTCCAGCTGTGTTGACACCTACTGATACAGTCTTTCCCTTGGAATATGCCTACAGGTAAAACACACCTACTCCTGAAAGCAGATGTAAAATGTTACTGAAATTATAGATTTGTGTTTGGAGTCAAGCTAGCTTTATATCCTTTCCTGTCTCGTAATGTAACTGCAGGCATGGAGAATGAAATTATGTGCTAGGTTGTGTCAAGAGGTGTAAGTAACAGAAACCTATGGCAACCATCCTCGTTTTCTTTTAATTGCATACACAATAACAAAGCAACCCTACCAGCACTCCTTTTGGCTTTCCCTTACCTCTTTTTAGCTTGAATATCCATGTAAAAATGGTATGTTTGTGAATTATGTATTGTGAATACATAAGCTTCACAACTGACTGGCACCAAGACTGTGGGTGAGAGCTCTCCCACAAATAAGAATTGTTGTTCGTGTTTCCAGAAAATTAGCAGTTATGTCTCCTCTCCGGACATCCAAACTCCTGTTTGAAAATAAAACTACTGGAAAGACTATACTGAGTATTTAAAAATTTTAGACTTGAGAGAAATTTAGATGATTTCTACAATATTATATAGCTGAAGTAAAATAAGTTCAATCAGTGTCCACCATTTTGTTTAACACCTTGGAATATCACCATTTTTAGATGTGCAATAAAGTTCCAGATAGGCTTAGCAATGTTCCTACTTAAATGTGGATGAACACAGGCACTCTTACCTTACATGATTCTCTTATATAGCTTATTAGCAGAATTTAGCAGTAGGAAAGATTCTATTTCTTAGTGCTTTTGTGCTGTGTATTTTTTTTGTTGTTGGGTGTGTTGGGGGGTTGGTTTCGGTTTTGGGTATTTCTTTTTGAGGCTAGTTGTCATGTGAATACAAGTGATAACAGTGAATCATCAGGAAAAAAAAACCCCTTTGGAAATAAGCCAGAGTCAAATTCTTTTCTCGTGCTCTGTTCAATCTGCTTCCTCTTTAAAAGAAAACTTTCACATTAGCAGAAAAATAAATGCTTAGCCAGAGTTCTTTTTGTGTCCCTTTCAGCAGGGAGAAGGGAATGAGTGTGCTGAGCTCAATGCCCATGCTGGCTTCCTCCTGCCGTGGAGAGTTAACACTCTAAAGCTTTTTCTTCCCCCTTTATTTCTCTTTCCATTTAATTCTTATGAAAAAGTTGCAATGTTACAATTTTAGTATTGGAAACCAAGCACCGTTTTGTTGTGAGGAACTGAAATGCTTTGATGTAATCCTAGTTTTTTTCTGGGAGAAGTAACTTCTAGTTTTTAAATGGTTGGTGTGGCTAGAAACAGCATCGGTACTACAAAGCTCTGAAAAGCACCTCCAGTAAATAAAAATATATCTGTGTATATACGATCTATGTGCCCATTACAGGATACAGATACAGTGTTCTGTCAAAACCTGCAGTATGATCTTAAACAAGTCACTTTTCCTGGAGTTGCAAGACCAAAACTCCATTCACTAGCATAGCTAAAGCCTGCTTTGGAAAAAACTGAACACTTGAATATTCCTAATGTGAATACAATTAATTTTCATCAAGACATGCAGACTTACCCACAGCAAGGAATAATGCTTTTCTTTTTTTTTTTTCATGTACCCACTAAGCACAGGCTGGAGACATATACCCTTTCTCCTTGCAATCAGAGTTATTTTATTTCTTTGACATACTCAGTAGTAAGTATATTATGCATTATTTTTTTACATACTCACTAGTAAGTATATTTTACATTATAGCTGATGCACAGGAGTTGAGAGTACCGTAGTCTCTTAGGTACCATTGGTTTCATTCCCACCCATTTTTACAGTTCCTAAAATCTCATGTCTAGCTTTTGAATTCTATTTTTCTTTCCAGTTCTGAAGAAAAGTTATGAATGAGATGAACAGTTTGGCTGATGTCAGGCTTAACTAACTTGTTAATTAAGCCTGACTGCTGAAATATAGCTTCTGTTTTCCCCTGTACAGATACCACATTATACTTTTTACATATTTGGATCCACAATGAAATGTTTTTCCTGCCGTATCTTAAGAGTTCCCTGGTACCTAGTGCAACAGCTAGCCTTGCTGGAGCTCACCTGCACCTCCCAGTGAGCCACAGCTTGCTGTATAATATGGGAGAAGACATGGATTTTGTAAATTGCTTAGCTTATACAGAACACTCAACCCCTCTGCGCACTTCAAAAGACCCCGAGCTCTTTCTGCCTCAATTTCTAAGCAATATTTTTGCATGGCACCTAAACCATATTGACCTTTTCCCTCAGAAAACAGTTGCTGCAGCCAAAAGAGGTACCAGAGGTGTCAGACCAGCATACAGCTACTAGTGCTGCTACCTGTAGTTTTACTGAGCTCTGCAATGCTGTGACTAGTGTGTTTTTGAGACATGGAGCACCAAAAATAAAAAGAGGGGAGAGAATCTGTCTCACAGTTGCTCTTTGTTGCAAAGATCATTCAGCAGCTGCTGCCAGCTCCCACCACTGGTGAGAAGAGGGAGGTTATGCTCTGTTTGACAGCCTATCTGGAAGCACAAGTATTTTTCAACCATTGTTGGTGAGACCGAGGTTCTTTCACATCTGCCACAACAGAAACTTGGCTATAAGGGAACCTTATGAGAGCAGAGGCTAAGTGTTCTGAAGTAGAAATGTTATTAAGTGAAGCAGCAGCTAAGGTGGATCTGAGTCCTGAGGCCGTCTGTAGAGTTAATTGCCTGCAGTTTACTTGGAGGTAATGTTTGTGTGTTGGTGAGAGCCTGAGAGGTGTTCTGATGACACACAGTTACAGCTTGGTACACACTGCACTGTGCTCAGCCCTGGGAAATCTACTGGAGCCATATCCCACTTTGGACGCCGAGTGTGGGAGACTGAGTTAACAATCTCAGGACTTCCCAGGTTTCCTTAAACTAAAAAATCAAGGGAGAAATTGCGGTTCACAAATGTCCATTAAATAGGAAAAAAATCCTTTCAGGTACATGAATTGCCCCTAGTGACCGTAGGTTTACCCACACCCCTTTTACTTTTGCCCTAAGTGAAAGTGCTGTTTAAACAGAAAAACAGATAGCACAGACCAGCAATGTATTGATGTAGATAAATTTACTTTAAATTTACTTAAGTAGTGCTTTAGCTAGGGAGTTAGATCTATCTAATATGGTACAGTATAGCTGGAGGTGCAGAAAACATTTGTACATGACAAAAATATAAAGGGTTTCATCCTGGTCCTGAGCTCCACTGATGTATGTCCTAAAACATTGTCAAAGCATGCCTTTTGTTACAGTTCACTGCTTTGTTACAGTTTTGTGTGCTAAAGTCTGCAGTTGCTGAAAAAAAGGAGTAAATGATGCTGGAAAGTAAATATAATTTGCAGCCTCGGTTTGAACTGTAGGTTCACGTTCAGCATATCGTGTATTTATTTTTCTTAAACCTGTTAGAAAAATATTCCATCTGAGCAGTTGTTCTAAAAGCAAATGAAACATAAGGCATCAATGTTTGTTTGTGTGTTAGCTCTCTGAGATAAAATGCTGTATTGTATCCTGCTAATAAATCCTGAATTTTTTGATATCAGAGACTTACACATCAGAGACTCCAGACTAGAGCAGGCTTCTTTCTTGAGGGCTAGGAGAGACATTCACATTGGAGCACTCCTTCTTAACCTCCAGACAAATCCTTTATCTTTACTGATGTGCTTGCTTTTACTTTTTGCAACAGATACCTCAAATTCTGTTTTGCCATCTGTTCTGCTGCAATTGAGGCTTCAGAGGGTTGGCTATTTATTACTTAATAGCCATGGATAGAAATACAGTAAATTCTTTACAAAATAAAAATCAATACTCTCTGACATACTGCATATTGAGGAAAATAATTGTTTATGGCACGCAGCTTAAGCTGTTCTGGTAATCACGTTGAAAAATACAATATTTATTCATTAGATCAAATTTAATGAGGCCTCCTGGCAGTAATTATAAAAATTACTGTAGCAGTAAATTACTAATGAGTTGTGATGTGCTTCCTACCTGTGAGGAAGGACTGGGGGTTGAAAAAATTGATATCCAGACAACACTAGGGAGGGTGAGATCTTGAGGCTAGGAGTCAAGCTCACAGCAGCGCGGAAGTTGTTCACTGCACTGGAATGGTTAAACTAAAAAAAAAAAAAAAAAAAAAACGGGAAAAAAAAAGCTGAGAGATTAATAATCGTGAGTTTCACTTTAAATTGTAGCTCTACGTTTGTTTCCAAACTGACACCTATAGGCAGGGGAACAATGTTATCAATGGGAGGAACAGACTTCTGTACCTTGTCTTGCTACAAACGCAGCTGAAGTGACCTAATTTACTGTAGTAGATCTTAGGCTGGAAACAGCTTCTTGCTTTCCAGTTGTAATAAAGTTCCATGCAAAACACAGCAAAGAGGACAATGTTTTCTTAGTGCCCTTAAATCTTCAGAAGAGTCACCTAAGATGTGGAGCTAAGACAAAGGTTTAAATCCCCTACCAGCTTGCTTTCATGCTGGGGAGTTTGACCCGGATTTCTTTCTTCTGAGACAAAGCTTTAAGGAATGCAGAGGCTTTTGGTAGCAAATGGTACACAGTATAAATAACACCAGAGCATAAAGGTGTAAAAATGGTACCACTTCTATCAAAGCCAGGTTGCTGCCAAGTACAGGGTGTTGCTGCAGTAGCAGAGACTGGCTAGAGAAAGGGGTTCTGCTGCATGCCAAAATTAATGCATAAAATCAATTGGCATATAATTATGTTTCTATCCATAGCTTGTAAAGGTGCCATAGATGTGACAGGTGATCTTTGATATTATAAAACCTAATGGAATTGGCTAGCTTTTAGCAAATCTTTTAGCAAAAATCTTTTTTTAAAAGATTTTTTAAAATCTTTTGCTGCAAAAGATTGATTATGGATTGAAATATCTATCCAAAATCAAATGGGAAAAGGCAGTGCATTTTTCCCTCTCCTGGCACAGAACTGCTCTTAAATACACTGCTGAAGCTTTAAAGGGAGGGGAAAATCTAGCACGATTTATTTAGTCCTTGTGTTGGTATGTTGTACCACACCACAAGGAGCCACCCGGCATGGATACTTCCACGCGTTCTTGCACACTGTGAAGTCAAAAGGAGAGAGAAGTGTGTCCACTCACCCTGTAATCATCTTCCAAAACCCTTGAAAGAAGCAGAAATATAGGTCCCTTGGACACAAACATGCACAGAAATGCTGGCTTTTGTGGAGCTAGGGGTTTCTTAAGCTGAAAGAAACCCTAAGAGTCAAGCATACAGTACTGAGCCCAAGACCCTTTGTGGCTTTAGCCTCACACCTAAAAAAATGTATACACTGAAAATACATACAAAGCCTTTGGCGAGCTAGGAAATGAACAGCAGCAGGTCAGCATACAGCAGGATTATTTTTGAAGTTTCCATACTTTCAAGAAAAGGGTGCATCTTGTTCCCCCCTCTAAAAAGCAGTGATTTGCAGTGGTTTGGCTAATTCACATTACCTGCTTCTTGTTATTGAAATAAGGCAAGAAGACCTTTTGCCATGATGCAATTACAAGAAGACAACACATCTCAGCCCCCCAGAAATTTGCCTTATTTAACTTCATGCCACTAAATCCACATACCTACTCTCTCTGTGCTGTTATGTCACACTGCAGAGAAAAACCATCTGGTTTTGGCTGTGAAGATGGTATCTCTGTTGCTCGAGTGCTGAGCTCTTTTCCTAGAGCTGCCACACATTTACTCAGTGACCTTAGGAAATTCAGTCTTCCCCTGTTTCTCTTTTTAAAGCATGGAAATCCTCTCCAGGATTTCCCTTGCAGTATGATCCTGTCTGGAAAAGAAGAAAAAGTGTGGGTTTTTATTATTAGCTAAACTGAATTTGGCAATGGACAGATGTTCACTTTGCATACAGCTGTGCTGGCTGAAGATATATTTTTCTGTCTTTCTGGAGGCTAAATTAACACTGATAGAAAATTCTGTGGTCTTCAGATAGAAAACATTTTAGAAAAAGGAATTATTGTGGGTTGGATTTTCAGAATTGCTGTCAGCCACAGCTGAAATCAGTGGAAGCTGTGGGCTGAAAAAACCTGGAGCCCTGAACTACAATAGTTTACATGAATGTAGAAATAGTTAATGGCTGGCATGGGATTTTGGATCAATCTCCAGTAAAAGCTCTCAGGTAAATACAAAAGGTAGATGTGGTAGATTCCTCCTATTTGGTTTTTTTGCTTGTGTTGTTTTTTGATGTTTGTTTCATTTTTTTTTTAACTGCAGAATGTAGGTCTGAGGACTTACTGCCCAGAAGGCTACAAGCTTTCATCGTAGGCTGTCTGACTATTGTCTAATGATGCAAAATAGCTTTTCAGTTAGTATCATGAATTCTTAGGGCAAAATGAGAGCAATTTACCTAATGTTTCTTCCTCTACACCTATGAGATTTACTGTATGTGGAGGAAGGGGAGACACTGTGGAACTAAATCCAAAAACTAAATCATAATAATGATAAAGCTTTTAAGAGTGAATGTCTCACAATCTGACATAAGTAGTAAGATTGTTGCTGTGCACTATTACTATAATTAAATTACATTATGTTATTGCATTAAACTGATCTGTCAGTAATACTGTATTTAGCAGCAAGATTTTGTCACATAAACATTATGTACCTTTAAACTTCTGCATTTTGTCTTACAAAATGCAGGGGAAATACAGAAATTGGAGGAGCAGAATGTAACATGAAAAGCTATAGAACTGGAAAAAGGCCAGCTGGTTCAACATGCCAGTCCTTTTAAAGCAGGTAAGTAGTGTTAGAATACATTTACCAAAAGGGTGGAACAAGAGATGCATGTATGAGGTGCCTTCTATTACTTTGAAAATGTTAGGTACCGATTTAAAAATTATCTTTCTAGCCTTTTTCCAAACTGCAGAACACATAAGGTTAAATCAGAAACTGATGAGAGTAAACTGTTAAGAAAAACATGCAAATAATAACTGAAATGAAGCTGCAATCTTTTATCTGAACAGAGGCAGAAAAAGAAGGGGGCTACGGATCACTTAGACTATGATCAGTGAAACGGCAGCTGATCAGAGAGGTGCAGTCTTTAGAACAATGTTAGCTTTTGCAGACCCAGGAAGCAGAATAATATTTTTCAAATTGAAGACTTCATTCCCATCATAACAGATCAAACCATCTTTCAGAGCAGCAGATCCTGTCCTCTCTCTGCCTGGTAAGCTGTTGTACATTTATTCTGGTGCTAGTTCTTTTCCAAATAAGTTACTGGTGCTTTCATCCACATCCTGTTCACAGCTATCCCTTTCTCACCTTTGCGAAATACAGACTGTGTTAGTTGTTCCTTTTTGTTATCATGCACAATTACTTGGATTTTAGCAAAAATTATCATGGAAAATGACAAGCAGATTTCTGTCCCTTTGCTTACCTCTCCCATAGAGAGCATACAGACACACACTATAAACTTACTGTATGCCAAACTGCTGTAACTGGGACTACAGCATTTGCTGTCCTTCCTGTATTTGCCTCTGCCTTTAAGTGTTCACTGAAGCATCCTAGTCTGCACTCCCTGTGATCTAATTGTGCCGGCAATATGCCGGGATGGACATGCTGTTCATTAAGGATTCAGATGTATACAGGGGTTCTCTTCCAGTTCCTGGGGGTAGGAATAGGATGAAAACATTATGAGACTTTATTAAGTCTTATAAGACTGCCACCCCTTGCCTCTGGCAGCTTCAGGGGTGGGAATTAGCCTTTACAGGGAGATTACCATCTGTAATACATATTTATGCTGTGTCCATCCTGTAGAAGAATGTTCTCAGTAAAACTTAGGCTAGGCTGTAATAATGCTTAGCACTTCTTTGTTGCCTTTCATCTGAGCATTTCATTGTGCCTTTAAAAGCTTTCATTAGCTAAAATTCACAACCCTGTTGTGCAGTAACTGTGGATTAACACCTCCACCACATGCAAAATACAGTTCAGAGAAGCAAGGACTGGAGTAAGTGATTTAAAAAGCTGGAAAGAATGGGGGGTGTGGGGGGAAATCGAATTGATTATTTCCATATCTATGTGCTAGCTCTGTGTTTTCTATCTAAATATCTTAGACTTGGATTGATGTTCTGGCTTCATTCTGCTGCATTTTTAAATGCTGATGTGTGGCAAATTTAGCATTGTTTCAAAATTCTGAAGATATTCATTTGCAGGTTCATTTATTATCTGCTGGAAATCTATCCTTTGATAACTGGATGCAGATGTAGCCATGAGAGTGATATAATTGCCTGTGGAGCTAGGTATGCATTTTAAGTATTGCTAAGCTACAGGGTCTAGTTTCCCCGGGATATGTATGACTCTGTGAATGCCAGTTACAGACATTCCAGAGAAGAGAATATGCCCCCAAAGCTACAATGTCCTTCGTGCATAGCCTCCAATCCTCTACAAAGCTTACATTTCACAGGATTCAACATTATTGGTTCTTTTGGGATCAATGAGAAACTCACCACCCATCTCCAGTATCTCTGAATTACAGAGCAGAACCAGATCAAACACAGAAGAGTTCCCTCATTTATCCTGCCTCTGTAATACATCAGAGTGTGTGCTGCATTCATTTTGTGTAGGCGGGCTGGTGTCTAATGTACTCTGTGAACATATTTATAAAGGATTAACCTGTGCCTGGTGTTCCTAAAAACTGATTTAGTTAAAATACATATTTTATTCTACTTGTCTCAACCATACAAATCATTCCTGTTTAGCTTTGATGTTAGTCATTTTTGCTGCAGTGTAATGCACTGCACATTATCAGTAGTCCTGCTATGTATGACAGGCTTTTTTTCCCCAGCCAATACTTCTCAGTGCATTGTATCATCTGCGTCTGAGAATTTTAACCTGCAGTGAAAGTGTTCACTAATAGAATGTACTGCTTAGCAAATGCTAGAACAGTGAGCATTTGAATAGGGTGCTCTTGCTTTCAAAGCATTTAGAAGCAAACTGGGTGTAGAAGGTCAGGAATCACAGGTGCTGGGAAGGACCTGGATGCACTTTGTACCTGGAATGCTCTGTGTGCACACACACTCTGACTTGGCACCTGTCACACTAGGAAGGATCCAGTAAAGTGAAGCTCCTGGACTGCAAACAATTGCAGCCCTACTCCCACCAGCCCCAAATATGTATATTTAAAATTATTTACTTTGACACAGGCAATATTTAGAAATTTGTTTTGTATAGGAAATGGATTAAGAGGAAATACTAATGAATAGCTTGGCAACAGGGAATTCTGACCCTCACCTTCAGTACATGAAGATAGTTCCAAAATGTGAAGGGCAGTTTGAGAAGTTGCTGGCTAGGAACTTGGGATAAAACTGAAGAAGGGAAGACTTCTGATGAAGGATTAAAGGTAATTTATTAAAGTTATCTGCCATAAGGAAAATGGCCAAAACAAACACTAGAAAACCTGTTTTTTCAGATGTTTGACAGCCAGACTTAAGGTTTCTTCTCACCTTGATCTTCAACCAGGAATTCAGGGCTTGGTTTGATTTTGGTGTTTTTATTTTATATCAGCCTATATGGGGATAGCAACTGTGTGAAAAAGCTTATAGAGTTTTCAGTATTTTCTGGTAGAAAGGAATAGTTGTAGTTGATTATACTTTTGTTTGTTGATCATCTGATTGCTATTGAATTCAAGGAGTGCAGGCCACAGATACCACAGTTTTTGTATAACTCCCATGTCAGATATTATTTGTTGTACCATCAGTCCATCTTATCCGGATATAACAAAACACAAAAATCAGTGTGTGTAGCAGGGGGAGGAAGATTCTTCTCAGCAGCCCATCAGGCAGTTTTTCTAGTTCATTTTCTTCCCCATTGTTCAAATACTAACTCAGAAGCTTGCAAATGTTTCTGTTTCTTGCCAAGACAGTGGTGCTTTTGCCCTGGCACACATTTATGTTTTTTTCCCTTTTCTTGTGTTTTGAGTGCAGCTGAACAACAAATTTCTCTCTGTTTAACAAGCAACTTCCTCATATTAAAAGTTTTTCCAAAACGAACTATCTTTTTTTTTTATTCCAGCACAGTTCTGCATTTGTATTTGTTAATTAAATACTGACAAGTGAATAACAGCAAGTGCAGCAATATTGTGTGTTTGTGGGTTTTCAGAACAGCCCCTCTGGAACCTGAGCCTGTCTGCCTCAAGGAGCCATGGCAGTAGCCGTGCTTTGAGAGGTAGCCAGTAAAGACAGCAAGTCTTTACATGGCATTCATGAAACAAGAGTGGCTCCTTCAAAAGAAATTTAACCTCTTTTCTGTGATTCCATGTACATTAGACTTAGCAATACTCTCAGAAATTTTCACACCCATTTTGCACCCCTCCCTGGAACACGGATAGTTTTGTTTTACAGCAGCAAAATAATCTGCCTGTTTTCTCACCAAGGTAAGAGACTTTCTTTAAGTGGAAGTTGGCTCATCAGAGGCCAAAGGAGGACATGGATAGATGGATGGATGTGTGTGTACATGCATCTGGAGTTCTTTTGTTCTCTCCCTGTTAGCTTTGACTGTTAAAACAGCCATTTCAGTAATTTCTTGGCTGGCTTTGCAGGGAATAAAATCTTGGTCTTTGCTGCTCCTGGAAGAGAGGTTGTCATAATGTTGCTCCCCCACTTGACTGACAGACACCTTTGCCAACACACAGCATGTTTCATCTCAAAGCACTCGATGAATATCCTTAACCCCCCCCCTCTGGACCAGCCCACCTCTACTTGCAATGCTCCTTGTCTTTTCTCGCAGGATCGCAATCCTTGCCTTTTGTTCCTCCTTCTCAGGAGTTAATACCTCCCCACCTTACAAGTCAGCAGCAGATTCTGTCAGTTTAAAACCCCAAATAACAAACCATCCTACCCTGAAGGCCTTTTCCTTTCAAGCATGTATTTTTCTAGCCTGTGAGGGAGTCAGTGCCATAACCCTGATGTTTCATAGAATAGTTTCTAAGCCTGTATCTGTGTATCATGAATATCTTCCAAAGAGGGAATGAACATCCCCTCTTCTGGCAGCTCCTATATTTTGTGCCTTCCTGCCCTCCCTCCCCACCATCCTCTGCTCCTTATATGCCCCTTCAAGTCGTCCCCTCTACATGTGATGTCTCCTTTCAAATCCTCATTCACTGCTGCTTTCACTTCAGCCTGCTCCAGCCATCGCCTGACAATGCAGTCACAGCCCAGAACCCAAACATTTTTTGCCTCCGTTAAGGCATCCCACTGTTGGTCTTTTGCAGATTTCGTGAAAGCTGGATGACCCATGACACAAGTTTCCAATCTTTCTCTTTCCTCCACACTCTATTTCCCTATCTGTTGAATTTTGTGGCCTGAAAAAGAAAGCATCAACTTGGTTTTTTTTCTTTTTACCCCATTTAAGATCTCTGGCATCACATCCCTACCTTTCTAGCTGAGAGTTTTTTCAGCAGTTTGTGGTATTGCTTCTTGCTTCCTAAAATGCTGCTGTTAAGAAATACTAGGCACATCTGCCCTGGAGATAGTTGAGTGTCTCTAAGCCAAAGACAGGAGACTGCTGGCTTAGAGGCAAAAGGTGATTTCTCCACAAAAATGTGAAATAGGTGACATATAGGGCCAGTTTATAAAGGGAAGCATTAACAGAATTTGTGTTCATTTCAAAGACACAGAAAATGATTGTGAAGATAAACTGAAGATCTGAGATTGCTAAGTGATCTGATGATCTCCATCATTTTATCACCTGTGTTTGCTGTTTCTGACATGTTTGCTGAGCCAAACATGCTGAAACTGTGCAGGTATTCTGATTTTTCCCTTTACCTCCTCACTCTGTCCTACCTTACTTTAAAATGTTAGCTGCTTAGAAATCAAAGGACTTTTTTCAGATGTCTCAGATGGTGGCATGTCAGGTAGGTATATAAGAGGGGTTTCAAACAGGGAGGATAAAACTATCATGACGACTGAGGCCTCCTCATGCTTTCCAGTGTGCATGACAGGGAGAATGTCCTACCCCGGAGGAAGCTCACAGCTCCTGCTACTGACAATTACTAAGGGGTTTTAGACATGACAGTGATTCAAGTTTTGTTTTTTGCTGTTTTGGTTTTTTTTTTTTTTTCACCTCCCCAAACCCAGGCGACTGACAGCTAGGCTAAGCTGACCACTCCACCAGTCCTGTCTCTGCATAACTGCTCTGGTGCCTCCCCTTCACCTGCTCCGCAGTGCCACCCCATACATGCTGTGTTCCAGCAGGGAGGCTCTCTTGGAGCCCAGCTGCATAACACTGCTACACAGCAATGATTTTGCTCCCTGGTGACTCACTGCATTTTGCACCTGATGGTAAAAGATAATCTGTCACCTTAAATCCTACTAGTTCTGCAAGACAGCTTTTATATAATCAGTGGGTACTTTTACCCTCTTTTGTCCAAACATGAATATAAGGTCCAGCTTGAATCCCCCATATATTTTTCTAAAGAAAGCAGCTGTGTTGTCCTTCAGGAAAACAGCTTGTAATTTAGCATTACTGTGTTATATCCCCTAGGCAACGCTTTCTGTCTTCAGGACATATATTTATCACAGACATCACAGTATCTCTATGGTGGTTTAGTTTTCCATCAAGGAAAGCTAAAAGAGCATTTAATTCCGTAAAGCTCTGATTGATCTTCACCACAATGTACCTCTGGTGCTTTTCTCAATGTCTCCTCTGCTGAACAAGATTTCTTCCACTTTTGATCTCTCAGAAGTCTGAACTGATCTCAGAAGTGTGGGCTTACTTTGCCTTCTAGCGCTACCTGTCTTTGTGCTTGGCAGAGCTTTCCTGTCCTTTGGTCAGCTCTGGAGTCCTGGTTAGCTCCATCAGCCAGTGGCTCTTTGCCTCACTCAGGAGGCTACCTGTGGAGAATTGAATGTATGTCAGCAAGAAAATGATCTGCCAGCCTTGGATGGCTTTCACTTTTTGTTTTCAGTTTCATTTCTGGTATTATAAAACAGTTATGGAGAGTAGATAGATGGACACATCTTAAGGTGTTCAATTAAGATGCACAGAAACATCATGGCCCCACTACTTGCTCTGAAACTTTTCTCTGTTCTTAACAGAAGCTGCTTTGTTAATTGCTCCTTTTTCTGGTGATCGTTTCACCCTTGAGCTCAGAGCAGTGCCCTCTTATTGTTACAAATTCTGATCCCAAAAAACACAAGAAACCAAGCTTGGTCTTCTGTGTAGCAGATACTGAGTGCTGCAGCACTTGTCAAATATGTTTGATCAGCACACACAGCTTGAGAAAAAAGCAAGCAAGCAAGGAAGAAGTGGGAATGCAAATTTTAGAGAAATCTTTCAAAGTCTGCAGTAATTGGCAAGGTAAATGCAAGGCTCTTTCTGCTTTTCATAACACTGGTAATATCAGTTTATGATAAAAAGCTATTCTGAGTTACACAAGAAGGTAAGATATTTGCCAAAAAAATTCTTTAGTTTCAATTCTATTTTTTTATAATGGACATGAAGTGCCATCCATACTGAATGACTGTTGGCATTCGACTTACCACTGAGCAACTGTATGTTGATGGATAAGCCAGTCTCATCCAAGTGTCAGGAAGATTATCAAAAAAAAGAGCTGTCTGTAGTTGCTCCATCTCTGAGGAGATTGCCAACTCACCCTAACAAAAGAAAACATTAGTGTGCTATTTGCGTCTCACAAAGAGACTGTGATAAGATGACATGATAAATGATAGAGGGCTTTTTTTTTCTCCAGGAAAAACACATAAGGTAGCTAAATCGTCAAGTGTAAAGAATATTTTGGCTCTTGCCACTGGGGTGAGTCATTTATTTTTTAAAAAGGGGAAACAGTCAGAAAAACAAGAGTGTAGGTTCTGGATTTTCACTCTAATTGCATTAAGTAATTATATGATATAGTAATTCATATACATACACGTGGAAGCACCCACCTACGCATATGTACAGAGAGAAAATGATAAAGGGCCAAATTACTAACTTGCTTTCTGATATCCCACAGAAAATTGTAGATGCAATCAAGCTACCATTCTGCTGGCTTGCTTGCACTAATGGCTATTTGAGTGCCCATGTTTTGTTACTCTGAATTAAAGATCGAAAGGAAGGTAATTTTAGGTGGCAAAAAAAGAGGTCTCTTAAAAAAACTAGCTCTATGAATTAGATTTTCAGTACCTACTTTTGGAGTGGCATGCATTAACTACAGCTCTGCATGGATTTACCACAATTGTCTGTATAAATTGCTAGCAATGCCTAAGAAGCTACTTGGTTGCCCAGTTATGTGATTGAACACATATTACGTGTTAGTGCAGCAGGTACATTGCTGTTGAGATTGCTAGATATTATGAAAATTTGGCCTTCTATGATTAAGAACATTACATGTTGCAATTCAGCACTTTGTTGGTGCTGAGAGTCAGACATGCTATTACCAGAAATTGACGAAGATGTGTGATGAGTTACCACGTCCTTCTTCCCTGCACTCACCAGTGAGACCAGGACTGGGGGCTGCTGATGCTGCACCTTTACCTGCAGTTAATGGCCACCTCCTAATGACGGCCCAATGCCACATCCTGATGGCTTTGAAGATGTTGGTCATTTAACACAATCTGAACCATGTGCCTTTCCAGCAGGGATCTGTACAAAGTACTGGTTCTTTTTTTCATCAGAAGGTCTCTTGAGGCATCCAACAGCTGCTTCCTTTCTCTCCTATGGATTGCCTAAAACACAACAGAACATATACCATAGCTAACAACCAGATCTCTTTGCAGTTATAACAGAAGAGACAAATTTCTGCAACAGCAGAAGAGAAGAATGTGCCAACCTTACTTCCATACCTGCACTGAAATGGGAATCAGACCATAATAAAAGGCCTTGCATTTTGCTTCCTAGTTTGCAGAGAGAGGATTTCAGTGTCCTGAGCAGTTTCATGATAATTTTTTCCACACAAATTAATTTGATATATGGAGGTGAGTTACATGTTTGGTGTAGGCAGATTATGAAAGCATAGTTTTTAAATAAATGAAATGAGAAATAAGCTCCCCAAGTGTCACTTACAACTGCCTGTTACTGGCACTTACACTGATGCTATTTCAAGCCATGCATCCCCTAAGATTAGTAAAGCAAAACACACATATCTTCAGACCTAAATTAAGTTCTTGTAGAGAATGCCTTGCCTCATATATAAGTGGATCCAGTCTTTCATAATCTGGAAAACAAATCAGTTTATGTGAGTATCGTTCTGCTGGCGTTTGAGTAAAATATCTGATCTTCCTTTCTTCTGAACGGTTTTTTCTTTATGTCATCTAGCTCTGCCTTCATTCTCAAGAGATACCATGGTGCATGAGGCAAGTGTCTCTTGTACCCACAACTGCATAAATGTAAAGAAAATGATAAACTTTGTGTATCTTAACTTTATGCAGTGAAAGAATTTCTGTGTCTTCATGTCATAGTATGAAGGACATGGAGGATTTATCCTGTGAAATGGAGAAGGAAAGGAAGACCTGTGTTCATCCATGCTGTTAAGAAGAAAAGCAAATTCTGCTTTACAGTTTGGAAATAATGGCATTTTGCAACCTGACAAAGGATCCTAAATGGCACAATGCTATTATCAATCGTAACAAGATCCAGCAAGATCCTTTTTTCTCTGTGGTGCAAAATAATGCATATATTTATGTGTCACATATACTGGAAATCCCTCATTGCAAATTTCAGATTGAATCCCTGCAAAAAAACAGGTATGAAAATATCTAATTCGATTGAAATTGGTGCCCAAAGGAGGAAAAAACCCCAAACATAAACCCACAGACATAGGCAAAAACTGTCTTGTGATAAATTTGAAGCCTGCTCTATGTTTTGACTGACCTTGTCTTCCACGGTTTAGGAGACTCCTTCCCCAGTTACTCCTTAGTGACTGAGTATTTGAATTGCAGCTCTAATAGCATATGGAGCATGTTGTCTGCAGTTATTACAAAAGCAATCTCCACATTGGGGTGCAGGCCATAATGTATGGCACTTTGGGGAGGCAGCATTTTATCCATATTTTTATGGTAGCCTTCATAATCCAGGTTTGAAGAGACTGCAAACCCTGAAGCAAGCACCGACTTCCTATCAAACTGTCAAAAAAATAATAAAAACCTTGTCACTAAGACACTGCTGGCAATCCTCACTAGACAGAATAAGGAACCTGCTTAGGCATAAATGAAATAGTTCTATTATGGAGTCATTGTTGAGAACAAGACTTTTATATCACTATTATATCCGTAGAAATTAATCTAATTTGTTCCCCATTTTAATTATCCCCTTTATGTCACACCCAAGTTCCAATGCTTGCAATAAAAAATAAAAAAAAAAGAAATTTTTAAATAATCATATTATTTTTCTGAAAGAAAACAGCAGAAAGATAATTTTAGTTTAGAAATAGAGAGATGGGAGTATTTTAAAAAGAAAAATGTTATTTCTTCAAAATTATGAAGTGCTGGTCTCTGGTGTAACATTATTATTCTGTGTAGCAACTTATTAAATGAAGCAATTTATGGTAGCATCTCTGAAAAATGCCATCCTTTATTGAAATGAAAGCAAGTAATAGCATAAGGACTGTAAAATAAAAAGGCAGAATATCTTCTTTTAGAACATTACAAAAATACATGTATTGTCTATTTGAAAATCAATACAGTACCATAAAATAAAATGGAGCTGTGGTATCATAATCATAATTTCTATTTCAACTGGTTTGCTGAGAGCCAAATTGTGTCTTTTATGGAAAAAGAATGACAAATGGTTTAATTCAATATCATATGCATGTGTAGATGTGAGCTGAAATTCTGCTACAACTCAAAGCTGTTAGGCAAATATTTTAGTATCACCACAAGTTTAAAAACAACAGACATGTGGGAGTGCATCCATTTATTTACACTTGTACTGACTTAAAATTCAAAATGGTATTTGAAGCTTTTAAAGTACTGCTGTGGGATGTTAAATTACTGCTGAATTCTTACTGTTCTGAGATACCTTTCAACCTGCCAAGATGCATGATGATGATAATAATAATAATAACAGCAGTAGTGTGGGGATCTTTAAAATAATGTGGGGCTTATTTCTGTAAGATAAATACCATTTTCACTAACCTCTGTTTTATGATTCAGCATTTCTAATACAATAAAGTGAAATAATGAAAGTAAAACAACAACAGGTTTGTGTGGGCTGGGAAAGGAAAACCGAGCACGTGTATTGTCAGAATTTCTGCAGAAATTGTAGGGGGGGGGGGGGGGATAAAAAAAAAAAAGCTCGTGTAAGTGGCGCTTCCTTCTCTCTTCCCCACGGGGAAAATTCCTCCTCTTGTTTTTAGTGTTCGCTACATTTCCTCCTTTTATTTCTTTTTCTGATCTCGTCCTTTTGTTCCCCTTGTCTCCTCGGATGCCTCTCCTCGCTCCCGCAGCGGGAGCTGCTGGCGGCGGGGCCGGAGCGGCGCGGCCGCGGGATGGCGCGGGCGCTGCAGGTGAGCGGGGCGGCGGCAGGCGGGGCAGCCCCGGGCCGGGGCCGCGTGTGTGCAGGGCCTGTTGCACTCCTGCTCCCTCCTCGCCCTGCCTCTTTCCCAGGGATAGCGTGCCTAGGAAGCCCCCGACCGTGGCGCTGGGAGCTTTCTGCACCTGCCTCGCTCAGGGCTGCGGGGGAGGACGAGGCGGTAGATGGCAAATGTGTGCTCAGGTGAGGATGGGGGCTGTGAAGCAGCCGCGCTTGGCTCGCATGGACTGGGAAGGGGCTTGTTTGCTAGCTGCTCCCATCACCTCTGACAAATGCCGGGTGCGGTGAGGAGCCCTCCGCCCGCCAGGCATGGCCACTGCCACAGGCAGATAATCACCAAATGACCCACAGATGGGGGAGAAGACTTTCGCCTCCGTCTTGCTGAAAGAGTTTGTCGCACACGGACCCTTGGTCATTATCGCCGCTCGGCCGCAGCAGGGCGGGCACGGCACTACAAGGTATCTTTGCACTGCTACGGGATCAGAGGTCACCGCTGCAGGGGACCAGGGCTGGTTTATTAACCAGCCAAGTCTGTTTAAGGTGTAATTCCTCAGGAAGAGCAGTGTGCTTGTGGCCATTTAAACGAGTTAACAGAGCGTGCCCGTTCAAGCCACTCTGTGCTCTTCCCCGGGCACAAAGCCCAGCTCGACGGGCGGGCGCTCGGGTTGCCCTGGGCCGAGTCGCCTCAGCCCCGCAGGTCTGCGACCTCTGGTTCCTGCCCATGTCACATCGCTGTCCTCCGGGTGGAAACTGCGGAAGAAAGTGCAGGATGCGCCTTGGTTTTGCTGGCACCACTCCAGCGGCGCTGGCTCCCGCACCGGTAATGACCGGGCTGACACAGGCGCCCGGGCGGGAGGCTCCGGGCGGCGGGGACGGTCACGGACTGTGCCCGCCGGCGCCTGGGTGTTGGCAGCGGGTGCTGGCAGCGCATGGGGAGTCCCGTGCGCCCCCCCTCCAGCGTTAACACGAGCGTCTGCGATAGGGACTGCCCCCCGGGAAGCCGGGGCCGCCGTCCCAACCTCGCAGCGCTGCCCGGGGTCAAAGGCGCTGCCCGCGGGGCCGGGCCCAGCCGGGCCCCCCGAGCCCGCCCGCTCCTCGGCACGGCCCGTGAGGCAGCCGCCGGCAGGGGGCGCTCTGGCTCCGGGAACGCGCTGCCGCTGCCCCGGCCCGGCCCAGGCCGGCCCGCCACACGCGGGCACGGAGAGCGCCAGGGCCGGCTGCCCCGGGATCACCGCAGGTTCCGCGGGGCCGGGCTGCCCTGGGGCAGCGAACAGGGACACCGACCTCCCCGGCAGAGCCACCGGCCGGGGGGGACGGCCCGGGAGGTGCAGCCCGGCCCGGCCCCCGAGCGCACCTGGGCGGGCGCGGGGAAGGAGGGGCCGGGGCCGCAGCGGGCCCGGCGGAGCCGCAGAAGTTGGGGACGGAGGCGTTGTGGCCGTGGCTGCGGCCGCGGGTTTCTTTGTGCCTCTGTCAGCGCTTTGGGTGACATTCCCTCCGCCGCGCGGGTGGCTGGCGATTATTCCCGGTTTTTATTGCTGGAAGAGGTTATTCTATACAGGAGAAAAAGAAGAAAAGCCTTTGTGATTTTTACAGAGGTTTTTTAGAATATAGTGCGGAAAAAGCAATTTTTTTTTTTAATTTTCTTCTTTTTTTTTTTTTTTTTTTTTTTTTTTTTTTTAGCATTCAAGTGGATGCTCTTTATGTTCCAAAGAGCTACTTGATTTCTTTGGCCATATCTTTGATCATAGCTTATAACTACTACCTATACACACACCTGTGCTTGTAAGTATCCTTTAAGAGTCAGTAAGAAAAATTGTTTTCATTAAAGGCCTTCCTAAACAAAAATTAAAAAGGACAAAGGAAAATTTAATAATCTAGCAGCCAAGCCACGGTTTCCTCTAATGTGTGATCCAAATGTTTTGGATGAAATCCTTAGGAATATAAATCGTTTTAGTGATCCTCACTGGTTTACCTCAGCTAATTCCAGTGCACTGCATGCTCAGAATACGTAAAAGATGTTCCAATACACAAAACCACATAGTTGTGTATCTCAAGATAAACCAAACTAAGCTAGATGAAACCAAAATAAATTCTTGTTCTGTACAACAGTAATTGCCTGAAGTGACTGCAAATTCTTCATATTCCATGCACACAGACAGGTACTTAGCTAGAAACTGTATGTGATTCTTTAAAATCGAAAGAAGTAGTTGTTTGATATTTTAATTTTTTTTTTTTTTTTTTTTTTTGGTGAAAGATGTGTGGTCACTCTAGGATATGTGAACAAATCTTTAAGAAATTAAATTAATTATGCTTTATTATTGCATATCCTGTAAAGGCTTTTAGTGACTTCACTGTTTCAAGTGGCTTTAAAATGAGAAGTTTAATACTCACATTTTTAAAGTTTTATTTCTACAGTGTTTTGCTTGTCTGGTCAAATTTATCCAGTACAGCATGGTGGTCAGTTAGTATTACAGGTAGTGGCTTATCATTTATTTTAATTTTAATGGGAGGTTTCCTAAATCCACTCTGGAGTGAGATGTGCTTTAGGGGAAGGAGCAGGTTCCCCACACTCAAAATCAATCTCCCTGCTGACTTCCTTCCCTGGTTTTCTTCAGTAATTTCTCTAATGTGTCCAACCACTTTACTACAAAATAAATATTCAGAGATAAGGAGGGAGAGGGGGGAGAAGGGAGGAAAAAATAGGCCTCCCAGTGAGCTATTGATTTGAAATTTCAAACATTTTATTGATACAAGAAAAACCCAGACATAAGGAAGCAGTTTGATATTGCACAATATTTGAAAAAAATTGTGTGCATCTGTTTAGCACAATACACTGCATAATGACAGCAATCTTCCCTGTTTGTATCTATTCATCTGATTATACAGCGTAACAATTCTTTTTGCTACACATTTATTTACTAAAGGATTTTTTTTTAATGGATAATAAATTAGTAAATCAGATATCATGTGCCTGGGAAAATGTGTTAGTTGACTCCCTACATGCAAGATAGTTGCAATTCATATTTTATGTGATATTCAGCGATCCTCACATATACAGATGAAGTTATGTGCTTCCCTTGTGGCAAAGACAAAGGAAGTTTTAAATCACTATTTAGTACTCTTTTATCTAGGCACATGTTATTTTGAAACACTTCAGTTTTTAACACCGCAGTGCAGCACTGATGTAATGAAGAGCTTTGACTTACTTGAAGTATAACCCAGTGGCCTTCTTTTGATGCCTTTTCCATAGCTATTTCTGCTGCAGCTTCCTGTCCTTGACCCAGCGATACATTGTGAAGTTCTCCTGAGTCAATGGTAAATTCAAACTTGTTCCCTAAACAGAACAATATACTGTACTACTTTCAGCCAAATAATGAAGTGTTCAAACTAGCATGTGTTCTACACACAGTGTTAAAATGGCACCACATCACATGAGTCACCAAAGGAAAGAAAACAACCCTCAAAAATACAGTCTCAATAAATCAGCTGAGCTAGGATATTGTACTGCTTTCTGCCTAGGTATTCTGCATTACTAAAATGCTCCTGTGTGTGAAAAGCATCCCAGAGTAAAACAATTGATTCCTCCTGATGGCTTCTCTACATATTGCCTATATGAATATTTCAATGCACAATGAAGTAAATATGTTAGAAATTTATTTAAAGGAAAAAAAAAAAAAAGAAGAAAGTAAGCTAATGTCACTGAAGGTGACATTGCATACAGACAATGAAAGGGGCTTGGCAGAAGCCCTTATGCTGGCATTAGGAAGTACCTGGGTCAGAGGAGGAAATTTTCAATAGGGTCAAATCTGTTGCTCAAGTATACTTGTGCAAGGTTGATGACTTGTGCAATATAGAAGAAGAAGCAGCTACCTCTGATTTCATAACGCAGCGAGTGTTCTCCAGGCAGCTGCCTGAGCCAAGCACTGAAACTTTCCTCAGACACTGAGTGTTGGAGGTGTAGTGCCCTGGGTGTGTTAGCATGGGACAGCACTTGGCAGTCATGGAAATGCCTGGTTTATTTCTCTGGTTGTGGGAGAATTTCTAGTTCCAGTGGTATTGCTCACTAACTTGTAGAAAGTTGTTTTATTTTGTTGTAAGTGTTGTGTTTTGTCATGATTGTTAGTAAAAGCATCTAGTCCAGACTGGCCTAATAGTTCAGAATTGATAAGGGGACCAGTGCAGGAGATAAACACTACTGGGGAACAGCACTGACTTCTTGGAAGTTTTTGTGAACACTGGACACATTTAGTTCCAAGTTACATTTGGGCTAAGTTTCCATAAATTAAGAATTACAGTTGACAGAACCTGGTGAAAAACAACGATTAAGGTGTAAGACTTGTCTGTGGGGCATAATATTTTATCCTGACTTCTATTTGGTAGAGATCCAAATGCAACACATGTTAGGGTCACTCACGATACAAAATCCGTCCTTCAAAGGGCTGAGACTGGTAATGCAAACTGACAGCACAAGCCATCCTGGACATTCTGCTGCCTACATAAATAGTAGGTTGAGGAGAGAACTTTCTGCTTTTCATGCCTTTAGAAATTTCTCCTTTCTGGACATTTCAAATCCATTTCTTTTGCTTCTTCCATCCAGGAGCCTACAGTATCTCTCTAAGTAATGTAATTTATTTAGTATTGTTCACAATTGAAAAAATGCTATGTAGAGCCAGAACATTTGAGCACAAGCATGTGGATTTTAAAAATCAATGTAACGGAAGTTATTTTACTTTTAAAAACAAACATAAAATAAATTTTAATATATAAAAATGTGTATTCATTGTAGCCACACTGTACCTTAATTTCTCTTCATGAAGAGTTAATATCAGGTAAATGTTGAAACAGTGATCTGTGTAAGTTCAGAATGTTCACAAAGATGAGTTTGTTTTTTGTCAACTAAAGCTTTAGAACAGAACAGCTGTGAAATTAATAGAAATTATTTGTAATATTTATCGGTGTTTATTTTCTCAAAAGCTTTGGGGTTTATTTGTAGCCAATTTCCTCACTTAAAACATTTAAAAATCTTTTAAAACTATGCGATACAGCTTCTGGATATTGTAATCATAAATCATACACATATATAGAAACATTCCTTAGAGTAGATGAATATGTTCACAGATGATTATTAAATGTGTCAGTTTGTAAGACCAGCTAAGCCTTCACCAAAGTATGGACAAAATTCTAAACATAAAGCTTTTCTAAAATTTCTGCCTTAACAAATTACATGTGGACTTTTGTGTGTAAGCCTTCTAGTATGTCAGCAAGGCCAGAAACACTGAATTGTGCTGAGAAAGAGTATTAATACAACATTCCAAGGTCAGCTGAACTCAGATTTCTCTAGAAGAGGAACAGTTTCTATTAAGAAATTTCCAGATCAAAGTTATATGGTGAAATGCTTAAAATTTTAAAAATCTGTAAGAGCCAGACCTAAATTTTCCACTGTTGTAAGAAATAATAAGTGAGCTCCAAATCATTATTTATTGTGTTGTACAGGGATGTGCTAGGTTCTGTTACTTGGTATTTGATCCAGAGGTGCATTCAGCTATATATTAGTAGCAAGCACTGAGCCATTAGAGCAGCACAAGATAGGACAGAAATAAACTGTTGGCTGCAATTGCCCCTGTGAAAAAGAACAGGAATTTTGAGAGGGGAGAGAAGGAGATTCCTTGGCCTCGGTGGAGTTTATTATTCTCTGGAAACAGGTAAACCAACCCTGGCTCAGGAAGATACTTTAGAATAGGAAATGTTTTGCCTTTGCAATGTACCAGATTACATGTCATTTTAAATAGTGCTCATGGCAAAGATACCCCTGGGACCACCTTACAAGAGCTTTATTTCTTGCCTGCAAATTAGTCAATTCAAAACACTTCTCCTCTCATCTCTGCCTTCAGCTCTTAATACCACACACGCCATTTGTGAAATAGCGGAGAAGAGTGAAAAGACCCTGAATACAATGGTACAATTAAAAAAAATAAAACAAAAGACTGTAAAAGCAAGAACAAGATGGGTTTCAGCAGACAAGGGGAAGAATGAAATTTTGGTGTATTTTTGGAGGCATTTCAATAAACCCTCTTTCTTCCGTTTCAGCAGGGGCTCATTGAAACAGCTACGTTTTCCAAGTGCAGGCAGACAGCCAATAGCATCTAAATTATTTTTAAGAAAGCACTTATAGCACTAAGCACTCACTACTACTAAATCCATCTTAGAGGAGAAGGGTGGAGTAAGAAGAAAGGTCAACAAATGTATCAAGTTCTTTGTGTAATGCCTCACTGACATTTTCCAACTCCCTCAGCTGGCTTTTATTTTTTTATTTTTTATTTTTCAGAATCCTGGTAAAATGCAGTAAAGGATTTAAGGTTATCGTCTGTCTCTCTCTAACTTCTGACATCTCTTTATAACAAGAAAGAGTCACAGCCAACTGTAACAGGAGGGCAACACAATGAATCCTGGTAACGCAGGAAAGGGGGGAGGTTCAACTTTGCTGCCCCTTTGCCCCTATTTCTTCCTCACAGAACAGAAGTGCCATCTGTTACTAGTCCTAACATGCATGCATTTGATTTCCATTCAGTAATAACTATCACAGGAAAAAGATTATCAAGTGATCTAAAGCACTATCAGCATTAGAAGATCTTCCCGGCCAGTGTTTTGTTTGCACCTCCAAAGATCTAGCAGATGAAATGGATACAGGCAAGTGTCTTAATTGCCTAGAATTATTTTGTTTTCTGATAGAGGACCATATGGTCAAGGTGTGGATTATGACCAGACTGAGGATATTTAGGTGCTTAGGTCAGAAAGAGATTTAGGAAAATCAAACAAGAGGACTAATATTTATATTCTCCAATCCAAATTCACTAAAGTCTTTATTACTTGGTGCTGTAATATATCATCATAATAATGGAAAATCAAATCATAGCATGTTGTGTGAGGGTAGACAGTATTAAAGTATAATCCTGTTCTAAAGCAATCTGTAAAAATGTTTCTTAGGCTTCAGTGAAATTTGTCACATTCACAAGTAAAAATCCCAGCACCACCAAACACCTTCCAGCCCAGCAAACTCAGTTTAAAATTATGCTGGTTTTGACTGGGTTAGATTTTATGGGTTAATTTTCTTCATAGCAGCTGGTATGGGGCTGCATTCTGGATTTGTGCTGGAAACAGTGTTGATAATTCAGGGATGTTTTAATTATTGCTGAACAGTGTTCACACAGAGTCAAGGCCTTATCTGCTCCTTACACTGTTCCACCAGTGATGAGGCTGAGGGTGCACCAGAAGTTGAGAGGACAACAGCTGGGGCAGTTGACCCTAAGTGACCAAAGGGATATTCCCTGCCATATGGCATCATGCTTTCTGTATAAACTAGAGATGGAAGTTGGCTGGAGACTGCGGCTCGAGGACTGACTGGGCATTGGTTTTGTGGTGGTGAGCAATTCTTTTTCATTGGTCTCATTTTTTCTTGAGTATCATTTCTCTCTTTTTTTGGTGTTATTATGGACCCCTCAGCTATGCCAAATTTTGCCTGATGCCATATTGTTGAAAGAAGTGGGGTGCAGCAGCAGATGTCTGTGAAGGAAGGGTGCCTACAGTGTGCTGTTTGCAAAGCAGGGTAACAATTAACCAATTGATGCAGTAGGATTTCTCTGTCAGAGCCCTTCAGCTGCTCTTTCCTCTTGCTGTCTATACCCAATTGTTTTAGCAGTGTCTCATTTCTTCAGCTTCACATCTTTTCCCACTTTGTTCTTGCTGCCTGTGCACCTTGTTACTTAAAATGCTTCTATGACCAGAAATTGGCCACCCTGTCAGATGCCAGCTTTCTTCCCAAAGGCTGGAAATGACCTCAGCTATGGGAGATGTATGGCCAGTGCTGTTATAATGTAAATAAACTTGTAAAATGGTTCAAGACGAAAAAGCCAAGAAAATTACTAGCAAGTAGCTCGTGCTTTAGACTAGCTTAATTTGCGCAAGTCAAATCTGAAGCTGATCTGTCTGGCAAACCTACTGATGCCTACATTGTCAAAATACATGAGACAACATTTCATTTCTCCAAATTTCCATTAATTTCATTGCCTTATTTTCTTTCTTTTCCTCCTACACCAGGATGACATTTTTGAAGTGTACTTTTAAGAGGATAATTTCATCAAATGATCCAAGGGAACTCCCTATAGATATCCATGATTTAATGCTAGATCTATTCTAAAGGTTAGCATGCCTGACAATGGCAATTGGTTTAAAGCCAGTTAATTTTAAAATAATTAATAGAGTTTTGTTTTTTTTCTGAGCAGAACTGTATCTTGCTTACACAGCTCAATGAGAAATCTATCAAACAAAGGCAGGGCCCTGCCATGTGTGGTGATGAGCATTCTGAGCATCACAACCTCGACCAGAGTAGTCTTTGTCACCTTGATAAAGTCAGTCATTGCATGTGTCCGTGTGTGAGATGCTTGTAGCTGACTTCCAGATAACCTTGAGGATACTGGGCAAGAATTCACTGTCTGGCTGATTTACGTTTCAGTATATTAGATATTCTGTGCTCTGAAAACACGTAGGGTCAGCATCTGTATCTGAATTTCATCGTCTTCCCTTTCTCTTCTCCATTTGGAATTTTATTTTCCAGCTCAGAACACATGCACTAGAAGCCAAAGAAATCTCTTTTATCAGGTGAATATTTTCATCCTAGTCCTGATTCGCATCTATGTAGGCTTTGGGCTCCTCTGCTCTGTACCCATTTGTCACTCTTTTCAAAGGGAAGAAGGAAACTCTTGGGTGCAGAACTCAGAAGAGATCTTTGCCGAATAAGAGTGAGAACGCAGCTGCACAAGACTCAGCACACTGCTCACAGACAAAATGCAGTAAAGGAAAAGATGGCACTTTAAGCTAAATGAGAGATCATTATACAGCACTCTTTCCATTCAGCTCATTCTAGGAAGAATATATACATGTGGCAGCAGCACTCAGGACATGAAGAGCTACTTTGAAAGTTGATGCATTTCCCAGTGTTTGAGATGAAGATGGAAAGTAAAGAGTGAGAAAATTGGCTGTTCCTGCAGAGGTGCCCCCCAGCCACAATAATGTTTGTGAAGCTGTCATGCTTTTCTGTCCTTAACAAGAAATAAGCCTGGACTGGTTCAGAGCAAATGCAGTTTGTAGGAAGCATTTCAAACTGATGTTCTTCCCTGAGGAGGGAGTTTTCCAGGGGCCTAGCAGAGCCAGCTGGCAGCCTGAACAGTTCAAGCATGAACTCTCTCAAGCAAGGAGACCCAAGCAGAACTACACAAACTTGTCCGTATTCCCTTTTACTGTGCTGAATCGGGAAGGCATGCCAGGGAGACCTGTAAACCTTAAGGCAATGGACTGCTCTGTGGGTGCTTGGCCACACCTACAGGTGTACATACACAGAGTGGGAGCTCGTGTAGGGTTCGTGCTGTACTGGGACAGAGAACTGGGCTGTGAAAGTAAGTTTTATCCTTTCAGACAGACCAAAGTAAATGACTCTTGAGGATGTTATGCAGGCAGTTGGGTTCTTTACACTCAGCCTCATGTTCTCAGAGGGTTTTGCTCATTGCACTACCTTGTGAAATACAGCAGTAAAAGCCTGTGACCAGAGGAAAAGTGGTAAGCCAGTTGTAGCACTAGATTAAAACAGCAGCACGCAAACACACTGACCTCT
This sequence comes from Certhia americana, assembly GCA_018697195.1. Classification (NCBI taxonomy): domain Eukaryota; kingdom Metazoa; phylum Chordata; class Aves; order Passeriformes; family Certhiidae; genus Certhia; species Certhia americana. The sequence continues at coordinate 20,090,464 of CM031863.1, forward strand.
TCCTGAGTGGTAACCTTGAGTGAGAGCTAATTCACTGCATTGATTTTATTCAGCTTGTCCATGAGAAAATAGAGCATAGCAGCATTGACTGCAACTGGCCAAAAGTGATTGTGAGCTTCAGTGATCTTTATAGTGCTTGTTTTAGCTTCCAGTTCTTAAAGATGTTGGCTGTGTTATGATGGGCTATTACTTTTGTTTGGCAAAAATGTACTGGCAAAAGGCAAAAGAATATAAATTAATCTAAGAATTTGTTGTTAGTCCAATTAATGTTTTAAACAGTCTAATAGTCAAAATTACATAAGAAGTATAGGAAAACCTCATTAAAAATAGAGTTAAAATTGCTACACTAAAAATTCCCTCTTCTCTGGTGTTGTGCTTATTCCCCCAGTTCTCCTTTGGGTCTTAAGACTGGTATTCCTCAAAAGGAATGGGGGAGTATTATGATGAGTTATCACCAGGATTTGTGTGATACTCACAGGAGAGGGATGTCTTTCTTCTCAGCCTGGTGTCTGCTTGGATTTAGTTTTATATGTGTTCTTAATACTACCACCTAACTCTGATTAAATGGCTGATTTGTGTCAAATATGTCTGCACTCTTCCCCACAGCTGAGTCTAGAATTGTAGGCTGTTCAGTTCACAATGAATAACCATTTGTTATCACCCTACAGTAGAGTTAAACTAAAACAAAGATAGTCAAGAGTGCCTCACAGCTGGACAATTGCTATCACAGCTAAACCAAGTTAATATCTGTCTCAGCCCAGAAAAACCCAGAGCATTGCCGAGTCCCAACACTGTCACCTCAATACAAACCCAGTTGCTTTTTACTAAAAAGGGCAAAATCACATTTATTGGGCTATAAAGTGAATAGTCTGTGAAATGCAGAGCAAGAATTTGCAAATGCTGCTGCTATGACTGCAGAGTCATGACTGAGCAGCAGATCTTGGAAACATTCACACTTTCCTAACTTCTCTTGAATTAGAGTAATTCAAAGTCTGATTGACTTGTATTTCTTCATTGCCATCAGGAGGCCAGCTAACAAAATGTATTTGATTTTCATTGCCAATATAATTTGCCCAATCAGCAGGAATACTGTGATTATTAAACTGAGCGCTATAGTTTGTAGTGCTAAGTTAAAAATTCTTGTAGCTGCAGGACACCATAGTGTAACCTGATAAAGGTATAGGATAACTAAGAAACATGCTTGGATCTAAGATCTGTCAGACATACAGACACACAGACAGGCACTAGCAGGCAGGTTTTACATAAGGTAGTTCACAACAATTTCTGAAGTTGGGTCTCTACACAAACACGGCTAGATCTCATATATATGATTTGAGATTTATTAGAAACAGAATGAGAGATGTCACAGTCACACCTGCTTAACTTTTGAGCTAAATAATCAACTGAAGATTGGAAACTAGTATCTTCACATCTCTATTAAATATTTCAATGCTATTTTCAGCAGTTTTCTGAAAAGACTCACTGAATATTCCATTTTCTTTGGCAGATTGTGTTCACAGATGCACATCTTTGATAACAGAAGCACTTGTTAAACATTTCCAAAATTATCTGATCAGCTTCCTACAAACAAGAACTTTTCCATCAACTTGATACATGACTATGTGTTTTACATATATGCAGTTTTCACCATGTACAAAATTCAAGATACTTTAAAATACCTCCCATGCAATTGTACATAAATGGTACATTTATTTTAAAAATGTGATTTTTCAATGGCAAAAAAACGTACCCTGATGATCTATCTTTTCTTTTATGTTTTAAAAGCACTCAGAATTTCAGCTTGTAAATATATATATATATATAAATGCTACATAAATGCTACATTTATATATAATATATATAAAAATATAAATATATATAAATGCTACATATATATATATATATATATATATATATAAATGCTATATATAAATATTAATATCTAGGTGATCTGTTAAATGTGATTACTCTCCAGAAGAGGCCATACAGACCTCATAATCTGGAGATGAGGGAATCACAACCTTCCAGGAATCCTTTGCCAATGTTTCACTTCCCTCATGGTAAATGATTTTTTCCAATATCTGGTCAGAATTTCTCTTGGTCTGACTTCCACAGGTTGCCTCTTTCCTACCCTTGTGCACATCTCTGTCTTCTTTGTAGCCTCTTGTGGAGTGTTTCCAGACAGTAGATCTCTCTGCCCTCTTGGCCTTTTCAAGGCTGAAGAACACAGTGCCCACAGCCTCTCCTCACAGGTTTCCTGCTATAGCCTCCACTGGAGTAGGTTAATGACTTTCTTAAGTCTGCAGGAGGTGCAGTAATTAAATTTAATTTTTGCATTTATAGCATTTATTTTTTGTTCATACACTTACTGATAGTGTAACACCCTTAACATCTTCTATAGCTGTGCCACCTTTTAGAGTTTTGTCCTGTTTGATTTTAGTTGGATGTGCTTCTATTGCAGCTGTCAGTTTTGTTCTCTGAAGTCCAAATTTTTCCTTGCACTTCCAGTTCTTCAGTTACCTCCCTTGCCACTAACTAGACAACCCATGTTGTCAAACCCAAGCCTGTTACAGGCTTTCCAAGTGACAGCCCCGCATACACGCCTTTCCCTCCCACGCCCTTCTTTCATCCTTTCTTCCCTTTTCTATTTGCAAAATTTTGTTCTCCTTCCTGAATACATCTGCAAGAAGCTGGAACTTAAGGGTGTGGTTCCCTCTGAAGAGCTGGTTAACACACTGCCTCCGGACCAACAAAGTTTAGGGCAGAGAGTACCTAGAGAAGAGGATCCAGGATTTTAAAATGACAAGAGTAGGAAAGCTCTTCTGAGTGTGACTCTGTAAAATTTCTGACAGCACTTGGCTCTGCCATGCTGCTATATGGAGTCCTTCTGAGTTTCATCTGCAAGTCACTGAGAACAGAGCATACTCAGGATTTAGCAGAAATTATTCTCCCTTTTGAAGAATCAAACTCTTGAAGAACCCCCACTGTTAGGAATATGACCTCTTCAGGTACTTAAAATTACTTAATTAGCATTATAAACATTAGAAAGAGCAAGATCATTCTAGCAAAGGTAATTACAGGTGTTACAGGATTTAGTACAAAAGATAGGTGTACCCAATATTTGTTTTAAAGTATTTTAAAAGGCCATATAAAGAAGGGAAGCAAGAAAGCTATCAGGTAGTGTTTTTCCCCCTCCACGTTTTTGTGAACTAAGATTAGAGGGAACACATAACAAGCATCTTGCTATAAATTTTGCCCATGACAAATAGTGCAGCTGCATGTAGTGTGCAAGAACATCTGTAGAATCATGACACATGCAGAATTCCCCCACATTGAGAGGGTGACACTATGCTGAAAGCAATTCAGTTGTAGAAGCAATATAAATATATTTTATATAAACTTCCTCCACCTTCTACTCCCCCTTATCTTTTGAATTATGTTAACTACAGGATTCTGTCACTTCTTCCCAGCATCAGTAGAAAAGTATAAAAGTGACTAAGCATTTCAGAACTATGTTCTTCTTTCATTAGCAGCTAGGATGCAGACATTTCTTATCTGAAGAAACAAAAAAAAGAGAGAATAACCACTGGCAGAAATGCACTAGACAGACACCAGAGCTTACTCCAAATGGACCTTGACATGATTTGCAGATGTAATTTAACTCTTGAGAAATCAAAGGGTGATTTTCTGTGTCAGCATCTCATGTGGTTGTTCAGTTCAAAGTGAGCAGTCGGATTGCTGCCAGTCTTTACTTCACCCATGTAAATGATGGCACAAAGTACTGTGATGCAAATCACAAAGTGCTATGGAAAAATATGTCTAAAATCTATAGATTTCCAAAGTAAGGGGAGTCCTTGCCTGAGATTTTGTGATTTCCCACAGTTTATCATTCAAATGCAGCTGCGTTAGAACTTGGTAGATAACCCTTTAAGCTCCACATGGTTATAAAGAACTGTGCCTTTTCCAAAATCTTTAAAGGCTTTTCCCAAAAATTATTTTAACAAAATATTTGTTTCCTTCTTGTAAATATTCTATCGTTTGCCCTCTGAAATGGTTTCTCTGCAATCTTTATATTTTAGAAGTAAGAAATTTTATAATTGCCATGCAAACACTGATTTTTGTAATATCGAGGTTGTCTAAATTTAGACTACGTGATGATAATACCAAGACAAGGCAAACACATGCATGTTATGAACACCTGGATCATCATCAGCTTGTTTCTTTGAAACATCTTACTTCCAGTCATTAGGACAGCTCATATAATATGTGAATACAGCTCATGATAACTATGTGAAGCTCCAAGATAATTTCCAAATTTTTTATGTAGACTGCAAGGCAAGCATGAAGCTACAAGAGTCAGCTGTCTTGGTCATAATTTTCAACTCCTTGCCCATTAAATTTCTGCAACCCAGCTGCAAAACTACTACCCTTATGACATATTCCCGAAAGGATTTTATTGATAGGATACATTTTTAGTGTACTTGCTGATAATCTTCAGTCAAGTCCTTTGAACTCTTGCTTCATGCATCACCTGAAAAAAATCTTGTTTTCCTATTTCAGAGAAACATACTGTCCATAAATGAGAAGGGTTTTAAAGCACTCTGATGACTGGAAAGATACGCAAGTACAACTAGTATCTCCTGATGACATTTGCTTACTTGTAAGGGTATATTTATCTCTTAATTAAATTAAATATGATTCCTTGTTTAATAATACAATGGCTTTCAATATCCACTTCCTGGTTTGTGTGTCCAGTAACTGCTTGCACAACGTACACAGTCATGTGCATCAGCATAGCAGAAAGGAACAGTATACATCCTGCAGAGCTGGAAAATGCCTTCATTAACTTTTCAGTATCCCCAACTTTCGCATGGAGAGGTGCACATCCGGTGGCCAGATGTAACTGCAGTCAGCTGTGGCCACTCCAAGCTGGAAATGAGTGTCTGAGCATCCTGCTCACTAATCCTTCCACTGCAGCGCCTGTGTTCTGGCTGGTCTCTTGGGTGAGTGCTTCAACAGCTTCTTGTAGGCCTGGACTCCAGTTAATAATATAAACAGTGGCACAATTTTTAACAAGTTAACACCATAAGGAGTTGTGGAAAATGAAAAGCTTCATTTATATGATATGTAAAATGGAGCACTAGAATTCCACTCTTGCAGACTTGACTTTAAATAAATTAAAGAGTTTTGTGGTAATTTAAAATGTTTTATTTTATTTTCCTCATGATGGAGATGCAGTGATTCTTGGAGGGAAAACACATACACAGGATATATCCACTGTGGATAAGTGAATTGAAAAATACCAATTATTAAATAAATACAAGTAGTTTGGTTTAGAGCCAACGGAGCCAAATTCAACATCAAAATGATTAATACTATAGCTGATATAATTCTTTTAGTTGTTTTTCTTTGCTTGTATTTTTGCTGCTGTGTCTTGTTTACAACTTCTCAGCCAGAAGAATATCCTGAAGCAAATTACTGTCACAAGCCAAAAAAGGTATCCATAATTCATCCTAAAGCACTGTCAACTTAATTTTAAAGTAATTTTTCTGCTTTATGAGTTCAGGCTGAAGTGGTAAGTTTGCAAATCCATAAATCAAACCATGGGAAATAAAGGAAATACATACCTCTGTTAAAAATATTCTGCTTTTCTACTTCCCTGTAATTTATTAATTAAAACTTCAGTTTCTAGAAAGAGAAGAAAGAAACAAGATTATGAACTGTATTCTGTACAACTGTACACATCTGTGTTGTGACTCCAGAACCATCTCCTGGGCTATAGAGAAGTTTTTCAAGATTTATAATAGCAGAAATCCATTTATATTGTGTATTCCTCTGAGCACTCTGAGGAGCACACATGTATTAGACTGAGCCTGTTGAAGCCTGTAAAAGGGTCACTGTGCTGTGAGCTCTCCTGCATTTGCAAGTTTTGGGGCGCTGTGCAGGTGTGCAGACACTCATGAAATGTCCTCATTTGTCCTGTGTCCAAAATGTCCTGTTTCTAAATGTTTCCAAACTGACCTCACGCTTCTTGAGTAACAGTGAAGCTGATTCAAGTTCTTTGGCCATAAGAGACACATTATAGAGCAGGTATGGAAGCCTTCCATGGAGAATTACTGAAAATATGGTGAAACCTGTGTCCTCAAGTGCATGAAAGCAACCTGGCAGCAAGTGTGAGCATAGCCTTGTTAGTGCTGTTCTGCACACTGGGGGAAATCGTGTAGAACTCCTTGTCCCAGGACTCAGTTTATTGCCACAGAGGAGCAAGAATTTCAAGATGCTCTTCCAGCCTGGGCTGGTGCACACCACTAGGTCAATACTTGGCTTAAAGAGCTTTCTGCTTGTCGGTGCAGTGTGGGGGTTGGGGGACACTCTAGCAAGCAAAACCAACAGGTAGCACATGAGGTAACGTCACAAACATGAGGGCAGCAAGGACTGAGTGGGGCACTGGGGTGGCTGGATTAGAAAGCATTTTGCTTCTCAGCTTGAACTGTTTAATTAAGGAATTTTGTGGTAATTTTGACTAAGCTTAACAAGTAAGAAATTCAGTGCTCTGGCTCACTAAATTCTTTTGTGCAGTCTAAATAAGCTGCAGAGCTTGGAGCTGGAGGAATTCAGTGCCTCAACAGCACTTTCTCTCCAGCCTGCACTGCATTAAGTGCTGTCCTGTGGCAACCTTTTTGAGGTCAAGTGATGTAGAAAGCTTAGACAAGGCTGGGGTTCAGGATCTCTATATTCAGACACAATCCTGAGTAGCAGAGGCTGTGAGGAAATATTTTCTGACATTTACTAGAGGGATAGGGGAGGGAAAGGAGGATTCAGCTCTAGGGGAGATAGTAGATACAGCTAAACTAGAAGGAGGGGAAGGGCTCAGGAATATAATGAGGAGGTGGGGGAAATGACACAGGAATAAAAGGGTAAGTATATGAGATATACACTCATCCTGGCCTTCTTCTGTTCAAAGCACTCCCTCCAAGGGTGGGTATAAGACTTGAATAGAGGGGATGGATGTCAAAATATTTCCATAAGGAATATAGTGCAATAAATCAGAGAAAAAGGGCAGAATGGAAGCAAGGAGCAAACGGTAGGAGAATTATTTTAGTTCTAAGTGAATGATTATGTCTCCTGAGTGATTACACATCAGGATGGTGGTGTGTTGGGGAAGATTGTTCAGCTAGATAGGAAGGAGTGCTCAAATTGCAGTCATTGAACTGTAGTTCATGCAAGGGTGCAAATAAGATAAGAAAAATAGACAAGTAAAAATCCAGCTGGAGTCAATGCGTCTTGGGCACTGCAATCCTTGTGAGATAATGTAACTGTCATACAGATGTAGGAAGAGTTTTCAGAGGAAACGACTTAGAATACTTGTGGAACATAATCAGAGAGAGAGCTGATGAAAAAAAATAACAGACTATTAAAAATACTATGAACATAACTTACAAGTACTGGGTGAAGTACAAGATCAATAATTTCTTCCAAATTTCTGCCAGAACAGGACCACCAGCAAGAAATACCTGCAGTATGACACACCTTAGCCATCCCATTATGGGATGGTGAAAAAGACAAGGGATACTATGCCACTATACGGTATCCCATTCATTATCCTGCAATCAATGGAAAGTAGGAAAGGGCTTGAGTAGAGTTGTTATGGTTGCTGGGGCATCGACACCTTGGGCAATATCAGGCATTTGGAAGAAGGAGAGTTGCCATGTTTCCTTCATAGCTCTGCATCGGTATTACTCTCACTAGCACTTGTTCCTTTTTGATTCAAATAGATAATTTATATATTCAAACAGATGTGACTTTTATCCAGTTTTTCCCCAGTGCTGACATTTGATCTTATACCAATGATGACTGTGTAAGACCAGGGACTTTTTTTATGTGTTCATATTATTGCAAGGCACTTCCGTCACTTTTCTATTTAGCAATTATTGTAGCATCCATCTACCCAGTGACTGGATCAAGACCTTTTGTTCCTGGAATAAGGACCTGGAATAATAAAGGTTAAGTTTTAAATTTCTACATACAGAAGCTATTATATCTCAGAATTTACTCACTTGTTTTTTTGTAAAAAAAATCATAATTGGGAAAAATTATTTGTCCTCACTTCACCCAAAATTCAAGTAATAAAAAAAGATGAGGATTCCTGCACTGAATCCAACAGTCCTTCTTTGGCCTCCAAGAGATTATTTGGAACTTAGTAGTGGGGAAGTTCTGAACTCATCTTTGCTTCATATGGAGCAAAGTCAGCAATTATTGCCAGTTATTCTTTCAGATGTTTAAAATTACAGTTACATTGCTTTATTTACATGCTTGTATTTTATCTCCAGGTGTTTTATGAGAACATGGAGCTGCGTGTCACAGTACTTTTTTTTCCTGAATTAAGGGAGAGTCTTCTAACATTCCCAGCTTCTGCTGCCCAGGTACCTTCTGCTGAAGCAGTCCTTTGTTACTGTGGACGGTCAGTCACACAGTGCTGGTCGGAATATGTGCCGCCTGTTATGTCCACAAATATATGGGAATATAGCAAGGAAAAGAGAATAACAAAGCTTTAGTAGCTTGCTTCCCTGGCAGTCAGTGTATTAAGTTGGAAGAAACTGCAAAAAACCCAAGTTATTTTCCCCAGCAGTCCAGTGTTCAGGGAGACCCAGAGCATAGGGACAGTTGCTGCCACTGCATGCCATTCCCCCCTTTCCCAGGCTGGCTTTCTGGCCAAAGTTAATGATTCATAAGATTCTGCACTGATTTCACTGTGAGCTTACACATTTGCCTAAGTAAAAGCTTCTGCAGCTTCTGTAAGGGGATTCTTAGTGAAATTGCAGGAGAAAACATTGATATTATGCAATTATGGCAGTTCATCTTAACTAAATGAAATTGTTACTTTAAACTTGCTCTAAGTGGCTCACAATGTAACTTTTGTATGACACACCTACAAAACAAATGAGTTAATCACAATATGTGTCATTTTTAATTTTTCTCTTTCATTTTTCTTTCAGTCATTCTCTCTTTGTAATTAGCATGAAGACTATCCTTCAGTCAAAACTAGCCACCTGGAAAGTTTCAACTTGTAATATGCAGCTTTTTTTGTGAATTATGAATGTGCAAAAAAGAGACCTTTCTCCTTACACCCACTTCCTTGCATAATTCAAATATGAATGAATGAATTTTATTCAGGCTTGCAAAAAAAAAAAAAATCATATTTCAGCTGATAACAAGCATGAAAAATTTCAGATGAAAGGGATTATTTATTTATTTATTTTTAAAAGAATATTCTGGGCATGGGAGAACAGCAGGTTACAGAAGTCTTAGCAGCTAACAGAAGTCTTAGTGCAGCCTTAACTATAACAATTGCTATCAAGCAAATATTATGGCCAAACACTGAATCTTCCTTTGTGCTGGCCTGGTGCACAGTAGCAGGGACAGAGTAGAATAATAAAAGCTGTCCCCTTATGCAAACAGCAGGGCACAGCACTTGCCAGAATACAAGAAGAAGGTGAGCCTGCCTACTATTCTGGCTTGCTAACCATATTCCCAATGTCTGTGGGTTAGTTGTCTCCTCTAGCTCCAGTCAGATAGCAAAAGGTACTTCAAACACTAGCAAAGGGAATGTTTTGATCCAGAAGAACATTTTACCAATTCCTTGCCTCCAAATGTACTGTTCTATTAAATAAAGTATTTGAAGGAATTCATATAAGCAACATTACGATTCAACAGGTCAAAAAGAGAATGGAATTAGTGTCAGGCATTTTTCTGATTAACTGTGTATTTAAAAAATACGTATTTGTGAAGAAGGTATTATCTGTGCAAAGCAGAATAAGATTTGGGTTAATGCCAGTGCCACTTTGAAAATAAACTATCACAGTGAAGAAAAGTTGCCATCTGGAACATTTCTGCATCATATTTTCTCTTGTTCCTGATATTGCTTTGGTGTTAAGGCCAGCTCTCCTCTTCTACTCAGAAAACAGGATTAAAACTCCCATTCATTTACTATGTGCTTGTTAAAAAAATGCCCATTACAGTGGCTAAACAGTAGTGAATACTAAAGTATTTCCGGGCAGATTCACAGATCCACATCTATTAGAGCAACAGACAGGATTTGCAAGTGGCAAGCCTGGACATAAAAAAATCCCCTTCCAGTCTGACGTGAGTTGACTGCTGCAAGTTGAGCTTGGCAGCAAGTGACCAAAATTGAGTTGTCAGCATCCTCCTGCATAGTGGAAGAAGTTGTTGCTTTTCGTGCAGATGCAAAAGTTTCTGTGGGAAAACAGAACATAATCATGGTTCTGAATGTCTCTGTGGATTGGTAATGTCTCTAATACATAGATCACTTGTGCAAATTCAGTCCCAGCTGGGTAGGAGATTATTGAAAATTGTTGTTGTTTGATTGATATAAAATGAGTTGTTGGCTTGATTCAATGCCTTCGGGGCAGATGTCCATAGCATAATTGGCACCTGTCAGAAACAAAGAATTCTTTGGTACAGAGTAACAACTACCCATACAACCACCCAAAACAGTCCTTGCATGCCAGGGCTTGCAGAAAAAGGAAGAAATAAATAATTTTTACTTATGGGCAGGATCTTTTATGCCATAAAGTCAATAAGAGATTTGGCATGACACTTGGTGCAAGCTTTTCCCTGGAATCCTGTCTAGATGCGATCAGCTTTTCTGCTGTTTGGCCAACACTTTCCCTAAGAATTAGAAGAAAGCTCACTTATTTGGTTACTTATTATTATTGTCATGGTAAAGGTGTTTATAAAGAGCAGTTAATAAAGAAATGTTTACTTGTTTGCTTATTATAAAAAATGCTGTGAATAATTTTATTTTTATGTTTCTTGAGAAATTCTCCTCACAACAATACAACTAGTCCTCTCAGCAAAAAATAAGGCAAAGGAACAGCCGGGACTGACAGTACAGCAGTGTCAGTATTACAATGATTGCTAATAGTAAACAGTGACCTATTGTTTACCACGGAGTAGATTAAAATGGATTTTTTTCCTGTAAGTCACTAAATAGCTGTCATATGGTTATTAATGCCTTTGACCAAGTGTGGTACAGCTAACAACAGGAATGAATTCTATTTCCCATCACCAATCTGTCGAGCTGGCCACCTTCTTCATGGGGCTGGTGCTTTGGGAGGTACTAGCTGAAGGACTTTCCATTAAAACTCATTTTACTGTCTTCATCTAGTGCATGGCTCAAATTTCCTTCTTTCCTTTCATCGCTGTTTCCTCCTTTAGATTATTTTTCATTATGCCTCCCCCCCCCAGCATACCCACACTTTGCCTTTCATCTCTCTACGTATGCTATTCCAGCACTTGTCAGGCCCAGCAGGAGGCACATGGGAGAACCAAACAATATGATATGTTAGGTGGAAGAAAATATTAGAACAATCATTTATTGTCACACTTTAAAGCAGTCTCCTATATTATTTATTTTATTATTCTGTATTAGGTACATGGTTTAGTTTTACAGGCATTATTAATCACTAAAATACATTACACTTTCAGCCAGGACGTTAACATTTTAAATGCATTCATCTTGCTTCTTTAAACAGAAACAATGGGTCTTCTGCACTGCCATCCCTCCCCTTTAGTCAATAAATCCTTGCTATTGATTCAGGAAATAACTCTTAAACCCTATTTTATATTTTAAGTTCCACTAGCTACACTCAGCCATATAATTTTGCTCAATAACAAATGGATCTTCTATTTTTGCTCTTTACTATGTGTTTGGTTATCAAACTCAGCTTGAAAGTATTGGGTAGAAGAGGACAAAACCTATAATGGCAGTGAACCACCAGGAAAGATTTCCTAAATGAACGTTGCAATAAAATAAAGTATCTAAAAAGTGTACATGTGTGTATAAAAAGCAGTCTCATCAGTAGATGAATGATAAATGAAAAAATCCATCAGTGAGTATGGATTCCTGTGAGCCAGTCTGGATCAACAGACAGTATGGATTTTTGATAATTCATGGCTTTGCCATTATTTATTCTCTCCTGAAATACCCATTGCAAATCTCAGAAAGATAATTAGAGAATTATCATATTGCTTAACTAAGTATTGCAAATTTTATTAGATTCTATGTATCCCAATCCTGGGCAGAATCATTAGTGTTGTTTAATTATTACAAATATAGTAATTGCATTTTAATAAATTGCCTTCATTGTTAATATCCACAATCAACTACTTCCTTTAATGTTCCTGGGTAGGTTAGTTACCAGGTAATCTTACAGTTAAGATATACCACAATGAAACAAAAATGTAAGAAAATTCAAAGGTCAAAACCATGTTTCTATTATGAAAAAAATGAATGATAATGACATAATTTTTTCAGCTCATCAGGTTCTTTGCTAAGTGCCTCTGTTATTGCCAGATCAGTAGTGTATAACAAAGAAGTGCTTTCTGTAGGCTGCTTCATTAGCCTGCCCTGTAGGACCTCACCTCAGACCTTTCACTAATCTGTTGGCCAGCTCAATAGCCTTGTTAGTTCTATTCACTTCTTCCTGGCAGCGGATTTTCTCAGCTGTAGCTCTCTCAAAGGCAGTGGTTAAGGCAGCCTGGATTGTGTCTAGCTCCTTCAAATAAAAACAGTAACAAACAACTTTGGACATTGTAAGAACACATAAAAATATTTCTGCTATCCCATTTTATATTGCTGAAAGTTAAATTACACAGTGCAAGAAAGGTGTAAACATTAACTGTGCTCAGAATTTTGTTTAGGTTGTTTGGGTCCAAAGGTGGATTCAAGAAAACCTGGGGAAAAGTGGGGCCAGTCTTCTGATTTCCCCCACTTCTTCAGAACAGCCTTCAAAATGAAATTACTAACTTGATTTATATCAGTAAAAAGGGAATAGCCCCTTCTCTCTGAGGATTCTGAAATGAAATTAAATATATTTATTATTACAGTTGTAAGTCTTCTATAGGAGATTCCAAACTTGAAAGGACAGCTGTTTGGAAACTAAAGAAAAGAGAAGATGATAGACAAAATTCTTGAAAATGCACGATTTGGGGTACCCTTTGCTGACTTTTTCAGTTACTTCCTAGTACACACACTATTTCTGAAAACAGCCTGAAATCCTCAGCCACCTTAGATTTGGGAGCAAGTGGCTCAGTGTCTGGTGCATCAAAACATCTGAGCACACAAGCCGTCCCACTAGGTCAAAGCCTTGGTTATTCCCAGAGGGAGGAGTGGAAGATAATTCAGCATGGATGACTGAGCATGAGACAAAGCAAGAATGACGTGCGACTCCAGAAAGTCACAGGCAGAGCACCCAAATGACTTGACTGCAGAGGATGAACTGGCTGGGAGCTGATAAAGGAAAGGTCAGAAGGCTGCTGCAAGGCCTCAGCATAGCAAAGCACTCCAGAACTGGTGTCACAGGATTCCTGTGAACCCTAGTGCCCGGGGCTGGGGCCATCTGGGCAGCCAGAGAAATGGTTCTGTCCAGCAGCAAATATGTATTCCCTTCAGCCTGGCAAATATGTGTCCTTGCAGCTCTCCTGAACTCCAGAGTATTCCCCAGGAAAAGTCAGAGCTGAGCATGGCTCCTGGGAGAGGGCTGTACTTTATCCCAGCTGTGTTGCTGACAGGCTCTGTGCACCTTGGGGAAGGCCAAGGGGCATCCCAGGAATCTCCTGAGAGAAAGGCTGAATGGGTGCCTCAATCTTCCTGCCTTGAGGACACCATGAGGTGAACCTGTATGTGTAATAGGACATTAAAAGGAGCTGTGTGATGGGACAGATGGCTATTGGGGAGGTTTGGAGAAATCTGGATTAAATTACAGCAGTTCTAAATGGGGCCCAAAGATACCCTTTAAAGAAGGGCCCAGCAGTTTTGCAGCACCCAGACAGCCTAGAGGGGCTCAGAAGCGGGCAAAGTGGGGACAGGTTACCCCTACTGCTGCATGCCCCCATGCAGGGGAGCGCAGGCAGCACTGGTGCTAGAAACGTGTCCTGTTGGCCTGGCCTAGGCATGCTGACTGAATCCTGCCTCTTCTTCCTGCACAGGCAAGATCCAGGCACCTGGACTGCAAACTGAGACTGAAAACTCACCATGCATGAATGACAGCACCTGCTGTGGTTCCAAGGCACATTATGTGCCTGCAGAGGCTGGGGATGTGATCCCATCATCTACTTGAAACTTAAAAATGTTAGTGAGTGATGAATTATACTGACAAATACCTTTGCCAGTATTACAATGAATCATGTGGGAAAAACCTCTGACAGAGAAAGGTATTACAAATAATTGAATTTTAGAGGCTTCTAAAATGACGAAGAAAGTCTTTTCCGATACAGCTACTTGTCCTGACTCTAAAATTCACGTCTTTGAGCCAATCAGGATTCCAGCTTTCCCCAAGATTTCGGTCTTCCACTGCAATCCACTCCTACAAATCATGTTGCTTGATATGTATATACATTGCCTAAACAGAAATTGAGGTTGTCAGATGGATAGCAATTGGTCTGTCTTCACGTGAGATCAAATGACCGTGACCAGCAGTTAGGCACTTAAGCTAAGGGAATGCAGAGAGAAAAAAGCAGAAAAGCTATCTGCTGTTCTGAGCATGGATGCTGCAGTCCTCATGGTGGGGAGCAGAACTTGCTTGAAGATCTTTTAGAGGTCATCAGGAATTAGGAAGGATTTTTTACTGCAGTTTTGGCTCTGCTGAGCCAGGCTGAAACACCCTCTGCCTTCAGACCATTTAGTGTTTGGCAAGCCTTCCAATAAAAGAAAAGAAATTAAAAGGAAGTATTGGAAGCAAAAATTTAAGTGGAAGACAGAGACATAAAAGAACACATTTGTGTATGTATGTGTATATATATATATATATGTGTGTGTGTGTATACATATATATATATGTATCTCTGTGTGTGAATATGTATGTATATGTTTATGGTAGAACAACAGAAGAATAATTCCAGTTCATGAAGGTCAAACCCAGAACTTGTGAAAGGTGCCAGAGGCAGTGAAAGTGCTGGCAGGAGCCATATGGGGAACTGGAAGTTGCCAACTCTACTATTTATTTTTTAAGGTCTTATCATGTGAAACACACTGCTAGGAAAAGTATGTAGCAGCTTACTGTTGGGTACCCCTTCTTCCCTCTCATCCTTTCCTACCTCATTTGCAATACGAGCATCCCTTCTCAGCTGGCAAGTTATCTGTGATGTACAACTGATTTGGGCAAGGATAGAGAGGCCGAACTGCAGGTGAATAGTAGAGCTGCACAGAATGACTTCCTATACAAATGGAAACCCAGAACAATCAGGCCCGTAATGTGTTACAATTCATTTCACTATCCACATTTTTGACTTTCTGTAAATAATGTGCTAAATGGATAAAAGAATATACCATTTTTCCTTCTTTCCTCTGAGTTACTGATAACAAGACAAGTTCCTTCCCTTACAGTTTGTGCATATAAATGTGATTAATGTAAAAAAAAAAAAAGTGCCAAAATCTCTTTATCTTTCTCTTTTTTTTTTTCTTTTTTTTTCTTCTTCTTCTTTTTTTTTTTTTTTTTTTTTTTTTTAAAGCATTGCCCTTTTCAAAACAAGGGGAAATTCAGTATAGTTTCAGTGCCACAGTGATCAAACAGTGTCACATCACTATGGCAATTGCTGCCCAGGCCAGGAATACAGATCAGCTTTAATTGTGCAACGCCTTATTGCTGGTGCATGTCAATCAGAACCTATGAATTGAGAAAAATTTGCTCTGTTCATTCTGTTAAATGATGTATCCAATTAAACCTGTTAGAATTCATGATCTTCAGTCAAGGTTAAATGAAAGTAGTTACTCCTGTCAGCTAGGTGATTAAATGCTGCCTACATCAGGCACATTTATGTGCAAAATTAAAATTTTGGTATAAAGCATGAATCTTTATGCATGCCAGTTAATTATCTTGCGGCTCCTCCATTTATTAAATGCCCACTGCATTTCTTCTTAATCATCAGCTTCCTTTCAAAACTTATTTCATACACTACATTATACCAAATTTCAATGTTTAAAATGAAACGCTTTCTCAATGAAAACTTCCTCTTTTCAAGGGTTTGGCTGCTGCTGTGTTACTAAAGATGGCCATTAACAGTTTCTGAGTCATTATGCAGAAGGTCTATTCGTGTTGTTTTGCTCGACTCTGAAAGGAATCCCTCGAGCTGCTGCTGTGGGGCAGTTCCTCTTGCCCAGAACGATCTGAGTTCTGCTGCACATCAGCCAACTTCAGCAGCCGGCAGGGCAGCAGCAGCACTGCCAGGGCCGTGCTGCCAGGGCAGTGCTGCCTCTGCCAGCTCGCACAGGCCGGGCAGGGCGGCGGCAGCAGTGCAGCGAGGCTGTGTGGGGCCAGAGAGGGCTGTGTGGGGCCAGTGTGGGCTGTGTGGGGCCAGAGAGGGCTGTGTGGGGCCAGAGAGGGCTGTGTGGGGCCAGTGTGGGCTGTGTGGAGCCAGAGAGGGCTGTGTGGGGCCAGAGAGGGCTGTGTGGGGCCAGTGTGGGCTGTGTGGGGCCAGAGAGGGCTGCGTGGGACCAGTGTGGGCTGTGTGTGCCCAGCGAGGGCCGAGGTGTGCCCAGTGAGGGCTGAGGTGTGCCCAGTGAGGGCTGTGTGTGCCCAGAGAGGGCTGTGTGTGCCCAGTGAGGGCTGTGTGTGCCCAGTGAG
>CM031863.1:20107116-20255975 GCA_018697195.1 Certhia americana
TGCCCAGTGAGGGCTGTGTGTGCCCAGAGAGGGCTGTGTGTGCCCAGTGAGGGCTGAGGTGTGCCCAGTGAGGGCTGTGTGTGCCCAGTGAGGGCTGAGGTGTGCCCAGTGAGGGCTGAGGTGTGCCCAGTGAGGGCTGTGTGTGCCCAGAGAGGGCTGTGTGTGCCCAGTGAGGGCTGAGGTGTGCCCAGTGAGGGCTGTGTGTGCACAGAGAGGGCTGTGTGTGCCCAGAGAGGGCTGTGTGTGCCCAGCGAGGGCCGAGGTGTGCCCAGTGAGGGCTGTGTGTGCCCAGAGAGGGCTGTGTGTGCCCAGTGAGGGCTGAGGTGTGCCCAGTGAGGGATGCACCTGCGGCTGCCACAAACACCGCAGCCTGCAGGCGGGGCACCACTGGTCCCCTGCACCCAGGGCTCGGGGGGGTTGGCCCTTTCCCCTGCCAACCTCCAGAGCTGTCTCAGAATTCCCTTTGGCTTGGCAATCTGATGCGTCCTGTTTGCCCCAGGCAGCTCACATATTGCAATATCACATTTTAATTAGAAGAAAAATTATGTGTTGCATGCTTGAATTAAATTAAATTGCATATTTATATTTATAAGACACAGTATTGGCAGGATTTAAATGCTATATGAATTGAAGAACCAGAATACAGGTGTATTATAGTGATTTGTAGCTGAAACATTTGCTAGAAAGGCACACAAAGCAGAGCGGTACCAAATGCTAATTTAATACCCTAAGACAACGCGGTGCTCTTGCAAGCACAATTGCCCATATTCCATGTTAGCATTTATCCCCTTTCATTATGAAAAGGTATTAAGAACCTTTGTTATAAACAAGCAACATAAAAAATATGTCATACCACTTCACAACTACTAATGAATAATATCATTTAGAACAGACTGGGAAATAAACTAGTATAACACATTCTACTCTACTAGTACTATAAATATTCGCAAGGTTGTTATTAAAGATAAATGCACACAGTAATTTTCTACTTGTAGGCTTTACAGGTATAATTTTGAATCATACAATATTTTTTAAAACACATCATAAGGATGGAAACCAACAAAAAGACTGACTGGCAGCAATTCCTTGTGATCAATAGCTGACGTCTCCATCTATCTTTGAGGGCCCACATAAATTATATCGTGGCAGGATGAACCTTCAGGAGGAGTGATGTGATTAACTTGTTCAGGGTCACAACGGGGAATGTCTGATCATAAGGATTTTACACCTGTGGCATTGCTGATTCTGCGGCCACATTTGCAGGATACATTCTGCAGGTGCCAGCGGCTGCCCTGAGGTGTTGCCAGGGGGGAGGAGGGCTGTGCACAGGCCAGCCTCAGCTCCATATTCCTGAGGGGCACCTCATTCTGCCTTCACTGAGGTCTGAAGCTGAGAACTCTGTTTCACAACAGGCGAGGTACGAGTGGCACACACAGATCTGTGCCCAGCCTAAGCCTTCCTGGGAAACCCTGGTGCAGTTGTAGCCGTGGCTGCCCCAACCTGCCCTTCCCAGACCACAACAGCCTCCACTCCAGGCCTTGGAAAGCAGACAAAAAACCCTTCCTCTGCTGCTCCCCTAGAGCTACGAATAATGGACTTCTCTTTCCTGGCAGCTGCAGAGAAAACAACAGATATTTTTTCCTGTTTTGTTCTGCAAATATAAGCCCTAAGTTAAAGCCCAATATCTTTAGATACCTCAACAAAAGAGGGAAAAAAGGAGTCCACACTTTTGGAGAATAAGCCTCTTTGCAGGATTCTGGGATGTCTATTGCCTAACTGCTTCAACTCACTTGAACTATCTAGAACTCATATTTAATCCTTCTTCTTCCTTCTCTACATGTTCTTACTTTCACCCCAGTCCTCCAAAACCAGATATCATAAGCTGTGAACCCCAGGCTCAATGTGCCTTAATGTTACCCCATGAAACAATACTGGCAGGACAATTTATTTCTACTCAAAACAATTTCCCCGTCCTAAAATTGTGATTGTTAGGTTAGCATCCCATTGAGATGAGAAAAGGAAAGAGCTGCACTTTCAGGTTGTGCCTAAAATTTTAAGGAACGCAAGCTGCACCGATTTATCCTTGGCATACTGTTTTATACCCATAAGAAGAAAAATCTCCTCTTTAGTGGCAGATTAAATTGTGCAGAAATGGACTGACACTGAGAAGGCAAACACTGCAGTCTGCTTAAACAGGCTGAGTCGCACATCAAAGGCTGCTTGGCCACAAAAATATGAGTGTGTACACACATACTCTTGGTTTATTTGATTTCATAAACAACTGTGCATTTAAAACACTTATAAAGATGTAAAAAAAAATTGGCATGGAATTATATCTTTTTAATAGATAGATTTGCAAAGAATTTGTGATTTAGATTATATTAATTTTCAGGAAACTTGCTTAGAAAGTAATTAAATGTATTTTATCCATTAATTCTTTCTTTTTTTGTTGTTTTGCATTGTGCTACAGAACAAAACTAAAAACTATGGAATGGAAGGATTTTTTTTTAACTGAATATTATAAATGAATCGAGCAAGGGATGTTAATGTTTGTCATTTTCCTTATCTGTACACATGAATATGTTATATGCTCATTTCCATTGCAAATGGAACAACAGAATGATCATTGCAAACTGAAATATACTGTACATTTCATTTCTTCATTTCTTTGAAAATACTACTGACAAAAATAATCAATTGCTAGTATTCTTGTTCTAAAGCTCTGCATCTCAATGAAATTTGAAGGAATTAATGGTGTCCATCTGGAATAAAGCATGCAGTGTGTTCTGGAGGGTCATTATTATTCACTGCTGAAACAGTCAGCCTATGGAGCCCTGAACCATGACTGGGCAATTGTGCAAGGCACTGTACAAACACGTAGTCATCCTGTTTCTTGTACACCTCTTCGGCACCTGCTCACAATTAATGAAACAAAAAGATGTATCATAGCTACATTGGTGAGGAAATACTGAAGAAGGAAAAGAACCTTTTGAGGTAAGAGACAAGCTTGTCACAAGAACAAACCCAAATAAAATGTCGGTGGTATAAAGTCACGATTAAGAGGTTTCTATCCAGCTGAGTAGTGAGGTTCTGGAGTAGCATTCCTGTAGGAGCCATGGGGCACAAGAAACCTCCTGAGGGTTAAGCAAAAATCACTCTCTTTGAGTTTTTTAGCTTTCTACTACTCTGTGTTTACTTTGCAATGTCTCCTTCTCATTTGATCCCAAAGATTAAAAAAAATACAGTGAGAGGTAGTGCCTAGCTCAAAGTATTTTTTAAATCATCATAGACAACAGAACCAAAGGAAGAAAGATCTGTAAGTGCAAGCATCAACTCTGAGCTCAAAATGACATTTGAAGGTACAGTGAAAAAAACCACCAAGGCATGCAGGAGGATTGGCACTTCTCACATAATAATGAGGCTCTGTGGGACAGAAAATAAAAAATACATAGAATAAATAGGCAGGAATAAAACTGTAGGACGAATACAGGACAGAAAGGTAAACTGCATCCTGCTGAACAGGGTGGGACTGACACCCATGTACGATTGGTCTTACTGTAACAGGACACTGGGTCACATCCTGAAAACCCTTACTTATGCAAGTAATCCCACTAAAAATCAATGGGAACCATGACTGTAATGACTGCTTCCATGTCTCCACTAGGGATTGCAAGGTCAGGTCCATTTTCTGTGCAATATTGGATGAATGCTAGAAAATCAATACCTCTATTGAGACTTCTTCTTTTGGAGTAAAAATAAACCTGGACCATTTTGAGTTCAAATGTTCATTGTTCCTGGGTGTTTTTATAAATTCCTTTTGAAAGCAAAATGGTCAAATCAAAATGGAGTGAAATGCTCATCTTTTTTGGTGTGTTTTACAGCTTGTTGTTATACCTAGCTTTGTTATTCCATGAAGGTTAAAGGCAACTTCATAGTTTCTTTGTATTTAATCTTTATCTGTTAAAAAGAGACATCTTAGTTTTAGCAATTCCCTCTATTCAAATGACTTAGGGCTGAGGGATAAGTGGGGAGAAAGAGAATGTCAGTCTATTATTTTAGGAATTTTGCTATTTGATGTAAAACCTTTTGGTCTTTTTGCCATAGAAAATTCAAAGGAAGGGATTTTTTTAGTAAAAAGATTTTGGTGCAGTCATAGAAATATTAGTCACTGTTATAAAGCATTGCTTTGGTAGCATGGGAAAAACTCCACTCAATTCTGTTCACATTTTAACAAGTTATAACAAGTTATTGTTATACTCAATCACTATGGAGCACCTTCAACTTTCATTTTGTTTAAAATGCCTAAACCTAGCTTGGGGTATTTATTCTTAATTTGCTACTAAACTACAATTAAACCTACTGACAATTGTGTTCAACCTGAATTTTCATACTGATATACGTTAAATTCCTGTGTTTGAGTCCCTTACACTTCAATTATGGTGGGTCAAAAGGAAATTATGATTAATCCAAGGCATAGGAATGAATTAAGGGTTTTCTAATAGATTTATGTTTTTCTGCAAGCTCTTGATGGTTTGAATGAAATTTTAAGATGGATGTCATTATTTTGGAGATGTGATCAGCTTCATGTCTGGCATGAACAGTGGTTTACAAAATAAGTCATTTCACAGAAAAAATCAGTTAATTCCTAATATATTAGAAGTGTAATATCCATCAATTAAGAGACTAACAAATAGGAAATGGTTTGCTTTCTCTCAGAGACAGTTCCTTGAAATTTTGAGAAAATACATCCCAAATCCATTCTGCACCTCATGCATTCAGTGGACCCAACTCAAATATTTTTCCCAAGAAATTTAATTCAACAACAGTTAATGGAAGGATCAGTTCTCTTTCAGCCTAGATTAATGGGAATTAAGGATGATCAAGAAATAAAAATGCCTTGATGCCCAAGTTTCTGCTAAGGTGATTGAATTTTTCTGGGACCAACACAAAAGTATGGCCTTATCCTAGAATTCCAGCTCAGCTGGATTTACTGGCATGCTGGGGAGCAAATCCAAGAATGTGTTCAGTGCTCAGTCCCTTTTACCCACCTCTGCAGGGCTTGTTTCCCACCTGCTGTGTGACACATTAGCCATAACTTCTTCCCCTCTTGCACCACTGCACACGGGACTGTGGTTTGGCTCTGTACTGCTAACAACATTATTGACAAAGCAATGCTCCTAAAGGATAACAACGAGCTGTTGCAGCATTTATTTATGGAATAACGTGCACTTTTCAGATACTCCATGCTTCTATTGGTTTTGGAGCTGTATTACTCACACAACATATTTAACTAGCACTAACAGCCTTAGAGTACAAAAAACATGTAATTGAAAATCCAGAAGAACAACTGGCACCACTACAACCTCACACAAGCACAGCACAGTACTACAGCAAGTAGTACCTGTGTCTGCATGGTGTGCCCTGCTTTACTTCATTATCTGATTTTATGTTATTATTGCAAATGAAGTTAACCCAAACCAATGGACAACACTTTACAGTCTGTTTTTTAGCTAACTCTGCTGCCTACAGGATAAGATAAAAAATATTCCAGTCCTTGTAAAAGTATAAAAATTAGGCATCGAAACAGGTCAGATACTTACATATATCTTTTTGATGTGCTCATGTGATAGGAGAGCAGATTGATAAAGGACAGAAGAAATGCTAAATATGCACCATGACAAACAGTGAAAAATTAAGTATTGTAACTAACATTAATTACACTCTAGTAAGATGAATAGGCTGCTCATCATTAATGAGAATGTACACCTTTGTCTAAGTTTCACATCTACCTGTGATAAATGTGCTAACAGCGATAGAATACATCATAGTAACATTTGAATTAACAGCACACTAATAGATTGACATACAAGTATGAATAAAGCATTTAATCATAAACATTATACCACACCCAACAGCAATTTTTTTTTGCATATATATCAAGCAAAATGTATAAACATTAGAATTTTATTTCAGCTTATACTGAGATAATCTAACAGTATTACCTCATACTATCCTAATATTTGTAATCCAGACTATTAGATACTTACATGGTGGCTTTTGGGAGACAAGCAGGCAGTTTAATTAAACAGTAAGGGGGATTTCTGAATAGAAAGGGTGGGGCTTGATCCCAGGACAAACTACCCACTGACTGTTGCCCACGTGGCAGGGATGGAATATTCAAACAATTTTCATGATGGGTTGACTCCAGTGCTTATGAAAGGATTACATTAATTTACTTTTAATGAAAATTGAATTAGGTCTGGTTATCTTATCAGCTCTGGTTATCTTACAGCTCTTATCTATATCTTCAGTTGCCTTCTCTCCTGTGTTTCTGGCACGGCCGTTTTCCTGGCTAAAAGGCAGAGGAAATCCAGGCATGCAGCAGGAATGGCCAGCACTGTCTCCTGTGCCTGCAGAGCCCAGAGCGGCAGGGAGCTGGGGCCTCCCCATTTTGGAGGTGCCGGGCCGTGCCTCTAAGGGGAAGGTCCCCCAGGTGACAATGCCAGAGCACTGTCCCTGTTCACCCATCGTCCTCTGAACAGCTCGTGAGGCACCTGGGCCTGGGAGCCTGTCCTGTTTCTCTGGGAGGAGCCACCTTGCAGTATGCCTGATGCCACCACTGAGAGAGCACTTGGAAATGGCTGTGCTTGCTACCGGGACTCAGCCAGGGCTGAGCAGATACTCCAGTTGAGTACAAGGAAGCTGGAAGTGCAGCTTGGTGACACTGCTCCTGTTTCTCCCTGCTCTGGCTGACAGAAGAGACTGAGGTGCGCTGAGCGAGCAGGGCCAGATGTTTGGCACAGAGCCGGAGTGCACAGCCAACACCTGGCACAGGGACTCTTCCTAGCTCAGGGTCAAGGCTCTCTTCCTCGGCTGGGAAAGGAGAGGGGTGGATTTCACTGCCCAGTTTCTCTCATGCGCTGCTCCCAAAGTCTCCGCTTCAATGAAGAGCTTGACAGGCAGAGATGAGAGAGCAGAGGGAAGAACACGAGGACTCTTCTGACTAAGTAGCAGCAAGCAGGGCTCTGCTACAAGTAAGACTAACAAATGGTGTAAAGACCAACTGTAATTCACAGAACAAACATTGTGAATTAAACATTGCCAAGAGGGAATTGCTTTAGCTTAATAGTTTCCTGAAGATCATTCAAACAGTGCAAGCTCATCAGTGTACTTTTAATGCAATTAAGCAGATGGTTTAAAATACTTTAATTACTGCCAGGGCTCACCTAGG
Source organism: Certhia americana (assembly GCA_018697195.1). Classification (NCBI taxonomy): domain Eukaryota; kingdom Metazoa; phylum Chordata; class Aves; order Passeriformes; family Certhiidae; genus Certhia; species Certhia americana. Next base: position 20,114,348 of record CM031863.1, read on the forward strand.
CTGCACAGTAGATGACACTAGATGGACTTGTATAATGCCTGATATAAAATGCCAATATAAAATAGTGAGAGATAGTATACAAGCTGTGTATGAATACTCAAGCTTAATGAATCCATTTGTATGGACCACAAAAAGGCTCTGCAGGTCAACAAGCCTATGGACACAAGTGAAAAATCATGTTTGCTGTCGTTCTGGTAACGCGTACTGTGCCAAGACAGCTTGTGCTGGTGATCTGCTGGAGAAAAGCAAAGCAGCATTCCAGGGGGAAGGAAGTCCCCACGTGCAGAACAAGGTACACACAGGTGGTCAGAGCACTTAAGTCTAACTTTCCCCTTCTATCTAAACAGACAGATCTCTCCAAGAGAACTGGAAGTCTTGAAAACTAGCGTAGGGATTTCAAACGGTATGTTTTACTGTTCTACTACCTCACCAGCACACAAGCCAGTAAGATAATACAGTATGACTGCACTGGTAGCTGCCATACTCACTTTGAAAACATATATTTTCTTCTTTGTTACACTAAATGGTACATTACCTTGCTTTCCTTTGCATTCCAGCTGGCAACTTATTGATTAGGGGAACACTTCTGGGCTTCTCCCTCCTATGTAATAATCTTTATAATTTCACATTTCTAAATGTTAAAAGCACACTAATGCAAGCGGGAAGAGTTTCCTCTGCTATTTCACATACTTAAGGAGAAGATGTTATCGATTCATATGCTTTACTCTAGAAGTGCTTTGCAAAGGCAATAAGTATTATTATTTTCATTTTAGCAAGAAGGAAAATGGCACACAGATTGCCCAAGGTCACCCTGCAGATCAGTGAGAGAACCAGGATTAAATTCAGATCTTTTGGGTCTCTGTGCAGAGACTCTTCTGCTGAGCTATTTTTGAAAGCATCCAAATGAAGCATGGCCATGATACACAACCCATTCTCACAGTCTAAAAGTAATTTAGGACATCCAAAATATTTTTTCTCCAGTATTTTTTAATGGCTGTAATGATGAAGTGAGTTCTTTGCAATAGCAAAAGAAGAGCTATTGCAAGAGATAAGCAAAAGAAAGAAGCAAAACCTTAAAATTTTGAGCTGAAGAAATTTACACAAGTTTAACTCCTACCTCCTGGACTCTCATGATGTTAACTCAAGCACTGTGTGCAGCAGCCACTGAAATTTTCTTGCACAAATTTTGGGTTCAACTCTGGGTCATGGAGACAATCTTCTTTTACAGTTTTAACAATAACTGCAGAAATGTATTCCTTATCAAAATTAATATAGGTTTGCAGAAATCCATCTAGCTAAAGAAAAAAAAAAGGAAATGGTATGTGGAGATAGTAATCAGGTTACAAAATCTGAAACTTGTGGAAATTTCAATATGGTCTAAAAAACACTAGATTGATAAATTGTGAGTCCATACCAGAAATGGTAACAAATTATTCAGAAGTGTTTTTCCATATATATTTTGATTTTTGGTTTCATAGATGTATTTCTCTTAATGCTGAATCTGCTCTCCTTTCCAAACCTTCCCTTTACTGAAGCTTATTGTAACCTGCAAATACAAGTGTTTCTTTACTAATAAATTGTCTCCCACTCTATTTCCCTATCTCCCTTACTTAAACACAGTATCCTGGGGTTTCACTAGTAAAATCTAAAAATTACATTGCTGGGGCAAAATTAAATAAGTGACCTTACACACAAAGAAAGCAAAATATAGTCACGTACTTCATTATTTTTAATTTTTGTAACAAAGAAAAAACTGCAGGCTTGTTCTGTGATCTCAACAAGTCTTCTGAGTAACCTAGCAATTTGCTAACAACAGCCTCAACAGAGAAAAGATAACAGAGAATTTTCTCTCTGCATGCAAACTATGCAAATATTGTACATCTCAATAATGTATTTTGCAATCATTGTTTTAAATAGCTGTGATTCTGGAGATATTCTGGTTGTTCTGGGATATGAGAAACAATACATCTCTGGACACAAACAGTAATTATTTGGACTAATGGCTGATTTACTAACATGAACTCCATTGAAAACTTGCAGTAATTAATTTTTGTTATTCACCAGGGACTATTGCTTTTTTGAAAATGATCAGTAAGAAATAAAAATAATAAAATTATTTTTAATACATCACTTTGCAGAAGTGTAACTTTTCAATGTTTAATCTAAATGAGGTATTAACTCCAGTGGGTCAATCATTAACCTAATTTTAAGCAACAACTTGATTTGTCTTATTTATTTCATTGATCAATAGATCAAACAGTCTTTCAAGTAGTGGCATGAATAATCCCTAGGACAGAACTGATTGCTAAACTATTTATGAGCAGTAACTGGGGATAAACTAAAACTCTACCTATGCAGTAGTCCAGATATGATCTTCAGTCATAAGGTTTTCTACTTGCTTTGTATTCCTCCATGGCACTTCTGCAGAGAAATGTGTGTGACACTGCACTGACACTACCTTCAAGCATATGGGTGGATAGACAGGTGAAACCCCATACTCTTTTGGGGCATTCAGCAGTTTTATGGTCAGCTATGACTGTCTATTATTTTACTTTTTAATTTGTTACTTTGTGTGGCTATCAACAATTTTCTGGTCACTCCTTTTAATTGAAGACTGAAGTTATGCTCTCAAAGATACAGATAGTGATATCTGGACATGTTGAAACCTAAAGGTGTTGCCCCACACAAATGTCTCAAACACTTCTGGAGCAATAAGGACCAATATCAGCAGCCTTTGATTTTCCATTGCCCCAAGGAAGACAGAAAAATCCGTGAAGTGTATATAGCATCCTCCTCAGAGCTGTCTAGCACATTTTTGTAACTCCTCTGTCTTTTACACCACCATCAAATTAAAGAGGCAGAGCTGGTATTTTTATATCCTAAATTAGAACAGAAACAGAAATTTTGCAGTCTAATCTGTTGGGAAGTGTGTCTTTTTCCTGATGTGTTTTGAACTCTTTCTGTTTATCCTTTTCAATCATTTAAGTCTAGATAACCTAGGTTAGGCAGTGCAGAGCTGGAGAAAAGAGCAGAGACTGGAGGCTGGAGCACAGCCCTGACACTGAAAGTCTGCTATGCTATGTGATTGCAGTATTGTTGCTGGGAGCTGTCACAACACCACTCAGGGAAACTGTAACTTCACCCACCTGAAGGGATCCAGTGTGTCATCCTGCCTTGTTCTCAGCCAAACCCATGGGTAGGCCTTGAGCAGTTAACTACTCCTGGCAATTAGAAAAGAAATCCTCAATATTTTATCTCCCATGAAAGCTCTTGAAAATGTTTGCACGTTCCCTTTCAGGGATGTGGGACACAAAGGAAATGTTTTATTTTCTAGGAAATTTAGTACCTATGTGTAAAAGATCTGTTTAGCATTAATGAAAAAAATATTTTTCTCTCCATACCTAGCAGCTATTGATATATAGCAACTAAAGGCTTTGAAACCTTATTCTCTATTCTGTATCTCATCAGAGCAATTAAAGAGTGATTGAGAATTGGAACCTTATGCTGAATAAGTAGGATTCAGTCTTCCTGTGTCACCTTACCAAGCAAGGCTTCAACTTTGCTTCAACTTTAAAATGTGCTGGTCTTAACTGAGCCTCACAACTTGCAAAAGCTGCAAGGAAGGCTTGTGTGGGAACTGAATCTTTGGTGCCTGACACTATCAGGTACATGAAATTCATCAGCATGATAAGTGTTCCTGCATGCAGTATCAATAGCCATCTTTCTTACATGATCCAAAATTAATCCTCCACTTGAAGCAACTTCCTCTTGGTCACTATATCTTATTTCTTGGTGACAAATGGACAGGATGTGCTACAGAGGAGTTCAGCAGAAAGGAGATGAGGCGATGTAAACAGACAAGCTGTAAAACTCCCACTGCTTACCTCTGGCATTTCAGCACTGCTGCCTGCCACCAGCTGCTCAGGCGAATGAGAAGAGTTAGTATTTCCCAAGCCTCAAACAAAGCAAACAGGAGCTTTTTTTCCTTTTCACATGTGGGCATTATCTGGAATTGCAGGCCTCCAAGGTATGGCAAGAACAGGGTACACTGCTGGGAGGGCACTGGCTTCTCTATGCCTACTTAAGGTACATTAGAGTGAGTAAGGCTGAGCTCTGAGTTCTCAGCCTGTGGTTGCCTGACACAGTCCAGTCCAAACAAGCCTGATAATGACAGCTCTCTTGAGAGCTGTCACATCATCACATTAATAGTGCACATTAGACTGAAATTTCTGAAGCTTCTTCAGAAAAAGATTTTCTGTGGCACCCATCTGAGAATCTGTTTTTTTTTTCCACATCTTGGAGCCTTTATACTTCCTAAAAACATACTGACATTTAAGAAGTATATTCTTTGGCAATATTTAAATATGTTACATTTTGCAGAAATAAGATGGTAAAGGTGCTTGCAATTCGCTTGGGAACAATTTTTGAATTTGACAAAATCCTGCTATTTCTGTGATCTTTGATATTTTCTTGAAATAGCACTAGAAAACCTGTGTCTAGCAATAAAACTTCATTTAGTTGGACTGTTAAAATAAATCACATTTCTTAAATGTACTCACAACAGTTTTTTCAATTACACACACACACACACACACCCCTATATTTGAGATTTTTCCAGCCTCAGTCCTCTGGACTTTCCCCCACCGAAACAGACACAAGACTCCACAGTGCTGCATCACACTGGTTATAGCTTGAGTAGGTTCAGGAAAGTTCCCAAGTCCATCAGGTTTACCTAAAAGCTGGCAAGATTACAAAGCTCGGTTGTAAGAAGTATAGACCCAGAAATTCCAAGTGAGGCAAAAAAAATCTGATAATTTTATCACAGAACAAGAAAGAGGGACACATTAGTATATTTAAAATACTTAAAGCAGCATTTTCTGCATTAAGAGCATAGTCAGATTTAGCAAGGTCATCTTCAGACTCTTGTTGCTGTTTCTAGCTTTTGCCTGACTAGCAACTACCTGGAAAATATCATATTTCCATTTTCACACCCATTTCAGTCATGCTGCATGGCAAAAAAAATTATTAGAAACAAATGGATTCAGACCCCAAAGAAACCAATATACTTACAACCTAGTCCAGCTCAGGAAACTCCTCTAATTCAAACTCTCTTACACAGGTGCAAATGACAGCCTATTTAACACTTGATTTAAATGTCTTATTAAATCTTATTTATTAAAGAATTATTAAATATGCTATACTTCTAGCTCTGAAAGATACCTTTTCTATAAGAAAGATTTTTGAGTAGTCTGTGCAGTTAAATAAAAAAAATAATTTTAACATCTTAAAATGTAAGCATCATCATTCTAGGAAAAATTGAGGCATGCTAGGTGCCCATCACAAATAGGATGAATTTATGTACATCTGTAAATGAACAGGTTACTTGTTAATACAATAAAGCGAGTATGTGAAATCTGTAACATGCTGGCTTCTCCAATATTTTGCATTTTTTACTTCCATTAACACCCGATGAATATGCAGCTTGAAAGGACAGAGCAGTGCTATGAGGATGGCTGTCAATACTGGCATCAGGATTGCTAACAAATGCCTGGCATTTCAATCAAAGGCAAGGCATGCACTGGACAGGGTGAACCAATGGGAATTGATTCCCAACCGGATGCTGTGCCAAATCACTTGAATTTCTGCCCAGTGGCAATTGTGCAATAGCTGGAAGTTTGGATGCACATCCCTCATTGTGACTACGGTCATACTCAAAAGGGTGAATTAACTCAATACAAAGCTGCTTTCAGTTGGATGTGAGGGCTAACTGGAATGTGTTCCAGTTCAAAGCAGGGGAGCAGACAGTGACACTTGTTACTAAACAGTGGCTGGCAAACACGGCACAAAGAACAGACCTGAGGCAGCAGTCTCTGTGTCGATGGGATATGTATCACTGAGGGAGGAAACCAAGAAGGTACCATTTTCAAGATTCCTTGTCTGTTTTGGCAGCAAAGGTAGAACTGGGGGCAGGGAGTGAGGGGACACAGCACCACAGTGCAGAGGAGCCATTACCTCTATTCTCTGCTTTACCTTTAATGTAAAGAAAGGTACATTGAGGGTACAGAATCCCCTGTAAATCAGTTCAGAGAACAGGTTTTGTCAGTACTATATTACTTAAAAATTGCTTACCAGGAGCTTTACTTGGGGTACAAAGCTGAGGCCATGTCCCTGACCTCATACCTCTGATACAGAGGTAGAGTTGCTGTTTTGACCTCTTCTGCCAGTCATGGAGGAAGAGAGCAGATTATCTTGTTCCAAAATGCAGCCTTAGAAGATAAACATATATCCACAGGTATTCGTGCAGCAGAAATTCCTGCTAAAATGTACCTACTCCAAACATCATCTAAAGCCTGAAGCCAGGCTGATTTTGAATTTGGAGTTACTCACTTTTACACCTGTTCTAGGCAGCCATCATCTCCCAGAAAAAAGCCATGGAACAAAAAAGATGAAAGCACAGGTCCTGCAATTCCTCTCCCAGGTGGATGCAGCTTGAGCTATACCAGCATTAGTGAATAGATCACCACATATTTATAAGTATGTATGTGTAGATGCAAATACTATTATGTAGGTTTATAGATACTCTAGTCTATTTATACTTTTGTTACTCAGGGCTCATCAGCTCAGTTCCGTTTTATGTGGATGTTTCCCCTGGGTTTGGCTGGGACAGAGTCAAATTTCTTACTAACAGCTGGTAAAGCAGTGTGTTTTAGATTTACTATAGAATTCTTGTTGACAATACACTGACGTTTTGCTTGCTAAGTAATGCTTCCCCTAAGTCAAGGACTTTTTGGTGTCTCATGCTCTGCCAGAGAAGAGTTGCACTAGGAGCTGGAGGGGCATGGCCAGGGCAGGTGATCTGAAGTGGTCAAAGGGATATTGCATGGTACAGAATGTCATGGACAGTGTATAAACAGGGGAAGTGGGATGTGAGGGCCTGATCACTGTGGGAGATGGGCTGGGTCTCAGCAGGTGGGGAGCCAGTGTATTGGGCATCACTTGCATTTCTTGGGGTTTTTCCTCTGTCCTTTTATGTTTTATTACATTTTTAAGTATTTGAATTATTAAACTGTTCTTATCTTAACCCACAGGTTTTACCTTTTTTTCTGATTCCCCTCTCTGTTCTGCCATGGGGAGGCAGGAAGGGAGGGAAGAGGATGAGCGAGTGGCTGCATAGAACGTAATTGTGGATCTGAGTTAAACTATGACAATGCTAACAGATAGGTGCAAGTTCTGGTCTTCATTGTTATCTGGGATGACTTTTCCTTTACCAAGTTTTTCTGTACACTATCTTGTTTTGTCAGTCTGTGCCTTGGTGTCTTTGTTTCTCAGATGAAGTTCTCTCTTAGCAAGCTTAGACCTCAGCTCTTCCACCTAAATTACGGAAGAGAATTGGTAATTAAGTTTTAACAAGATTTAAATGATATTAAAACCAGACAGTTAGAAGGAGACACTGCCTTGGGCTTTGTTGTAAATTTGTATAATTATTTTTAGTTCTCTGGAGGATGCATGATTATGTTTCTGTATTTATAAAAATACTGCCCTGGAGGTATGAAAATGAATTTTATAGTCCACTGATTTGCATATTAATGTCAGACTTATGGTGTCAAATGTATTTTTTAGCAAATAAATGTTCATGACAATTATCAAAATTTCCAAAGAATTTTATAATATATTTGACCTGAATTAATTAATTCATATTTTAAAGTAAAGACAAGATAAGAAAGCCAGTAGACCACAATGATAAAGATATAGGAGAGGAATGAACCAGATGAACTAAACAAAACAAGTATGGACTTTTAACTATAAATTATAATAGTCTGGGTAAATAAGCATTAAGTGCTGACTCAGGTTCTGATCCAAATCTCTTTAAAGACTCAGACTGTAGATTTTTGACAATACAATTCTGTATGTTTGCCTTCCTACAGAAACATAATCACTGAGAAAATAATTCTCTAGATCAAGCGTCCTTGTATACTTTTCACACTGAGAATAAAAAACAGGGACAAAAGATATTAGTTGCTACGGTAAAAAAAAAATCATAATAAGGAGCTGGAACTGTAATGTTCAAGGCGTGTATCACCAGTAAAGCAAAAGCTATGGCTTTATGGTGCAAGACCATGGAAGTAAAGCCATCTCTTCCAGGCTGCTACATACAGGAAACTGTAGTTAGGTTAAGGTTTGTTGTACTCATCTATAAATCTGCCCTGCAGAATCCTAATAAATTTACAGTTGCTCTAATCCCTCATTTGTCTTGCATTTAATAATTTTTAAGAGGCATTTTGAAAGACAGAAATCCTGTGCCTGAAATGCCAAGTAAATCTATAGGATTTTAGAGATGGTCTAGACAATACAGAATGACAGTAACAATATTGTACTAGTGCAGAATACAGTCTTGTTACATATATGTAGACAAAATTTTTACCAGCATTCAGTCAAAAGACAATGAACTCAATGGGAGATTTCTTTGTGCATGGATGGAAAAATTGCCATCATGGTTAATAGTAATCCATTTTGTTATCAAGATAAATCCATTGGCCTTGCAGTTTATCTCCCCATGGAACTAATGTATTGTCAGATGAAATAATGTGTTATTATCACTGCAATAATTATCATTGTAATAATCTTAAACAATTATTTGGATGAGAAACCTGTCATATTGTCCAAGTTTATGAGGAGAGCTAAATACAAGTGTTGTGATTTTTCCTCACTGAGAGTAGAGATGCTTGTTGTGTGCCAAAAACTATAAGAGAAAGTGCCATCTTAGTGTCTAAGAGTAGCAGATTAGGTGTATTTTACAAAAATGATCAAATGCCAGTGAATTGCTGGCTCAGGGAAACACTTGTTAGGCCATAAATGAGCTGATTGCATGTTCAGAAGTACAAGTTCCATAAAGACTCATTCAAGGAGATATTAATAGTCATTACTTTAATGTGACAAAATGCTGTCACAGAGGGAACATACATCTGGTATTCTCCACCAGTCCCTTGCAGATGTAATTCCTGATATACAAACTTTTCCCCCATGTGTGTTAGTTAGAGTATTTAAAGGTAAAGCAAAAATACTTTAAAAATAAAATAAAATAAAAATATAATAAAAGCAGTCAAGACTGAGCAAAATTTTACTGTGATTCTCTAATGTTGATGGCCAATCATGGATATAATCTTGGGAATGAAACAAGGTAGTCTGAAGAAGCAAGCACAGAAAGTTCTTGAATTCTTGTGGTTTTTTTTTTTTTTTGTTTGTTTGTTTTTGGGTTTTTTTGTTTTGTTTTTTTTTTTAATCAAGGAATCTTTGGTAGGTTATTGAGATCTTTTGCGCTTGGAATTTTGTACCCACAATCAGTTTTGTACTCACAACTGAATGAAGTGCTAAACATTTGCTTTGAGATGAATGGCAGGCAGGGGTGGAAAACCCCCAGCCCTTGGAATACCAAAGATGAAGAAAGCAACTGAAGTAGTGGCAGTAGATCAGACATGAGCACAAAATCTCTGCCCAATCTTGTATGGAGTCTGCTAGGGAAGGCTCCTCTTCAAAAATCCCTGAGCTAGCAAATTTCTATGAGTATGAACCTCTTTATATATGAGATTGGAATATTTCTGACTCAGAATCACATGCCACAAAACCATATTTAATATCTTGTAGTCACGACTTATAATATTTGACTACAGATAGGAAAGTTTTATTGTTAGTAAAATAAAACTACTTTATATTTGCAGTAAAAACTATCCATAAATAAAAAGTAAAATTTGAGGGTAGGACCTATTTATCTTCAAGGGTTTGCCAAAGATATAATGATGCTTATATATGTAAAATTATAAACAGTATACATGCATTCAAATAAGAATTATAAACAAATTATAAACAGTATACATGCATTATAAATAAGAGGTATTTAAAAGAGTTACCATAGAGATTTAGCTTAGGTTTTTAAAAGATTATCTTCCAGTTTTTCTGTTTTCCCATGTTTGGCCTAGTGTTAAAAAAAAATTCAGAGGAAATACTTTTATACATACACAATCTGCTTCATCAACAAGATAAAGTTTTGCAGGCAAATGTTCAGAATTGCGATCTGTTCCAATAATTTTCTTTTTAATTGATGTTGATAATTAGGGATCAATTACTGTTTGGCCTGGCTCTTTGTGTCTGTGGCAGGTGAAAGATAAATGAGAAGGGATGAAGAGATGGCCAAAAGAGCCTTTCTTGCCTTCAGTCAGTCTGCAGGAAAAGTCAATCACAACTGCAGTGCTCTGGGCTGGTCCATTCTGTCCCATTAGGAAGCAATACTCCCAAAAAAGGGGCAAAGGGGCCATTCCCATCTGTGCCATTGCCACAGATGAACTTCATTCACTAAAAAGAGTAGCATCCAAGTGGTTCTGACAGTACCCAAGATGGGGAGAAATCCCAAATATTTGAATTTGTTGAGCCAATATAACTGTCGTATCCCTTTTTCTGCGTTGCTCAGACTGTGAACTGTTTAGTTGTAAGCAGAGTGAAGGTAAAACTGCTGCTAGGGTTATCCTTGGTCTGCACAAAACCAGCACCACAGAGAGGCACTGGAAATCAGACAACAGTGTGTACCTGTGTAGCCACACAGCTAATGGAATACTACAGAAGGCTGATTTATTACCAACATCTTGTTCCAGGAGTTTCCTAGCCCCGTTTCATATTTTGAATGCCTCATTATACAGAATCTGCACCTCTGGACACTTCCTTTTCTGGGTGGTGTCATTTTGAAGTAATACATTATCAGTTTCCATCAGCTGGTGATGCATTACAAGAACACATCAGAAAAACAGCTGGTTCAGTCTCTCAATCCTTAGCGTCCAGCAACTGCTGACTGCCATGATATATGGCATGAACTCTTCAGTCTATCATTGCAATACATCAAAACAAGGCACTGGTCTGAAGGTGTATTACTCAAAGAAAGACAAAGCTGAGTGAACCTGTCCAGGAGAGGGGTTCTGGTTTAATTATGGAACAGAAGTTACAGTACACTGCTCAGAGAAGGTTTGTTAGCTTCAAATTTTTGGTGCATTGGTAAAACACATTTTTCATTCATATAATTTGTACTATCGAGGAAGGTCACATTGCTATTTAGTTTGGACACAATCTCAACAGAGTTCTGTCAAAACACTACAATATACTCTGTATAAGAGAGGCTGCACATATAAGGGAATCATGTAGGATTTGAGTTCAACTGTAAGCAGCAATTGCTATTTCTTTTATTTCTTGATGGAAATCCCAGACAAGAGCCTGATATTTGAGAGTGGTAACTGAAAGCATCTTACCAGTGGGCTGTCACTTCTCCTTCATTTGGTGGCACTCTCAGCAGGTTCCAAGTGATGCTGTGTGTCTGCAGAAAAGCAGCAGCAGAGAATAGGGCCTGAGGCATTGTCAGGGAAAGAGCTGGAGCTGAAAAAAAATGAAAAAACAGAAAGTGAGACAGTTATCTGCAAATAAATATAAAAGATTATTTAAATCAAGCCTTTTCATAAGAGTTTAATTGACTGTAGCTACTTACATCAGACTTCACCTTGATGGATGATCAAGAATTTCCCATTGATCAGGACTGAAAACTTGACATAGGAATATCTTGGGCTGTTAAACTGAAGACAAACCTGTTTCCTCCTCTTGGGTCAGAAGGGGTGGCTACATTTCTCTCTTCATTTAACCAGGGCTTCTATTCTGTTCAAAGCACAGGAAATGGTTCCAAAATGTTCATCTGGATTGTGTTGACACAGAGAGTTGGAGTATGAACTGCATTTTTCACCTACAAACCCATGGATGATGGACAGGATATGATATGAAGTACAACCAGTTAGAGCTAAGGCAGTGAAAAGTTCACTTGCCTATAATGCACAAGTATTATTTCCCAGTAATTTTTCAAAGACTTGGCTGCCTAACCATTTTTCTACCTATCTCAAGGTCCAGCTTCTTTATAATGGGGCTCAGAATAGCTCCTTCAGTGTATGCTACTGACTTCAAATTGCAGTTTTATCAGTGTTGCTGCAATATTAACCTCCGTGGTCCCTTCCTTCTCCTGCCTGTCATGCTGCTATGCAATGCCCTGAGAATTGAATACTTTCCTGATGAAAATTCCTGCAAACTTACTGAAGTCCCTTTCTATCCAGTTTCTCTAACTCCAAGTAAACTTTGGTGGGTTTGATTCTGATAAACATACTAAACCAGTGTGTAATATGGTATTACTTCAATCTATGTCTTTTTTTCTTTCCCTGCTATACTTCATTGCTCTAGCACAGAATATTTTAGTTGGAGAAGACTTACAACAATCATCTAGTAGATCTAGATACAGAAAAAGCTTTTTTGAGTGAGAGTTGCTGGACCTGAATGTACATTACGAGCAGAATAAACCCCCCAGAAATTTAACTTCATGGTGAATTAGGAAACTGAGGGTCATACATTTTTCTGCTCATGTTTCTGCTCAGTAGAAGCACCAAATATCTAATGTTCTTAGTAGGTAACTGAGAACATAAAGTGAGCTGAGATGGGGACAATAGGCAGCTGTTTGTTTAGATAGCACAGTTTAGTATAAGAATCATGAATCAAAGACATACCTGAGAATGAACATTTCATCAATATGTCACATTCATCAGAACAATTTTAGCTCCTTGTTAATGCTTACAAGATTTAAACAGTCCTTTATTTACAAAAGAGATGGTTCACACTGATATGTGTGACAAGGACCCCTGAATAAAACATGCAGCAGGGACAGATTGAAAATGTGATCAGTAATGAGAATACATAGGGCTGTTACATGCACTTTTGTAAACCTTAAAAAGAATTCAGCATGTCATACATTTAGTTGTGAATGTGGCTGATGCGCCCTTTGCTGCAGTATCTTGCTGTATTGCTGTTGTGGGAAGGCGTGTGAACAATAAGGACAATAGAGACACAGGATGGCACATAAACACCAGTAACAAAATAGCAGGAAGGAGAGGAATTGATTAATGGATGATATCCCATAAGGATGTCTTGATGAGGGGACAGGTGAGATAGCTGCTGAGATAAAGAGTGCCTCAGTAAAAAGATCTTCTTTCACCGGCTTTCTCGTTTTAAAATATCTAAGTCTTGCAGAATTCACCTTTTCAGTAAATGTGAAAGAGCAGATCCATAGCAACATGGCTGTCTCAGTCCCTCTTTGTCCCATAATGTGGGAACTGCTGTGGCCTCCCAAGTTTTCCTTACTGACACAGTGAATCCATCTGTCCCAGATAAGAACATGGATATTGCCACAGGAATATAGCAAAATAAGTACTCTATAAGAATCAGAAATGCTGTGCCATTGGCCATTTTCCACTGTCACTTTCCTGGTACTGAAAGCAGAGTCATCAGAAAATAAGAATATAGTACTGTTTAAACACATCTTTCAAGGAAAATCAGCAGATTAAGAATTTATCCTCTAGTAGCACTTGGAATATGTATCTTTCTTCAGTGGGTGTATGCTGTGCCACTGGTATATACTGGTATAGACTGAGCTGTGTAACTACTTGTGATTTATTTACTGAAAGGGCTGGATTTAGCAGTAGTAAAGTAGTCCATGATTACCCAAACTAGTGGAAGACATTCCTGCTTGTTGCAGGGCAGCTGGACTAGATGATCTTTAAAAATCTCTTCCAACCCAAACCATTCTGTGATGCTCAGGCCCACTGATACCAGGCATTGCCTGATGGAAGCTCACACAGAGCTACAGAGCAAAGCTGGATGGAAACAGCCTTTGGTCACAAACCTTTCCCAGTCCTTGTGCTTTAGCCTATACATCCTGAAGGGAATGATATGTGAAAAACAACAGTTGCTGGAAAGTATATCACACAGACAGGAAAGAAAAAGTATTTATGAGTCACTTCAGTTTTCCTTAGGCAAGACACAAAAGGACACAAAGGAGAGCTTTTGGAAGAATAAATTCATTGCTCTACTTCTCTCTCTCCTGGATACTGCCAAAGTAAGACCTGGGCAGGTGTTTATTTGGATCGATGGAAAAAATAATGTTTTGATATATTCTTATGTTTACACTCAGCAGCATTTTGATCCTGTAAAAAGTGTACCAGCCAGTCTGTGAACTCTGTGGAAGACTTAACATATACCCATAAATTATACAAGAAGCTCCTGTATTCTGTTACAATTGCCAAAGTTGGTGGGCAGTTAATGACCTCAAGAGGTTTGACAAAATAATTTTTTTTCCTTACAATCTTCTGCCTGTTTATTCCAATTGTCTTATGTAACTTCAGGGCACATGTGGTTACTTTCCTAAACTGGTACTTAATATTACAAGTTTTCTAGAACATAAAAATTTTCTGCTTCCAAGCACCATGTCCCTACCAACACAGGGATAAAAATGGTGATTATTGTATGCACCTATTCACACATAATGATAAAATAAATCCATTTCAGTAAGCTGAATGAATCAATTTATCAAGTCAGAGCACACCCACACTGTAGGTAATGTTTAAGATGCACAAGGAGATCAAACAAACAAACCCCAAAAATGCTTATGCAACTGAATATTGTTCTTTTACTAGCCAGTGAATTCAAGACAAAAATGAACAAATTAAGTTTGACTACCTTTTGTACCTTCCTTCTTCAAGGAACTCAGAGCAAGAGAGAAGAGATCCCTATTTTTAAATCCCATCTAGGAATCTACTTGAAGTGAGTGAAGCACTTGATTCTGGCACTCTCTGCAATATCAGTGCTTCATTGTCAATTAGTATTTGGACAGCAGAGTTGCTAAGCTATTCTGCTTCTGTGAAAATAATTTCTTGTGTTGACTACACTTATTCCTTTCCTCTTCATTTCTATATTATAAATCGTCTTAAGCTTGTCAGGGGTATTATTAATCACTTAGTGTTACCTTTTTCAATATAACTTGAAGATCAACATTCCCCAGCCACAAGTATCAACATATTAAGTACTGTTCAGACATTTGAACATAATATTCTGTTTCTAAGTATTCCGTTGTATTACTAGTAGGATAATTATTACAGCAAATGATAAAATACTGCAAAATTGTTTTCTCCCCCCCTTAATAACATAAATAAAAGAAGCAATTAATTTCCTACAATAAAAACAGGCAATACAATAACGTACAAATGTGGAGTTTCTTCATTATTGCATCAAATTGCAAAACGGAAACATATAATTTCAAAAGGCTCATAAGCAAAAATGGAAACACAGCTGATGTTGCGTCAGCATGTAGCACAAAACTGTGAAGCTTGCACAGCTCACAGCTAGTGAGCTTCATTCCTCAAATGAAGCAGTTAACACTTCTAAATGAAAATACATAACACAAAGCTTCTTCTTCTTTTTTTTTTTTTTAGGCTATACTTCCAGAATTTAAGGCAATTTTGCAGGGTATTCCTCTACATCCAATACTATAACTTTATAGCATCACCAGTTATTTAAAAACCTGTCTATCACACAGACCTAGGTCTATAGCTTTATTGACACATCTTGTGACAGATGGCAATAATGTTTTCAAATGGAATCAATGTACTTCTAAACTGATACACCTTCCTCTACACCCCATATATTTACCAGATGTGTTTTTATACCTCTTTCTGCAGTGGTATTTTGGTTTGTTTGCTTTTAGGTTGCTGAGAAAAGGTAATACATTTTCTTTGACATCTCATGCAATTTTACAAGTATTCAGGGCACATTCCCTGCTTTGCATGGAAAATGTATTTGCACAGTTGTCAGGATGATGGACAAGGGGAGAATGATAGGAAGGAGCACTGATCTTTGCTTGTTATTACATACAATAGCCCAGTAGGAATCATGATGTGTTGGTGAGACAAACTGTGTCCCATTCTGGAACATATTAAGTTTGTCTCCAGGACACACATGACTTCACTAGGGTGTCTAACCTCATTCATAATAGATGCTAATCTTTTCAGGGCTGACTGATGACAGCACTTCCTGCCCTTCACGGAATTAGAGCTGGGTTTTATCAAAGGACTCAAACTGCCTGCTAATTAGACTAATTCCCTTCATCATGAATTATTTATTTCCATTGGTAACCGACCACTGTGACATTAATGGGTTCTGCTCAACTTAGTTTCATACTAATATACACTATAAGTTAAATGTTTAAAAACTCCTGATACTTCACTCCAGGTCAACTGTATCTTCACATAAATTTTGATGTTTTCCATAAAGTTTTGGTAATTAAAGACAAAATAAAGTGCTCATTGCTAAGTCAAAAAGAAAATAAGGCATAATCTTAAAATTCTGAAATCAAGTTGTTGGTTTGTTGTTTTTTCCCCCCAAATGTGAAGCAATATACACATATTTAAGACTGATAATAGGAGTCCCCTACTGCACTAAGAGGGGAGAATTCAGCCAGAACATGTAGTACCTCTGTATTCAAAATTCTTACTCAGTTCAAGGAGTTTTTTGTGTTTAGTATCAAAAATATGTTCTTTACTTAGGTAGCAAGTATCAAATATACAAGCACAAAAAAGAATACCTGGCAGACAGCAGCACTGCAGGGTGGAGAAGGCCAAAGGCAGAGTTTGGCCAACACTGAGATGAAACTGGGAAAAACATAAAGCACCATTCTGGGATGTCTTAGCAGCAGGATCTGAGTGGTGTAACAGAGGTCACCTATGCAGTAGGTACAAGGTCTCAGCAGGAGAACTGATGGCTGGTTTTTGGCGTCACTGTTCACAGGTTACATTAGCAACAGAGAAAATCCATGGAAGAGCAACAAAAAATTGTAGCAATTTAGAAAACATGACCAATGGGGAAAGATTGGTAAAAATGTTTAGAAAAGAATATGATGACATCTTCACTTATGCAGAAAGATGTTATGGTTGGCTGGTGATCAGTTTCCTACGTGTCTACAACAAGCAGAACAAGAGAGAACCATTTCAGTCTGAAGCCATGAAGAAAAATTGGGAAAAGTTTTCCTAGCTGTAAGGGCAGAAAAGCACATGTCCAGCCTGGATAAGAAGGTTGTAGAATTCTCAGCACTAAAGGGATTTTAGCTTAGGCTAGATAGGCAGATAATTGTTTCAGAAGGTTTAGATGCATGTGAACTGATAAAATTATTTTCTGAGGCCCAAAAATATTTCAGTTTGATTACGAGAATATAAATTTACCCTATCAATTCTTCAGGATTTTTCCACTTCTAAAGAAAAAACTTCTACTTAAAAGTTTTGATTATTTCTCAATGATAAGAATGTGTACTTTAGGAGCATTATATGCAGAATAACATTTCAGTTTTCTAGAATTTAACTGTTAGTCTTTTCCACTGGCAACCCAGAAAGTAAATATATTAAATTCCAATTAATTAATGGAATTTTTGTGACTCATGTACAGGATAGTATAGTTCAGGCTGTATGTTTTACAATGGATTTGTTTCCTGTTGTGGTGGGTTGACCCTGGCTGGATGCCAGGCACCCACCAAGCTGCTCGATGTCTCCCCTCCTCAGCATGACAGGCAGGGACAAAATAAGGTGGAAGAGAACTCATGGGTCAGGATAAAAGGAGTTTGTAAAGCAAAAGCAAAGCACATGGGGAAGCAAATTAAAACAAAAGATTTATTCTTATACTTCTCATCAGCAGGCAATGTGCATCCATTTCCCAGGAAGAAGGGCTTCGGTATGTGTAGCAATCGCCCTGGAAGATAAACCTCATAACAAATGCTCACCTCACCCCCACCCTAACTCTCTCCTTTGCTGTTATAGCTGAGCAGACATCACACACTATGGAATATCCCTTTGGTCAGTTTGGGTCAGCTGTCCTGGCTCAAGCCCCTCCCAAGGTCTTGCCCACACCCAGCTTCCTGCGTGAAGGGGGGAAACACTGAGGAGACAGCTTGGATGCTGTGTGAGCACTGCTCAGCAGTAGCCAAAACATCTGTGTGTTATCAACACCTCTCCAGACACAAAGCACAGGGTTATGGGGAAAATGAACTCCACCTCAGCCAGACCAAACACACCATTTGCCTGAACTCTTTGGAAATCAAGAGACAACAAACTACGTGTTCAGGGATGCCACCTATGAATTGCTTCTCTTTCAGCAAAATAGAAAGAATTTGCACATATTACAGAGCTGGGCTCAAAGCTTCAGCACGTTTTATACAAACTCATTGCTAACCAGTGCATATTCTCACTCAGCTCACAAAATAGGTTTTATTCCAGTTTGATTATCCTGTCTGTGAAAAATGAGAAAGATGTATACAACACATCAGAAGAATCAATAAGAGGCTTGTTTGGGATAATATTTGTAATGACAAGGTGAGTTTAAAATAATAAACAGCAGAAGAAAGCTGGACGCTTTATATCCCTTAGCCTAATAAAGACTTAGACTATAGTATATTTGATAAATAGTCTTTCACTTGATAGCCATAAAAGAGCACGTATCTCTCTAACCCACAGTGATAACACTACCTAGGTGTTGGAAGCTAGATAGAAATGAACAGAGATGAGATTCAATAAGCTCATGTACATTTCTATCACAGTGTGAGATACTTTGGCTGTGAAAATAAAGGTGTTATTTTTCCTCTGTTGAAATAATACAGAATCAATAAGAGGCAACTGTGAGCCTCAATAGCATCAAGGGGTTTCTGTTGACATTCACAAAACAAATGAGCAGAGCTCTGCTGGATTGAGATGTCACCAGAAACCCCAAGATGGCATTACAGCCTTGTTTTTGTAAGTTGTGGTTTTTTGCAATAAACATCCAACTGCCTTTTCATTGTAATTGAAAAGTCATTTTTTACAACTTTTTCTGCTTTTCCTGTTCACCTTTTTTTTCAGGTTATCTGCTCTGCTCTACCTGCCTTCCTCCTTTCCTCCCACCTCACTCTCCTACCTCCTGCCTCAACCAACCCCTTCCTGCCTTTCCCTTTTTTCTAATTTACTTTCTTTCTTTCCTGGTTCTTTGAATTCCCAAATCAAAATATATCTGGAATGAGTGACTTTGCTCAGTGAGTTACCAGCACACCCTAATGTCCTTGTGCTAGCACACACCCTTCCTTCTGCACTGTGGATGGACTAACATATTAAGCCAAACAAAATGTCGCTCATGTACTGCTCATTATTTGCATGGAACAATAGTGTCCAAGTATTTTCTGATGCAGCAATATAAAATAGATTTCATTTGAGAGCTAATAATACCTGACACTCAAACAGAGACTTCCATCCAGTGATCTCAAACCATTTCACAGGCATTAATGAATTACATCTCACAACTGTGCTCTGAGAAACAGGTTATTCCTATCTCACAAGTGGAGATGACTGAGGAGGAAGGAGAGAGGTAATTTGTTATTACAACATCTCTCAGGGCCCAATTCTTCACTGTTGTATTTAAAGGGTTTCTGTCACTGGCTTCAAGCCAATACTGAATAAATAACATTAAAGAGCTCTCAGATGTTCCAAGCATTAGTTCTTGAAAACAAGATCCCTTCACTTTATAGAGCAGAGTATGTTCTCCTTGCAAACTGGGATATAGACATCTTTGGGGACATTTTATTTTATGATGCCAATTTGTAAGTTACTAGAGAGAAGGACATTGTGTACTAAATGGTTCTACCATCATAAATTAAACCCAGTAACCCACCTTCTGATTCTTTACAAGCCTTTTTAAAGAAGGAGGATTCTTTACTGGGAGATTTTTTTAATAAAGGGACATGAAAAGTGTATTCTTTCGTAAAAAATCAGGGTGTGACCAGAAGCATATCTTTCAGCACCATGAAAACCAGCTAAGATCACAAAATAAGAGGAGAGTGAGCAGACAGCTCTCAGAAAATGCATGTCAAAGAACTTGGATAGACTGATAACTACAATTTGTTTGTTAGGAAAACTGCTCTCCTCTTTGGAGTAGGTGAGGGATTTATAGACACTGGCCTAACTACAACATCCAGCTTCTGCTTTTGAAATAAAAGAACAGGTCTGTGATTTGTTACAAGCTACCTACCTGCATAAAAGGCACCCCTGCATATTCTGTCAGTGATGGATTCTTTGCAGAACATTGGTTTGAAATCAATCTCCATGCTAAAATGAACAACGAGACAGCTGCCACAAAGCCAGATTCATTTGGGCTCCATATCTGCACATCACTCATCAGAGTAGAGCCCGTGTTTCACTGGACTTTTGGACATCATCTAAACAAACCTGTTGTAGAACAGTATGAGACACCTGGGATCATAAAGGACTCAGGATTGTACAGAACACTGCCAGTCACAGCCACGATTTGAAGGTATCAACAAGAATTTTCAGAGGGGTCTTCATGTGTGGTCGTATGAGAAATAGAATCAAATGTCAGAAAACTTTACAGAGAGCCTTCAATTATTATAGTGGCCTTTTATTAGAACAGCATTTAAGCTCACCAGAAGTCCAGTTCTCATTGCACTTACTACTTTATCTTGGTAATTTACAAGGGCTATAAATTTGACAAAATTATTTTTTTGGTGACAAGAGATTTGTGCTCAGCTAAAGTTATGTCCTTGATAATGCCAGAGAAAAGGTGAAGGTTAGGCACCTAATGAGCTCTTTGAACAAAAGTCCATGGGTAAATTCAGCAAATAGAAATTAAACCACTTTTTTCAGTTCCTATAACTTTCCAATTCCAGGAAGCTAAAGCTAAGAGGTATCAGCTTTGTTTCATAACATCCAATTATGTAACTACCACTATTTCTAGAGATACTGGCCTGTGAAAATTACTCTTTCAGTATATGAAGGAACCAAATAACAAAAACCCAAACAGTAAAACTTTGCTGTTTATGCATGAGAAGATTTTGAACCACTCAGTGAGTCATTTTATGAGGCAATTAACTTTCCTTTTTATGCAGATATTTTTTCTTCGTCTGCCACCTTTTTAATTGTCCTTTGCATAAATTGTAAAATAATTTCTCATTCCCTCAGAAACAACAGCTGCATTGTGAACTCCTGAATTGGCATGTCTTTGGAATATATTATAATAATTCAGAAGCTGCTGCCATTTCTGTCAAGCTTTCATTCATATGAAGGTTGCTTCAAACGTCCCATGCTCCCTCCCCCTTTCACTGTTATTGCTGATCTCAGATTGTCCAGTCACTTCCCCTGCTCTCCCAACTCCCTCTCCCGCCTCCAGCCTCAGCCCTTTCTCTCTAAAGCTCGACACAAATCTCCTTCCCTTGCCACTCCCTAGAACTGGCTCTCTGTAGCCTTCTCAGTCGAATTAGACACAAATGACTTGTCTTGACTTCCAAAGCCCTTTGTGGCCTATCTGCCCACCACTGACCCTCTCATGTTCAATATCAAAGGTCAGCGCTCACTTCCAATTAGTCTATGAGCCAAGGTACATTTCTCTGACTGCAATGCTTTCAAAACAAGCCCAGTCATGCTCTTTCTTCTGTTGCCCCTCACATGTGGGGAAGGAATTGTCTATCAGGATCTGCAAAGCCTTCACATTCTGCCTTTTTAAATCCCCCCTCAGATCCTCACTTTGCCTTCAGAAACTGCAGCAAGAGCTGCTGTTCCTGTGTCAGGGCAACGCTCAGCAACACAACAGGAGCTTCCCCACTGGTGTCACTATTCTACAGGGAAATGCAGTTTTTGTGTGCCCTGTTTTTGCAACTCAGTGGAGGAGCTGTGGCTGACAATTGAGCTTTGTGGGCCCTAAAAATGGCAAAAAATAATGAACAAGAGAGAGTGTAATAGGGAAAGCATAGATTATTGGCTTCTAGGGCCCAGATGCAGGCATTGCAAAGCTCACATCAACTGAAAGTTGTTACTGAATGAAAAGTCCTGGTCCATCACCAACAACTTCAGGATGAACCTTTCTCATTTCAGACAGAGTTGCAAAGTCTGACCCAATTATACACAGCTTATGGTTCCAACCTATATTAATAGGAATGTAGAATTCCATAGATTTGTTAAAAAGTTTGTTTTCTTGATCAATTCAGACTCTTGCCCAAATACTAAAGATTTTTACATGCTCAAAAATAGTCATCAGTGTATATTATCTTGAGCAAATTCACTCTGCCTCAGCATTTCTGTTGTAAATGGCTGCAGTTTTCCCAAAATTTTAGGCTGAGGTATGCACACAGGAAAAAGTCATTCTGATAAAGGTTACAAGTAACTGAAATTCTATTAGGTATCTAAAATTCATTCATATGAATAACTGAAAACATGGCCATACAATGGTAAGTTTGCCTTAAACTGATAGATGATGCTCCCAGCTCCATTATTATAAACACAGTGGTTTATTATGGAGATAATTGTGGGTTGTTCAAGTGGAGGATGGAGATGTGTGTGTGGGAAGTAATAGAATGGAGGTAACTAAGTGAGTGGAGTGTAGGTGAATAGCTGAATGGCTTAACTGTTAATTTCCTTGGGGTTTTTTTACAATTTACATTAGTATGCAGAGAAGTGGAATCTAACTCAAAAAACTTCTCTGAGCAGGGAAAAAAAATCACCCATAATGTGTACATAACCATGTGAAATACAGAAACTTGGTACTGCATTATGTAATTTCCTTGAAAGTTGTAGCTTGCTGTCAGAAAGGCCCTGCTGGGTTTCATAACCTGGAAAAGTAGCTTTCATGAAGTATATCATTCTTCAAGAAATGAGCAACATTGCCATTTTTCTTCATATCACTGACACAATATTTAGCTCTGTCATTTAAATGTAATTGCTCTATTTTTACATTAGTGTTACTAATAAATGCAGATTGCAAGGAATAAGTAAATTCTCTTATAGTGAAAAAGCGATAGCTTATTTTAAAAAGAAAGCTGACACTTACTGCATATTCTAAATTTTAAAAAAATTTACCATTGCAATGGTAGCTTAGTTGTGGCAAGGGTTGAAGGTTTTTGTGGTCTAGTATTTTTAATACTCCAGTGTAATCTACTCCAGTCATCCTTAACAGAGAATAAAGATGGGTTTTCAAGGATCACAGCTTTCAAGCTATGTGGAAATGCATATTTTCCATCCTGAAAGTAATCACAGATAAAGACAACAATACTTTGCCTGGTATTTATAAACTGAGTCTAGGAAAAAGCACATGTTTCTGCTAACCCCCTTTTTTTTTTTTTCATGGTTAAATTCACTGTACCCAGGAATCCCATAGTGCTAGAAAAATAGCCATCTTTAATGGGCATTTCATCCCCCTGGCAATCATAGGTGAAGCCTTTAGCACTGACATGAAGCCATCACTTAAAATCATCCTGTCAATTTCCAGTGAACATAAAATTTATACTACGAAGTCAGAGTGAAAAAATCCCAAACCCTCTAGCACCTTTTGCATTGACATATGTCAACACATGCATATTTATTTTTAAACAGATATAAAATGTGAAGACTTTTTGCTCCAGAATTTACCTCCTCTTCCCCATGGTGAAATTCAATCCATGCCTGCCAGAATGTTGGTCAGTCAAATTTAGTCAGTCTTCATATTGGCAGCACAGCCTTGACCTCTGAGTTCAAACAACCATTCCTGCTGCACTGGAAGCAAGAATTTGTTCTCATGACACCTCAGAAAACTGTACTCTCCAGATCAGTTCAATCTGGCACTCATTTTTCTGCAGAGGGCAGAGATCTAATGAGACCAGGCAGAAGAACATCCTATAGCAGCAGCCAGAGGCCCCAGACATCTCTTTCCCCTTGTCATGCTGGAATGACAATTCCACTCTCTGGAATACTCCTTTCTTTGCTTCTCTCTGAGCTCACGAGGACTCAGTGCCACCTGAGGAGGGTGGCTGATACTGGTACTGGGATAAATTAGTTCTAACATAAGAAGAAATAGAAAATTCTGCTAGTATCTATGTATGTTCTAGGTTCCACTGGAAAACTGAATTGTCTTTAAAGTAATGAAGTAAGATACACCTTTTTTTTTTTTTTTTTAACTTATTTGGAATATATTTTGAAGCGTTTCTCTAGCCATGGAAGCAGAAAAGTTATTAGATAGGAAAAAAAGTGCTAGAAGAACAAAAAGGAAGAAAGAAAGGAAATAAACAAAGAAAGGAAAAGAAAAAAACAAGAATAGAAAATGAGAAAAAGCCAAATTTTCCAAGCAATTCCTAGATTTTAATAATTAAGCCTTTAAGAAGAACCTAGATGACAACCATCACAAATCTCAGTATCACAAAATCCAATAAAGGTGTAAGAATTTCCAATCTTGATTCATCTGGGTGTGTTCAAATGGCAGCATGTGGATCACTTGGTTCCTACACTGTGCATAATGTGTAATTTTTGCCTTACTCTCTTAGTTTGGCTTAGTCCTTTCAGAAAGACTAAGCAAAAATAAAATTCAACAAATTTGAGAGAAAGCCTCTTAATCTGGGAACACATTTCAGAAGTTATTTTTCTTTGCTGATCTGCATTATATTTAGTAGCATTATATTTAACTACTCATAGTAGCAAACTGTGCAGCTTTTGGTTGAAGGTCTAACTAAGAGATAGTCTGAAATAACACAAAATAATATTATTGTTCCAAATAACACAATACTAGAGAATGGGAAAATCATATTAACATGTGAAAGAAGTAACATAAGGTGAATCATGTAACTCTACCTTCTCAGGACAGCTCTGAGACACCATGAGGGTCAGTCAATCGTTGTGCAGTTCACCAGAACTGGATTTTTTTTCTATTTCAAAACTCACACAATCAGGAGATTCTTTTGTGATTCTGTGTTATAGGTTTCTTCCCCACCATTATCAGATAGGCCTTTCAGAAGATTATCTTGATTTCATGTAATTTTATCTGAAGGAAAAACACATTTTCTTAGTCAATGCAATTTAGAAATGAAGCTGCTAGGATTTCTATTTAAAACAAAATTTAAATTGAGTTATATCTAAAAAATTCAGCTTAAAAAGGGAAATATCAGTATTGTGTTTTGCTCAACAAAATATTTCCTTCAGCCTGAAAATTTAATAAAACACGTGGGAAATCATAGGTGTAAAAGTATTTGTGTGCATGTGTAAGTATCTATCTGGCTTTACATAAAATCTGTTACTGCCTTGTCAAAGTCCTTCAGAGTAAGTCCTTCCTAAATGCTACCAGAGAACAGAGGAACCCATACTTTTAAAAAGAGAACATTGAAAGTAAAGTAGGAAGGGTCAATGTGCTAAAAATTAGCACACACGCTCCACCAGAAATTTGCTTTTTTTGGGCTTTTTTGCTGCTTTCTAATATGACTGTTAAGAAGTTATGCTGACAAAGCCCTTTTCAAATCAAGATCATTTCAGCAGGTCTTATTGAGTCTGGTACTATTGTGTATTGTCAGTTCAATTATTTGAAGTCAAAATTCAGTTGTATTTATGACACGTTGTTGGTCTGGTTTGTGTTTATGATGAGATACTGGTGCAATTTTATCCCAGACTAAGTCCTAGTCATAAATACTTCATGACTTTGCTACTCAGACCGATCCATGATGCACCCAAGCATGTGCACAGCTGGATACAAATATACATAATGCACAGAGTAAGGAGAAACAATAAGAAATATTTTTAAAATAAAACAACATTTTTATTTTAAAAATAAAAAGAACCAAAAATTAATGCATATTACATAGGTCTGAAGTGAAAAAAATAGATGAACCCACAAGACATTTTAAAAGGCAATTCAAAATGATATTATAGAGAGAGAGTTCTCGAAGTTATTGTGGATGTTTGGTGCTCATTTAAAATCATTCACTTTTTTTCAGGTTTGTCAGCTCCTCCAGGTTACCACCTTGTGCCTAGGCAATTCCAGCTGCCTCTCTGCTGGAAGCTGGATACCACTGCATTCAGATTTAGAATCATCTGGTCAGTGCCTACTTCCTCACAAAATAGGAATTGCTCGTTATTTCTCCTTCCTCCAGTTCAAAATAGTTTAAGCACAAGTAGGTGTATTCTACCCTCCATTTTAGTCATGATTCTGCCTTACTATGTGGCAAGAACAGATCTGCTTTTCTTCTTGAATCTTCAGACTAAAAGGGGATGCTTTCTGCAGGATTATGAAAAATTCCTCTGAAAATTTTTCTCATCTCTAGCCCTGTATGAGTCACTTCAGAGAACCGGAAAGCAGCTTCAACTCCAGACTTACATTCTTTGAGCAGTAAATACCTTATTTTCTCCCTTAGGCATCATCCTGTAAATACTTTAACACTCAGTCATGTGAAACTAACCTGTAGGAAAGTGCTGGATCACACTTAGAACTGGGTCAAGTACGGATTACAGAAACAGAGAAGGGGATCAAATGACACTCAGCTGGTGAAGCTTTATGGAATCCTACAAGAGGTCAGATCTCAAATGTTTCACTTCCATTATGTTTTGCTTCCTCTGTGCCAGGAAATCTAAATAAATAACAAGAGAAGCTCACTGGACTTTCTTTAACATTTGGAAAGAGGCATGGCTCCTGAATGCTATTGAAGAATTCCTGTATGAAGGTCAGTGCTTGGAGAATCTGATGGTGAACAGGAGAGAAAAGATTACAGAGTTATCCAAAACTATCCATCATCTGAATAAAGGGAAAGCAGCAGGTATTGATCAGTTCTCTGGAGAAATGTTGAAAGGGGGTGGAAGGTCAAAACATGGAAGTTACACTATCTTGGAAAGGAACGAAATCAAGATCAAATAACAAAGGCAGGACAATAGATTTTCACTATACAATATACACAGCATGCATATTGTAGCACAGTTGAACTGAAATTTCACAAAGTGCACAAACACACAAATGCACCATGGAAATACATTGTATATCAAAAAGATGAGGCATATGAATGCCAAAATACGAAGTAGAACAAGGCAGAGGAAAAATAGGGAAAATCTTACACAGCCATAAGTGTAAAAACCTGGGACGTTTCCTGCAGATCTGCAATTTCTACCAGTTATTGAACAGAATTTGTCAGACAGCAAAACCTGAATATACAAAATATATTTGAAGCAGATGAGAACTGTAGAAAGAATTGCAAAGAAAGACAAACACACTCCATAAGGCACACATGCTTCTCATTTTACTTTGGAAAAGCTTTTCCCGCATTTGTGAAGTGTTGCCAAGTAACTTTTCCTTTGTACCTGAGCTGAAGCTGCTGAGGCTGTGAAGGCTTGGTTCTTGCTACCTCTGTTCATCCCAGCACAACGTAGGGAAGTGAATCAGACATTGGCTGGTAGTCAAGTGTGCTCTACCCTGAATGCTACTGCCGTAAATTCTGCACTACCTGGTTCAAGTGGGAACCTGACACTATGACGTCTCACAAATCAAGGAATTAATCTGAAAAAAAGGGTCCAACTGCAGAGCAGAGATAATAAAAAAAAACGTTGGAAAAGTTGAGGAAGTATTTTGGAAAAATTATAGAGCATGGGGTTATGCTTAACCACATGAAACAGGCTATGCTTACATTCTTTTTTAATTAATCAGGATCTTAAAGACCACATGTTATTCAAAAGCCTGAAAAATTTTATAAGAAATGATTACTAGAAACATACAGGAAATTCTATGCCTCCAGTGTTAACTCATCTAAATTTTATTTCCTTCTATTTTTAAAGGAAAATGAACCTGAAGAATCCCATTTATTCCTGTGACTAATGACATTACAAACATCAAGTTTGGTCCAGTCATCTGTATTTTCATTTAAGCCAACAGCATAGGTGAATGAGCATCTGGCAGAAATTCTAGGTTACTCTATATGTTAAATTACTGTTTTACAACTAAACACCTGCTGGGAGAATTGAAACAAATAGGTGAAGCATTTTTCCCTGAACACTCTCTTCAGCATCATCACATAGTGGCTCTCACCGTGATTCTAATTGGCAAAATAAATCTGGTGGGTGAAAACAGAGCCACCTCAACCCAAGCTAACATTGTTTTCCTCAGTTCGAGTTCTCCAGAGCAGGAACAAAAAAGCCTGTGCATTTTTGCTCCATGCTAAAAGACAAGGAAGGACATTCTCACACAGGCCCAAAACATTTACACGAACATTATGCAAAAATTATTTGAGTTGCTTTCAGCAGTACAATAGCATAAATGAGATTTCAAAATACTCTAGATTGATTTTTCTCCTTAATGCTGACTTAACACTTGCATGGCTCAATCTGATTCAGTGCATTTACACTAACAAGGTAGAACTAGTACCATGCATCTGTCCACTTCATAAAAGTGCATTTTTATTTCTGCCCTTAATACAGAGTCAGAGGTGATTGTGTTCAATCCTCTCTACTTCATCCCAAGTGTCAAATTTGTCTTTTTAAATTTTGCCAAATTATATCCTACAACATTTAGAAGCATGCTAGAAGTGTGCTTGGGGCTGTTACTTTGGAAACAATTCAGAGGTATGTTGGAACTGAGAGATGAAAATTAAGATAAGTAAAATATTTTTTCCAGTATTTTTGGAAAGCATAATAAAAGATACAAAGAACAGCACTCAACTCAGATAGCCTTCTGGCATCACTTACATGAAGTTTAGTTAAAGCTTCCAAAAACATCTAACCTCTAACCTTTGCCCTGCAGAAAGGTGCCTTGCACAGGTCTACAGAGCTTTTTGCCATTAGCTTATCTACTCCAGTGAGCTACTGCAGAAAGTCAGCAGCTAAATTCACTTCCACAAACGCACACCTTTTCTTTTCACACCAACTTGAAGCTAAGGGAGCTACTCTTAAGTACACTTCAAAATCAGTAAGAACATGATTTTACCATTCTGCTTTTCAAACTTACTCTCCGGAAGGAAAAAGAGACTGAAGCACGCTGATCAGAAGTGAAGTTTCTCTACCTTACTCTTATACAAGGATTAAAAGGATGATTTTTATCAGACATTCTATAACTAGATTCTGCACATAAAAATGATAAATCAATATATTGATTCTTCCCCACTAACAAAGATAATTTACCAAAACACTGTGTTTATTACAACTCATTCTGCTGTGTTTCTGCCTGGTGAAGCTATTTGTCAATTTTAAAAAGGAAAAAAATGTAAAAAGCTTTCATCATTCCCACTTATTGTCCTTTCTCCCCTTTAACTGTTGACAAGTTCTGTCAATGAAAAAAATTGCCAGCCATTCTCTCTCAAATCTGCCTTGCTAAATCCTTGTAATTCTATGCCAGCAGAAAAAATGATACTCTGTTTTGCCTTGAGTAAACAATGCAAATATCACCAGAAAGTACAAATATTCTCCTCTGCAATGTAAGATCATTGCATGGAATGTCAGCCTAATCTACAAATTCCCATCCGATCACTGGGATGTTAATTAGTGGGGAAGGAAATCTTGCAAAGGTTTTAGCACTTCTGTCTTTGGAATCTCAGAGCACTCTAGAGTTAGGATTAAGTAAATTCTGCCTCATAAGAGCCTTCCAAATTAAATTCTTAGGTGAAAGAAAAAAAATCACATTTAGGGCAGAAGCCCCACCCCTCCCTCACCCCAACCCAAAAACTAAGCCATATTATGAATCTGTTCTTGCTTCTGGTAGAAGTTATTTGCACATTTAAATTAATCAGACTATTTCAGAAAATAGCTCCATACCAGTGGAGAAGAAGCTGTTCACAGTGCAACTGCAATGACAGCCAAAATTTTATGTTATTTCCCCTTAAAAGCCAGTGAGAAAGATATTGGGTAGCCTGGAATCAGAAGACCAGCACTCTCTTTTTTTCCCCCAGTCAAAAAATGTTCTGCTAGAAGCAGCCAAAAGGTAATGAAGAGGAGTAAAAGAGGAGACTTGATTTTACAAAAGTAAAGCCACTTTTACCAGTATGGTTTTCCTAAGGTCTCCAGATAGCCTGAGATATTCTCAAGCTGCTCTCCCTCCTATCCCTTCACGTGTGTTTTTTAACTGCAAGCTTTCTAAAGCAGCAACTGCTGCAAAATACGATTGCATATTAATTTACAGAACCTTCTCTCTTGGAGTTCTCAGATGGTATTATAAAGCTAATAATCCTGGAGAGCTTTATATTTAGTTTTCTGCTCTAGGCAAACTTTCAGTTTTTAATCATATTGAAAACAATCAGCCCTGGTCTCAGCTTTCATTGAAACAATATTCTAACCATGAAATATTACTGATTTCTTGCCATATTTTAACATTACTGCAATCCCCCTCACAAGATACTGTCAAATGATACTGCAAGACTTGGTTTTATCAGACCAAAACATACAAGAAAATGAAGAAGGGCTCTTCTTCTCCACTTTTATTTATTTATTTATTGTTAACAGGTGCTTTTGATTCACTAAAAGCTTTCCATCCTCTCATCTTCTAACGACTTTCCTCCTCTTTAGGCTTGTTCTCACCTAGAACAGGCTTTTTCAATGTTCTTTCACTACTTCAATCAGAGTGATGATGCTACTGACTTGGAGTTACCTTCTTTGGCTTGGATGACAGTTAATTTTGGGCTTTTACCCAGAATTTCACCACAGGCACCTCATTTTCTCAATTCATCTTCTGTGAATTTCTTTTTCCAGTGATCATGTCTAGCAGATTTTACCTCAAATGTGAATGTAAACAATGACCCCTGAAATAGTGAAAGCACAAAAGGGGGTGAGCACATACAAGGGTGAAAAAACATTAATTCTGTTTCTTTTATGACATCTTTAACACTTTCAACTGAAATGTAAAAGGTCTGGACACCAACCACAGGCCACAGCAGGAGAGAAAATATCTCCCTCTGCAATGATAAGCTGACACTTGCGTCAAGGTCAGAAAGGGATCCAAATGTTGCTTTTGTTTTAACATATCCTCTCAATATTTTCTTTTTCACTCAGAAATATGAGAAAAATAAATTAGAAAATGTCTTTGCTTCTCAACAAAATTTTCCTGGACATGTCACTTAAATTTTTTCATCAGAAAATACTGCTGCAATTGTTTTAGTCTGTATTTTTTATTCTTTTGTGTGACCTTTTGCAAAAGCAGTTCTTTCTTGTCCTTCCTTCTTGTCAAGTGCACTTGTGAGATGTTTTTCTTCATTTCTGACATTTCCAGAATGTCAAAATTCCTCTGGAATACACTTCTTTTTTTAAGATTTGAGTTAGAATGAGGGAAAAGAAAAACAGAGGAAGTAGCAAAAAGAGAGAAAGCCAAGAAACCATGAATGAATTTTTGAAATCGGGGCCATTTTCTAAAATAAAAATGTATACTAAAATTGCCATATGTGTTTTACTAGAAATTATTCATTTTAAAAGCCCTATTAAAATTTAAAATTTTTACTGGCATGGAAATATTATTCTGTCAGAAATGCAGAGCAATAGTTATAACAAATCATAGGAATTTACTTCCAAAATGTCACATTTACTTTTTCTGTCTCTTTTTCCAGGTTTTCTCTTGCCCTCTCCTATGACTTCTTTTCATGCACTCACTCCCTTCTTTTTAGAAATAATCTTATGTTTCTCGTCTCTGTAAGCTTTTAGTAAATTTCTTCCTATATAACGCATGTCCACACCTTGTCTCCATCACCTCTAGTGTTTCCTTCTCTTTGTTTCATTCCTTCTTCTGTCTCTTCTGTTTATTCCCTAGTTCCCTCAACTCGACACCTGTTCTTCACTTGAGTCTCCTCTGTATTCTCATAAAAAATGCTGGTATCTGTTCCTATTGGGACTGGCTTTCTTTTGTACCTGCAATCCACCTCCAAATACTCATCCCTTGGGGGAAGGAGGGGAAAGGGAAAGGGGAAAGGGAAGTCTTTGTCTCTGTGTATGCACCTC
Organism: Certhia americana; assembly: GCA_018697195.1. NCBI lineage: Eukaryota > Metazoa > Chordata > Aves > Passeriformes > Certhiidae > Certhia > Certhia americana. The sequence goes on from CM031863.1 coordinate 20,145,949, forward strand.
AGTGATCTCTGCCTGCTCTTTTTCAGATTTGAGCTCCCCTAACGTGGCAGGCAGCCCCCAAAACGTGGAACATTGTGGCACAAAGGCTGCTGGCCAGCCCTGGTGCCATGCACTGGCTGCATGGGCCACCCCAGGGGCACAAACTGCTCACACAATTGCATTCTCCTGCTCAGAAATCAGGACAGAGCCTCCAATAGCCATGAACCTAAGTGGGATGATGTGAGTAGTGTTGTTTCCAGACAGAGGTACTTTGCGAAACCCTGTACTTCATCCATATCCAGGTGACAAGATCCACCTTCACTGCTTCTCAGATAGGGTTCCTTTGCAGCAAATCTGAGGTTATACCAACTGGTTAGCTAAAAAGTTAATTTCTAAGACCAGAAATAGACTTTTCTGAATTACTAAAGGGAACAAAATGAAGACTTTCATTTCCATGTTCAGTATGAATGGGAAAGCAGAATAAAATAAGATGTGAGTCTTCCTTTTTCATGGTTTTCCTCCCAGTGGAGAATTTTCATTTTACACTTTATTTCAAGTGGTAAGACAGTCAATCTTAATATCAATGATATCAGAGTGGTGACAGGGGAGCCCCCTCAGTCAATGTCTCTAGGTACAGTACAAATAATAAGTAATAATCTTGGCAATATCCAAATTTCTAAGAGAATTTTTGGAAATAGTATCACAGAGATTAAACGCTACTTCTAATTTTTTAATCAGTTTCACACAGACAGCAATGCACAGGTGCCTTGACCTTAAACTTAGGTAATTATTATAATTAAAGAGCTAATACTCCATTCACAAATGTCTGCTGCACTATCTCTATTGTCTAAACCTCATTATTGTGCCTGTAGTTCCTTTTCTGTTCACGGTTTCTTTGGAACTCTTCCAAGATTTACTCAGTTATTGTTTAAAGCCTTTCTCAGTATGTTAGTCTGTTGCTGTTTTGTGCTCTGCATCCTATGACTTATGGATCATTCCAGTTTTGAAGAGATATTTTCTATATCCTTTCAAAAACATTACCCGTCCCATAATCAGTAAATATGCTACTCCTCTAATCAATAATTTCTGCTAATTCCCCAAATAAATCGATCCTATCTTTATTATATTGAGTAAATTAGACAAATGAATGTTTTGTAAAAATTGCAGCCTTTTGTGTTCCTTTAGGTTCCAGTCTGTCTCATTCCTTGTCTTTTTTATTTCCTTTTTCAGTGAGCACTACCCATATACCTCAGCTGTATTTACAGAATTATTCAGTCTAATTCTGTCACCAGAATAAAATCTATGCAAATGAAAGACTTTCTCAGTGTGCCTGTAAAACCATATTCTTTCCCAACCACAAATTTCTGCCCAAATTATTTTTAAATAGTTTTATCTGTGGGATGGGAAGGAGGTACACACACTGCAGAGAAACATTTAATTTTAATTTCAGACATTGTAAAGTAAACTAATGTATTGATAAAAAGAAAGCAGTACCTCTCTCCTGCTTTGTCCTACAGTCCATCTTGCATAGAGGAAAGGTTGGTTCAATTATTTTTTTTTGCCTGAGGGGCTTTGAACCACATCTCCTGGAAAAATATTTAAGTACCATGTTACAGAGTTCTCATATTGTAGGATAGAGACTCTCTCAATCTCTCCTTCTGGTGCTATTCCACTTGGTTCAATACACTTACATATTCTGAGGCACAGTGAAATGACTCAGCAACATGAGGCTTGTGGTACTCCTGTCAAAATGGGGCCTCAGGGTTCAAGTCTTTGCTTCAATAAATATCTAAATATTTTTAAACAAAGCAGAATTTTAATAGGAAAAAATGAAGGAATTTAAACCAAAGTGTGAGATACTCCAATGTCCAAGACCTCCTCCTGGATGGTGACAGCTCCTGAGGAGGAGAGAGTATGGAGCCCAGGCCTTCAACAGATGAAGCACAAAATTAAAAATGGGGATTCTGTGAAATCCATTCATCCAAAAAATGATGATTTTGTGAAATCAGTGTGGACTGCTTTTCTCACTAAAGACATGTTCAGCCACTGAATAGTGATTTTGCTGATAGTTCTGCCACAACAGAAGATGTACTTTAGTTTAAAAAAAAACTTGCAGAAGTGCTAATCAAACCCCATACTTAATTTTTGCTTATCATAACAATAGTAAAATACATTTCCTTACAAAAGAAGCTTGGGGAAAGGAATGAAGTATTTCTGCCAAACGGTGTCCTCAGAGGTTAGAATTTGGTGGTTTTCATTAACATGGAAAATAGTTACCAATGTGGTGATGGCAGGTAGGACAAGAAGTAACAGAAAATGGGTTGAGTTATAAATATACAACTCAAATATACAACCACCAAATGATGTTTTTGAAAAATAAGTATTATTGCTCAACAAATGTGTTGCTGTCCTGTACAACAGGTAAAGGATAGAAACCTACTTTGGACATATAACCTGAAGTTCTATTTCCTGTAAAGGACAGATCTTAAGGTGGTAACACATAATGATATTTTTATATAACCCATATATAAACAATTTGAAAAATGACCTTTTTTGTAATTTCTGTGGAAAGAAGAAAACATGCAGGGTTCTTCTTTTGCTTCACAGAGGCTTAAGGACTTGTTTCAGTCAGACCCCTCACAATGGACCTAATTTAAAACAAAAACTCAGTTCAAAAAGACACACATTTATAAAGCTTGCCAAGGTACACTCAAATTATGTGTACTAATCCATAAGAGAAATAGTGGAAGCAACATCAAGTTTATCTGTTAAAATTTTTATTCTTATGTTCCTGAACCTTCCTCCTGCAAAACTTGAGCTCCTTTTTTCAAAAGAAATCCTGCATCTTTTCTGAAATTATGTGTTCTTTTATTCATAAAGTGTTCATTAATTAAAGCAAGGCAATATTGTCAGCAGAGATGCATCTGTTACACTTAGTAGTCTCCAGGACAAATTCTGTTTTGGTGACGTCTGTTTTACTATTGTCCTAACGGAGCAAATGGCTAAAGACCAAGTTCTTTCTGATGTACACATGTTATATATGCAATTAAGACTTGCTATAGTAAAGAATCACTGTCAGCAGAGATTATTTTAATGGATGTACAGTATTACTTTAAACTAAGTCTTCACCATCTGTTCATCTTAATTACAAATGCAAAACCAACGTATCTTACATTAGCATCAGAAAATGGGGAAATATCAGTGACTGAAATGTCCATATATACTCTTTGTGCAATACTGCATGCATCTGTGCCATTTTTCGTCTCCTCTTCCAAGCAACACAAATTGGGAAGAGGGGGAGGAAATAAGGGGCTAGAATTATTCCTCACAGATAATTTTCTGGCATGGTTAAATATTTTTCTGGCAAACAAGGATTCATTATGAAACATTTCAATATATTATGCTTTAGAATGATTTCCAAAAGTATGTACTTGCACTTGTACCTCGTTCTAGCTCTTTCTGGCTGCCAGATTATCAGGGAAAATGAAAGAAAGAGCCAACACATGCTAATGCCATCTAACAAATCACAAAAATGGAGGTAAAAGAATATGCAAGGAATATTCTGAATTATGCCAAACTATGGCATAATAAGGAAGTAAATTTTTAAAAATACAGCTCTATAATCCTGACATGATTTTACTTTGTGTGGACAAGATAAATTTATAGAAAATAATAAAATAAGTGAGAGTATAGCCTGTCTATAATCTGCTGCAATTTGGTAGCTTGCTAGTTAGGTATATGGTCCAACAATTGTGCATCACTGTGGAAGCAGAATTACAACAGTAAAGACTCAGTTGAGTTTACTGATTTTAAAGTACTTTGCCATCCTCTTGTTGACTCAGTTTGTCTGGAAATCTGTTGTACATTGTGGTACAAAAATATGCATCCTGACAAGATTATGACCTATACTGAAGGAGAATTCAGGGAAAATTATAAGCTAGTATCTAGCCAGATACTAATATGTGCCAGAAACTTATAAAGAAATAAAATAATTTTTAAGAACCTAACAAAACAACCTGGCAAAGATTCCATCACCCTCAAATTTTCTATCCGGTTCTCACTAAATGTGACAGTCAACTTTTAATGTCTTGCAACCAAGATGTGTCCAAATCCAAAACTCCAATTTGCCTTGTCTATCCTGAGATAATCCACAGACATAAATAATGAGAAATATAAGTGATGATAATGTTCTCTACTTTACACCTAAGAAAATATGCATAGAGAAGTCTAATTCCAAACTGGAGAGACCACATTAGAAGACAATCTTTGTTTGTGGAGTCTTATCACTAAATGATAAGTGTTTCAAAGAGATGGTTGGCATTGTGTCAGTAAGAAGGAGAATCAAACTCAAACAGAGGTATAGGATGCAGGACTAGCTGATATATAAACTCTGCATCAGTTGCAATTTTCTAAAACTATTGTGTAAAGAAAAAATTTATGCTAGCCTCTAATAAATATATTAGTGGAAATAGGTTTGGAGAGATATTTCCTAATAATTTTTACTTTAACATTTGTCAGGAAAACACCATCAATCATTAATGCTGGTAATTTGTACTGGGGAAATGTGTATGCCCTTACATTACACCATCTTACATAACAATACCAAATATGAAAATCAAAACTGCTCTGTAATAAACAGCATTTTTACTGATTGCACATGATTATGTTAAGCAGCTTCTCCTAACAGTGTCACAGAGGTGATTTAATAGCTCCTATAACTAATCTTCTCAGATGACCTCTCCCCTCTGCTGATGAAGCCTATTCAGAACCTACTGCCCTTTGCTCATTTTACCATCTTTTATTTCCGAACTATTTTGATCATAAATACTTCTGGCAAAATTCTTCTTTCCTCTGAGCAAATTTTCTTTGGACCTCTCAGCTCACCTATGTGAGTGATGTAAAAGGAAACATGTCCTTATCATTGTTCTCATTATTGCTATTATTTCCCTGAAACCACCACATCAATAAGTGTAAGAAATCACCCATCAGGTATGTGACATCTGTGCAGAGTACTGCAGTTTGCAGCCTCTTTTTACCAGCACTGATCAAATCATGGCTTTGAGAAGGAAATTCACACAGCTTCTCTTTAACAATTTAGAAGATAACCCATCTCCTAGAAACACCAAACCGGAAAAGAATGTCATAGAGTGTTACCACCAAATTCAAATAACGTAGAGAAAACTTCTTACGTAAAACCAAATGCGTGTGCACTTAAAATACACAGAACGCTGTGAACCACAGCCAGCTTTAAAAACCAAACCGAAACCTGGAAGGAGTTAAAGAGCAAGTCGTGTCACGATAGCTGGAATAGGATGAAATTCGAAGTTGAGGTCAAGGTGAAGGGAGGGAAGCGTTTGTCGGGGTCCCCAGGGGGCACTGCACAGTCAGTCTCGCAGCAGCTCCCCGACCACACTGCAAACCCCTACCACTCGTCCTTACACAATAACCAACTGCTTTCTGCCGTAGAGATTTTCCTCTAGGATCATTTGGTACTCTAGTTAGACGCAGGAATTGCAGAATGTGTGGACGACGACTGGAGAGAATGAAAGAACAGCTATAAAGTACTCCTGTTTGGGGGGAGGGGGCAGGTAGAAAGAAGATTAAGTAAGTGTTAAAGTCGTCTTGATGATAAAGGTAAAGTAAAACTCGAGTTTTTAATATGTATATTATACATATTTCTTTCATGCATAATTTAAAAAAAAAAAAGAGAGCTACTATTGAGTTTACAAAACAAATTAAATCCCTGATTTAATGAGATTTTTCTGATTCAGCTTCAGGATTGAATGATTTTTCACACAATAGGGTAAATAAATAAAATTTGTGGGTTTGTTTCTACATGAAAATACAATACTTACCGTGACTGCCTTATGAAACTATCAAATAAAGAGGCGTCTTTATCCTTGAGCTTTAAACACAGAGCTAGTGATCAGAGCAGGCTCAATGGATGCTCTCAGTGAGAGTCTCTGCACTATGCAGGACTGCCAGCCAATAAAGCTGTGATTTCACAGTTTGAATTATGTAGGTGCCAGGACATGGCCATCTCGTAAGTGAGCAGTTTAACTGGGTGCCTCTATACTGTGTGTATATCTGCAAGTAGAGAGGATATCACATTTTTTAATTTGAGAATGTAAGAATCATAAGAGTTCTGTCTATCCATATCAAATAGCACTATACACAGGAAAGGCAAAAATATGGGCCTTTCATACAAAATTCCCAGTTGCTTTTCCTGATCTCAAGTTAGAACTGAAAAATAACATTAAAGCTTTTTTCTACACTAAACCTCTATTTTGGAAGCAGAAGGCAAGTAAGGAAATAAGAGCTGTTGGGCAAGATTTTACATTTCCTCTGCCACTTTTTTGTTGTCATTGAGGACTTATGCCCTTCTCTAATAATTTTAGCTACAATATTCCAATTCAGTCCTCTACGCATGAAGTTCCACACTAAATACTATCCTGTCATGAAGGCTGCCATATTAAAACCACTTCTGGAAACTTCACATAAACCATCAGCTATGCATTATCTTCTATTTAGAGCATGTTTAAAGCAGACTGGAAAAGTCAGAGTTGCAACTTTATGAGAAATTCTATTCTTAAAAAAGAAGAATTTTACTTATTAGCAGAAGTTATACTGTTTCAAGTTTTCCCAAAGAAGGGGCAGAGGAATTATTTTTGAGATAATAAAAATGTTTTGAAAATTTCAAAATAATATCATGCCAAGAAGTTGAGCAATTACCAGCTTTAGAGCAAAGAGTCCAGAATCCTTGGAAGCTTAGCTTATGTCTTTTAAAAATTCTTCAAAACCCAACACAAGATATTTTGGTTGCCATTAGTCTAGGGTTTTGAGCCAAAATTTACTTCATTGTTACATATCAAAGTAGTTGTAAGAGATTTAATAAAGACATCATGAGTGTACCTGTTTCTAAAATTAAACTAAAAAATAGACAAATAGATAAGTCTTCATTAGGGATTGCCTTCAGCCTGATGCTGTGAAAGAGACTCTCACCCATCAGACACATAGGAGCAAACTTCGTAATTACAAAATTTTGCTGAGGAGAAAAGCAGAAAATATGTTCTCTACAGATTTTATTTCTGATATTCCATTCAATAGTATTCTTTCATCATTGACTACATTTTATTGTGTGCAATTTAATATAAAATACTTATTTTATTTCTCTAACTCTTGTCATGTTCCTAGTAAAAGATCTATCTTTGAGGCCTTTCTATGAATGTAAAAATAACTTAGAAATCAATGTGACTGTAGTTTTGCTGAACATATATTTTGAGAAATATTGTCATATTGTAATATTTTTCCTTTGGCAGTCAAAATGGGGTAAATGTCATATTATTTTCAATGAATTTCCAATAGATTAAATAATGCTACTTTCTTTTACTACATCATACTTGGAGGCAATTTCTCTGTAATGCAGGTCTCAAGGATTTGAAGAATTTGATTTTGATAAACATGATGAGTTAATTAAAAGCAACATTCCCTGTCACCTCAGAACAAAAGCTAGTCACAAATAACCTTGAAACACTATCTATTTCATGGAACTGTGTAAACAAGGAGCTGACAACTTTTACAAGGCAATTGGTAAGATTATACGTTTCTTTCCTAAATTACAGATAAACGGTGATAGTAGGAACACAGTAGGAGCCAGGAACAGGCATTTAGGTTTCACCTAGCCTCTTGTCTGGTACCCTATCACCTGTCTGTGAGGTGGTGGCTTCCCAGCTTGTGCTGAGTCTTACAGAGCTAAGAACTGGGATCTGCTGCCTCTCCCAGTGTTTCTCTCACACCATAGCCTTCACCCCCTGCCTGGACTGCACGTCATTTGTCATGGATCCCTGCACTCTGTTGGGAACTGGTGTAAAAGGTTGCTAAATGATGGCCTGAATTTGGGATAGGTGCCCAAACAACATAAATATGGTAGTTAAATTACCATTCTTTACAAAAGCTGAGAAAAATAAAAGAGAAAGGAGCAGATGAGAAACTATGCACCCATGTGATGACAAACATTCTTCATTTGCTTTCTGACAATACTTACTGATGGAATGTACTCACAAGAACATCTTATGTAGGAAACCAGACAATTCACAGAGCAGTACTCCAGGATCAAAATTTGAAGGCTCTGCAATGATGAGGAGAAGAATCATAGAATCACTAAGGCTGGAAAAGACCTCCAAGACCATCAAGTTCAACCACTAACATAGAAAGAAACCCTACAACCTGCTGTTGAACTTTAATCCCACTCCTGTCACAAAATCTGACTTGGGTCATTCCTTGTGAAAAGCAAAGACTCTCTCCTTGCTGGTATTTGGGAGTCAGCAGTGCTTTATGAACTGTTGCAATGTAACATCACAGCAATCCAAAATCCATACCCTGACCTTCTCCCTAAAGTGTGGAAACTTGATAAAATTCCACTGAGCTGTGAAAGACTGCCAAACAGCATAGACTTGGCTTGATACTACTTCCAACTCCAATTAAGAAAGCATTGCCACAAGAAGTCTCAAGAATTCAGCTGATAATTATAAAAATAGGACTAAGAGTATTTATTTTTGCATGATAGCAGGCATTCCTAAGATATTTGATCCATCAAAAGCAATGTACTACAATATATTAGTAAAATCTTCATAAACTAAGTTGATCCAACTGACCCTGATCTGAACTTCTGTGATTCCCAGAGAATCCAGGGGGAGCAAAATGAAGATTTTGACTGAGTCCTGCTCTGCATTATGTGTTAATTCACATTCTCTAAATGTAGGGTTTTTTAAAGGAAACTAATTTGCTTTATTTCCATTCTCATTCAGTAATACTTCATGCTTGTCTGCTGATTCAAAGTTGGCCAGTTGCAAAACAAATCGAGAGGTTGAAAGGTCACAGAGAAGTTAAGTTCTTCCAGGTTTCAGAACAACCCCAAATCCCACAAGGCCATGTTAAAAAAACTAAAACCAAAACCCATTGAACAAACATTTACAGCCATGAAAAAAAATACATTTCTCTTACGTGAGTTACTGAAATTCGTCTCTGAATAAAATAACAAGTAGTAGCTGTGATTGAGGAGGTTCTCTTCTGTTGACAGAGAGGCAGCACAACAAACTTAAGCTATCTTAGACTGCATGACATCTAGCTCCAGGCTCAGTACAATTTCTACATGCACTGCTTCCTGTCACAGTAATTAAGTGCATTTTTCTTGATTAACAAAAATCCAAACAAGATAAAGAGCTAATTTGCTTTCTGCTTTGGGTCCCAGTGGATGAAGCCTGTATGTATTTCTTGGGGGTTCTTCATCATTTAGCACTGAGATAAATCCAATGACTTTCCTGACAATAGTATTAATGGGTAATTTTTGGATGCACCAAGATTTTTGTAACAAGACACTTATTTAAATTTATACTAATAGAATTTTAGGCTTGAGGAGATGAAAGGAAGGAGCCAATGTGAACAGAAATATTTTCTTGTTTTACCATGCTATGAAATGGGAGAGGTGCAGATTTTAAATGTGCCAGCTATTCAAAGCTGATACCAATTTAGATTTGCATGAGAAACAGAGGGTGAAGCAACAAATACAAAACAAACCTAACCAAGGCCATTTTACTGTTAGAACTATGTGGAATGCAATAAGTGACCACCCAGCAAAAGCAATGAGTATTTTGTTCTGAGAAATGGACATGGAAATACTTTCTTGTATGAACAATCCTAAATTAAATAACATAATGACTGTCTAATAAATTTTATGGAAAAAATTAATAAATAATTAAAATAATTACACTGAACTAGTGAAGAATTCAGCATCTCAGCACAAAAATAAAATCTGTATGGAAATGGAAAGTCAAACCACTTTATCGAGTACTTGTCAGATTTAGAAACATGGAATGTATGCCGCAGAAATTCTTCCAAAAGAAGTTTTAGTAAATTTATATTTAAACCCCATTATCTCTACCCAACTACTCTTTCAATCCTCTTTTCAAAACCCTCTAAATTCTAACTGCATAACAGTAACTGCTCCTACACGAGATGACCCCTTGGAATACATTAAGCAGATGACAGCTGATGCACCACACGATCCCTTTGCAAAATATGGGACAGCATTAGTTTAACAGCATTAAATGAATCTCTTTTCTAAAGCTCTGTGTATGTCTCTAACATACAGAGCTTTTTTGTTGTTGTGCTTTGGGTTTTTTAGTATCCTTCATTTGCTGTTCACATAAAATGGGGAATGTTTGGAGCCACTGTAGCATCTCTAATAAGGAGTTTTGACATACCTGGATGGCTCAAACCACAGTCTCTCTCAGGGCTCTACACCTGACATGACCAGTAGCAGGAGGGTGGGTCATACTGAGGAGGAGCCAACAATTCACAGTTGAGTGAAGACTTCTTGGAAGTATTACAAGTAAAAAGGGCTTCAGTTCATATTGAAACTGTGATAAATGCCTGGGTACTCAGCATATATCCCTAAACCTGGGAGATTATTTTAAATACTCCTGCAGGTCACCCTTAAATGAATTTACACATCAGTGATTAACTCTGCTAGAGCACATGTTATATGTATCAAAAGAAAAGAAACTTACTAGTGCTGTGTGGCAGCCTTAGACAACATGGGTCATTGCAGCATGAAGCTCATTGTAGTGCTCTCATGAGTCTGTTAAAATTCTGGTCAGCTTCTCCCAATCAGATACTGGGAAGTAATGAGGTTCTCCAACACCATGGGCAAAGTGGCAGTAAATTAGTGGCTTATGGATAAATATGTGCTCATCAACACCCTGGTGCTAACAATATAGAGATACAAACAAGTATTCACCCAGCATATTAACCCTTTATCACAGTTGTCTCTTTTTGTGTGTGCACTTATGAAGCCTAGGAACAACCCTGTTAACTATAGAACCAGTAGATAATATTTTAATTTATTTTCTGTCAGACTCTGGCAGCATGCCATTTCTAGAAGTTCTGGCTACTAGATCTCCTGGACTGGGTCTTTCCTCTGTAGACAGATGAACAGGTCATCAAATGCAATGAAGATTTTTTTGACAGATTTTCATTTCAGCTCCTTTTCTGGAGAAAAACAAGTTCACCCCAAAATATGGGACTATTTTTTCCAGTCACTTTATGCTATCGTTTTACTCTGCTCTCCTTGGAGTACACTCTGCTTCTGTGTATCCTCCATTGATTAGGAATATTCTTCTAGTCTTTACCATGGCATGCAACCAAAAGGTGGTAGCATCTGAACAGAAGAAAAACAATCTAATTACAAAGAAGAAACTTCAATAAATATGCTTCTTCAAGTAAAACAGAAGACAGAATTCTTATGACTCAAGTAATTTTGGTTTTATCCTGTTTTCTATTACATTGAAATTATGTTCATTCAGACCAAGAACACAGTAAAAAAACCACTCTATAATAAACAATTTATCTGTAAAAGATATAGTTTCAGTATAATAACATCCCTTCCATCTTCCTAGTAGTTAGAGTATAATATGCCATAAAATAGGGCAGGTACCTGTCTTACCTCATGCTGAAATCATATATCCTTCTGTACCTTCTGTGGCATGGATGAACATTTTTTAAAAATGTTGAGTATCTTTTTCCTCTATACATTTAGCTAAGGAAATACAGGATGATTTCATCAAGCTGTAAAAGGACCAAGGAAATAAGAAGCTATAGATCACTGGGGTGGTGAAAGTGCTCCCTGCAAAATCATTTTCATTCAAACACCTTTTTTCCTTACAGATGATACTGTCAATCCTTCATTAGAAAGAAATGTTTCAGTCAGTGATATGCATTCTTGGGTCACCAAAAGATGAATACTTACTTTCCAGAGCACCTATGTTTAATGGATAATTAATGTCCTGTTGTGAAAGGAGTTATATAATGATGTTGTTTGCTTGCCTTGAGAACAGAGAATCCTTCCCACTACCCTTTCTATTACTTTCATCCTTATTACAATCCCAATTTATTTACCTCTGCACACCTCTTTCTCTTTAGGATAGCCTGACTCTATCCTCCTGGAGTCCTACCTTCTGTTTGAAAAAAATTTTTCTGGCTTGCCTCTTTTGCTCTGTATTATTCCTAACTTCACTCCCAGTATAGATTATCCTGACACATTGAGTACCAAAGGATTACACCAGATTTATGAAAAGCACATCAGACCTGAGGCTAAGACACTTCCCATTGTTTCTGATGTGTTGTTCACCTTAACCCTTTAGTATACCCTTCATTAACTATCTCTTTGATAATTCAGCTGTCCATTCTGTCATTGGTTGTTATCAGTCAACAAATGCTGGCCTTGTTAAAGGCAGTGAAAATGCTCCTCTTCACTTCAGGATTTCACCCAGAGTGCCAGTTCCTGCATGGTTTCCTCAAGAATGTTGCATTCATTTTTAGGAATTGGCAGATTTGAGTCTCTCTGCTGTAAAGTGCTAATACAAATGCTTTCACTGTGGCTTTTACAGCAGGGAATCACGCTGACACTTACGACTAAATTCAACAAGCATGTTAATAAGTATTTGGTATGTAGGTGGCTCATATAACCATACTTCCCTTACTGTCTCCATATTTATGTAGATGTGGATTCAATATAATTTATCTGGTTTCATGTCCAGCAGATATAACTATTGGGAAATTTTATTTGAAATTTTCCATGATCAGGGTATTTCTTGTTGAAATGCTCCTTTTTGCAGTGACTTTTTGATCCAGAAGTAGTATGAGATTCAAAAAACTGCTCTCCTCCTTGCTTCTAAACAGATGTTAAATAAGCAGCTCTCAGGAAATACAGGTAAAATTCCTACCTCAATCCAAAGATTAATATTTTCAAATGCATTTAAAAATGGAAACTGTCTTTAAATCCTAGAGATAACATACAAAGATCAGAAACTGTTGAAGAATAGAAAAACTAATTATGCTTTCAGCAGCACAGTTGTTCCAGCAACACCTCTTACGACCAGAAAGAGTTTTACTATGCTTTTTTAACATTGATTTTCCTCACCAGCACACTTTCAGGCTTCCCAAATTGCTGCTGTCTCCCACGCACCTGCTGATGGTCTCACACTACTGCTCACTTGTTGCCAGCTCGATCCACAGTACTAAAAATGTTCTCACTCATATAGAAAGTGACAGCTGAATTTGTTAAAAGCTAACCCAGATAGGAAGGGTAAACAAAAAGAAAGCTAGCTTGGAAAAAAAAACCAAAAAACATTAATGCTAGGTTCACTGAGTTGCCAAATCTTTTCAATTATTTTTTCAATAATTTTTTTTAGGAAAACAATGTTCAGAATCGTTACATGTTCTTTGCTTTCCCTCATTTTTTATCTCCATCCTCACCTTCTGCCTGCATGCAGGAGGCAGTACAGGAACTGTAATGAGAGTGCTTTTTCAAGAAAGATCCTGCCAAACTTTGTTGCCATGAAGCAGCAGAAGGAAATGGAAGGACCATTCATATCTGAAAAGACAACCACCATGGTAACGCTTGAACGTGGACTTGAGAAGGATGAGGAAGGAAGGCATCATCTCCCATGGGAGTCACTTGGACTCCCCAGAACTCTGTATGCTCTTCCCTCCCTGCAGTCTGCTCTGCACATAAGCTTCTGGTAATTTACCAAACTGGGAGGGAGGAGAGGATATCTCAGGGGTACTAAGTTGTGCTGAAGTTTGTTGGCTAAACAAACACACACATAAACCAGAACAAAGGAAAAGGAAACAGACAAACAAAAAAAAACCCAACAAAAAAAAACCCCCACCCCCCCCCCCCCAAAAAAAAAAAAAAAAAAAAGAAAAAAAGAAAAAAAGAAGCAGCTGGCAGTTTTAAGCCAGAGCCCATACTTTTTCTTTTGCTATGTCAGACCCCATGTATTTGGTGTCTCCTTCCTAAACTGTAGCAGAGTGGAGTGATACCATGTAAGCTTTATGTCTGAGCAGCCTTCAGTAAGAAAACAACCTGGTTATGTGGGAAGCAGATCTCTGTATTTACCTAGCTTTTTCAAGTGTGCAGGGACAACAGATCTGCCACATTTAGGTTGTTTCTGGTACTTGAATCAGCTTGTTCAAGATTTACACCACAGGGCACAGTAGTTTGCTGTATAGACTGGCTTGGAATAAACACACTTGGGAGAACTACTGCAAATGCAGGAACTGCTCACATTCAGTTTCACAGCAGTCTGGAACACAAACCTATTTTCTTAATCACGTGGCAGCTTGTCATAGGTGCCAAAATTTTGACCTTTCAAAAAAATTTTCATGTAACATCAGTATTTTGCCCTCCCCATCACTGCAAAGTCTTACATTCATACTCTTGACTGGACTAGAGGCATTACTCCAACATTCTGAAAGTTTGGTCTCTCCCTCTCATTCCTACTACTCTTCCCTCCAAAGGGAAGTGCCTTGGAACAGCACAAGAAGCATGGCATGTGAGTTCTACTAACAGATCTAGCAAACCTATGTAGTAAATACTAAACTTCCAGCTATAAGCTTCATACAACAGAAACCTAGGAATAAGATCACAGCTGTTATGCAATGCATTACAGTTTTTAAAATAATAATTACAAGGAACAGCAGCTTTTCCAGGCCTTTCAGAACCATTCGGAATTGACAGAATCCAGTGCAATATGAAACATGATCAAATTTATTTTCTTTGTACCTTTTCCCTTCAGAGTTTGTAAGGTAGTTTTCAGGCTTGTAGGAGAGTTGTACCTTGAGATTTTATCAGCACTTCTATACTGATAATTACAATGGTCTAGATAGTTTATGGCTAAGCTCCTCATTGACTGAAAATGCTTTATTCTCTTTCTGGTGGCCAGTGGACTACCATGAGAAAATGGTATTACACAATTTAGATGTTCAGGTATAGTAGTTACTCTGAGTATTGACATAGCCTATACATGTATATTTGGGGAACTCTCCACTGCGTTAGACTAGCAGTGTTAAAAATACAAGTGTTACATAAATTGTACAAGAATGCATAATGTTTAGTAAAAAGGAAGAGCAATTTCTAAATACAAGAACTACATATCAAGATCTGTATTACCTGAAATATACACATAAAATCTCTAAAATTAAAAACAGTTGAATCTAGTCACTGTGGGTAGAAAGTTCTGGGTAATTTTCTGATGCAGACAGATTGCATCTCATATGAGTGAGATGATAGATTTCACTACTCTGTAACTGCAGCTCCTGTGTTTCAAAAGGATATTTATGGTCCCGTTCTCTTCATGGTGGTTAGAGCATCCATCTCTGGGGAGCAGTCAGTAAACAGAGAAAATTCCCTGAGATTAAAAAAATAGTTTGTGTATAGGAAAGGATAATTATTTCCTTTAAAATATACCCACATAGATATTTTAGTAACACCGAAACCCAGAAATTGAAAGCACAAGTCAAAAAGGTTTTCACAGCCAAAGCACACAGCGTTAAATATCTTATTCACTGCCTGTCTCACTCGATGGAGATCATAATTACTATCAAGTTAGTATGAAGCCTGCCAAATGTGCCTGACTTCAGGGCAACATGCTCCTTTGCAGCCATTTTCTTTTCAGAATGACTAACAATCTGAGTATGATTAATCAAATTGGGATAGTTCAGAGTATGAATGTTTATTAAAAAATAAAAATATGTTAGTTAGCACCTTAGTGGAGTATCAAGCAAAAAAGAACTATAGAGTTGTTAAATTTCTTAAGGAGACTGACATATTGATCCCTATCTTGGGTCAATTCAACTATAATTCTATTATTAACATCTTTATGGTATTTTTAACAGCCACCTAAAAATAAGAGAACTCAAAAAAATTACCTGCGGATGGTTTTTCCCCTTGGCATGGCTCAGATAAAACTGGGCAAAACACAAAATCCCTCATTTTCAGAGTGTTCATTCTTGTGTGACAGAAAAAAAAAATGCCTATAAATCAGAAAGCTTAAAAAACACAGCTAAACGGAAATTTCTAAGACTCTTATACTTTGTTAGAAATTGCACTTTGGATCATTTTAAATAAAGTCTTATCAGAGAACACTCATAATTAACCTAATTATGAAATATACTAATATAGGCTGTATCAGAACTGTGATTCTTAACAGTTAGAACAAGAAGTATGAGAATCTATGCGTTTATCAATTCTATCCATTACTAAAAAGTATTGTTGACAAGTTCAAGTACAATACAGGGAACACCTCAGAAGATGGAAAGATGGTTTCAATAAATGAATAAATGCTCAAACACTTTTTAAAAAATCTATACATTTCTAGGCATTAGAATGTACTAAAACTACACAAATAAAAGTTGCTGATTAGGAAAGAACTCTATGTAAGGCAAAAAACCCACGCTAAACATATTTCTGAGTGACCAGTGAAATATAGGCATAAAAGGAGACAGTGCAAAAATGGTAACCAGGCACAAGGTCTGTTATTGAAGATAGAAGGACTCCTTCCTTTTTAGTTAATCAACTCTCTTAGTTTCGGCTGAAATTAGCAGGTGAAAAGAAGCGAACCTGAGCTTCTTGTTGAAGGCAATGAATGAATGGCTGAAACACCAACTGAACCTGCCCACGGTCCCCACAGCCAAGACACCACTGTCCCAGCCCTCACTGCCAACACTATTAGGAGCTACCTTACAGGAAAATAAAGAGAGTCACTAATTATAAAGTGGCATGGTATTAATGCTTTATACTATTTAATACTTATTACTTTAGTATTAAGACTATAATCTCATTTTGATCTCAAAAATCCCCACGATTTAATTTAGCAAGATATGTTACAACTGCCTGGATGTGCAAAGATTGCATCTCTAATTACCTGTGATCACACACACATGAGCAGCCTACTGGGCCAGAGAAAGGATTCAGTCAGACTTGGAGGTGGTCAGCAGCAGCCACCTGAGGAGAATAGAACCAACACAAGAACATATGATATTTCCCTCCTAATACTCCCATAGTCTCCAAATACTTTCAACTCTGGAGATTTTCTGAGTGTGTTGTGCTTTATCTACCCACATAAGGTAGCACCCTTCCAGTTATAAACTCTGGTCTCCCCTTGATTGCATGAAAATCTGTGTTCATTAGAGCTTTTGGGAAGGAGTTGCAAAAGTCCTTTACCCACTGCATGAAGTCCCTCTTGTTTTAAACTTCTCTCTCCCCTCCTTTCATGTGTTCTTGCACTGTAAGAGACAGCAGTGAGTCTGCACATGCCTTCTTGCTAGCAGTTGTGGCTTTATAGATCTATAACACAGCTACTCACATTGCCTCCTTTCAAAGCTACCAGGCCTCCCAGTTTCTGCACAGCTGTTGGTTAAGTCATCTTTGCTGCCCTTCTCTGGACTTTTTCCAGTTCTAAACCTTCATTTTTGCAATGACATGTCTAGAACCGCACCTAATTTTCAATGTCCTGGTGGATCTTGACTTTATACAGTGGGATAATTATGTTTTCTCTTTGTTATCTGTTCTCCAATAACTTCTAACTACTGATTTTTTTAACTACTGCCAAGCACTAAGATGGTTTTTCATGGACTTATTTATCATAACCTCCACATCTCACTCTTCAGTGGTAATCATCAGTTCAGAGCCCATCATCTTCTGTATGAAAAAGGCTTTTGTCCCCAGTGTACGTGTACTTTACATTTATCTACTCTTGAGTTTCATCTGGGTAATTTTATTACCCAATCACTCTGGCAATTTTTCACAACTGATCCTCATCGTTACTACCTGGAAGAACTTCATGTTGTCACCAAACTTCTCATGTATTTTTAAATAGCATGAATCTCCCTTTTGGCACTGTCTCTACCTAAAAAAAAAAAAAAAAGGTTCTATGTGGGATTAGTCCCAATTTTACTCACAGCAAACATCATCATGCCCATTTTGATATTTTATGTGCTGGTTGTCATCTGTTTCTGCTAAAATGATCAAAAAATGTTTAGGAAAAATTCTGATCCATGAAATTGGTTAGCCTTTAAACTCTTGGCTAGTTTGATTACAGTTTTATTTTTACTCTTCAGTATGCAGCCCTTCTTACTTAGTTTAGATACAGCTTTGGTTTTCCGAATGATCTTTCTTCCTTTAATAGTTTTGGTTTGTTTTTTTCCTTTGCTGATCAGCCATGCCAGGCTCTTTTCACCCTTTCTGAAATCTTTCCCAAAGGATGGGGCATGTTCTGCTGCTGTGTCCTTGCTTCAGAGATCTTCTTAATGCCTGGAAGAATTTAATTCTTTTAGTGGCCCATTTTAGCTTCTTTTTAGTGGGCTTCCCTGTTTTCAGAGTTGTTCTTTTTGAAGTTAAGCATACTTGTGGTGGATTTTTTGTCCTTTGTTGCTCCTGTGGGGGGACTGAATTGAAGTACATTACGGTCATTGTCACAGAGCAGCGATTCCATTGTGTGATTGTGAACCAGATCCTGCACATCACTCAGGACACAAACAAGCTGTCACTCAGTGAGGTCTGGTTGTTTAGGGAGCTGATCTCAGGCCCCCTCTCTGCTTTGCTGCTCCATCAGCTCAGTCACAGGTGCATGGCTCTCTCAGAGGATTTGCACGTGGGTCTGTCATAAATGGGATTAAGGGAACTGAATTGTGGTTTCCTTTAATAGTCTATGCATTGAATAAATATAGCACAGACACAAGCTTTCAGAAAAGTGTGACTGTTGAGGGAATTGTTACATGCACATCCTAACAGACACATTTGGCCAATCTTTGGAATTCAAACCCTAACCACCTTAAAAATGGAACCCCCTGACCCTGAGAACAGGTACAGGCAGTGGCAATCAAGATTTGGCACAAGGCAAGAAAAAAATTCTACGCAACTGCCACAAACAGCTCATTTGAGCTGGCAGACAAAACACAGCCAACACATCCTCCCCAAAACCTTGAAACAAAGAATTCACTAATCAATTTTAACACAAAATGAAGTTAACTCTTAAAATAAAAATAAATAAATAAGTAAATAAAAAGACCTCTCAGGCAGAGTTTTACTCCAGTCTCTTCATCTTTCATGAAAGCTAGAACTCTGAAGTTCACCAGATGCATCCATCTCTCTGTGTTTTGCGTGAAGCTGGTTTCCAGGCCCCGCCAAGGACAGTAGTACCATAAATCCTTAAGACACAAAGGAAAACAAATAATCTTGGTGTGTGAAGGTTTGGAGACCTCTTTGTACTCTTTCACTGTAGTCCTTAGAGAGAGAGTAAAAGGACTTTTGAGGAAACCTAGGGTGCCTTGCACATGGTTATTGTTTTACAATATAGCACTTATCTGCTTATGTGGGCTCCCCTTGCTATGCCTTGGTAATGGGCCTAATAAAGGTTTCCCTATGTACTCTGTCCCCTCAGCACATTTTATCTGGTACTTATAACTGTTTAGTTCCTTGTTTGCTCTGTGCAAGACAGAGCACCATCTGTCTGCTGTGCACTACGGCAACAAAACCTTAGGATGTTCATTCTCCTTAAATTAAGAGCTTGAGTGTTACTGTGAGCAAAAACATTTTGTTAAAATATGGCATTTGGTGTACCTACCTAAAGATGCTGATTTACTGAAAAACTTCCAGCAGTGGGATTCATGCATGTGACACACTGACAATTGTGGATTTCTTTTAACATCAGTTTCTGTCTGTCATACCTATGTAGTTACAAAATAACAAAGGGATAATAAAGTGCAATTGTATATTCACAGTTTGAGATTTCTATTGACAGATCTTCACACTGAATGCTTCTACAAGAAAGTGTGATTATATAGCTCTCTGTGAAAAGAGCTGAAAATCTCTCCTTTGTTACAACTCTCTTACACACCATTGGTATCATTTGGAATATTTTAAGGGATGTGTCAAAGTTGACAGGTCCAAATTTGGCCTCCTCTCACCAAATTATATTTGTAGATTTGGAATATCCTCCATGTAGGAAAAAATTCCAGCAGTCACCTCCAAGACAAGGGCTAACTCCTATGTCTAACTGCAGCCAATGAGCCAGCAACAATCTCCTCTCTATCCCAGAAAATGTGGGTTTATGTTCTACACTGTCCCTCCTCTTCTGGCTTGTATATTAAACTGATACTGAGCTGAAAAATCACTTTGTTTACGCGTTTACCTATGGGATAGATGTTTTTATTAGTTCAGCTTGTCACCTCTAACTTTCCACAGCACCCTTGAAAGCTCTATTTTATTACCACCACATGAAGTGCCCTACCAGAGCTTTACTTACAACTTACAGAATAATCTTCTGGCTTGTCTTCTGTTGCATATCATGTTGCATGGGATTAACAATGACAGGTACTTAACTTCTTGGATCATTGTTTTCTAGCCTGCAAATTAGCTCAATAAAATTTTCTCAATATATGAGAAAGACAGGTGGTTCTCTTTGTCTGAAGGAATCCTGACTATGTAGAAGAAAAAAGAAAGGCAAGGAAAAGGAAAAAAAAAAAAAAAAGAGAAAAGGAAAAGAGATAGAGAATAGATATTTTATACATATATAATTAAATTATGTCTGTTGGATTTTGCATCACTGAGAATCCAAAAGGATTCCAGGAATGAACATTTGTGTCAGTAAAAAATTACTTAGAGATATTAAATTTTTTACTGCAATAGCATAGGACTGCAAATCTGGCTGTTGGATTGTAATTGATAATAGAAAAAGTGTAATTTTAGGTCAGAAAAATCTGTAAATCCCTTAGCTATTTTAAGGAAAAAAAAAAAAGAAGAAAATATAAATTCATAGAGTTGCAATGTTTGTCTTCTCCTTACATTAACAATCCAGTAGAAATACAAAAAATATTAATTTCAATGCATATGTTTAATGTAGGCCATTAGATTATAATCTCTCCTGGTCTAGGTTTATTAGCTGTATGCAGAATATTAACATTTGGATCCAAGCATCCTAAAATATTTACTCTAAACACCTAGCCCATCTTATCCACTTTTCCTGCAGACTTGTATGTGTATTTTAAAGTGAAATAACTGCAAAAGACAAAGGCCATCTTCCTTGATCCATCTCCTGCCTCTCCCATCCTTTTGGAAATTTAGCAGGGTAAACAGTGGTGATTTGGAGTTCCTGAACATAATATGCTTCAAAGCCTTTCAAGCAAAAAGCGAACAAATCCAGAAGCAAACATTAGTAGATTATTTGGCTTCTGGGGTAAAAAGAATGGCAACATCTCTTTTTGCCCTTTCCTTCAGCCAGCTACAAAGTACTTAGCATAACCAAAATTATAGCAAAACAATAACAACAGAATAGTATACTGCAGGTAAGCAAATAGAGCATGCATTCCCTCTAAACCAGATTGGAAATACATTGCTTGATCTGACAATGGACAGTTATGGAAAATCAGAAACTATATTTGAAAATATATTTCCCATCCCAAGGCTCTGCATCCATTGCTTGCTTCTTTTGCTCATCATGCAGTAATTTTGTGTCTTGGCTGCACTAGTTACTACCTCATACTTTGAACCTTTCAGGTCGTCAGGGAGGCTTTCTAAAACAAAGCTTTAAGTAGAACTTGCATGTTAAAAAAAATATTTTTCCCAAATGGCAGACAGAAGTCAATATTAATCAAGTTTTTTGGGTGTTTTTAATGTCCCAGTGTCTGAGTTAAATTTTCTTCAGGTTTTCTTTCTTTGTCTCCAACAACTGTATTTTGTAGTGCCAAATGAAAATGCAAAATAAGATGAAAGTCTTAGGAACCTACATTTCCCTCTGAGCCCATGTGTCTGGGTCTGTGCATTTAAACTCCAGTAATAGCTTTTTCCTCAGATATGCTGGTCACTATTTGGATATACAAGAATGCATAAGCACCTCTGTAAGTGACCAGAGAAAATGACCAGTGACCATTTCACTTTGGCAAGTATGGAAACATATCCTTTGTACCCTTGTGGAGATTCTCTTTTTGTACATAGGTCTTCCTCTTTCAAAATACAAGTATGAGTCACCTTCACAGCTTTGTGACTCTGTCCACATCAGGTAGGAATTCTCAAGGCCCATGAAAAAAGACCATAATGGAAATATCCACAAGCAGCAACAGGGAAGCAATAGAAACCTTACAAGACTCTAAGGTCGTATTAGTTTTTCCACATATTCCTTTCATGCTGAAATTTCCCAGTGAAGTTTCCTTATAAAAACATTTCCACTGGCAGATAGCAGGTGAGGACGTGGACACCTCAGAGCTGGTGCACAAGCTAAAGCTCTCACAGTCTACCTCCAATTTTTAAGGAATCAATGGCTTTTATGGTGGCTTTTTTAAAAATTTCATCTCCCACTCTGCAGTCCAGGGCAAAGACACATATCTTGTGACTTTCTCTGAAATGTCAGGTATTCAGTCTTTCAGTGAATGCTACAGACTGATTCAAAATTGGGTTCTTACAACACTAAATATCCAAAGCAAATAACAAAAGTGGAGGCAAACACTTCAGTGTTATCATCTTAAATAAATAGCATCAACTGAAAACTATTGAAACTTACTAATCGCTATAGTCAAGGCATTGCTGGATTAGAGAATGACAGTAAATGGAAGAACAGGCAATAGTATCAGAAATAATAAGATAATCAATGAAATTAATTACCTTTAACAGCTCAAAGGAGCATAATTTCTCTGTTTTCTCTTCCAAGTGCTTTCAAGAACACAGCCAACAGAGTAGGTGCTGTTATAATAAATGTTAAAGCCATGCCTCAGGCCTAAAAGTATCCAAGCAGGTGTTTCACTTTTCACAGCAGTCCTCACAGGAGACAACCCATGGGATCTATCTCACTCAAACTTTTCCAACACCAACTGCTTCAGGGCCAAATGTTTTGGGTTGGTTTTTTTTTTTAGCATTAATTTGAATTGCTTCTCATCTTCCAGATCAAGATGAATGATACAATTGACTGAAAACATATGTGATGTTATTCATTACTCATTTGTAATATTAATCTCACAATTAATAATCAGAAGAGGTTATCACAGATCAAACTTAAAAATACCCCTACAGATTTTAGTATATTTATACTTTCCATTGTTTCAAATCTTGGGAAAAACAACTATTCCTTTCATATGTTTGGCACAACATCCCTTTACTGCTTTGCCTTTAAGTGCATTTAAAGAAGAGATGCCACTTCAATGCCAAAAAGGAAATCTGCATTTGTGTTTTTCACAGTGCTGAACTGTGCAGTACAAGAAGTCAGAGGACAACTTTCACCATTATGATGTGGAAGCAAAGTGGCTGAATCAACATCCAGAAAAAAAACTGTAACTTTTTGCCTTTTCTGCCACATTTGCTCTGCAGGTGCTGAAGGTTCTCCAAACCTCATAAAGTTAAGCAAGGTCTTCAAATTATTTCTCACTGATAACAGGGAGGATGCCAAGAAATGAAGATTCTGAGAGTTACCTATTTCTTTGCCATTGACACTTATTCTCTTTGTCCACAACGTTTTCATTTATTTTTGGTTAATTCTTTGCTCCAGAAAATCCAGTCCAGGAATCTCTGCAATTAATTTTACCTGGCGCAACCAGGCAGAACTGAAGGATGCACAGAAATAATAGCTATCATTTTTGAGAATGTCTTTATCATAAAGGCAGCAAAAATAAAACCTGTATATCAAGTTTTCCTTGAACAAGGTATTCCTTGTTCATGTCCAACAATTCAAAACTGAATAACCAGTGTGCCAAAATCCCTGTAATTGCAATTATCTCTCCCTTTCTCTTGAAATGAGGTTATAAAACTAATAGTTTATACCAGAAAAATAGTAATTTAACTTTTCACATTTATGACAATGAGTGATAGCTATACTGCATTTAGTAAGTGTTTTGTTCTTCTAAAAAACATATCTAGATTTGACCAAGAATAGATAAAAAAGGATGTAAAAAATTCTATCAGAATTGACAGGATTCCTATTGAAGAGTTACCATTCATCATTGATTGAGCTTATTGAGTTACTCAGATGCTGTGCATGTGTTACAGGGAGTCTAACCCTTTCTTTGTTCCACAGTTCTACTCAAAAGAGACTTCACTGATTCTACTACAGCAGAAGTGGGTGCAAAGAACAGTTAAGTGAAAGAATCAGACCCATTGAAGCACAAGGATTGTTACAGCTACAGACAGTGAAGCACAGGAGATATCATGAGTAACTGATATTTTCCTGATAGGTTGATAACCTTGGCAGACAGAATAGCCTATTTCCCAACTTCAGCCTTTCTAACCAACATAAGTGGTTTCCCTTTCTCCAGAAACACAGTTACAAAATATTGCAAGCACGCTGTCTTAGCAATAAAAATGAAGACAACCTATTTGCAAAGACAGGCTGTAGAAATACCTCTACACTAATAGCAAAAGAAATACTGTATTAAACTGTTAGGAGAGTTCACACAGTAATATTAATCACTATACTTGTGTGTTTTTAATATACTAAGTTAATGTGATGAAGAAAAAGCAAAAAAGTGAAAATAAACAGCACTTAAAAATACACAGACTTGAAATTCATCTTAATTTTTTGGTAATACAGAAATATTATTAACGCTGCAAAACTAAAATAGAAACTGGTATTTCAGCAGGATTACATTGTATAGCATTTGTAACTCAGTGTAGTAGAATAGTACATTCTCCTGTCACCAAAAAGGTAGTGAAATGCAATATTAGAATTATTGTGGTATCTATATGCACATTTTCTAATATGAATGGTGTGTCATAAACATAACAATCTATTACTGCCTGATTATGTTGAAATAATATAATATGGTCATAAATGAAGAGAAATTATGTTGAATTGCTTGCTCTATTGAAATACTCTTCAAGAAGATCAGAATTAAAATAGGGACACAGTAAATACAGCAGCAATGGTTTTATTCTTTGAAAAGTGTCAATTGTATGTGAAAATGTAACTGCAGATACACGTCAATATTTATCACGCCAGGTATTTCATTCACATTGTAGAAAATAGCCATATCAATGGCAGAAATGAGGTATGAAGTTAGCTTGTGTAGTGGATAAGCTGGCGGGGAAAGAAAAAAAATTGCATTCTATAAATCTCCAAATGAAAAATACAATATAGGGCTTCATAATGCCTTATCATTGAGATGAAACTATGAACTGGAGGAGCCAGACAGAAGAAATGAATATGTTTAATGGGCTCTTTATATTGGAAAATATGCTACATAATTCAGACACATTACAGTCTTCCAGCTGTTTATATAAAACATATTAAGGTAAACTTTGAATGAAATAGTTGTGGATGAGTGAGCAGAATTGTCTCAAGATTAAACCAGATTCTGAAAGACAGGGTCAATTAGTTCATTTCTTGTTCTTGCCAGTAGCAGATAGTTATTTCTTGGGAAAGTCATTTAACTTGATTTTATCTCCTTGATCTCTAACAGATATGCTGTTATTAGGTCCCTGGCTGGGATGTGATGTGGTTTAATAGTCTTAGCATTGAGGTCCTTGGGTGTAGGGTTCTGTATAAACACAACTATTTCATTTTGACAGATGGCAGCACCTTTGAGCTTAGGCTGCAACTCACTTCCACTTACAAATCATTTTTCTTTAGAGTTCTGGATTGGTAAATGGCCTGGCTTAAAAATGGCTGCATCACTGAGTTTTTTTCCCCTAAATACATGTGACACTGCATCTTTTTTTATTTATCTAATTGACAAAGGAAGAAAAATGAGGACAGAAGTAAGGTACTAGAGAGTATGCTTATAGCATACAATTAAGTGGTATGCAGAGATTACAGAATTAACACTACCTAAACTCACTACAGAACTAGGACAACTCAGCTATCCAGTGCAGTTATCCTGCCTTCACAGCGCTGTGCTGAAGGCTCACTGGGCACTCTGAGGATTCACTGTTTCATACCAGCCTAGCTGGTACTACCTTGAGGAATCAAGCTACTTAACATGGCATGGGCTTGCCCAGTGCAAATTAGTCTGGAAAGTACTAGAAGCAAACGTTTAAATAAGCAGTCCACTTCTGAAAGTGAAAGAAATTGGTAGGAAATTTTCTCTACCAAAAGCTACAAAACATATATCCTCACTTTCCAGATGAGACATAATAGAAATACAAAAAGACAATTTGCCAGAGGCCCTCTACCATGATCTTCTTTGCACAGCTTAGAGAGGAAAATTATCCTCTCAGATGATGAAGAAATCAGTCTGATATCACCAAAAGAAACTATCTGAAAGATGCATTAAACTATCAAATTATTTAACTAAAGGAAGTGAAAGGTGCTAAAATATGACAATACCTCATGTGCAAAACTGAAGTAGTACAGCAGCATCAGAAGAAGAAAATTTCATCAGTCTTATACAGGCAACATAATAAATATTTTTATTAAGAATTAAAAATGTGTAGTTATTTTCCTCATGGGGGATATAAATGCCAGCCAGAAACCAGCTGGATATTTCAGAGCAAAGCATTCATCCAGCAACAAGTGAATCCTATTCATCAAGTAAAGAGACAAGTGTAATGCTACAGACTGATTCTCCATGCCAAAGAACTTTGCACTCATTGCACCCTGCAACTCTGTCACCCTCCTTCAACAGAGGCCATGCAGGAGAGCTGCTTCAAGTGCAAATGGAGGGAAAAAGAAAGTGGGGAACTGGAGAAGCTCGTGTTATGTTTGAAAAGAAAGCGAATGAATTCTTACTTTCCCCCTTCTCCACAGATTATAAGAATGTGCTGTTGAGAGGCCTGCAAAGCCATTACCAAGTTCAGAACTGGTAAACATGGGCTTAGACTGTAAACTACAAAATTTTTCAGAAACAACTATTTGAGTTCCACCTGTTCAGGGAAATTTATTTACTGGGAAAGAACAAAATGAAAGAATGAAAGAAACAGCAAGAGAAGGAAACACTGAGAATTAATAATTAGAGTAAAATCAAAAAGAGAGATAAGATGGATAAAGGCAGACATATAGTCATGGACAAATATTTTGTTTAAAATAAAACAAGCATCCAACCTGAATTAATCCTTGTCAACACTACAAGTTAGCCTGCTTCTAGTTTAAGCCCTTCGGTAGTAAAGCTGACAATGCAACTCTGCTCTTAAGAAGCACTAAAGTTTATCACCTGGCCTTGGTTGTAAGGCATGGATCTGGATTGCAGCCTAACACCATCACATGCCCACAGGTGAGAGCAACAGTGACTGGATGTGTACTGCAAGAGGAGAGAAAGAGGTAAAGAGGAGTCCTTAGACAGAGACTCTGCAGCAATGCCAGGGTAGGGCAAATTAATTTGCATTTGGTGGGCTCCAAAAACAGTGGATGGCACAACAAAAACTGCATTGAAATCTGAATGCTAAATACATTTCCACTAACAAACACAAATTCAAAAAAATCAACATGTATTTTGAAAAATGAAAACCATTACTAAGAAAGTTGTCTAAGAAAAAGCAGACATAGTGAGAAGGAGCAAAATGGAAAGTAATTACAATAGCAAGTCCCACAGTGGAGACAAGAAATACAAGGTTAGACTTGAGCATACATTGCAATTTGGAAATGTTGTTTTAGTGCCAGAACATCACTTCTCTGAAGCTTCATCTCATTATGATTCTTCCCTCAAACAAGGGATCTGCTTGGATTTCATCTTCTATTGGACTGAATTTAGCATGGCAGCACATGGTAGAAATTAGGAGGAACCACTAAAGAAAAAAAGACACTCCAGCTACAAGCACTCTGGTAACAATTTGAAATGTAAACATCTTAGTTTTTTACCAAAGTATTTGAGGTGGTGTTGCCTTGTTGCTTTTTTTTTAATCAAAGTCAAAAATTGTGCAGAACCTTTGAAATGGTTTCTTCGTCCAGAAAAGAACTTTTCACCAAAAGCTATTTTCGTAAATCTTTGCCTTAGCAGCTGACATATTCAGATGAAAAATTAAATAGGCCTCTGAGACCTGAGATTCTCAACACATTTGAGATTTTACTTAGATGTTTATTGAATGTTTTTCATTTTGTTTGTTCACTGGTCACTTTGTTTTCTCTTTTTAAAAGCAACTGCTGTAATTTTACTAACAGTGGAAAAACTGCCAATAGCACTGAGTAGATTTTCAGAAGGGAAAATACAGACAGAATACCAGAGAAGAGATGCATCAGACCGTGCAGTGTCATCTTAAGTAAAACAGTGAAACTTACAATTCTCTTACTTGAAACTAGAAGCACTAGAAAATATACTTATCCTACCATAACAGTGTTGCAGGGTCATCAGGAATAGCTGTTCTCTAATTAGGATTTTCCCTGACCAAAGAGATGAGATGCATTAAAGCAGGACAGCTTAATATTTGAAAGCACCTTTCAGTCTCAGTCAGCCTGCAAAAACCATGTGAACTTGTGGCTCATTGATGGCACTGCAGGGGTTCACCCAGTGCATGACACTGATCTGTCTGCAGAAGGAAAATGAAGTACAGCCAGGTGATGCATTATGCCTTTCTCTTGAAAAGAAATATCACAAATTAAATAATTTTCATTTGCTGCACAAATGTTTTCATATCAGCTGGGTGAGATAATATTTACTAAAGTACAGCATTCATATCTGAGTTTCCATGTGCTCACTGCAATTTGGCTTGGCTTTCTGACACTTTCAGCAAAATGTTAAGCTTGTTTCAACTGCAAAAAATTCACATTTTCCATTTGCCTCCTCCAGTTTGGATTTTAGAGACATGTAAATAATTTTGAGAGTTTGGGCACAGTGCCCATTTTTCCCTGCTTACTTTATTTTCAGAACATGAGTGGTACAGCCAAAATAATGAAAACTAATTATATTACCTTGTAAATTATAGCAGTTAAAAAAAAATTATTAAGAAAATGTAACAAAATATGGAGTGGTAAAAGATAAACAATCTACTGTAAATATTTTGGCCACTGCACTCTAAACCGTATTTAAATCTAAACATGATTTCAGAGTAAAAATTTTCTTTTCATATTGCTATGTCCTAAATTGTAGAATCCTGTTTTCCAGATGTTCTGAGGTGAAAGATGTGGAGAGCAGGAGGATACACTCCTGCCCTAAGAAATGTGGCTTAGAGACTTTGGTACAGGGCTTGGATTGTTCCATGATTTGTGCCCTTTTCTTTCATCATTTTCCCTGGCCTGAAAAAAGCTGGCAAAGCTTAGGCCAAACTTTGTCTTTAATGTGCAATTGCCCACGTGACTTTAGAGGAGATATGATTAGTCTAGAATTTTATACAGAAATGAAACTACAGCTTTGAAAAAGGGAACAATGACTTAAAAGCACAGCTGAACCTCATGCTGAGACACTTAACTGATGCATGGAAAGTCATAATAACAGCAATGAAAGATCTCCAGTATAGATATATTTCTGGGAGTGGTACTTACATTAAATTAACCATTGTGGAAAGTTTTGCCTCAGAATGTGGAAAAGTCTGGTCCACACCACTTAGAAGGGACTGCTGCACCTCCTTAAGAGGAAAGACAGGTGAGAACCACCTCACTTGCATCCTGACATGACATTTCCTAAAGGTATATACAAGTCTACTGACATTAGGCAATGAACTTCAATTTAAGTGTCCTCAGGAGAAAACATTCCAACTCATATTATGAAGCAGCAACAGAACAAAAAAAATTAATTGCCCTGAGAACTCTGCTTCTCTCCAGAAGGAAGGCATGGCAAGAACAGTGAGCTCTGCTCCACCTTTGCTTAGCAGCCTGGGTCCAGCAGACAAAAAACACTGGTGCCTTGGGACTATATTATGGTCACTGATGTCTGCTACTGGTCACTGCTGTCACTAACCATGTTTGCTAGATTACCTTGCACATGTTTCACCATCTTTTGACTGTGCATTTAGTGCCATAGCATTGGAAATCTTTTTCAAAGCTGAAGCCTAATCCTGCTTGCTCTGTAGGAACTTTTTCAGACCAATTTACTCGTATTAAAGCATCCTTTCCTTTGCAGAAGTCCTGGAACAGAACTCCTCACACAGCACAAAGAGCCTTTAGGTCCTCCTATACAATTTAAACAACTGCATCAAACAGTTCCTTTCCTTTTCTGAGGAATGGAAAAATGCAAAATGTCTGAATCCCAAAATGTGCCGCATTAAGCCTGAAGAAGAGAAAGTTTTTATGCATTTACTGTCTCCCATCTTTCTACCTTCAAAGTAATAAATTACTTTTTTTAGCTCCACTCACCAGCTTCACATGCTGTATTAACAACCCTGAAATGGCTACTACTGCCATCCCTGAGAAGTGCATAGTATCAAGCTCAGCCTCATACACCAGTCACTACTGTGTGTAAGTGTAAAGATGCGTGTATGTACAGGTGGATGTCCCATTCATGTATTAATATTTTAATTTATAGGAAGAAATTTACACAATAAAATCCTCCCCAGTTAATTTCACTTAGAAATTTAGCCCAAAGCTTCAATGAAATACCCAGAATTCTGCCAGTGGTGCAATAATAATCACATATTTGTAAGGCTGTCACAAACCAACACAATTCATACTTGTCCAGAACGTTCAATATTGCGACAAAAACCACAAACTGAAGTTCAAATATGTCTTCACTGTGAATGCATTGGGTCATTTACCTTAATAATGTGAACGTGCTCTCATTATTATGTTCAACTTGATTAGTGTGTAGTCTAACATTTAAAAGTGCACTTCAGATGAAAGAAGGTATGAATGCATGATTGGTCCTAATAAATTGAGCAATGCCATAATGAACTGCAAGGGATCTATAAGAAACTGATAGACACCGGGCAGAGACTCTCGTAACTAGGAAAAAAATGGCAATAGCAAAGGGAAGACAGAGCACTCTCTCCTATGGAACAAAGAAATAGACCCCATCAGCCCATCTCAAATTTGCAAAGGCTAAACAGGAATAGATGGTATCCCTTTCAGCACTAACAGTGATAATAAAACCAGCAAGAGTAGGTTTAGTATTGACGCTCTGCAGCAGCATCTGCTGGTTACTACAAGGAGAGCCAGCATCTCCTTCAAAAATTGAGAAGATACCACTGGGTATAGAGGCATGATTTCCCTCATGCTGGAATGATCCACTTGACAGGATGCAGTATTAAGCTCAAGGAAATAAGAGTACAGCTATGGGTAAATATGCCATGCCTCAGTCTTTCTGCCTGTGACTTGAAATTATTCAAGAACCTCAACTGAAAGCACTTAGCATTTTGTGGTACTGTTAAATCTTCACCATTGACAGTGTTACAAAGAAGAGAATGTTTTTTCAAGGGAGAAGCCAACATGTGCAGATGTTACCCAAACAAAGATGAAATATATTTGTTTGGACAAGAAACAACAACTTTCCCTCTGGAGGAAAAATGAATAGAAATCACAAACTGTCTGGACGTTCACATGTCATGGGTATGTAAAGCTGGAGAATGGACTACGTGGTTACCTTCATGCGCTGATGAACCAGCACTAACAAATCCATCCTTTTTGTATTCCAAGCAGTTCATGTAGTTTCCTATATAAACAATTTCCTTCTGCCTGAGGGGTAACCCTTTCGTTTAGAGTCCACTTGGAAGTGGACAAAGTTAGACTGCAGCAAGGCATTTAATGGGGCGGAAAAATAATAGAAGAAAAGTCCATTGTGAAGGGCGGTGTGGAAGAGCTTTTTCAGTTTAAAACCATCTCCTCTTTCGCAAAAACTTCCTCAGTCAGGTAAAACCTGCAGTGCTGGTGGAGCCAGCTGAGAATGTCTATACACAGCACAGTGTAGAGTGCAGCTCTTTCTGAAGAAGTTAGATTAAATACAACAAGCAGTTATGGTGTAATGCCTCAGCCCTTCCCAAACCCTTACACTGTAATATTTTGCTTCTTTATTACTGTCATAGTGCTTTCAGTACCTGGCCTAATCTGAACCATTTTCTTATGGCATGTCACATTTGAAGAAATAGGGCAAAACCATCATTCATCAGTCTGATAACAAAATCTACTCTTTGCATACTGCCCATGTGTTTCTGGCTGAATATACCTGCAAACTGCCTAAATAGCTGAAAACATCCCTCCTTAACAGAAAGAAATTTTTTTTAATTGTTGAAAGCAAGCAAAAAGTCCCCAAACAAAATCCTATTATAGCATCCTTTCTGACCCCCTATTAATGGGTGTGGCTTTCTCTATTGAAAAGCAGAATGCAAAAGCCCTCTCAGGCACATGATTCTTAGGACAAGCTGTGCAGGGCCAGGGGTTGGACTGGATGATTCTGATGGGTCTCTTCCAACTCAGCATATTCTAGTTCTATGGTACAGGTCTAAAGAGATGGTGGAAAGTACACTGAAGCAAATTTGGCATACAATATTGGAGAAATTTTTCAATGCTTCAGTCTTCATTTCTATAAAACAAGACTGATGATGTATTTGTTAATGATAAAGTAAACCAACAAGTTCCAAGCCTTCCATGCTACTGCTTGTTCCCAAATTATCATAGTATGTTGGATATTTCATTAGTTCCTTAGGGAGAAAAAACCCATAATCAAACCAAACAAGTGGAGACACAGGTATTCTTCCTGCCACACAATTGGTGGAGTTTTGGGTTGACTAAACCTTTTGTTTTGTTTTGAACTAGAACTTCACATTTCCTTGTGGCCCTACATTTTTACATGGTTGTTGGACAGAGGCAAACTCAGGTGGTCAAGCAACCATGACTGCAGCATGTAAGGATGCCTCTGTGCCCACTACAGCTGAGTGGCTCTTGGGATCTTTCAGCTACAAGGATCTGGGGTCTATGGCTGCAGATATATTGTGTCTGCTCTTACCAAGCCCAGTTTTTATGACTCACAGAAACTCATTTGTGTGAGTGAATTATTGGCTTTTCAATTGACAGTGAGGGAGCAAAAAATCATCTACAAAATAAAAGCTTAGCTACTTACATTATAGTCTCACACATTTTACCATGTGTTTACTGTCAGAACGTGTTGTAGTTAATATCTGAATTTCTGCCAGACTGCTGCCAGACAGAATATGATCTATTTTAAGAATTTTTTTTGTGAAGTTACAACTGCTAGTCTGTAAATACTGTATGCAATAATAGAAGCATTAATTTGACATAGTTATATGTTTCAAAAATGTTTGTAGTTTCTTTACATTTTTCATTCTCTTTGCAATTCCAATCAGAAAATGCATGATCATTGATGCTTGGAGTTGCTACAACATATTTTAAGATATAAAAATTATAGAAAACATTTAGTTCAAATAGGAAATATTTGCTGATGTTCAAATGGTGCTTTGTTGTCTAGTAACTTTAGATTTACCTATAGCTCCTCTTAAAATCAAACACAGACCTGAAATCTCTACACACACCATGACAAAGGACACCAAAGAAAATCAGAGCAAGGGAGCACAGTGGAAACCTGATAAACTTTTCCAGCTAGTTACAGGCTTATCTCTCTATATGGCAAACAAAAGTAAATGAAAGAGCTCTAGGTTCAAGACACAGCAGAATTTTTTTTCCCCCAAAGATTCATGGTACAATTTCTTCACCCCCCCAGGTTTTACACAGCATGTTTATGCTTTTAAAACTTCAAAATGATTCATATACTGCAGGGGATTTGAATAGCGTGCACAAGGCATCCTCCACCCTATATCTTGTTTGTATCTCCTGGAGCCCAATTCTTTAAATGACAACATCAAAACCATTGCAATTCTACTGTCTTTCATGGCTGTTGCAGTTTTCTTGTATTCCCCTGTCTGTTTTAGAGCATACTGTGAGATAGCTTTGGATTAGATAATGAACATCCTTAAACCAAAAAAACACCATTCAAAAAAGACTCTTTATCTTCATTGTCTTTGCAAGGGCGCCAGTCATACATCCATCCCATTTAAAAACAATGAACATTATTAATTTTTATTGTTTTTTGTAGAGCTGTATATGGAAGATTCATTTTCTGCCTTGATTCCTTTAAACTTGCATATGCTAAAGGAGAATACATGTACTTTTCCAGGATGGCAAAACACAGCCATGAGAAATCTTAGTCTCTAGTCAGCCCTATTCAAGTCTTTTTTTTTTTCCCCTTCACTGAGCTTTGCATAAAGCTAACCCAAACCCACATGGATTTCTATAATATCCAAAAAGAATGACAATGACTGATGTGATGTAGGTGGAAACTGCCTGAAGAAACCTAAATTGTAACAGGAAAAAAAAATTGACATTTTAGATTTTAAATGTTACACAGTTTTTATAAAGCCTCAGTCAATTTATTTTATTTATTCTAATGAAGAGCATTACAACTGCTTTACTGCACTGAAGCAAGCATCGATCACACCATTAATCACACCTTGTGAATAGTCACAAATCAAGTTCTAACAGCAAGCACTGAATCAGGAGCAATGAAGCATAAACTCCTTCACAATTTATGATCTCTCCAATTGCATCTTTTCAACCATTAAATTGCAAGATACCATAAATTTTTATCTTCTTCACTTCAGTCACATTATTGATTCTGCCTTGTGAAATATAGAATAGCTGTAAATCTAGGCTATTGAATTAAATTTAAAGTCTTGACTTCAGAAAAGAAACCCAACACACTGCCATGGCTGTTAATTTACACTGAGGAACAAATGATAGAAACATTAAAATTTAAATGGACAACAGGGATTTCAAAGAGCCACAGTTCTGTCAATCCTAGTCCTTGTCAACCTTGAGGGTTTTTCTTTTAGCAAAATTTTAGATCACAAAGTGTAATAAAATAAAAGCTCCAGGTGGATGCAGAGCAGATAATTCTTGCAAACAAGTAAATGATTAAGAAAGTAAATCAAAGCTACTGAATAAACGTTTAGGTTTTAATAACTTCACCGAATTCAGCACAATCTACTTAATTACAAGGCTGAGGTGCTATAATACAAATAAAATTGGCATACTGGTGCATTTTTACTTCACTTCACTTTACCAGTCGAAAAGATCAGATCCCTTAATATGCCTACAAGATTCTCTCTAGAACATCATAGGCAGGTTCTTCCAAGAACCATTTCAGAAATGAAAAGGAAGACCCAAAGTGGAACCCTTTATTAATTTGTGGGAACAATACATGCAGATAGAAATAGAAGCTCCCAAGGCACTGGAAGGATACAAAAGTAGAGCTGGAAAACATGTTATGGAAGAAAACACAGGGTGTCACCTAAATTTCCAGGGTACTGGTGGAGAAGAAGGAGTTTCATGAAGTTGTTGTGGGTTGCTCCTATGAAAGTGATGTCTAGCCAAGGCCAAATGCCAGGTGCTGGCTCCTGTTCTACATTCCCCAGTTTTCTGGGTGCCTGGACAAAGCCCACAGTCCTCTCCTAGACTCTCAGGTAGTTCTCCCTCATGCTCCAGGGAAACTGGGTTGGTCCCCTACAGGCCCATTGCCTTCAAGGTGAAGGCCTTATTCCAGCATGACAAACTCTCCTCCACTATTTCCACCCCCAGCAAAAAGGAGCCCCTGCCTGACAGAGAATGTGCTCCTGGGTTCCCCACTTACTGTCCTCCAAGTCCCTCCTGCATGGACCACAAAGTCATCCTCACCACAGGCTCAGAAACACATCATCTATTACACAGTTTACAGGATTCAGAGGCTGAAACTGGTTTTCTGGCACATGGCTTAAGTAAATCCCCACCCCTTAGAAAAAGGCCATAAAGCTCTTTGCCTCTTGGAGGAACAGAGCAGAGCAGACAGAGGCAAGGTCTCATCTCAGGCAAGGTCCGGGCCTCCCACATCACCCTAACCAGCTGTAGTCTCGGTTTCCACAGAACAAAGGAATTTTTCCCTTCCAGGGAGCCAGCAGCAGGAAGGCCCCATGGCCACCCACCATAGCTGTCCTGGAGAAAGGACAAGGGACTGGGTGGTGAAGGAAGCAGAACAGAGAACACTGGCAAGGCAAGAGCTGGCAAGGTAGGCAGGCCTCTCCTCTCTCCAGGTGTGTAATGGAGAATTTCATCTCCAAGAGCAGTTCCACATCAGGACCACTGCCAGGAGCAAGCTCCTTGAGCTCACAGTGATGGCTGCCTACTCTACTTGCAGATGCAGGCTGGGGTGGAAAGAGGGATGGAGCAGGCAGACAAGTCTCTGGAAAACAATTCTACCTCCAGGGAAGGAAGAAATGGCCTCCTAGCCCAGGTTCTGTTGACTCAGAAGTTGCCTAGAGATACTCTGTTGTCTTTTAAGCCCAATCCTCGCTATATTCAATCACATAAATCAGCTAAGAGGGTGATCTGAGTTTGTAGTAGCAGGCACTAGAACTGAGGCGTGGGATCATACTTATTTGACCAGCATGTACCTACTTGGCAGTAACTTTCCTTTCTTTCCTCCATCAACTTTTCCAGACCATGAGTATAGTTATCTCTCCTTTTTTTTCCACATAGAAAAAATTTACCAGAGAAAAATTTTGTGACTGATTTTATGATTTCACTTCAGCCCACCAAAACAAGAGTCAAGAACATAATCCTTTTAAGGAGACGAAAAGTAATAATTCCAAGACTACAATTCAAAACTTTAACCCTGTGGTTTCTTGTACAACTTACTGGTAGCACTAAATTACTTTCTTTGTACAATAACATTCTGTAACAGATCGTACTATTTCAAGCAGAAAATTCATTTGGCATCATACTTCACAGGGGTAGAACACTTCCCCCCTCCTCACCCACCCTGAATTTAGAACAAAAATGCTGTAAATTCCAACAAACTACCAGAAGTGATGTTGGTGACTCAGTGTTGTACTTAAACCCCAAATAAATGCACTGCATTCCCAGGCTGCCATTTTTCACTAGGGATATGAGTACTCAGTGCTTGCGATTGATGTGGCTCGTACTGAGAAAGGAGTAACTGGCACCATTTCCCCAGTGCCAGTAACAAACATCTCTGTACTGCTTTTCATCAGAGCAGCTCTTGCTTTCTAGCCCAAGGAGAAATGCATTTCAGTACTGAATGAGCAATGCCCAGCAGAATCCTTCAACATAAACCCACATACAATTACAGGTAATTTGTAAGTTCATTTTAGATTATTTACAATCAGCTCCACGCTCATTTGTGCCAAAGAAAACACTGTTTGTGCTGTGGATTCTGTATTGTGCTTGTACCATCTCTGGGCTTTGCATTCCTACTGCTTTGTTGGTTACTGTCACTTGGACTTTGGTGTTAGGATTTGCAAACCCCCCTGAATCATGCAGTACCTATCCAAAATATGCTGCTGCTCCTTACTGTATGAATGAGTCCATATCTGGGAAGTAGTATCCTCTTTCCTTTAAATATCTGGAGATTTTTTAGAACAAAGAGTTCTAAAAAATTTTTTCTTTGATCAATTAGTTACAAAATTCCACAAAATAATCAACTAGATTAACTAACTATCAATTAACTAGATCAATTAACTAGAAAACAGAACAAAAGCTGAACACAAAAGACATGCTACTATCAATAAATATTTTTGGCACATAGCCATAGAAATGACCAAATCTAAAATGATCATAAGCTCAGACTCATATCCAGAAGTTTAAGTATTCTTTTCAGACTTACCTAAAAATATTTTTGACTTGCTTTGGTCTGAATTTTTTTTTCTTTTATATTGGAGAGACGTGCATGTTGGAAGCCCCTGGGCAGATTGTTTCTGCTGCTGGTAAAACCTTCCATGATCATAGTTTCTTTCATTTCATTTCCTATTTCAAGGGAAAAGTATCAATCAATCAATCAAAATGCCAAATTCCAACTATGAAAAAGCACAAGCCTTCAGGAACAAA
This sequence comes from Certhia americana, assembly GCA_018697195.1. NCBI lineage: Eukaryota > Metazoa > Chordata > Aves > Passeriformes > Certhiidae > Certhia > Certhia americana. Next base: position 20,183,496 of record CM031863.1, read on the forward strand.
TAGTGCTTGCTTGTAAAATCTTAGTTTTTGACTGTTAATTAAAACTGAATCCAGATCAGTAATGCTTTCCCTGTCACTATAGACAAAACTAAATAAAAAGAAAGAATTATAGAAAGTAGGAGATTGATATATCCCTTACTAAACTCTCAGAAACATCTGGCACCTTAAAATTTGGGTTCCCTCAAGAAAAAAAAAAAAAAAAAAGAAAAAGAAAATAAAGGGGAAAAAAGAGGGCAAGTATAGTAAGAACTGTCTATAAACAACACTCTTGTTGGCTGATCAAAATGTCTGCTCAGAAATTCCTAACAGGACTGCATGCAAGCTCACTGTAGACATAGAGAAAGGTTTTCCATTAATTATGTAAGTAAATTCATAGCCCTGATCCCCAGATATCCACTCTCCCTAGGTCCTGACACCAAAACAGAGCAACGACTCTGTGCATGCTCTCTCCCTATATGCCGTGAGAAGTGTTTAGTCTGAACACCTGTGTTCAGTGTTTAGTGCTGATTACACCTGTCCATTGGTGTAGACACAACATCTAAACTTAGCTTTGGTTTTTTCGCCCCAAAGGACATAGGATTTTCTTATAAAATAAATAGAGGGAAAAAAAATCAATTCCATATTCTTCTTTCATAAAGAAATTATGCTCCTAATTAGGTCTGCAGAAAACTGCTAGAACTACTTTGTGCCCCTAAACCAAAAGCTTGGATTCAAAGAGACTTTCAGGAATTCAAAAGGTGGACCTAGAGCTGAATTTGAAGCTAAAGACCATTGTACACTCTTCATAAAGCATTGGTTTAACTTCTGCCTTCTCTTTTTCACAGCTGAACCATTTGATCAAAAAAGTTTTGAGAAAATTCAGTGAGTTGCTCTGAAATTCACTACAAAGTATACTACCAGCTACTTTGCACAAAAATTTCTGATTTAAAAATGATGACAGATTTGGTCTAATTATCAATATGTTCCAGAACCTTCTGGATTGTATTTCCTACCATTTTCCATTAACTTTTCTGATCAGGCAGGATCTGATCAGAACTGCTACCTTCCCACTTTTAAACAGTGCCAGCAAGTTGGTTTAAACTCCTGCAGACTATATTTTTAGTTCAATGAAAATTTAATAATCAGTAATTCTCTTTGAGAATTCACCTTTGCCCTTCCCTTTAAAATAGAAGGGGATGGTACAGGAAGATGGGCTAGTGCTCAACATCAGGAACAAATGGCTGCTGTCCTTGAAGTGATCCAAGCTTCTAAGGAGCCAAGAACCACCTGAAAACCTAAACCATGAAATTATGTGCTAGCTGTCCTTTCCTGATTGTGTTAGGAGGAAGTACTGGTATACTGGAATGAGCCCTCTAGCATGACAGAGCTCTATAGAGACTGCTCTGTCATTTGGAAGGGTGACTGCTACAGCACCCTTTAAACGTTCTTTCTCCTGGAAACAATGGTATTTTTTTGAAGGTGTGAGAAGGAAGACTGTTGAGCAATGAAAAGGACAGATCCATTGTGCAACAAGAAAAGTACACACTGTGCAGCAGCAGCAGGTGCCAAGGATACTACAGGGTTTCCAGTAAAGGCTGTAATTAGGCCTTTTATGGCTATGACCAGAATCAGCAGCCTGTGAAGAGAAGCAAACTGCTCTCTTCCAGAAAACATAGGATTTCACAAAATTTTCCTAGGTCTTCAGAAGGATTCAACCTTGCAGAACACTGTTTAGAGAAAGGAGATTGCAGTGTAGCCATATGCAGTCCCATCAGATAGTAATAACCAACTAAAGCAGATAATTTTTTTTATATATAGTTATTTTCTAGATAGTTACAAGTTGCATAAAAAAGGTGTTTCTAATGTGACCTATAAATCAACATTCGGTAAGCAATAAATTAATTAGCAAAATTCTTTTGAGAAACTAAATATCTTGGTACAGCAATATTTTAGTCAGAATTAGGGAGGATCTGTAGCAGTCTGCAATACAATCCTAACAAATGAAAACAGAATTTTTAAGAACTGATGTCAGTACAGAACTAGTAATATTTCAAGGAGGGAAAAGAACACTGAATATAAACCAGAAAAAATGCATGAGAATAAAGACATAAATTATACCAGGTCACATAATAACCATATGTTGTATTTCTTGCTCATCAGAGAGTCAGTTTTCACCATCTATTTCCAGCTCTGGAAATCCAGTCCATTTCCATCTCTGTAGATCTCCCAGGGCAGACTCTTCAGACTATGACTAACATGAAAAAAAAGAGAGAAATTTTTTTCTCTCCCAAAGAAAGTATCTTGGCTCAAATTAATTTGTGGCTTAAGCACTGGCTACAGATGGCAGTAGAACCTTAGACAGTGAACATATAAAAGGATATAGGCAACAGAAATGAGATGGGATTGATGTTTGCCTTAAATAAAAGCCTATATAAACTAAGTCTGAGGTTGATGAATGGTTTCCGCATATATGACATTTTAGCGACTGCTGAATGTAGCAATTCTTGTCAGGGTGGTGATGGTGAAGTGATGCTGGGAGCCAGAGACAGTGCTGGAAAGCCAGAAATTATGGGATCTGCTCAGCTCTGTAATTTTGGCTGAATATACCAGTGAGCACATGAGTCACACTCTTCACTTTGCAATTTTTGTCTGGTTGATTTATACAAGAACACCAAGGGATCTCACTGAAGATAGCTCTCAAACTCAGATATTAATTAAAAGATTCACCATGAATGTTCATCTTCTTTATCATACAATGTTCATTGTCTTTGTTCTGAACTGCTTTGAATATCTATTTTGTCATTCAGTAAATATTTTTGGGCTAAAACCAAAAAGCCTTTCTCCATCATGACTAAGAGAAGATGGCATTTAGAGTCATTAATTAGGTAGTTTTAGACTGAATGTGTACATTACAGGAACATTTTACTTCTCAGCAGGGGTATTTCAGAGAATGCTAAGAAAATTTAGTGCATTTCGTAATGGCTGTTGGGGGAATACATATCTCAAAACATTTATTGATTATTTGGTTCAATTACTGCAATTCTGAATGCCAATGCTGCAGAGTCAACTCTACTAGCTAAACATAGATCTAGTCAGTATAAAGGAGAAAGCATGGCAAAAGCAGGTGTAAAAACCCCAGACTGCTGACTGTACAGTAAACATCTGTAAAAGTGAGTATTGAATTGGATACTGAGCAAAAGATGGAAAGAACAAACGTACCACAATCTTACTCTGCAGCATTTGGCCTGTAAGGGTTGTGAATGCCTGTACTTCACTGTGCAGGTAAATCAATAAATAACATAATTAATTTAAGATGCAATAACTCTTATTTACTACTTAGATTTTTCTCCATAGATAACAACAATTGTTCTCTGATTATCATTTGAGATATTTTATTGTGTTTTCCATTTCTTTGCATTTGCTTGCCTGCCTAGACTTCAACAACTTAGTAGAGATTAAGCATCATTATTCTAGGGCAGAATTGAAACAAAGAATTTTGATGCAGGGCATGTGGGAAGGGCAAGAAAACACTTCTATCACTGAAACATGCCCTCAAGACAGGACCATATATGTAAACTACCCACCTCACACCCCAGCGCACAACAAGGCTCCAGGCTCTGCTCAAATTTAGCCACCAATGAACTTTCCCATGTGCCAGAATTAGACCAGCAGGAGCTGTAGAACAACATTGCTCTGTTACCCTCTACTATTAAGGTCAATTTAAAACTGATTCAGGAATTCTATTGCACAACTTTCTAATCAAAACTAACTATGCTTGAAATCAAACTTTAAAATACCTACTTGAGTTTCAGAATTACATTTTTCTGTAACAACCTGCATACATGTTGCAAACTCCCACGTCTGAGAACGGAACTAAGTGTACATACTTGTGGTTTAACCCCAACCAGCAGCCAAACTCCAAAGTCAGTCACATGGCAGCAGGACTGGGGAGACAATCTGAAGGGTAGAAGATAGAGAACACTTGGGTAGAGATACAGACAGTTCAGTACGGAAAGCAAAAGCCATTCACACAAGCAAAGCAAAACATGGGATTAATTCACTGCTTCCCACAGACAGACAGATGTTCAGACACCTCTAAGAGAGCAGGGTCCCAACACATGTAACCCTGACTTGGGAAGACAAATACCATCACTCCAAATGTCCCCAGGTCCTTCTTCTTCCCCCCACTTTATATACTGAATATTCCATATGGTCTGCAACATCCCTTTGGTCATCTGGGGTCACCTGCCCTGGCTGTGTCTCCTCCCAACCTCCCACAAACCCCCAACATCCTCACCACTGTGGCAGTACAAAAAGCAGAAAATGCCTTGGTCCTGTGTAAACCCTGCTCAGTAATAACAAAAACATCACTATATTATCAACCCTGTGTTTAGCACAATGCCAAAACATAACCACATACCAGCTACTATTATGAAAATTATCTCCACCCCAGCAGAAACCAGCACAATACTTGATTAAGAATGGGTATAATCAGATGTTTACCACACCATGATTTTTATGATTTCATACATGAAATGTGCCTGACTGCCAAAGACTGCTTTTCTATTTAACAGCATGACAGGCAGATATCATGTTTTCCATGGCACTGTACATTTAGTTTCTTGGGAGCAAACTTGCATCACTGTATAATTAGACAGTTATATTTAAATGCACCTGCTGTGTCAATGACTCTTCTCTGTGTCTTGACATGTCAAATCTGAAATTAGCCTGTACCTTCTAGAAATGTCTTTAGTAAAGGATGAGGAGATACTTTTCCATAGGGTTAAATCCTGGAGGTGTTGCACCTGAAACAGTGAACTTGTTCACTGCAGGCTTTGTAGCCCCCAGTGGGGCACGTATTGCATTCTTATCTATGCCAGCTCAACTTTAATGACCACAGAAGGACAAAACCAGTGTTGAGTTTATATTGTCAAAGCAAACAACTGAAAATCCTCCACATGCAAGAATGCTCCCTTTACCTTTCTGTTCTCTCATCCTTAACACGCATGTTTGAAAACCAGGCTGGACAGTCAGGTGCAGAATGGAAATTCTGTTCTTACTGTTACCCGTACTGTGCCATTTTGAGGAATGATTGCAATGGTTTTAAAGTTGCACCATCAAAACAGAGGGAACATACATGTGAGAAAGTATGATCAGATGTGCTCTTCACAAGTGTCAGTCCAGATTAACTTCAATGCAGAAAAGCAAAACTTTAAAAATAATTCCATAATTATCTTTCTCATAACAACAAAAGTAGTAATAAGAAATAGTGGGAATTTATATTGATGCTGGCATCAATAACTCTGCTGGCAGAACCTCACCTAGCATATTTACTTACTTCATCTTTTGGTTTAACATATTTAACTACATATGGCATTCCTGAATTACATGAAGCTGAAAGTGCTGAGTGCTCCTAATTCCCACGGACTTCCCAGTGAAATGGAAAGGATGCCTAGCACCTTGCAGGGTGAGAATGCAGCACTTTCCTATGTCTGTTCTTAGCTCTCCTGTAGCAGAATCTTGTAATGTGTATTCCAGATGGCTTTTGTTTCAAGCACCATTCCCCTCAAGCCCAACTGCTTATAAACGCCCTATAGATTGCAGTCTGGAGGCTGGGAATTCCTGCTTCAGTCTACAGCAAGGAAATATGCAGGCACTTCAATTTGTATATTGGCACTTGCAGTGTTATAACATACACCCACTTAAGGCTGCACTACACTGAATAGAATTTGCAGGTATTAGAAAAGCCACTGATTCAACTCAGTGTATTTATTACCAATTAGATTTCTTAAATTTCCCAGCAGCAACTATTTCACTAGCAATGAAACAAACACACCAAAAAGATACAATTTTCATGTCCTATCTGCTGCAAGAACTAGTCTCAAAATCAAGTACAAATGAAACCACCTGACTGCGTTGGCTCACTTTCAACACGCCAGTCTCCCTGACTTTGCCAAAGAAATGTTCCGAGTCTCACACTGAGAATGACAGAATATATGACTCCAGTGGCCCATAAAAAGAAGCAGAGAAAATGTAAAGCTGGCAGACAATGTCATCTACTGGCAACAACTGTATGATTTTATAAATCTTTTCTGTTGTTTCTGCTCCAAAGGTGCAGCTCCAAGGCTAGAAATATTTGTAACTGCACACATGCATTGTAGCTAAAATATACTCTTACAAATTTTATTTTACTAATGAAAAAAATGGATGGCTAAAGAATGGACCTGACATACAGGTATGACTCAACAGAAATCAATGAAACTGTATCACTTGAGGCAATAATAAATTTGACCCAGAGTTCTTGTTTCATTTTAACTTATCAAGAGAAACCCAGAGCTAAAATTAGCTTACAGTAGAAGTCACATGGTAACATGAATAAATCTCTTCCCACTAGTTCTGTGAAGATGCCTCTGGCTGTGAACCACAGCCATCTGTGGGCAATAATCCTGTCTATCTAATAAATATCAGGCCAAGTCATAAATTACATGAGACTGCGCCGTACATTAGAATAAAGGAACAATGACAGATGGCAGAAAGCCCATGAGGTCACTGCAGGGGTGAATAGAAGTGTGCAAAGGAACTGCTGGGAAATGTAGGTGCACACAGTCTTCAAAATATTTTGCAAAGAATAAACAAATTATAAGTAAACTGCAAAATATATGGGTAAAGAATCATCCTGTCTGTGCTGCCTTTTCACAGAAGTGGAAATGCATCCTCATCTTTACACCCTGACCAGGACAGCTATTAAGTCTTTGCCACTTAATGGTAAGTGGAAAGGCATAAAGTCTGAAAGAGGTTTTGGAGAGAAATTATGTCCAGGAAGTATACAATGCTCCATGTATTTTTTCTACCTGGAAATTGAAAGTGACACAAAATGAGGCAGGACAATGATGTAGATGGAAAATGCTCTTTAGGAATAGCTCCAAAATTCATCTGATTTTTGGAAGAGGTACTCTTCTGCAGTTCCTCCCAGGCACCACAGCCATCAACTGTAATATGTGAAATCAGATTCTGAAACTATTAGAAAGCCAGACAACAGCTAATTAAACTGACAAAGAACTTTAGATATTGAAATCTGGCTTCCTACCTTAAGTCTGTCTGTAGCTTTAAAATGGGAAATACCTTAGCATATAAAATGAAACATTTCTTTTGTGGCAGCTAGCCTGATGCTTTGATTAACCTGGTAATTTTACTGATGAACTCCAGCCTGTGTCAAATATATTCACATAGGCAGTGTCACCTCTGGATACTGCAGATAAATACGCTGCTCAAAAATGGCTCATTTCATTCCCTGAATATCTTACTGAAATACTTTCACTACTTGGTGCTGACAGAACTTCACCAAAAAAGCAAGAACTCACTGTCATGGCCACCTGCATGTTGCTAAGTAGTTGTAATGTTCATTTGAACAGGATTCAGTGTCCAACTGAAAAAACCCAATTTTTTCCTACAAAAAACTACAATGGTTTATCAACTGAATAATTCCGTTTTGTATATCTTACAAAATATGCATTAATGAAAGCATTTTGATAATTCCTCAGGTCTATCACATATCATGAGATCAAGGAAATGGGCCACTTTCCATTTTAACTGGCTTTTCATCTGCTTCTACCCTTTCTGCTTATAAAGTTCCCTCTGCCTCTAAAGATTTTCTTTCTAGTCCTTTCTTAGAGAATTTTTTCCTCACTTAAGAATGCACAGACAAGTAGAGCTTAAAAACATTCTTTTGAAAATGGAAAAACCCTTTTAAACTGTGTTTAAACATCTCAATATTAACCTCCAATCATTTTGGATTAAAAATTTCATATTGTTTCATATACTGATTCTCAAAGAACAATGATACATATACCAAATTTAATCTTTATGGTGCCTTCAGGGTTTTCTATGACTATTGTAGTCACTACTGGCAGATTTTGTACAATGCTGATTTCCCACACCTCTCCCTACAGAAGAGTCCTGTTTACACTACCTTTTACATTAATCCAAAGACACTGGAGACTTTACAGGCACTGTCTGACATGTAAATTCCAAGGTACTTCAGCATTAATATGTTTATCCCATAGATTCATCAAGCTCTGAGTTGATATTTATAAATCTGACAGTATTGCTCACATACAACAGTATTAATCACAAGACTTTTTTTGCAGGACTGGGGACTCATCTACACTACAGACTTGAATAACTTCTGAAAATTCAGTGTCTGCTTTCCAACAGCCCTTACAAAAGTGTGAAATATCTGATAATTGAAATCTCTTAAAATTCTTCTGGAAGATGGGTATATCAACACTGAAGACTGAAGAATACGCTATTATTATTCTCCAAAAAAGAAATAATACACGAGAGTTTTATCAGCCTTTAAACAGTAAACAAAATGCACTGGAACATTCAAGCCAATTTCACTGGTTGGGAGAGTAATCACCACCCAGAAAATTAGGACAACATTTTCTAACTGAAACACAAATTAACTGCACCACATTACAGAACAGAGCAATTACTCTTTATATCACACTTTACAAAATCTGAGACATTCATTAAAGGACAGGTGATGTTTTAAGGCAGTTCCAAATCTCCTCCTAGGGCACAGGGATCACGTGGTATTTTTAAGTCATCTGGAGACAGTAAAGAGAAATGTCGTATCCATCTGCCCCCTATTCACACCAGCCAGCAGGCAGAAGCCAGTCCAAAGTACACAGAGATATATATTAAAAGACATGGTCATGGCTGCTGCTGTGTCCTCCTACTTCTGAGGGAAAAAAGGAGGCAAAATTTTCCAAGCAAAGCTTTGGAAACTCCCAGAGTTGAGACTTTTACATTGAACAATGCATTAAGAATATCTGGGAGGGAAAATCCTATGCTGGCAGATAGGAGGACTGGATGATCTACAATGGTCTGTTCCATTTTTAAATTCTATCATCAGATTTGTCCTCAAGTACAAACCCTCTAGGAGTTTCTTGGGGGCGGTGCATCCCTCCACAACCCCTACTGTGGGCTCTGGCTTAAAAGCCACAATAGAGTCCTTAGAATCTAACAACAAGAGCTATTCTAGGCGCTGGTTAGGAAAATGGGATTTAAAGGAAGTTTCTACTATTGTGCAAAATTAGGGCAAAAAATCTCCTTTCAGATAAGCAACAAAGTATATCAATTCCAACAGTTTGCTCTCCTGCTGTTGTATCCATCATAAAGAAAGAAGTCTTTCTGTGGTGAATAAAGGTGATCGTCTAATCAATTAAGATTTCATAGAAAATACAGAACAATTCATCTGTCTGCCCCACCCTCTTCCCAGGTTGAAACAGGACCTTTCCACTTTACTCTGCATGTCACTTTTGTTAAAATGACAGGCACCTCACAGAAAACACCAAACATACATGTAGAGAGAGAAGAATTCCCATTTTGAGATCCACCATACAAGTGAAGGGTTTTGAGCTATGAATTTGATTGCTCTGTATTGGACAATTGCTTATATAGCATGATATGTATCATTTTTGTATGTGTGGTTATTCATGTATTACAGTCTGATCAGGATTACACTTATTTTGATTACACCAATATTATTAAAGGCATTTCTGAAACTGATGTAAAGTGTACACTGCACAGAAGTAATAGCAAAACAGAAGTAATAGTAATAATTCACTGACCTTATTATTGTCCATGACAGTTCACTGATTCAGTGGAACACGGTCAATATCTCCACCGAGCACAATCTATTTTGGGCTATCATGGACTGTGGCAGACTTAGGGTTTTTTTATGCTTGTTGAAAACAAGTTTTTTTGCACTATGTTGAAAACTTTCAGCTGAACTTTGAAAGCTGAATTCTCTTAGCCTTAGCTGTATAATATGTTACTCATTTACTCATCCTATTTGACTTGAAGATATCTTAGAGACTTCCAGCTCCTCCACTGAAGGATGAAGAAACACCAAATATTCACAGTATTCAGAGTCTTAAGGCTGATATCACTTCACGACATTAACTTCAAGTTTTGTAGCTCTTATGCTGCAGCCTTAGCCTCTAATGACAAGGACAATGCCAGAGAATGGCTACATTTTCTCTTTCTCTGTCCATAAGTTGTAAATAAGTTCCTTCTGATCATTTCATATGCAGAAAATATAAGTAGAAGAAGAAGTATTAAAAAATTTCTAAGGTTTGCATTGAATTTGCAATACCTGAAAGATGTCCTAATAGAATTCCTCTGTTGCTGGTATTGGTTTAAAAAGGTTTGCTTAAGAAACAAAGGAGGGAAAAAAGAGTGATAAATTAAACAATGCATGGACCGCCGCCTATATGAAATGCAGAGAAGATGCATAGAAACAAAGAAGGAAAAATATATCCTCTAAAAATAAATTATAAGACATTAAAATATGGATAACAGTACATCTTATCTAATCTACAAAAAACCTCCCAAAACCCAAACCCAACAACAACCAAAAAACCCAGCCAAAAGGGTTTGCAAAATGTACCAATTATACTCAGTTTAGCTGAGGTTCACACTGCATTTATAGGATCTGTAGTTCTACTCACTGTGCTGCATATGCTTTTGAAGTATTGAACTTAAACACACATTTTACTTCCCTTTAAAAGCCCAAGCAAGTAAAGCAGGTATTTCTGGAGTGCATTTAAAAATACAATTTCTTTTACCTGACTTTTCCCCATTTCAGCATTTTGGGCATCTGGTGTGACTTTTGGGGATGGTCCTGTGCAGGACCAGGAGTTGGACTCAGTGATCCTTGTGAGTCTCTTCCAACTCATTATATTCTGTGATTCTGTGAAAGATAGTGTCACAGCTGGAAGTGCTTCTAGTTGTAAGAAATTAGAGTAGCAAGATTTTAAAATTAAAGATAACCAATAACTGGACACAGACAAATATTTAACAAACATCCCTGTAGCACTAAAACACCTTTAAAAAATCCCCAGATACATACAAAGAATTTCCCACTCCAAATAACTATTCTGGAATATTTATTTAAGAGAAGGAGAGGGAATAAGAAGAAAAATAGGAATTATCTTCTTGGGAAATGTTTAAATTAGGCTTAAATTCAGAAAGAGCTGATAATATCGAAGTGGAAATTCTCAAATAATCACTTTCTTTCTCTAGACAAGGTTGGGCTAGTGCTATATGACATTTCCAGATGTTTCTAACTTAAATTATCATGAAGTGTACACAGTCCCCTCAAAGCAGTTTTTGCCCAACCCTGCTCTTTGCAGCAGTGCTCTTATTTTATCCAAGAAATGAGCTAAAAAGGAGTCTAGATGTTTTAAGCACACAGAAAGACAGAACTTAACTACCCTAATAGTTATATCTTCCTGACATAAGACAGAAATCCCTACTGCAATTTCAATAAAATGCTAAGATCTTAAAATACAGCACAGCCATGCATGTTAATCGGACTCTATATAGTAAACCTATGCATCAGAGAGGCTCTGCAATCACACTGCAAGATCTGGCTTAGCAGAACTGATGAATACCCTATGGAGATAAGCTTGGCTCAGACCTCAGTTGATCCTTAGAGCTCTTTCATCCTAGGCCAGATGAAAATCCACAGAAGCAATCATTAAATGCATCTCCATTTTTTCCCTGGGAAGTACCTGCAAAATAAAATATACCTTATGAATAAGCAAGACAGGATTGCAGGCAAAAGGGTGAGCTGTATGTCTGGTGGGGAGTAGGCCTCATATGCCTTTCAGATGTTAAAGCCATGTAGCAGTGGTAAAAAATTAAAAATAAAGAAGGAGAAGCAATCAAGAGGTTGAGTATGAAATCCCTACTAAGCCCTACCATGCTGCAAATTGCTACCTTCTCTTTCCCTATCTGCTCTGCTACTGGATCATCAGACACCAGGAAGTGTCTAGCATGGCCTTATTCTGCAACTTGGCCAGGTATTTTGGGAATGCACTTTTGAGAACAGTGTACCAAATGGATGATTAGCTGATCTATCTACTCAAAACACGCTGGCTGCTGTTTTGTTCCTATTTGTAGCACTGGCCATCTCTCGGTTCTTTTGACACTCTTCTTTGATTACTTTCCATCCATTGAGAAGCTCAGAGAGCCAAGTCCAATTTGCCAATTACTTAGGATTCTCTAAACCTGATATAAAGTAATTAGAAATATTTGCAACTCTGCTGATTATCTCTGTCATTGCAGTCACCATGTGAGACAGAACAGTCACGTTGAGGAAGGCACAAAGGCTTAACTAATCAGCACTGTAGAAAAGCGTTGAACAGAAAGACCACTCACCAAATCACAGATGCTTTACTATGCATTGATTTATATTTTATATGTCTTGGTGATTGTTACAGCAATACATATAAATCACATTAAAGTCTGTTTAGGGAGCTTAACATGTTAAAAGAGGCAGAGTGCTTTTATTTTACTGAAGAATGGGCATTTGATATACCACTATTACTGGTTCCCTCCAAAGGAAATTAATAAATGCATCAAACCTTACTTTGTGGGTGTCGTTATGAATTTCACTACTTAAGTAAGGAAAATAAGGAAAAGTATCAGTCCAATACAAAACTTGATTATACAGAAATTAAATCAATTAGTTGATGTGTACAGGAAGATGTCTTGCTACTCACACTGCAAGAAAAAAAGCAGAAAAAATATTAGCAACTAAAAGGAATCACAGTTCTATGATCATTGATTTTTTCTATTTTGTCAACAGCATTGTCCTTTGATCACCAAGCTACTGTCAGCCTCCTCCTATTCCATCTGATGATGTAGATAAATCACTTTCATATATCTTTATACCCTCTTGTGGCTGACACTAGACAGCATTAATTACAAATACATGGCATTTGTATTAGTTACAAATGCAAATAAGTTTGAAAAGAATGAAGAAATATAGAAAAATAATTTTAAATTCCTACATAGTTATTTCAAATCTAAATGATTTGACCACTTTTTTTATCAACTGATATTTTATAAGCATGGCCTGAATAATTCATTGACTAGACAACTGTAGCAAAAATCTACAAAGCATCACACCTTCAGGGCCAAATCCAATAACAATGTCAAATAGTGACTAGCCCACTGGATTTTGTTTGTGTTTTGTTAGGTGTTTCAGCTCAAATTCAAAATAACATCTTGAGCCTGTGATTAAGGCTCCATTAAATTCAAAGCATTCACAACATGTAAGTCTTTCTCCTTCTTTTTAAATATAGCCAGACTGTTAACAAAAAACCAAAACAACAAAACAACAGAAATACATTGCTGCTAGAGATCTTGGAAATTTGTTTCAAGAATATCAGGCCAAGTTTCTGAATAAGTTAAGACAATACCACCTAGATTTCTAAAATGAAATTTCTGAAACTGTTTTCATTATTTAGATTGAAGTACAATCAAACAAAGAAACAACATAAGTAGAGAACTTTTTAACTTCCCCATGCAAACATTATTTTTTAATCACAAATCCAGTTAGCAATATTACATCAAGTCAATTACAATGTAATGACAGAACAGATTAGTGTCGTTGGTGATTCAGTGAATAACCTGCTTAAAAGTCAAGTATGACAAATGTTGGGGCAATAAAGTCCATCACTCTGAAGAAAGTGATCTTCAGCCTCCTTTACAAAGACCATCTCTGTCAGTCCCACTAAAGCCTTCTTCTTGAAACCTACATGAGAAGCAAAGATATATTTGCTGATTTACTTTGGGTTAATGGCTTGGATCTAGATAATAGTAGATAAGGAGGCCAACTCAAAGAATTCCAATTATTAAAGTAGAAATCTAATTCAGATATTAAAAATAAAAGGCCTGGTGCTGGCATTGAAATGTTATTACGTAGTATTCCATTTCAGTATTGTGCAAATCAGATATTAATATAGACAGTGATTTACATATATGAAGAATATATACACACACTGTCATATGCAAGCTTACGTATTTGTGTGTGTACAAACATATATATACACATTATAATCTGTTAAAGAAGCAGAAAAGTCTACAGTGCCTTTTCTTACTGTTATGGATAGTAAAGGCATTAGCCAGATGTTGAAACTCATAGGCATCAAACAGCAGTGATCATTATAGTCTTCAATCACCCCATTTAGAATTTACAATAAACTAAGCAGAAAACCATTATTTCCACCTTCAGTATAAAGTTTTCCTCTGGCTGAAAACAGAGTTCTGCAATGGACTGATACACCATCTGTTCTAACTTCAGAACCCTTTTCCATGAAACTTCCAGCAAGGGGAACAAGCTACTGATGAGACCCCGGAATATAAGGACATCATTAGTGAGTGTCATAATAAGATTAAAGTCCCTTGAGGGCTCTCATCAAAACCTAGATTAAAAAGAATCCCAAAAAAAGGAGAAAATACTGACATTATAGTAACAAACCATAATATAAGGCATAAAATTAGCAAACATTATGAATTAATCATACTTAGACAATTACAATCCATATGGCTAGTTAAACTCAATCTGCTACCTGTAGTGGCATAGTCTGGATACTGTATATTCAATGCCAGTGCATTTCTCCCAGAATGTAATTACTTAATTTTGTGAATGAGAAAATGATGTGTAAAGGCCAATGTTTCCATGGAGTCAATGCCCCAAATCAGATAAAATGTATGAATGCTTATCATGGCACTTTTTAACCCTATTTCATCGCACTCCTATTACTGTTAGATAAGAAAGAACAGTGAATCACCTTCACACTCACTACTAAGGTTAATACAAGAAACAAACTTGTGTTCAAAGTCTAATTTTCTGCAAACAGGATTCCTAGGATGATAACAAATGGCAAAAGATTGATTCAAGAAGTAGTTCTTGAGGTTTTTTATCACTTGAAGCACACACATATTTGGATTCTGAGAGCAACCACTTTCTCCTTACCGTTCCACTTATGTTCAGACAGGAGATTTCAATATCTCAGAGGACTTGGCATTCAGATTCTAGTTCACTTTCCTCTTTTGCCATACACAGCATGTCACATCTGATGATATACAATTTGAAAATGTGGAAAGTTGCAACTCCTCAAAAAAACAAAATCAAATCAACAAAACACCAGACCAAGCCAACTCTAATATTTCAGTCCTTCATAGACTCTGTAAGGAATTTCTAAATTCTAAATAAGCAAGTTTAAATTTCCAAATTCTAAATAAGCAATTCTAAACTAAATAAGCAAGTTAATGCTTGCTTCTTGCTCATACCAAGCTCTGGAGCCCAGCTTGTTCTTCTACTACATCTGGAAGACTATCCTAATCTCCTAAAACAGTTTATATCCAGCATAAACAAATCAGTTGGGCAATATAACAATATACTTCATCACTTTGTTGTTTCAACAGACCTGAATTTTAAAAATAAGAGTATTTTAATTAGTGACAGACACATTTAAAAAAGGGAGTTGAGACATGTGAAAACAATAATAGATAAGTCAGGACTATCTCAAGATTTATTCCATTCAGTTATTCAGATCAGGCTGCTGGAAGGAGGAAAGACAGTATTCCTGTATCATAGAGGACTTGTATACCAGAGGACTGATTTTGGAGGGAGGAGAAGACATCATCTTTCATCTACCTCATTAAATTGTTACTAAAATAGGTGGGATTAGTGAACAACAACAAAAATGCAACATTTTATGAAAATGTGAGTATTTACATGCTCATAAGTCCAGAAATTATCATATGTACTTCCCTATGTAAGTATTGACCACAAAGTAATCATGAAACCCACCACAGGTCTATAAGCTCCAGGTTTACTTCAGTCCTTTTGTTTCAAGAACAACAACCACAACAAAGACATTTAATTACTTTGAGACCCTTGCCATAGAAATCCAAATTACTTTACATCTTTAAGTGAAAGTGGGGAAAAAAAAAAAAAAAAAAAAAAAAAAAAAGAGAGAAGTATGTTTGAAATAAACAGACGTGCTAACCCCAGCATTTTATTACTTTATATCTCAAAATGATGCAATCAGACACAAAGTTACATACAAAGCATTTCTGGTTCAGGATTATTCCTTGGTTTCCAGTGGACAGGTAGAAAGAAATGAAACATTTTTGATTTCCCAGTCTCTGACTGGCAGGACTTATTTAGAAAATATATATACTTTCTTTGCGTCCATAACCTCATTTATCTTCATTATTTCTGACATGGGGGCACCTACTACATTGTGCAATTCCAGACAGATAATTTGGCTTCCTTCGTAGTCATTATGATGTGCTCCAAATCTATTTAAAAAGGTACAGCGTGGTTTCACAAGCAAACTAATCCCAGAGGCAGCACAGAATGCTTTAGAACACAAATGGAGCATTCTCACTGTCCAAGAGCAGAGTCTGGTTCCTGGCAGCTATGACCAGCTTTTTTTTTTGTTGCATAATATATACTTAATTAAAGAAACCAAAGGGCACTCTAGTCAGTCTCATGGAATTATTAATGAACATTTTGAATGGTTACAATCATTCAGCTCTCAGCCACATGCTCTATAATACCTTGTTAGGAGCACTATACTCACCATGAAATCCTGTACTTGTCATGACTTATTGCTTAATTAAAATAATGTAATCAAAAACCTCACAGAACAAATGTTGACTGAAAAAATTATGCTAATCTTATACATATCTACTATTCACATATTACTTTCAGCAGAATAAGTTGACTAATGTGTTAATAAAATGAAACATACCCAACTATCTTGTCAAATGCTATTTTTATCTCAGCATTTACATACATTTGTCATGAAGGGGGTACATTCTGAGTAAAAGGAATAAACACTGTTATGATTAAACATGTCTGACATGATGCTCTCATCTGAGCATCAGGCAATGCCACATGCATAGGAAACTTGCACTCATGCAGTCATAAAGCCAATGGCTTCATATCAAAATCAAACTTACAGAGAGCAGGACAGCTGTATTTAGCAAGGAGATGCATCTGATTAGATTTGTCCTGAATTTGGCCCTGAGCACTCAGATTAAAAACGTGACACAAAGCTTGAACCAAGTATAGCCTGAAGGTAGTATTGAACACTGCATTTCACTGAGACCAGAAGGATTTTTGTATAGAAGGGGGAAACTGAGAAGAATCTTCTCACTGTCCACAGCTACTTCAGAATGTTATCAGTGTCAGGAAGCAAGGGAGACCCAGTCCCCTCACACTTGAGAGACATGTTTGACTCTGCACCAGGAAGAACTTAAAGTATTGCACTTGCAGAAAAGGAGAGTTAAGAAAAAAGGGAAGAACAGAAAGACTAGTAAGGAGAGGGACTGGAGAAGTGGTGCCATTTCTCCCTTAGGAAAAGGCCAGGTAAATCTATATAATCATGCACCCAAGCTCTCTCAGAAAGGACAGGTCTTTCAGCAGTCTTCTTTCCTCTACTCTCTGAAGGTACTGGAAAGAGATAATCAAGACCTGAGCTTATACAGGAGTGTACACTAATGACTAGTCTGCTTTCTCTCTTAGTGCTGCTGGCATTCAAGTACAATGCCAGGAGTATTTCTCACATTCTTGTTCCTGAATATGCTGGAAATCCTCTATAGTCCATTCCTAATGAATACTGCCCTGCCCCCCAAATTCTTTAGTATGCTTGCCTAGCAGCAACATTACCAAAAAGTTTAATTTTTTTCCTCCAGCACCCATGTAGATACAATAAAATGTGCAGAGATAGATTAGCTTTCTCCTGAGTCTCCTTGAATTTGCAGCTCTTCTGATGTCAACACTATCTCCCACAAAAGTCTGAAATCATCATTGTGTAAGCTCTGCAGGGAGACAAGAAAATATCAACGTTAGACAGAGTTGTACTGGCACCATCCTCTTACTATGTTGTTGATGATGAGAATTCGTGCCTAATCCATAGATCAGTGAAGACATCAGTGTCTTAATGTCAGTGGCAAATTAGCAACATATCTATAAGCGATAGGAATGTCTTACAGCAGTTTTTGGACTCGGATGTTTTCATACTTAAAAACACATAGGAAACAAATTGTTAATACTAGTAATAAACAGGACAAGATTAAGACAACCCCATTAGTATTTCACAGATCAATAAACATTTTCTTGCCTGAGATTAAAAAACCATAAATGTTTCAGAATTTGATAAGCACAAAGGACAGATTTTTATACCAAGCAATTTTCAAAAAAGGAGGCCTATATGCTTTTCTAGAATGATGATTCAATAAAATGAGAAAGGTATTGAAACCCAAATTTAGCATATACACAGAGGAAAATTTATGGTAAATCTCTCTTGGGTTAGTAGAAAAAAACCTCTAATAAACCAGCAATGCTTTACTGTTTTATACCATCTTTCACCTATATATTTCAGGTACTTTCAGGGGAAGAAAATATCCAGGGCTTTTTGAGTTAAAAAATTTGTCTCTGTCACACAGTCTCCTATAGCTAAAATTTTTAATTATTTTAGATCCCTTACAGTCTTCTGTAGTTTGTTTTGTAATGGAATATGCCATTATATCTTAAAGTTTTAATTATCTCAGATCTATCTACCACATTGTCTTCATATCATTTCTTGACCCTCAGCTCTAGCCTTCACCTGTTTCTCACTGGAAATACCTTAAGACACAGTGCTATAATCCATAAAAAAATAGAGAGGAGAAGAAGTGAGGATTTTGAGATTTTCTGGAAAACTTCTTTTTTTCTTTTTTTTGTCTTTTTTTCCCTGGATTTACTACTATGAAAACCTGCCATTTCCAATTCAGCAGTCTCTCTCTCACAAAAAAAAAAAAAAAAAAAAAAAAAAAAAAAAAAAAAAGAGTTACTGTGCTACATGATAACACAAAAATAAGCTTGAAAAATCACTTTATTGCTAATTTAACTTTATTCTTTGGCCAAACCCCACCCTGCAGTGTCTTAACTCAAAGTACCACAACAGAAAGCAAATCTACAGAGATGCAACTGAGTTCATAAAAGCATTCCTATACTCCAGTTTGCCATAAACCTTTATAGATACTTCAAACTAGCAATAGTAAAAGAGAAAAAGAGCCAGCTGCAGTGGTGAGGGCCCAGAACAACAAGATGGACTTTTCTGTAGAGTGTTTTAAACATAGTTCATTTTATTCACAAAGATTTCAGGAAGCTCTATAGGCACTTTTGTTGGTACATATGTTAGAAGGATAACCCTGTCAGCAGAAAAACTCCAATGGTACATCTCATCTTTTCTGATCAATGATAGACAAAGGGATACTTTTTCATTCTCTGAGGTGAAAAGTGAGAAGTCTACCTTTCTAAAGAAGGCTCCACTCTGTCTTTCAAGTGACTGACTTACTTTGGAAACAGGCATTCTAGAGAGATTGGAAAGTAGCCTGCCTTTATGATGCTAACCCCCAGAGATCCATACAAGCACAGAATCATAGAAACATTTCAGCTGGAAAAGACCCTTAATGGTTATTACATATAGTATATTGAAATAGACAGACCTGATCACAGGAGAGCACACAATAGGAGAGACTAAAGGGCACAAGAGCAATGTCTTGAACAAACAAAAATAATTCAGGTTCCGAAAATACTGGTAAAATTAATCACCAACCCTGCCCTAGAGAGAATACTTTGTTTTAAAAATCATCAAAATTCAAATCAGAACAAACTACGTGAAGTGCATTACTAGCAAAAAGAGAAGCATAGTGTTATGTACAATTCTGCCCCTGCCTGCAGATTTTTCTTTACATAATTAATTTGGGAATGTATACTCTTAATTTATAAATACACTGTTGCTGATGAGATTTTGTATGTTGAAAAAAGGAAGTTGCATTTCTTCTGAAATTAAGACAATGCAATAATTGATTTCCCTGTTTTATTGATCTTGATCAAAGTCATGACATTAGAACTGCTTTGATAGGTGGTGATCTACCCTGTTCTACTGTTTTCATTTAAAAAATTCTTGAAAAAATTAAACAACCTTTTTGATGGACTATTGCATGTTTTTCTTAGCAGAAGGGATTAACAGTTTTAATTTGTAAATTATGAAGTCTCACATCCATCAAATAAAAATGCAAAGCAAATTTAAGCAGAGAACATGTACTCATATATAGAAATTGGAGTGAATATTTATACGGTAAATAAACCTTTTAGCACTAGAAGTATGAAGAGGCATAAGACACTAGTAAATGAAGTGAGACGAAGACAGCAGGACCATGTTCATGGTCTCAGCTCCCCAGTATAAAAAAGAGATTGAGTTATTGGATGGAGCAAATCGAGTGATGTTACAATTTGTTATTCATCTTCTCTTGTTTCTGATGCTAATGACACCTGGCCAGCTCTTTTTTCTACAGCTTTTTTCTTGCTGTAGAATAAAGTTCTTTCTTCAGTTGATTTATAAAAGTCAAGGAATGCTAGTTAATGCACAGCCCTTGAAGAATGCATATCTGTGAGTTATTCTGCCCAAACATTTTCTTCCTTTCTGCTGCTGACCACATCTGATTAAAAAGATACTCAAGTATTTTCAGGGCCAGTCCACTGACTCCAGGAGGCAAAAAACTGTAACTGACTTGGTAAACTCAAGTGGGACCTGTTACATAAAACGATGAGTATAATGGAAGAAAATATCTATTATGGTCATCTTACCTCTTACTTTGACAAAATTTTAAAGCACAGTATATCTTGGAAGCAGAGAACATCTCTTTCATGAGTGTGGAATAGCAATATTTCATCTCAAAAGAGAGGCTTATGAAGAAAAGTGCACTGATACAGTCCAATTTTATTACTCCACTATCAGAGGATACCGATCGTGTTTCCTGAACACTGCTGCCATTGGCTTCATGTTTCTTGTTAATTACACTGAAAAAATAACATCAAGAGAACACAAAATTTTAAACAGTCATACATATATAGCACATGGATTCTGTGTGCTTCTGTCTCACTTTTCTGGTTGCTTAGCTTGAGAAACAGAGTGAAAAAGGATAAAAACTATTGAGATATATCAACCTCTATGACTCCAACCAATTTTTTTTTTCTTTTTTTTGCCACAGCCCACTTTTCCTAAGGTTTGTTATTTTAGATGATGAATTTGGAGAAACAATTATGACTGACACTGTGCAAGTTTACTTACACAGTAGTAAGCAGTAAAATAACAAACAGTGAGAAGATTCTTCTTTCTATACAAAAATTCTTCTGGTCTCAGTGAAATATAGTGTTCAATCCTACCAGGCTATACTTAGTTCAAGCTTTGTGCCACATTTTTAATCTGAGTGCTCAGGGCCAAATTTTCTTCAGAATTATTCTAGTAAGATTGACTTCACACAAGTACAGCCAACATTTCTGAGATTTCTGCAGAAAGACACTTTTATCAACTGAAAAATATTATGTCAGTCAAAATCACATGATATGTATTCTTTGTGTCTAGGGCTTACTGTGCCTATCATGTCTGCAAATTCTACCTAGAGGGGGAAAAAAAGCCAAACCAGAAATTACTATGGAAAGACAAAACAGCACTAGGGAAGGGTGAGCAGCTAACACCTTTGATCTTCTAGCTCATATGCCCTGGCAGGAAACATGAAGACTACATGAGGAAAGCCTGTCACACTCTGATAGTTTGAACCCAAAGAAAGCACAGCAGCTACTCACAGAGCATGTTTCATTCAAAAATACACAATTCTCTCAAAAAACCAATAAATTACCCTGGCTGAATTTGCAAGCTTTTGTTGATTTGGTTGGTTTTTCAAGGTTTTTTACCATTAGCTGTTATTTCCCAGAGTCAGGTATGCAAAAGTGAACATAGCTAATCATAACAGTATTATTTTGATCATGATGCTCCATGAGTAAATTCCATCATGGTTCTTTCATTTGATGTTTCCATAATTCCATTATAGTGCTGTTTCCCCAACTCTCTAACCACAAAAACACCTTACGCTGAAACATCATATGCCAGCATTACCTCAAAAAATAAAGTAGGAATTTTTTCTGTTTTCTTACCATATGTAAATGCTCTTGAAGAGCTCTCACCTATTCCTCTCTTTTCATTTTGCCTCACCAAATTATACTGGCCTCAGTCAAGGCAGATTTCTTCACTTCCTACCCAGTGATGTTTTTCACCTGCTTGAAGAAATCCCTTCTCCAATTTATCAATCTCTCTTCTTTCATCTCCCGTGCAGCAGGCACCAGTGCTTCTCCTTGCTTTTCCTAAATCTCCCAGGCTCATTAGTCCTCTTCTCCGCCCTTGATCTTCATCTTCTTCACCTTTGTGATTGTCTTCCATGTGCTTTCTGATATCTGTGACTTTGTGAAAACCTTTTCCCTTAGCACTGCAGTACTTCTGCTTTCTTCTGTGACCATCTCTGCATGATCCTCTAACCCTGCAGTATTTCTTGTTATTGCTGTAAACTGCTCACCTTGTACTTTGCTTGCAGGTCTGTCTCCATTGGCTTCTGAGGAATCAGGCTATTTCTTTTGTCCTTTCCTGATCAAGATCTGTCCTTCCACCTTCCACTCCATGAGTCATCCTCCTTTTTTGCTCTTGTACACCTCTCCGACACATTGATCCAACAGCTTTACTAACATATAATTGATAACTCCCTCTTCCCATTTGGTGAAATCTAAGTGATCAAACTTCCCTGCTTTCCTCATCAGCTGTTTTCATCATGTGCAAAGAAGTTATAGCTTGTTCTTATAACTATTTCCAAATGTACAAAATTATATTTGGAGAGTGACAGCATTGCATTAAGCTGAAGAAACAAATATGTTTCATAATTTCATGTTGTATTTTTTCATGTTTTTAGGGCTGCAGCTCTTTAGAAAGGACTGAAGAATATGATTTCATCAGTTTTTTAATACTGCTATCAAGAACAAGCCTTACTGTAAGCTTTGAAGTTGGACGTTTTTGCTTTACACACAGTAGTGGTCGGCATAAGCACTATTGAGGTGACATTGCCCAGTCTGTATCTCAAGTAGTTTCAGCTCTTAACTCAGGACTAAATCAGTCTCTATGTCTGGTTGACAATTTTCTTTAGAAAATAAAGGTTAGCAATGGGATTTCTAAAAAACAAACATTTATGCACATCAACCTGATGGGCCCCTAATTACTTCTTTTTTTTCTTTGTAACAAGGGGGGATACTTTATGGAACATACACTCCCCTAATAAGATACAGAAATGATACAGTAATTCCATTTTTCTGGCTAAAATATCTTCAGCAGAGCTATGTGAGGACACAAACAATAACAAGGACAACCATTCTCAAACAACCTCTTCTACCACCAATTGATGCCAATGAGAGACTTTGCATTGACTTGGATCAAGTCCCAATTAGCTGGAAACAGAATGTGCATGCTCCAGCACTCAGGTGATGAAATGGTTTGTTAGCAGAGCACATGGTTTTGATTAGTGGCCTAATGAACTAATGCCTTAAATCAACAGGAAATGCAGCATCTGGTCAGCCCTTCATTGCTTCCTTAAGCCCCAGACACATCTTACTATCACCTCCAGCTCTCTTACTCTAACCCAGTGCACAAGAATGTTAAGGAAGCATATCTTTTGAAGCAAAAAAGTAGATATTAATATATTAATTACTGCAAGCAAGATGCATAAAAAGAAGTGTTGCTGGTTCTGATATTCTACGAATCAAGTTTCTGCCAAATGAGACAAAAATTGTAGGTGTTCTCTAGTTTTCACCATTCAGTATTTTCTACAGCATGTTCTTTGAATAACTGACCAGAGTTAATGATTTAAAGCATGTTTATTCATTCATAAACATATTTGTCTCTAGTAGATATTGAAGTACATTATGATGATATTAACATGCTATATCATATTGAGATGTTTGTATCTGTGGCAAGAATTTTACTTGGTTTCCACAGAGTCCCCTGATCCCTACCCAAAATTCTCATTAATAGGGATTCCATATTTCTACACAGCTTGTCAGTTTGATTATTTAAGTACTTATTCAGTGTACTAAAGACCCTAATCACCCCTTCAAAGCATGCAGCTCTATATAAGGCCTCCAATGTCTGAAATACATAAGGATCATCATCATCATAATAGCATGGCAGCTGTGCTTCCTATAAGCCAGAAAAGTTGATCCTGTACACAACAGACACACCTCAGCTACTGTGTGCCATCTGCCTAGTTAGCGGTTAGACAGCCACAGCAGATAGAAACAGCTGCTCCCGACAATATGAAAAACATCAGTACTTCCTTAAAGGCTTTGGCAATGTGGATAAACAATTTCAGTGAAAAGAATATTTTAAATTGCTGCAAATTTTCGATGCAACTGCTATTATGCATCACACCACAACAAAGTGATTATGCTCAGTAGAATGGATTTTGTTCAGCAACTGTAAGAGTGTGGAGGGATTTTTTTGTTATTTGCGTTGCTTTTGGTTTTGCTTTTTTCCCTTAGTTTTACAGAATATCAGTTAAAAAAGACTAAGAGATCATTTTGTCCTGGACAAGGTTTCATGGCACACTAAAATAATTTACTGTGATTTTTTTCTATTTCGTTCTTTCAAGTAAAACAATTTTTACTTTCACAAGTTCACTGTGTGGTCTTCATCTTGAACTATTTGTTTAGGCCATTTTTGTAAAGACTGGATTTCTGAGAAATTTAAATACTGTGTCCAGTCTGCAGCAAAATTATGAACTATAATAAAACAAAATAACAAACTACTTACCATTGTGGGGATAGGAGGGTGTTTGGAAATGCAGAGAAACGGCACAATCCTTGATCTTGGCAGCTATGTGTTGCCAAAAGGTGGATTTTACAGTGAGTAAACATTAAAATGCAACAGATGTAGAGAAAGATGATGGGCTGTAGAGGATGGATGAATAGATGTACACTACACACACACACTTCATACCTACACAGCTTTTCTCTTCTCCTTTGTTACTCCTCACAAATAAACAGAAAAGCTCTAGGTGTCTGACTCTGGAATGAGGCTGTTTATTCAAACAGGGGCTCTGTGCCCCCTTTGGAGGTCAGCTGGTTGCAGGCAGGAGGAAGGGAAGACAGAACAGCTCTCTCTCACCTGCCTAACCATGCATAAGGGAGCAGACTTTGCATGGTGCCTCTCACCACCTCCTTCCTGTCTGAGTGCTCACAGTCTAGAGATGGAGTAGCAAATTACTATAAATAGGCATCGGCAGTGCAGAAGTCAGGCATGGAAAGGGTGAGAAGTATAGACTCCACCTCAGAAACTGATAGGGAAATAAAACCTATTTACAGATAAAACCCAAAAGCTGTCTGGAAGCATAACACAACGGCTCTCTTATATTTTGTATATACTAAACTTTTTAGCTATCTCCAATAAGTGTGAGATTTATATTAGTTGTGAAAAGATCAGTAATGGGAGGCAAATTAATGAGAAACCTGCTGTCACATTACAGCATACATTTTTAACAGTTTTTAAATATTTGGACAAAATAGCTATATATTTTTAAATGTGAATTCTTTAACTGGTAAATGTAATTATCTAACTCTAAAGCAAAAAAAAAAAAAAGGACAAAAATGGATTTAATCAAAATATTCTGTCATTGCCATACATAAGCCACCAGAATATCTTTTCAACAAATGAAATTATTCTTTATTTTATGCTTTTAAAAATGCATTAGTGTAATTGCTCTGCAACAAATTACCTTCTGTGCTATAAGCATGGCTACAGCATCCCTCACATGTACATCAATTGTGCATATTGTCATGATGTTCTGATGATCACCAGGGGTGAGTTCCCCTAACAGCATGTTTATAAGGGCATTCAGTTGAGCAATCTGCAAAATAATTGTATTTCAATGGAGATATTACACTGTGGGGAAAAAAACCTATTATATGTCAAGTGCTAAATGGAGCAGTTATAGAACCAAGACACATTTATTGGTGCTTTTAATCAAAGCAAATAACTTTTGCAAACTAATAATGGTGTTGTTTTCTTACAATTTTAATTTTACTCCTTAATAACAAAAATACACTTTTCTGCTGGTTCCCAGAACTTAATTCCAGAACAGATAAATACTAGTCTGATACTGCACTTGGAATGCTAGTCTGTAACCACACACCTGAAAAAGCTACTAGATGTTTAAAATATCACACGTATACTTTAAAACTCTGTGTCTAAACCAGTCACAATACACTTCATGTTTACTACAGGAAATGCAGGGGCTGGGGAGGGGAGGAAAACAACAACTCTTTGGGGCCGGATTGCCTTGATCATGATGACTTCTTTGTGTCAGAGGAACATGAAAAGCAGGATTCCTGAACGGCTTCCTTCATCAGACTGCTATGTAATTCCCCATCTTGATGGCAATGGTGACACTGAGGAGGTGGCCCAGAGTGCCTGCATTTGTGGCCCTAGAAGCCACTGGCAGTCACTATGAACTAGATTTATTTCCAGGCATCTGGACAACTGAATTTTAAAAGGGATGCTTCTGAACAAACACAATAAAGTAGTATTGGTATTGTTTTAAGCGGAGGGGGGTGGGGGGTGGGGAAGGAAGGGGATGGAGATTCCAGAACAGTCCTTCTAAATTACACTTGCTGTGAAATAACAGTAAGCACATACATGCTTTTTTAAAGGTTGCAAGACAAATCTTTCTGACAGAGCCTGTCAAATATATTAAGGCACTGATCTTAAACAGCTGATTCATGCAGAATCCCACCTTTGCAACAGGGGAATGTTTGTGCTGATGAAAGAAACAAAATTTTAAACACACACGTCCTTAGTAGATTGATACAGTGGCAAGTACTGTAATTTTTTCTAGAGGAAAAATTGGCATTTAAATTTTATAAACCACTAAGGTTTCATAGATAGGACTTATACCATAAGACTTACACCTTTGTTTAAAATTACTGTTTTTTATACATTTTGTGCACAACAGGTTAGCATACCTACTTGTGATTGCAGACTTTTGGATGATTTCCAACCATTCTTCTATATCCTTGAAGATTTCAACATCCTCAGCACAGTCTCAATATCTATCAGATCAATTGTTTTAACTGATTTTGTAGTTTATTTTCTCATGCTACTGGAGCTTCAATTATTTTTTCTGCAAAGATGTTGTAGAGTTCCCTTGAAATTCACTGTTATTCTACCTAATGAAAATATTATTTCCTCTAATGTCTTAAGGAAGTAATTTATATGAAAATCATTACTAAGTGTGACTAACATCACAGACCTTGTCATGGTGCTTCTGAAGATCTTCTTGCTAAACCTGTTTCCTGGCAAAATGCAAAACACACAGACCTGGAACCTGGACAGGCCAGGTGACTACAGCTCAGCATCCTGGAGGACAGAACAACCCCTGTCCTAACCCCAGGCTCTGAGCTACACAAGTAACACTGTGAAAGATCTCAGACCTGTAAAACACACTCTGATCTGCCTGCTCAGAACACCAGTTTCTTATGAATAAAACCTTTGGTGTTCTGCTCTTTTACCCAGTCTCCTTTGACTAAAAAGCTCTACTTCACACCTTACGTGAATTTGCAGAGACAGATGAAAATAACTCATTTTTTATGCTTGTCTTCAATTGTGCCCTTCTCCCTAAGCTCTAACAATAGGATACAAAAGCTTGTGAATCTAAGAGAGAGAATTTAATGGCAGTTTCCCTTAAATGGAACCCATAGAGTTCCCTCAAAGGAGGAAACCATAGAACAAAAAATGGGGTAAAAATCACCAAATTTCATTTTCTCCCAGTATAATGTTTGTGCAGTAACACAGCTCATACACTCTGCAACGTGCAGCACTGAATGAATTTTTATCCTGTTTCCTACCAGTATGCAGAGAATGATTTAGGTGGCCTACGTCCAAAGACACAGCAGTGGATCACTGTTCATATTACTCAGTGATTGCATATAATTTGGCATCACTGAAACAATCACAGCTCTGAAAAGGTTGAGCTCTGGGCTATTATGAAGGCTAAATTAACTCTCATCACTTGAGTGAATGATCCATTCATACCAAGGTCAAAATCACTAGTTGAGCAGCACAGGCAAGATGGCACTATAGCTGACTGACCTGCAGTTGCAAATGGATAAGACTTTATTATTCTCAGACAACTTGAATATTACTGAAAACATTAAATTAGTCACTTACTGTAGAAAAAATTAAAATCTCCTTGGAAAAAGTAAAATCCAACCCATCTGTCTTTCCCCTACTCACTTTGCTCCTTGGGTTCACACAGCAGTATGAGTGCTGTAAGTGACTGGATTTGCTGAGGCAGGAATGAAAGTTCAGGAGGAAACTGAGGTGAGACTTTTCTTAGTTTCCTCTTGAAAACTCTCACACTAGCCTGTAGATCAGACACTTCAGTGCACTAGCAAGACAAGTGAACAGAGAAGAAAGGAGGTTAGCAGGTGCTAAAGGGAAACTAGGATCTCCCAGAGAATACAATTTTCTTTCTCTTAAAGAACAACAGTTGTCTTTTTATTAATTTTTCTTTCCTTCTCTATCCCTAATTTGAGCAGAACAAAGATGAAATCTCCATGTCCTAGAATAGTCTAATACTGTTTTTCTGAATGAAAATTAATAGTTGTAATAAAAAAATTGTTTCAGAACAAAACTTTCTTTTAAAATAATTGTCCAAAAAGAAAAAAAATTTCAAATCTTCCGTTAATATTAATCTCCAACTTTTGAGTCAGTAATAATCTCTGTATCCTTCTGCACAGTCCTACGTTAAGTTCTGATCCTCCATGGCTCACACTCTCCAGGCAGCCCATATTTCAGACTGCATGTTGCTGTGTGACTGCATTACATCCCATTATTGGCAGCAGTGGCTGAAGCACAGGAAGACAGAATGGTGTGTCATGGGATACACAGCCCAGCAGAGAATCAAGTTCCACTGGAGAGGAGTGGGAAATAAAAATATCTAACTGCAGTTTCCAGTATAGGCCCAAGGGAATCAACAGCATGAATTGTGGAGCTACTTGGTTACTGGGACTTCTGCCTTATGCCCCACTACAGTAATGACTCAGACAAAAGCAGTGCTATTTTTGATTGGAAATATATGGTTTCATTTACTTTTCTTGACAGAACATTTACCTAAAGCATCATTTTCCCACAGAAAAAGTTAATGTCTTGTGGGTTTATTTCATTTGTTTGTTTGGGGTTTTTTGAGGGGAAAAAATTGGCTAGTTATTTTTTATTATCCAAACTTCCTGCTCCTCTCGGGAGCAGCTGCATGTCAGGAAATTCTGTCTAAACCTCAGTTTTTAGACTTGTTCTGGCTCCTAAGCCTAAGCGGCTTTGGTTATGCTGGCTCCTCAAATTTACTAAATTATTTCATTTACAGTGAGTGAGGATACTTTTAATTAGAAACATAAGTCTTTAAATTCTTTAACAACAGTCTTTCCATCATCTTTACACAAAATTACACTTCAGTGAGCCTCAAGGGGAGACAAAAAGAGAATACAAACAATAACTATGCTTTGTACAATTAGGAAATTGTTCTAGGCTAACAGAATGGACAACAAAGACACCCATTTTCCCTTGAGTTCTCCTCAATGCTAATTGGCTGCGACCTCAGGATCCACTGAGCTTCTCCTATTAGCTATAACAGATAACACGGTCTGAACAGGGAGTCTAAGGTCTGTAGAATTATTTGCTTCATATCTTTCAATTCAGCAGAGCATCAGACAAGGAAATATGCTACTCAATAACCTGACATGCTCTGCACAAAACACAGGGCACTGAAGAGTACACTGCTTATAGTGCCTGATTCTTATTGTCACCAAATTTTAGGCAACATTGTCAAATAATTTCAGTGCTTTGCAATTTGTTGATAGATATTGCAGAAACCTACAGTTAGAATAATTTTCATTTGGCTAAAAACAGTGACTAAAGAACACAAAAATCCAGGATGAAAGTTTCCCTGCTCTGAGTGGTTACCCTCAGAAATGATTTTCAGTAAAACAACTACATAGAGGAAGTGGCATCATGGAGAAGAAGTGGGATTCCTATCTTCCACAAAGATCATAGAATCCTTCTGGTAAGCTCTTTTTAGAACTATTTTTAGAAGTACTACAGTTAGGTGTGGTAGAAACATTAGAAGGAAATTAAACCAAAACGGAACAAAATTAATGGAGCCAGAGCCAAGTAATTCTTCTATTTTCTATACTGCAACCTTTCTATATAATCTTACTCTCTAAACAGGTGTTTGACATCATCAGAGGAAAGAAGTTGTAAAAATAAAACTATTTTCATTGGTTTAAGGGCATTGTTATTCATATTTCTAAAGCATCATAAGCCTGAAATTCTAATCTGCAAAACAGTTCTGTGTATCAGAGAAATTCCTGCTTTGCTGAAATACAAATTAAACCATTTGGGCACACAGACACATCCGGTCACCCTTCAAAACAAGGAACAGTTGCTTCAGTCTGTTACTTCACAAGTGAAGCATGCATGTAACAAAATGACTGTTGATAAATGATTCACCAGTATGAACATCTTTTCTCCAGATGGATTCATATTATTTTAATAATGATATTTTTCCAACTCATTTATGCAAAATATTTTTGGTCTGCCAGTTTCTAAGAAATTCCTTGAACATTACATTGTCTTGATATTAAGATTATAAACAGGATTTGAAATTAAGTCGTTGCACTGGTGACAGCAGACTTGTAATTAGAAATTGAGTGTTTATTTCCAAGAAGGGCTAAACCAACATTAAGAGGATTTAGAAGGCCAGGATTTAGGAGGCGTGCTTTCACAAAAGTTCTGAAGAGATCATTTAAAGAACCACAGAACTTTCAAGTTCTCAGCTCTGAAACAGAGCTAGTAGCACTTTCCTATCCACAAGAGCTCATATAAAGACAAGTAAATATATTTCTTATATTTAGAAAGATGAAGAGATATCAAGATGTACAGTAGGAAAGCTTTTCCCATGGAAACCAAAACCTATAAAAAGTTTGTATAAAATTCAGTAGACAGTTTTTGTTCAAACAGTTGGTACTCAAAGAGTTACATTCAAACAAAAGCATATGATAGGCTCCCATTCAGTTTGCTTCCCCAAGAGATCTCAGCTATTGTCTCACCAGCCTTTAGAAAGTGCCCCAGCTACTGAGGCATTCTTCAATTTCACTTTGATGTTAGCCCATATTGTAAAAAAAAATTTAAATACTCTGTGACCTCACCCTTCTGCCCCAAACCAAAGTGAAATTTTCATCTATATAGATTGCTTTGCAACATTTGGAAAACAGATCAATGGTATGTTTAAGTTCATATAAGTCCCCAGTACATGCAGAAATTTTTAAGACAGGAAAGAATGAGAATTACCACCTTTTACACTTGTTTCTTCTAAGTTAGTAGTCCCTTCACCTCCTGATCATTCATATTCCCAAAATATTTTTTAATAATTCAGTTTTTGAAGTAGGGTATGAATAGAGAGGCACCTACAGAGTCTGGATTATATGTCCAGATGATCCTTAATTCCTATAAACCACCCCTAGGATCTTACTTTACATTCACCATTGTGTGCATGTATTTCTTTCTACTGCCATTTCTCCTACTGCTTTAGCTACACATATTCTGTTTATCTCATAGCTCCTTTGTGCAGTTAACAATGAAAAAATCCTCCATGTGTTATTCACCTGACAAACTTTGCCTTAGAAATAAGGCACAAAAATTTCAGGAATAAAGTTATGCAAAATTCTGCAAATCCAGTACACAAAGACTATTGTGCCCATAATTGCTGGGTTCTGAATTACAAGAAGTTTTAATTTCTTAAACTTCAAGCTTAATGCTTGATTGAAAAGTACATATCCCATGTCCTAGTTCTTCGACAGGTCTTAATTTCTCACACAGCAGACCTTTGTGAGCAAAATCACAGAAGCAGTAAAGAAGCAGGGTAGTGACTGCATCTTGGAATTTGACTTCAAAATCTTATGTGAAAGCCAGCTGGGTAATTTGCTGGTTACGGAAGAAAAAATAAACTCAGAGGGATATTTTCGGAAGTACTTTGAGATTTGGGAGTTCAATCCTGTAATACTTGTTTCCACAATTTTTTTAATCCTTTGAGTTCAAAAACCCTCTAATGAAGGGAATTTAACAAGCTACAGGCTCCTACATAATGCAGAGTACTTAGAACACGAGAGATTATTTCAAGTAGTGAAACACTGTTCATTAGGGAAATGATCACATTTGCAAATCTTCTGAGCTCCATCTCCATGTGCTCATCATTTATTTGTTTCCATGGGGTTTTCATCCAATCTTTAATACTTGTCTATAAAATTTTAAAAATAAACAAACAGCTCCTACTACATTCTAAGCAATGCCCATGGTTTCCAACTCATCAGCAGGTGAATATTTATGAATATGTATGGTATACAAATGCAACAATATAAGTTTCAACGTTTAAAACCTACTGATGCTGAAAACCAATCTAAGAGGATTTTTATCCTTTGTGCTAGAATTCTGTGTGTCATAGGGAAGGAATCCTTAACTTTATGTTTGGTTTTTTACTTGCTTTTAAAGTTAAAACACATTTCTAAAGTATTAAAATTCCACAACTAGGAAGCAGTTCACTTCTTATTCAATGTCTCTTCAGTAGCATTAATTGATGAGAGGTGTGCAAGTAACAAAAAAGAAAAAACTAAATTTCAAACCTGAGACGAGCAAGTATCTCTCTTACAGTCATAAAATGTATTGGCTGAATTTTTCTCAAGATTCTCAAAGAAAATTTAATTAAGGCAAGTGTTTGATACTCAGGGAAACTGAAAGAAAATTGTACGTTATTTACCTGCTTTAGGATAAGCAAGGACTCCAAATCAAACTGCATCTTTTAGTGGAATTAATACTAATGGGAAAAAAAAAAAAATCCCAAAAGTTCCCTCTTGAACTTCTCCAGAAAAAATCACCCAAATATGTATTCTGTAAACAAGGTTGCATTACAGCTACTCAAAGTATTTCACTGTCTGGGTGCTCTACAGTGCATGTAGAAGTATGAAGTGACTTTATTCCTGAGAAATTACTCCACTATGCAAACAGCTTTAGGAGACACTCAAAGATGATATATAACCACAGTTATACGTATCTTCCACATGCAAATCACTGGAGTAGAATGTAAAAATAGAAGTCCACCTCATATGCAGAAACATATGTTTTTGCTTTGGGATTAATGATTCATTGAATTCAAAACTTCAAGTACATCATGAGTATCAAAAATTCTCATTAACAAAACTAGTAAGCTGCAACACTCCCATTTACAGTGACTGCAATTCCATTGCAGTGGCAAAATTATTATGGAACAAGATACTTAAACCAACAGATTGTATTCAGAAATAAGCTTTACAAAAGGTTTGGGTTCTGTAAAATGAGTTAGTTTAAATCAACTTACACTTAAAAAACTGAACAATGTTTTGCCCATTAATAAATAAATAAATAAATCAGGAAGATCTTTTGCTTCCTAATCTTGTCAGGCACTCAGTTTCATCAGAGCAGAAGGAGCTTTTCCTATTCTTCCACAACAATAACTTCATCTCTGAGGTAACTGTGCACTCACAGACATTAAAATAAATTTTGTCCTCTTTTGGAGACTGAATGGCTTGTGTACAACTGCAATTACCTCTGAGGAAAAGCTGATGAAAAGAGAAATCTGTGATGACCACTGAAAGGGACTCCTGTCATTCTGAACAAATGCAAGTAAAGCTGGATGCCAGATTAGTGACTTAATCATAAAATATAAGTCAATAGACAGGATTCTGTTATAATCCATCCAAGGCCAGGTTTTCATAGTTCTTATGTTATAAAATAGGACTGCTGCAAAGGTTATTCTTCTAGGGGATTATTAAATGGTCATTTTGAAACCTCCTTTCTTTAGGCTAAAGAAATATAGAAGAAAACGAAAGACAGTTGTATAATTTCTTGAAAGACACTATGACAAACTTATCCACACCAGGAACCGTCTTATCCATCTGAATCCATAATAATGTGCATTTAGGTTTGGAACTCCTCCAGCTTCAAATTGATTTGCCAAATTTCATAAAAAGTAGTGAAAAAACCACTTTGTTTCCTCCCTGACGACCTCTGAAACATATTTCAGTCTTGGGCACTTTTTAAAGCCATGCACAACAATTCAGAATAGAAAAAAAATGACAGACCCCATACTCCAGCAGTGCCAGTAAATACCATTGCAATAATGTTATCATTCACTGTCAGATACTGAAAAGGTACAAATTGAGGCAGACACTGTAGGTTCACATGGTACTGTGTGAGGCTTTTTCTTCTCTCTACTCTTCATTGCTTATTCGTGCAGACACCACTAATGCATTTCCATCGAAAGGAGGGTTATAATAATGAGCTACTAGTGCTTTTTGATGCAAGTTAAACTAAGTCACAAGTCTAAGACTTCAGTTTGTAATATTGTTCAGTTCACAGGCAAAATAATTTCAGATTGTTTCTTAGACCACTTGAGGAGAGTACATAGGTTCAGAAAACTTAAGCAAAAACCCAAATAGCATTATTTCAAAGTTCCTTCCTCAAATATTCATTCTGTATGTGTACTAAGCATGAGGCATACCCAGAGCCTGTTTTGTTTATGATACATCCACATAACTCTGTGGGGTTTCCTGATCCTGACCATTCAAGAACTGAGCCACAGGCCTGGGAATTGAGCAAGACACTTGTGGCAACACGTGACAGTAGCATGCCCCTGGAAAACTGAATATTTTGCAGTCACTTAAAGCCTACTACACAATACTCCATCTATGCTTTTTTTCCAAAATCACAACTTGTATTTGTATTACTTTGTTGCTGATAAGCCATGGTTCTGTGACTTTAGTGTCGTAAACAACTAAAAGCTCATCTAAAGCTTGCTTAACTAGGTTCATGCAATCATAGAGACACGGACTGTATTTATTTCTTTGAAATAAAAGATGAAGAGCATAGAGTCAGATCATTAACTTGATTTCCTCATTTTGTCCAATTAAAAACGGCAATTCTGCCCTGAAAATTTAATTTGAAAGATTTGTCTGTGTGTTCCTCCACCAAGATGTTTATGCTCTCAATCAGTATTAGTGTAAATGAGCTATAGTTCCAAGAATACATTTACAAACTTGTGGGAATCCTTCAACAGTCAGGCCATGTCTTCACGGTTCCACTGTATAAAAAGGTACCTCTGGCCAATGCTACAGTCTGCGACCCAACAGAATTGCTGCCCAGTGCCCATCGTCATGGTAAGCTGGATTCTACACCTGGTGGCCCCCAGCCACCATGAAATCACCCTTATCATAGGAAAAATATAAAAATTAAGAAAGCAGCCTATTTCCTGTTACAGAAGTATCAGGAAATTCACTAAGATTCTAGACTTGTTCTAATTTTTTCAATTACCTAGCCAATAGATTTACATTTTCAGATAATCAAAGAATTTTACACATTAAAAAATTCTCTAGATGCCCATTCAAACTCAAACATTCCCCTCTGCTTCAAGGATTTTCTGTATTTCCTGTATTCTCAATCTGGATGCTAAGGAAATATTGACTCCCTTCACTGTACTTCTAGAGTTGTTAAGAGATAAGGAAGAGCCTTTTTGTATTCAAAACATTCACAGACATGCATTAATGAGTATCACATCATTTTGCTTAATTATTAATAAATTTTATGCAAACAGGAAATAAACCTATTAAGTCCAGCTATTCAAACGGGACAGGAAGGGGTTCTACTCACATTTCATCACATCTTCAAATCTGGGTTTCATATACACAAATTTGGAATGAATCAATGAGGAAGAATAATGCACACAATTGTCTTGATCTGGGTGCAGTGGCACCCAGAAAACTTTGACATGATCACAGCTTCCCTTAGGTTTTGAAGTATAGTGTGACATGGACCCAGTGGAACTTGACCCACTGACCCTTAGATAGAAATAAGAAAAATATTCTTACGGACCAATAATTTTACCAGAAAGAACAGACAAGACTCACATGCAAGAATGGTGTAAAACAACGGTTAAATATGCAATATTTGCCTGCAAAAGCAGTAACTCTGTACTGACCTTCGTCTCTTCCTGCTGTGTCTTCCCCTGAAATGCCTGTGGAGGTCAGTAATGCATAAAGCTAATAGGGGACTCTGAGTGCCAGGCCTCTGCAATGTACTAATGATGGGACTTTTTTTTCCCTGCAAACTAAGGTATGCCTACACTTAACAGAAAATTGCTGAACTCGTCAATTATGCCACTACAAACAAATGTATAGGCATGTATGTATTTAGACATATACCTGTTGTTTCACACACACACTTCTAAAATCACAAAGCCTGCAAATTAATATAAAAGCAGGGCAAAACAGATAATCTCTCTGGACAGCTTGCTCTCCAGTCTAACAACAGAAGTGGCAGACAAGTGAGAATATTTCAAACACAGTAAGGAATAAGAGGAGGACATGTTGAGAGAATTATAAACATTAAGTAACTTGTTTGAAACAATTCTGTGTTTGGAGATCCCAAGTAAGCTTTTCACTTGTACATTTGTTTACTTAGAGGTTAATTAGCTGCATTTAGCCCTGCGGAAATGAACTTCCAGAATCTCCTTGAATTACACAAGATATTAGGGCAAAATTTGAGAAAGTTTTTCCTCTTTTGAATAATTTTTATTTTTCATTCCTATCCACATAGCCAATTGCTATCATCAGCATGCTACACTTAGGTATCCACTTTGCTGCTTAACATGGAAATGAATTAGACTGTTGCTGAGCAAACCAGTCAAATAAGCTTTTTCCATGTAAATAAAGGAGCAAACCAATTTCTATATTTAGCCCAGAATGACAGATGTAAGACAGCAACACAAAAAGAGAACTATAGCCAAAAAATATATTAATATGTTGTTTATGTTGTTTTGTTATAAATAAAATGCTAAACACCGCCTTTATTCTCCAAGTATACATATATCATTTTATATCCTGAGTTTGCCATTCAAAGGCACCCAAATTAGGCTGCAAGTTATCCAAGCACAAATCTGAACAAGCAACTCACATTCTCAGTTATTTTTGTTCACGACTGGATCCTCATTAGGCACGCAAATGCATGAACCTTTTGCATAAGCAAAGGGATAAAAGAAAATTTACAGCAGATAGTGTCTATGATATGAACGTTAATAAATACAGTCAAAATATGTACATGAGTGTTTAAGCTAATATTCAGCAGAAAATTTCCAGCTAAACTTTATAAAATCTGGGGACTCTTTCCCCAGGAAAAAAAAAAAATCACAGCAGCAAAGAAGTTGCAGCAGCAAAGCCATGTAGGCTTGACATACCCCATCTCTTGGGAACTCTGGACCCAATCCAAGCTATTACAGTTCCTGTCTATCTAGACATACCACGATATAACATAATGACCTGGGTTCTGTTCTGCATTGACAGCCCATGATCAATTCCCTCTGAATTTAAAGAAAACAGCTAAGGAGTCAGGCTCCTGCATTACCAGCTACTGGTATCCTCATGGCATTTTATTTTTCTTATTCAGCATAGCTGTTTTCCATATGAAAGTGTAAAGTCATTCAGAATAATTTGACACTTTCTCATAACACTGATTTTCAAGGCCACATGGTAATGAAGTCTTCTTCAAGCAGGACTTTGGACTATCTTTGGACTATTTTTTTGGGAATTGCAAGAATGATGCTGCAAATTGAGGTTCTTTTTATTTTATAAAGAGCTTCCTTCCATATATGTTTCCATTACAGCTCTTGCAAGCCTAAGCAAGGTGAAAATTACAATAAAGCAATATGTACAGGACAAGTTGATGATCTGAGACAGCCAGCATGGCTAATGACAAACTGTACCTGACCAATATGGTGGCCTTTATGAGGGAAGACAAAACGCTGTCATCTACCCAACCTTCTGTAAAGCCCATAACAGAGTCTCACAGAACATCCCTATGTCCAAATTGGAAATGGACGTGGAAATGAAGGGTGAGCTACTCAGTGGATAAGGAATGGGCTGGATGGGCACAGAGGGTTGTGGTCAGTGGCTCTGTGTTCATGTGGAGGCTGGTGACAAGTGTCCCTCAGGGCTCTGTCTTGTGACTGGTGGTTTTAAATAACTTTATCAATGGCACAGATGGTGAGATTGAGTGCAGCCTCAGCAGGTTATAGCAGATTACACAAAACTGAACGATTCTTCTCTACCAACCCCACTAGAAATACAAAACAAGTAAACAAAAAAGGGGACCACGCCACACACATTATCATCTCTCCCCATATTTTTATCAATTTGGCAATCACTGAGCTCCACATGCCCAAACACTCCATTGACAAATCAAAGGACAAGGAGAGAGCACAGATAAAGAAATGACTTCTGACATGAGACTGAAGTTCATAATCAGCTTGCAATCAGAATATATTTTAGAATCACTTCAATGTTTCGTCAACTGAATTTTCAAAGAATACAGGTGGATCCCTCATTTATTTCTTGATCACAGAAGAGAAAAAAAAAAATCCTCTTTTTAATAATTTTCAGCTATTTTAGTTGAGACTTGTGAATATTCCTCAATACAAAGATCATAAGAATGAACATTCAAAATGCAATGTGCTCAGATTAGCTACACTTTCTCCAAAATGTCTAGTTGGAAAAGCTAGGAAAGCTAGCTTTTGGAGTAAACTCTTTTTGTTACATTTTTTGTTGTCACAATGTGGAATACTTGAGAATATACCTTGATAAATAATGTTAATGCAGTTTTTGTTTTGACTGTAAATTCTGATTCATACTCTAAGATATTGACAGTGACATATATATCATAACAGTTCATAAAATCACAGTTATTCTTAACTTACCCATATCCTGGAAAATACTTGAGTAACAAGCTTAAAGGGCACTTTTATTTTTAAAACATCTGTTTCTAAACCCATGCTGTTTCACCTGAAAGATACAACTTACATACTGAATTAAGGTTCCTTAGAGGTTAAGCAGGTAATCCATGGAGATTGTTCCCAAACTTTTCCTTAGCTGCCATTCATTAAATATGTTCCATCTCATGAACTATGAGCCATTCACTTTTAAGTACTCTTATTTCCTTTAAATTTACCTAAAAATTTATTAGACTCAGTCAGTACTGCCCACACACATTTAAAAGCCCACATACACATAAAACATTCCCAATGGAGAAGAATAAAACATTTAAAATCTATATTTGATCTGACAACAGCATTATCATGTTTAAATTAGAAACAGATTAGACATAATTGAGGATAAAGAGGACACAAGCATCACTCCCATTTTGGTGGAGTGGGCTTTAAATTATCAGATTCATTCAGAATACATTACGCAGAAACATTGAATTGTTATCTTTAGACAGCCTTTTCTAAGAGTTTACAATTTCTCAGTTCAGTGAAGCTTGCCACCAGCTTGTTATCAGAACAAAAAATGAAAAATCATTTGGTTCAGAGCACAGAAGTGATCTCACCTCCAAAAGTACACATTTTCTTCTGATAACCAACACTTCTTTGGACTGTAGAGGTACTGTTTCATGCTTTACAGTGAAGTCAATCTTTTTAAGATTCTTCCACGTTTCAGGTAATTCCTAACCACATTACAAGTAGATATTGTTTTTCAGTTTGCAGAGCCAACAACCCACACACAAACACACATACTTTAATTTGCCCCAACTTCCACAGCTTTTTCCCTTTATTTGAGAAATATTAGTTGAGTTTGCATAATTCCTTCCCTATTGTTTTCATGCAGTGACAAAGATTGACTCTTTATGCAGAGTTACTTGCTAAACACAGTTTATGGGAAAGATTAAAGTTTCTTTACAGCATCCTGCATTTTCTAGTTAGAACATGCTTATGTATGTTAAATTTTGAAATAATCCTCAGCAACACAAAAATACCTCCATGTTGCAATTCATGATAAAATAGTTTGAGAAATACGTTATTTTGACCCACCCATAAGAAAGTCACATAAATACACATAGAGACAACTGAATATATTAGTAAGCCCCAAACATTTCAAGTAGTTTTGCTTAACCTGTTTAACTCTTAACAAGGGTGTGCTTGAACCCTGTCTGGTCGAAAAAAATAAAGCCATATTCCTTTCATTCCTGTTAGACATCCAAAGGCTCATCTGCTCTATGAGCTATACCTGTTGCTGACCAAAAGGTCAACCACAACTCTAGTTGAATATGGACATGGACTCACAACAGTGTAATTAGACACAGTGATTTAAAGGCAAAGATACACCAAGATAAATGTTTTTTTTAACTTGATGTTGCTTTGAAAAAGTTACATGGGGCTTTTGCAAACATCTGTGTTTACTCTGCATCTCAATCAATTTAATTCCACAATCCTGTGACACAGCTGAACCTCATTACCTCCTTGCAAGTTATATTGCTCAGAAAGTTTTCCTATCACTATTTGAAGAAAGTGGCTAGAAGTTTAATAAACACTAGCAATCCTCTGACAATGTATAAATAAGAACACAATGAAATACCTGTCTATAAATTGTACTTTAAAATGAGTATTGCCATGCAGGTGAAGTTTATTTTTCAGCTGCATTAAGAAGCATGACAGATTACAAATGAATAGTAAAGAAATTATGGGAAAGATTCCTGGTTTTCATATGCAGTGTAAGTCTTTACATTTCCTGCAAATGATGCTAGGGAAAAAATAACTACAAAAACACATTTAGTCACTTGGAAAAATCAGGTTGATAGCAAAACTCTGATTCACAAAGAATCAGTGTTTTACACACTGAAAAAAATCAAACATTATAATGGTGCTATTTTTACTGCTTTAATTTTTGGTCTGCCAACACTTCTCTAATTAAAGTTACATTAAAGATCGTGGTTGAAATTTTCAAGAGGATTACCTCTAATTCTCATATACAATCTCTACACCATTTCTGTACCTCTGTGTACAAACACACTCATCATGGAGCAGCAAGGGCAGGCTGCTTCCCAAGGGAAGCTGAGCCAGGAGCAGGAAGTTACCCCAGCAGACAACAGCCTCATCAACCAAGGGCCCAGTCCCATAGGGCCTTCAGCATGGCAGCAGTGCCAAGTGTTTGTAACTGGGTACATCAATGGCCCCAGACACAGTCAGCAGTGAAAACAGATCCTGGGTTCCACAGAAAGTACAGCCAGGAGTGGGAAGAGAGATGGAGATAAGGGCAAGCAAAAGCATACAGCCACTGGGGTCCATCCAGGGGAGCACACCTGGAGCACAGGTCCAGAGCCAGGTCCAAACATCCCCGGGGTACAGGGCTGAGAGGAGGCTGCAAGACAGGAACCCCCTGTACCTCAGAGAAAGTGAGGCTACAGGGATGAGCTGCTGTGGAGTCCCCTGGGTGTGAGGAGAAGCCCCAGGAAGAGCTACTCAGGGCCATTATTAGCACTCAGGACACTAATAGTTTGCACAGCTGCAAAGTGATTAAGCTGCTAATTACCTGATTTACCTGCACAATAAAAGGGATGCCCTAATCCTGCAAGGTTAAGGTTACTCTGCAGGTTTTTACAATAAAGGGGTTTAACCTGCCTCAGGTTATGTACAGAAAAACCTTTTAATTTTGGGGCAGAGGTGAATTGAGACAGTATTTGCGTATTTGTTTGTGAAATCGAAATCATATGCTACCTGTAAGTTGTTTAGCTCAGGTCATCTGTTCAAAGAATTTTCACTTAACCAGAAATGTTAGTGTTTCAAAAACTATTTTTGTCCCAGCAGGGCAGTAGACAGAACCAACCTTTCAACAGGTCCTATATAAAACTTATATATATCAAAATGTACCAAAATGCAGCAGTGGATTTGCCCATGTTTCATGCATTCACCTGGAATGTGAGAGAGCACCAAGACCAAGGTTCTGCTGTAAATCAAACAGTGGATTAAGTCCACTATATCTCACATGCTGTGCTGAACCCCCTGACCAAGAATCTTCAGCTATTTGAGCCATGTGATCTCCCTGTATCCCTCAGCTCTTTTCTTAGCCCCAAGGATTGGAGAGAAGCAAATGTTACATTGTTGACTGCATTTCAGGATTAACTAAAATGCAAGAGCATAAAAATAAAAGCAAAAACTTTTAGATGGGCCTTCTAGGGCATGTTTGTGCAATATGGAAATCCTATTCTGTGAAAGGCAGACCACATAAACTAATGGTCCTTTCTGGCCTTGAAATCTATGTTCTATTAATCAAGGAGATCCATAGCTAAAATCTGATATCAAAAATGAGCTGTTTTCCTTAAAATCTGAGGTCCTCTTTTAAATTAAATTCACCACTAAATTTAAAAAGCTTATGGTCAACTTGATTTGAAACAACTATTAAAAATTCTTCTGATTTGAAGATTCATTAACTTATGAAGAATACTTTGAATATGTCCTCACTCAAAAAAAAAAAAAAAAAAAAAAAAGAAACATGATGAACAAGAGATTTTAGACAAGACAACAAAATAGTAGAATTATTTGTGATTCATTAATAGGCATAGGAAATGAAAGCAAAGGAACCTCTGCAAGAATGGAAATACCTGTTCTTTAGAATTCAGTAAGTCTCATGAACATTTTGGACCCTCAGAATTTTAATAAAATTCCAGCTTCCATTTACTAAGAAATTGTCCACTGAGCAGAAACTGCTTCACACATCCAATTTTATCTTCAATCCATTGAGTACCACTCTTTGTTAAAGTGTTGTTCCAGAACATGAACAGTGAGCAAGTTCCTCTTCCTCATAGCTACTTGACTTATTTCTTCCAGGGTATCCATCTGATCTACATAATGCTAAATGAACATCCGAAAGTGAAAAAGCAGCAGAGGCAAAGAATAAATTCAAGAAAGAAAATATATGTTTAAAGCTAAGTCACATGCCAAGACCCAAGATATTGCACTGATGGCAATGACAATTATAATTTGTCAGATAGCACCAGGCTTCCAGTCTGCTCCCTGAAACAACTTGATAGGATATTTAACTGCTTGGATACTTGTTTCTCAAGTATTATAATTTCTGTTTCATGCATCACACTAACATCAAAAATTCAAAGTACCTACTGTCATCAGCTAGAGACGAAACAGTGCACTTGTTATTACACACACCCTCCAACATGTTGATTTAACTTATAGCACTTGCTAGTGAGATAGACTGTGATTCAGATCCTTATGACCATCAGTGTCACTTTCCAGTAGAGCTCCAAAAAATGCAATATTGTGTCCAACTTTGTCCTTTGTTTCCTTTTCACTATTCTACATTGCAAAAAAAAAAAAAAAGAAAAGTAGCAAAAGTAAGAATAATTGAAAAGGGTCTTTTCCAAAGTATTTGACAATCTATCTACAGATGATGCAGTATCATAGCTGTTTTTGATTAGCCTCCCAAAATATCACAGAAATTGCCATAGACATTGAGTCCAAAGAAGGTTTAAAAGTTATTTCACTGCTATTAAAGAAAAAGCTGCGCTTCAAATAAAGGAGTGGATTTAAATGTTGCCTCAGTGTTTTTATTGAGATACTGTAGAAAACACTTGATAGCTTTGAACAGCCCATCTACAATCATGTGTTCTATGTATTCAGTGTAGAGTTTCCATTCATCAGAAAGAGGATCTGTCTGAAGCAAATACTGATTGTCCTGGAAAGAGTAATTTAGAGAATCAGTAACAGGGGGTTAGAATTGCTCTTCCCAGTGTGTATTTCTTATTCCAGCTAACTGAGTCCAGGAATAAAGAAACTCTCACTTTGATGAAGAAAAGAATTCCCACTATTTACAACATAATTACCTTTTCATTGTGAAAATCACTTTTACAAGTACATCTGGAACTAGTTACAGAAAACTATTTCCCTTTGGAGTTAGATTTGCATCAGCAAGTGCAAGCGTTTGAAAACAGTTCTAGCTTTTACCTAGTCCTGGTTTTCCTAAAAGTATTTGCACCTATTTAGTGACAATAGCTACACCCAGAACAAAACATGTACTGGATCTACTATTATGTAGACTATCTGGCAAATCTTTTCCACTGTTTCTTGAATTGTACTTCATAGGGCTTTTTTTTTCAATCAGTGGATAGAAGAAAGGATTTCTGTCATTTTTTTCTTGCCAAAAAAATGTTTTACTCACTCTATACTTCCAGTTTCACATTATGCTTGAATGTTCTGATTCTCTCATTCACATTTTAAGCAAGTTCTCCCTGCCTGTTCATTACTGTCACAAAGATCTGCATTCTGCCAAGTCAGAGGCAGACATCAGTTGTTTGTCAAAACTCTTCAAATCATGTATTCTACTTGCTTTGCAGCATGGTATTCCACAGCCTCTGGCACATGTTTTAAATACAGCTGAATTTGCAGTATAAGAAGAATAAGAAAAACTCTTATTCTTTCTAAGGTTATTAAAAATATCTTTAAACAGATTCCTTCCTTCTTTGTTCAGACTCTTCTGTACCGAACTCGAATTTGCCTGTTATGCTCCAATAGACCATTAATCTTGTCACTTGGTAAAAGACTGACAAACAAATGTGCCCAGTCTTCTAGTTTTAAAAACACCTAAGACCATGTTCTCAGTGGATTCAACCTTCTTATGATATATCAGCTGAGTCTGCATCCTATTTACACACTTGTAGAAAACCTGGCTTTTAATGTAAACAAAAAGTTCCAGGATAGCCTATAAAACTGAAGATTTCTCACTCTTCCTAAGGTGGATGACTGGACAAAACCAGGACAATTTTCTCTTACTGCAGCTCCTCTTCTGTCTTTCCATCATAGCTTCTGTGTGAAATACTCAGATTTTAGTTCACTGACAATGCAGCTAAACTGGTAGAAATCTGAAGGGTAACCCTTTCCAAGCAAAAAATCCATCCTCAGCCATGTGCTCCTCAGTGTCCTCATAAATGACTTGGACACAGGACTGGAAGTGATACTAAGCAAGTTCACAAACAATGCAAAACTGGGAGGAGCAGCTGACTTCTTGAAATCAGGAAGGGACAAATTAGAGGGCTGGGCAACACCAACCATAGAAAGTTCCCACTTTCGTGAAACAGCCTAGGAAGACCAGGACTTATGCTGGCTGCAGGCAAATCTAGTTACTGCTTAGGAATCCCAGTGGCTTTCCTGACAGTACAAGG
This sequence comes from Certhia americana, assembly GCA_018697195.1. Taxonomy (NCBI): domain Eukaryota; kingdom Metazoa; phylum Chordata; class Aves; order Passeriformes; family Certhiidae; genus Certhia; species Certhia americana. Next base: position 20,228,345 of record CM031863.1, read on the forward strand.
GGGTTCCTTTGGCAAAACCTCTGCAGGGAACATGGATGACACTAAAAGAGTTATAAACAGTTATAAACAGAGCTATAAACACAAACAAAGACACTTGTATAGTCATGAGGTTCACAAAGAGGAGAGATTGAGCAGACCTCAGTGTGGTTTTTCACCATGCTGACCTGGACACTTACTTTAAGAGCATTGTGAAATCTCATTTCTGCTGCACCTGCCAAGATAGCCATATGTTCTTTCTGTATATTTTTCTTAAGAGAAAAAAGTTTCTTCAAACTTTGTTGCAGAAATTTTCCTCCTCTTCCACGTGATCCCTACAGAAATTAGAGAAATTAGGAGGAAAGAAATTCCAATGAGGAGTATACTTACAAGTATGATTCAATGCTCATTGAATGGACTATAAAAATCAAAAAGCATCCTATGAGAACTTTATGAGTAAATTTCCATATTTTTCACACACATCAAAGTATACCTTTAATTGCTTATATAAAGATGTGCAGATCTGAGCTTTTAGAGACAGGAAATAGAACCAAAATGTCACAGGCTACGTCAGCTTTCTTGTACATCTATGCAATCTCTGCTGTAATTATTTTCAATTGGAATTCTAAAGAACTGGATAAAGCCTGTCAACTTTTTGTCTAAAGTTTAAGTGTTTTGCTTTCACTGAATTTCATCAGAAGGTAATTTGGTTGCAAAGGAAAAAAAAAGAATTCTAAGCATCTGCATGTTCATTTTAAAGTGGAAGTTTAATATCATTTGAATTTCAATGAAATAAGATGAGAAAGTGTTCAGATTTCAAGTATTTTTAAATTTCTCATGAACATTTCAGAGCCTCCAGAACTTGTGTTTTGGTTCACAAGAGCATCTGCTTTTTAAAAATCTCCCAGTTTCCTGCTACTATTACTGCACTGTCAAGTTCCTTTTTATAGTATCGCCTTTTTAAAATCCTAATTTGGGGAGAAGTGATCTTCCATACTCATGAGTGTCTCATTACCACACAAGCAATATATACCATTACAAACTTGAAGTAAAGTGAGAATTAAAAAATTTCCATGGCCTACATTTTGGCCAGAAGGATTGGCAAAATACAACAAATTCTCTGAATGGTAAATCTCAGAATGAGCTAAATAATTAAATTCCCATGAAATCTGCTTGTAATCAGGCTAAAAATACTGTGGAGAAACTGCTTGTCTCATGCTTCCTTCAATAATTATAATTTTGGTTTCGTTTGAAAGCCAGAAGTGCCTAACCTGAAAATGTATGGAAATGTTCCAAAAGCCATGGCAGCATTTTGAGAAGATCAGCAAAAAACAGCTGCAGGTTTATTTTGATTTCAGTTAAGCTTTTTCCTAAGTTGTTTGACTAATTTCAGTGTCTGTGGAAATATGTTTCCTTACTTTCTGATTACTTTAGAAACAGTTATTACTTTAAAAACAGAGAACGTACAAAATTTCATCTCTTATATCCTAGCAATTGCAGGCTTAAAAATTATGACACTGCTCCAAGTATCTTCTAATATTTCTTTAAAGAAGAAAGATTTTTAATTTCTATCACCGAGGTGTGAAAATGAAGAGAAAAAAATTTGCTCTTCTTGTTATCATATAATAGGTACATAAATATGTGCTTGTAGAACAGTAAGATTACTAAAAACACTGCACAGTGGAAGAATAAAAGAAGCCCTTGGAAGTAAGCTCCTATGAAAATAAAATACAGCATGTGTCCAATGGGAAGAGAGAAATCAGTAGGTATAATCCAGAAAACAGGCAAAGAAAATTACTGTGTTCCTGAGACTGCCTATAAAACTAAAGAGTATAGAAAGCAATTGAAAATTCCTAGCTGATTACTTAAAACTTATTTCAAACCCCAGTTGAAATGTAACATATCTCTTTAGAGAAAAAAAATAAAATTGAACTGTACTAATTAAGGTATATTAGATCAATTAATTTAATAAGTAGCAACATGTAAGTAAATCAATAATTTTTGAAATAATTAAATTAAGACGAGGTTGGAGATTTTTTTTCCTGCTTACTGTTTTTGATTCTCAAACATCTCTTTGTAGCAGGTAATTTCCTCATCAAACTTTGACAGAACAACAGAAAAATTGGGATAAAAGCTAGAACTGGTGTCAGGCCTTTCCAGTAAATTACTAAATACCAGCAAATTTGCAGAAAATTCACTGAACAATAAATAAAGAACTGAAATCTTATTCTAAAACATTTTACTCTAAACCCTGCATTTTTCCCAGATGTTATTCTGTTAAAATAACAGAATAATAACAGAATAATTTTCTTATTAATTGTAGGGGATTTGGGGGTTTGTTTGTTGTCTTTTTTGGTGTTGGAGCTTTTTTGGGGTTTGGTTTTTTTTGCTTTGTTTTTGGTTTTGTTTTGGGGTTTTGTTTGGGGGAGGGGTTGGTAGTGGTGGTTTGGTTTGAGGGGTTTTTTTGCCTGGAAAGTAAATTAGGAATAGCATTAGGAAGTATATATATAGTCCTGGTTTACAGTTACCTTTATTGCCTCTTCAAATGCAAGATTAATATTTTGTGTGAATAGTAATGGTGCTGAGGAAGAGATTATTAAGAACTGAATGATGGGAACTAATTTAATAAAGCTATGAAAAATTTAATATAGAATAATAAAATAATGGAAAAATCTTTAGAATTAATAGAAAATGTTATCACAAAAGAAATATAACTTTATATAAATACATAAATAGATACGAGAAATTATATCTGTCTTATTTCTGTAACTAATTATTAGAATAAACTTTATGTTTACTCAGTTTGTAGGAGTGGTTCTGAGAGACACCTAAGAATGGTGACTGGAACAGCTGCTGAAATACCCATATCTTGTGCTACTGGAAATCAGACCAGACAACATGCCCAAAAAAATACCTCTTAAGAAGGCATGAAGTACTTGCATTATCCATTTCCAAAACGACCCAGGACACTGGAATAGCAATCATTATATGTGCAGAAATACTCTGATGTAGCATTGTGAGACAGCACTGCAGCCTTGCAAGTGGCACTGGCTGGGAATTGATGCTTCTTAGACTTTACCCTCTGTAGCTCTTAAGCTACAACAATGGGCCAAGAAGCCAGCGGTACAAAGCTCTAAGGAAACCATTCTGGCAGAATACATGAAAACAGTTGTCCTGAAGCACTGGACAGACATCTCTTTTAGCTTCTCCACATAACCAAAGTATGGACTGAGATGAGAAAAATTATTTTTTTCCCTGATCTGGTTGTACTTCCAGTTAACATCACTTAGGAAAAAAACCCCATGCTATAGGAGGCATTTCTGGAATTATTGTGAAGTGCATGTTGAATCTGAGACAGTCTGGTTTGTCCATGTCCAAAATAAGTCTTCTTACTCTCACAGAATCGCCTGAATGGAAAGGGACCTTACTGATCATCTTGTTCCAACCCTTGCCACGGGCAGGTATACCTGATGTAAACGTAGTCATAATTATTTCCATGATACTGTGGGAAATGGCATTGAAGCTTCTGCAGATGTCAAGTCTGCAAAAGGAGAACTGCAGATGCTTAGTGGGCAAAATCAAGAAATACAACCAAAAAGTTTATAGTGTGATTTTATATAATTTTTCCCAATAGCATGTTTGTTGCATTTGAATATGTATTACCAGCAGCAGTCTCAGTTTATGGCAGTTTGTGGTTAAATGCCCCATAAAAGCTAACTCACTTGTTCTATTTTGAACTCACTACACTCATGCTGACAGCCCAAATTACAGTATTTTATTATATTGCATCTTTACAGTGTATTTTATTTATCTCTGTTGAACATTGTAGTATTTGGCATCTATTCAAAACCTTTACCTGTGTTCTCCTGCTGTTCTGGAGGGTTTTGTAGCTTCTTTTGCTTTGTACTCGGAGCATTATCTTCTACTTTCACACACTTCAAAGTTCATTAGTTTGGAGAGCTTGTGCAATCTCTCAATGACACCAAATCCCTTTTGTTCATCTGATTTGCTACACAGCTGCAAAGATCACCTGTGTATTAAATCACCAATTGTGACCACTGTAAAACACTGCTTGTAAATATGCTCTTCAAGGCATAAAGTCAGCTTAATGTAGCAGTTAAAAATTTTTACGTGAAATGTCACAAGAAATGCATACATTACCTATAAGCAATTCACAATTCAGCTGTTTTGTGTACTGCCCATTTACTATTTGTTAAAATTCATGTCTTGATTTTTTTATGTTTCTTCACAGGTTCTGCTAACAGAGCATCCATAAAATTTGAAATTTTTCACAGGGCATCTAAGTTTAATCCCTGCTGCTACAGCTACATTGACTTAATTTTTTATGAATTTCTTTGAAAGAAGAAGATTTTCTTAGATCTGAAAAGTTCTAAGAATGCCTTCATTTGGCAATACAATCCATTGTGTAACTCTGCAGAGTAAGTACTTTGTCTTCAATTAACTTTCATTTTCCTCTAGTCTGAAATTATGGCCCAGTCTCACCATAAGCATAAAATAACATCCTTCTCAACAGCTGCAGGGATGTGAAAAGTCAGTGAGCTTTGTTTAGTGACATTTAACTTTATCATTCTTCCATATCCATTGCAAAACCTTGCCCTCTCTCTAATGTTTCAAAGATGTTTTTATCAACAGTTTTTATTTATTTCCTTGTGTCTGTGGAAGATTTTCTAAATAGTAGATTTTGAGAAGAGAGCTTTTCTCCATTTTTATTTGGGTGAGATTTTATAGGGGTCTTAAGCACCTGAATTTTGTAGAACTAAAAGGAATATGAGTTGTAATGTCCCTCCCTTTCTTTTGAAACTTTCTAACAGGTGTAAAATCTTAATGAATTAGAGAATCTACAACACATTTATCAGAGTAACTCCTATGTTTTACTGTAACATTTTTCTCAGAACTAGTGAGGTATTTTGTAGAACATAAATGCTAGATTAAAAAAAAATTCTTTTTTATCTGTTTTCTCCCATATTTTCCTCTTTCCCCTCACAGTTCTCCCTCTGTTCTGTCTCTTCTCCATTACATGTGGTATGTTTGCATGCTTATATAAACTCCTTCTCCTTACTCTGGATTTTATGATGGATCTGTTCTGATTTGTTGTACTTGTTGGGATGCATTTGTACAGTGCTGAAAGTAAACCTCTTCTATCTCAGCAGGAAGCTGTTCCTCACAGCAATTCTGCCTGATGGCTTTCTTTCCATTTCCCCTCAGCTCCTCAAGAAATTCTGCTTCCTGAAAACTGTAAGGAATTCTCCTTTACAGTCTTACATAACCCAATGTATTCAACCATCTCTTCTTCACCCATCTTCTCTTTTCTGTCATGTTTTTCATTTTGTTAGATATTTGGCTCATTCACTCATATATTATCTACTCTGATACTTTATATTTTCCACCACTACTTTGATTGTGATTTTCTTAGAAATTTACAGAGTTTACATGCAATCATGGCACACAACTCCCACTGATTTTAGTAACTCACATTGACTTTAATGTGAGTTTTGTGGCTAACTCCCTGGAAACTCAGAAAATACAGGGTCTAGTGGGTATAATCTGAGTTTAGAATCACTTATTTAGAAGAATAAGCTTTTAAAAGCTTTTTCTGGTATTGTGGTCTTGCATTATTTCAAATTTTAATAGCTGAGGGACCAAAGAAGGCATTTTCACATAAATTAGAGTATTTAAGGTCTACATGTCAAGATTCAGAACAAATTAGGAAAGATTAGTCATTTCCCCCTGAGTCACAGTCAAATTTTGCCCTTGCTTTTATCATTGCAGTCTATGGTGGTCTTTTCTTGTCTATTGCAGATGAAAATGCAACTTGAATAATGAATGAGTCTATGATCAAAAATATGCAAATCTTGTTCTTCATTTCAGTATTTGGACATATCAACTTCAATTTCCTAAATCCTCTCTTCTAACTCAAGCTATTAATGATGCTAAGACAATTATCTAACTCTACCAGACTCTCTATTGTTCATTCAGCAGAAACCCCTATTTTTACAAGAATGTAAAACTGTTTCTGTAATATTTCATATATTTCCTTTTTCTTTCAGTTTTTCTGTGTCTTAAGGAGTAGCCAGGCTTTCAACAGCTACAAGACAAGGAAGCTTTGTCTGAAAGAGTAACATATTCTTACACACCATCTGATATAACTAAGAAAAACAGGTGAGCTTTCAGATTCACAATCCCTTCATCTACATTTTAATCTTGTGTTCTTTTCAACAGGACTAAAATCTGTTATTCTTTGGTCATTTAAAAAATATTTTTTTCCTCCTTCTTCATGTAATTCTAAAGGCAGGTGCTCCAAACCCTGTATACTTGTGTCCCCACTTTTCATTCCTGACATCAAGCCAATTCTCACATAGCTACAATCTCTAGTACAATTGATGACAGCAGGTTTTCACTGTTTGTTATATTTGCTTTTAAAATAAACCCAGCAGTTTATAAAACAAAAACCTGAACATTAGAAATACCTTCTGTAAATCAGAACATGAAGTCTTTATTCAAGGCCAAACTGTGATTATCCTTTATGAAATTTCAAGGGGAAAAAAAAAGAAAAAGGAAGTATTTTAAATCATATATATATTGGCAGCCAACTGCTGCTGTAGTCTGGAACACTTCCAGTGATCAAGGAGCTGGCAGAGTCCTGAGTCACCGTCTCAGACCAGTAAGGAACCTGGCCATGGAGAAGATATTTCAGATTCCAAAATAGCCAGAGCACCTTAAAGCAAAAAACTTTTTGTATCCTGTGTTTCAGAGAGGTATCCTGCAGTATCACTTACTGTAAGCAAACAACATTCACTGTTTATTGTTGCCTCTTTGTCAAACAAGCTTTGATTGGAGACAGGGTCACTCTATCTCCCTGCATACAAAATGACTTGCAGCCACAATGGCTGGTGTGATCTACATCTGTCTGATATTCAAACTATTGCAAGCTTTTTTCTTTTCCCACTCTTTTTTTACTGAGGAGACATTTATTCCATGTGAAAGAAAGTTTTATATTTAAGTGGATAGTATTTATCCAGCAATAAAAGTCTTGGACATTGAAAAAAGAGCATTTGCCAAAATTATTCATTTCCAAAAATGTGGTGTTTAATTACATGAAGGCCAAAGGCTGCACATGAACCAAATTTAAATAAATCTTTAAAAATCAAGCTGTGCAAGTACAAAATTTTAAAATGAAAAAAAAAAAAAAAAAAAGAGAAAAGAAAGAAAGAAAAAAGAGAGTAAAACCCCCAAACCTGTAGCCGTGAAAAACAGGCTAGCTGCATGATTTATTATCATCCTGCCACCCATTCACACTATATCAAATTTTACCTCTGAGTCTTGAAAATTGTTCAAGTCAGCTAAGTTTTCATTGGAGGTTTGCCTGGAGCCTTTTTCAGGATCAAGGTCTGCCTCACCAGGTGTCCTACCAACATGAATTACTGTAGTTCAAAGTATAATTCTAATACAAATTAATCACAGCACGTACTCAAATATTTATCAAAATGTTTCTCAACCTGGTAATTTCACACTACAGAATTTTGAGATATGAAATAGATTAAATATTTTACCCTAGAAGCAGCTTCCAGTCCTTTTGACTCTTGAAATGCAGGATTTAATATTGTTACTAAATGGTGACCATTCATCTGCTGAGTGAATCTCACATGATGAGAGAGCTTTCTGCATTACAAATGTATGGAAAGTTCTATCTCAGAATTCAATTACAAATATCAATACTTGCTATTCAGAGCAACAGCTCTAAAATAAAGCTCTTTAATTTCAGATTATAATTGAAAATACAACCAAATAACTGTATATTGTATTGCTTTTGACACCACTGACAAATACAGGAACTAATCCTCTACCTGCTACTCACATTATCACTAATGCAAGTAATCCCATTCAAATTAAGAACGTGTAAACAAAAATTATTCATGTAAGTAAAAATTACAAGATAGGGTGGATAAATCCCCTGAAATTGAATGATACAATCCATTTATTTAGTTTCTTTCTCTAAGGTATGTGGTTTCACATGCCCAGTCGAAGCTAAAATTACAACTGAGACTACAAAAGCTTAAATAACAGATGCTGCGCAAGGTGCAGTCAGCAGAGCTGATACAGCTGTTGATCTCAGGAAAAAGCAGCTCCCAGGATCTCCCTGCATTTCTCAGTTCATGTTCTCCCACGTGCTCATAGTCTAGGAGGCTCCTGACTCAAGCAGAGGGCTCAACCTTATGAGTTGCTACATAAGAAGACACAGTGTCCTGCCATGACAGTCTCATTAGAGGAAGTGAGAAAGAAACAAATACAGGCAAGATTGTACTTAGAATTGGTTCCTGTAATCTCCTGCCTCAGTTTTAGATCCTCAGCTCACCACTACTCAGTCATAGCACAGATGACTTACCAAGAAACGGCATTATAATTAAAATGATAACATCAAAGGAGCATTTGAGTAAGAAAAGGTTTTTAAAGTCAAGTCCATTCTCATTAAAAAGGGCTGAATAAAAATTCCATAGATAAAATCAGTTAGATTTAGACTACAGTTGTTCAAGCTACCTGATACCTTCAAATATTAAAATCTTCTCATACACAAGTCCACAAGGAGTACCAGACTATTCTAACCATACTTCTGCCACATAGCTGATCCAATGGAGACAGGAATACACTTCTCAGTGAATATTCCACCATTTCCAGCACCCTGAGCCATCAGTCATACTTCAATCTGCTTCTGTTGCAGCTGGACTTCTTGCCAGCTGTTATTAACAGTCCAGTACATGAAATTGTCAGTCCTTCAAATGGCAAAGTAAAGGCAATTAGTTTGTAAGGTTAAAAGCAGAGTTTTGTGGAGGGACATCCTATTTTTACACAATTTATTTAAAAAACAAGCAAGCCGTATTTAGATTGAGCATGAGTCTTCTGTGCAAGAATAATAGTCACATTTCACCAAAAATTGACTAAGTCTATTTTGTAAATGAAGGACTCCCTAAGGACACATTAACAAGAGAGACCATAGCAATCTATCATTTCAACGATCCCTGAACAACAGGATCTGTAAGTAATTTTGATAGAACAGATTGTGACAGCTTCATAGGAATTACTGCAAGTAGAATAGGCAAAAATCTACAGAATAAAAGGAATAGAAATAGGATGTAGGTTGTTCTGTCAATTCACATATGATCAAGCATTGAAGGCAGCCTAGCTAAAACAAGTATTTTCCTCACTAGAATAAGATGACAGGGATAGTACAGGAGTGCCTGAAGTGTCATGTGAGAGCTAACCATAATGAGAAAATCAAATAGATTTTGTGTTCCTAAAAATATATATATAAATAAATAAAAATTATTTCTTTTCATGTTTCAGTTAAAGCAAAACTTAGCATTGTATTTTGCATCATATATAAAAACATTATACATATAGATCTCTATATCTATCTTTCTATCTCTTAGCTTGACTGGCCTCCCAGTCAACCTAACAGTCCCATGAGCAAACTGTAAGAACAGAAAAACCTGGATCTAGTTCTTACAAGAAGTTAAGGCCAAATTATTAATGCATGACAGAGTCTGCTACAGGTAGAAGCAAGTGTGCTGGCATTATTTCAGTTATAAATCTTTTACTTCACCTCCTTCATTTGTCCTTGTATATCACCTTATATGGAGATAGTCACAAGAAATTTGACAAGTAGGGCAATGCTTGAAAACTGCACTACCCTTTTCTTTGCAGAACAATTCCGTTTTTTTTCCATTTTATGGAACTCTCGAACAAGACACTTAAAATTAAATGCTTCGAAGAGAGTGAGAACATACGGCAAAATACAACCATGTCATCTCAACTTCTCTGCAAAAGAACTAAGAAGTTGCTGTCTATGAATTAGAATTTATCTGCTTGCCCATAGCTGTGAATAGTCAGAAAAGAGATATTTTAGAGTAGTTCAGAATTGCTTGTCCACATTACATTGGCCTTTCATGCCAACACTTTTACTACTCACATAAGTCTATCTTGTCAATAGGGAAATGTTTACAATTTATCAATTTTGCATCAATAGGAAGAAAAACCAGAAAGTTTAAAAAGACAAACTGAAAGGAACAAAAGGTAGTCAATGCCCTAGCAAAAGGACAGTTTTTTCCTTACAATATGCCACCTAAAATTTAGCACCTTGATGTTAAATGAATCCTTTATTTATATTCTCTCTCTTCTCTTCAGGGATTTCTCCATGTAAAAAGAAGGAAAAGCAATTCAGATTGATACACATCATTTCATCAGTACCTCATTGCACTTCACAAAAGCCACTAATGACCCTTCCTCTCCCCTCTATAAAGCTCAGTGGGAGTTTTGCCACAATGTTCATGGGAGTTAGAGGTATCTCAATTCCCAGCACTGTTGTGAGAAGTACGAAAATGGTTCACAACTGCAACACATTACTGGAAACTTAGGCCACAAGATGGTGTTCTGAATGCACATTAGAAGCCAAAACAGCAGATCCCAAAACACCTTAATAATGACTGATTCATCTAAATTTTAACACCTCTTTTCCACATTTTTCTGAAACTTTGATGTCTCTTAGTGTTATTATTCACTAACTTCAAACAACTTCTGTAAGTAAAGCACACTAAAAATGAAAAAAGGCATATAACTTTGAAAAATGCGATCATAATAAAATAACATAACACATTGCACATAACAGTTGCCTCTGCAGAAAGAGCTCTATGGGAACGTTACAGCATTTGCATTTACTAACCTGTTGTAATCCAGTGGGCTGTGTTGACTTTTCTTTGCTTGCCTTCCAATATCAGTAAAACTCATCCCTCACGAATAAACTTCTTCACTGAACACTTTTGCTCTCTGACTCCCAAGTGCTGTTTTCTCCAGCTGAGATGAGTAGATGGTGTGAAAAATCTTTAGGGAACAGAAAAGAGTGAGACATCAAAGCTGCTACAAAGCTCTTTCATCAATAAAATGTTTAATTTTGGCTACTTCAGCAAAAGTGCCTTTGGTAACTATCAGTGGCTTCATTCACTCGTGTCACTAACACTGTAAGATGTTTCTGAGTTTTTTACTGAAGAAATAGATGGGCTAAAAAATGCAGATTTTGACAACTGAAAAGTAACTTCAAAAACTGTTTAGGCTGGCTAAAACTTTTTTACTTCCATAAATCCTGTTTCTAAAGGAGCACTAGTCTTGCCAACTTCTGGTATCTTCCATTGTATGAAGCCTAGAGCAAATCAGGAATTTGAGGGTATTTGAAATCACACATTTGTCCCCTATTTGCCCCCTTCAGAGTGCCATCTCTGAGAATTCCTCCCGTCCCCATCCCTGGGATTTCAGGTGGGAAATTTCAATAAATCAGTTGTTCTTCACTTCCCTTTCTTCCATTAAGCCTACAAAACTCATTTTCCTAATTCAGGCAATGCCCAACACATTTAAAACATGTAAATCTAATTGTAAAAAATACAAAAAACAAAAAAGGTGAATGCTATAGAATGCAAACCTGACAGGGTAGTGACCTTATCCTGAAGAGAGGGTTACTTGGCACCAGGTCCCAAACTAAGTGCAGACATGAAAGTGAGACTACAACAGTTAGGATCCAACTCAAGAATTTAAGTCTTCAGTGCAACACTTCACTGAAATTGCAACTGCATTTAATTTCAAGATACAAGTTCTTCTGCTCTCTGCTTCAGGGCAGCCAAATGCAACTCAGCTTTGATCCAAAAACTTTATATTGTCACAGCATATATAAGCTGAGGAGACAAAGGACTAAAACAGCTGCAGAGCTTTTGGTCTGAAGCATTCTGTGCAGAGCTCAGAACCTGTGGCAGTTAAAATCAGTCTGCACAGTGAGAGACAGCTTGATTCATGTGCATATAGTTAAATGTCCTTTCCAGGTAACTTTGAAACCAGTTCTACTGTTCTAAAGCCACTTTTTTAAACAGCCACAATATGATAATGGGATAATTTTCGTTAATTGAATTTCAACTACTGCAAACAAAGCATTTTGAAAAGCAGAGTCTTTCTCCCCAAAAACTGCTAATTTCAGCCAGAACATTCTAGTTTTCCTTGTCTCAAGTGAACATACACATTATTTTTTTGACAATTAATGCATCATAGGCTGCACTATGTTACTAAGTCCACTTCTTTTTTAAAAATACAAGAGATAAAATTGTATTTAATTGTGTATACAGCTTAAATACATTATCCCAGTACACAGCAACATTCCAGAAATTTTATTAAACAGAAAATACTGGTGCAGAAGAAATGTTCCACTGGGTAACAGCTGCTGCCTTTTCTAGGGTTCCAAGTAATTATTGTCTTTTAAATATAAAAAATGTTCTTAAAACTTTTGAATGCCTACATTTTGCTGGACATTTTCTGTTCCTTCTTCTAGGTCTCTTTTAAAAATCTCTGCATAAGCTCATTTGAATTTCTAAAGATACATATAATTATACTCACAAGTTTGAAATCTCGGTACTTCTTTATTTCTAAACATAAGATTCCAGTTAATCATATAACTGTACAATATCAGCCTGTGATATTGAAGATGTCCTGTAAAAACAAATAAACAAACAATAAAAAACAAAAAACCCAAGCAAACAAAAAACTACAAAAAAAAACCAACCAACCAACAAACCAACCAACCAGAGTAAAAATTGTTTTGCTTTTCAGTCCTTGATGCATGATAATTAATACACATTTTGTTCTAGAAATGCATGAAATACAGAAAAACTTGAAAGTTTTGACAGACAAACTGAGCAGAGATGCATGTGCATCAGTATAACAGGGCACATAGTGGTATCAAGATGATCTATGGTAGAGTAAGCTGAATGAAGGAAAAATTTCTAGAGCAGAAAGGGAGGCAGAAGTAGCAGCTTTGGGGGGTTTAAAGAGAATCTCTTGTATGAATAAAATCCCATTGATTAGCATCAATCTGCAAGTATTTTCTATCATTCTGAAAATTTTCATTCTTCTTCTTTTTCCAAATAAATGAAAAATACCAAAAAATACCAAGGAAAATAACCCAAAACCCAAACCAACCAACTAAAAACCAATGAAAGAAAAATAAAAAAAAGAAGAAAATATTTCTTTTTAAGAAAATAATATTTTAAAAAAACAGAAGAAATACTCAATAACAAATGTTCTGAGTTTCTTTCTTTTATTTTTCTTTTATTTCTTCCCAGGTAAAATCCTTTGCTGATGTTGAGCAAAAGTTAAGACAGGTTCAAAGTTTGTAAGGTTTCTTTTTATGATGAGTACACTATGAGCAGTAAAAAACATCATCCTACCCTTAGAGCTTTCTTTTCCTCAACATTTTGCAAGATGTAGTAAATATTTACATCCTCATGCTTCACTCTACTCCCCTGTATAATGATATGCTGCCATACCTACACTGTCTTTATCTAACGTCTGATTCATTAATGATTGTAAGGAACACTGTGGAGCTCACTTAAAAGCATAATATCAGAAACAGCTTTTGCAAGGAGCATCATAAATGAAGTGTCATTATAATAAAATTCAACTTTCCTATAAGAAAGGGTACAATTACATTCATATGTATTTCCTACACCCTAGAAAGGATGATATTGAAAGTTTCTAATCAACAAAAATGCACTGATATCCACGTTTAAGTACAAAAGGGATCATTCAGTAATGATTCTATTTTTAACATCTCATATTTGTGAACGGGAAGCCAAGTACAAGAACAGGTTTAAGCTGATCCTTACCAGACACCAGGCCACTAAGCGTTACAGTCTGCATCTCTGCTTTGTTCCTGCTCTCCTATGCCAAGGTGCAACAGAGAGGCCTAGCTCCAGGTGATTCCATGTGCCATATGTGCTGCATTTCCTGCACACACTAGGAGTTGGGAACAGTATTTCCAGTTTTACAGCTAGTCTGTTTTTCTTGCTTTTTGCCATTTTAAGCCTGCCAGCTCCTGTTATTTACGCATTTTATTTAATGTATGATTTTCTTTTTTTTCCCCAAATACCAAGGACAACTAAAAACATACAACAGACAGGCGCAGCAGGGAAAATGGAAGTATGTGCTCAAAGACATGCAGCCAAATTCAGCCCTTTGGAGAATCTGCTCACAGAAGCATGAAATTTTCACAGATGTCTGAATAGTGCAAGGATAGCATGACTGACATGTTCTGCTGTCTTTGCTATCCAGAATATTTTTGTTGATGGCTCTACATGTGGGAGGGGCTCCCCTTTCACAGCGTTTGAAAATACAAACCCACATAGCCATTTCCAAAAGAGGAAGACATACTAAAATTGCTGACCCACATGCCAAGCCATAGCCTCTCTGAGTGGTCCTACTGGCTTTGAAGGGGCCATTCATATGGAAAGTTACGCTATTTAACATGGGCTCAGTTGTTTGGCCAGATTTTAGGACCTATGCCAGCTTTGCTAAAGCACCTCAAACTGATTAACAGCTCTGCCGTGGAGGGGCAACAACAAACACAGGAGACAGAGATGCTGTGGGTCATGCTGCAGCTGTGCCCCAGAGAGCTCCAGCAGCAGTGATGCTGACATGGGAAGAAAAAGAACAGGGAGACGACCATCCACGCAACAGTTTTGGGGCTATTGTTAGAGCTGCCATGCAGCACATCTCTACTAGAAAAACACCCTAATGCAAAGGGTAGTTCCTCGTACATAGACTCCTCATGGAGCAAGCATACTCACCCAGGTTAGCAGAGGCAGTAAGATGGCAATCACTGGCAGTAATTGTCCTCCTTCCAATTGGCATTTGAAGTGATGATAGTTTAAACACTGCCAGGAACAATAGAACAATAAGATAAATCCAACGCTACAAACTAATCAATTCTCAGATTAGTGTAGAAATTAAAAGTCTACAAAAGCAACAAGCATTAGTAAACATTTTTCATTTATTACAAATACTATGACCGAGATTTTGCCCTCTCCAAACACCTCTATCTTTAAAAACAAACAAACAAACAAACAAAAAACCCCAAACATTTTAAAATAAATTCCATACATAAATCTATTTTTAGCAACAGCGTCTACAAAAATAGGGCTCAGAGTCAACAGTGTTAATCCAAGAAATACTACTTGCAACAAAACAATATACTTAACATCACAATCCTATTTCTATGTTATGGTCAGAAACACTGTTTTCTGACAACATTCGTATAATGAAATGACAGTGAATTTTCCGTTTAATACAAGGGTTGATTCTCATCTCACAAGAATTGATGGCAAATTTGCTGACTGAGGTTTGAAAGCAATCACACTCTATTTATAATCTAACATATATAACATACTAAGTTTGGGGTGTGGAGAGGGTCAGTGTGTTTGTTATCATTTTGTGTTCTTTTTTTCCCCACGGGAAAAAGATCTGGTAGCATACATCTGTTTCACAGTAAAAACGAGGTGCTAATATTATCCAGTAATTCAGCTGTTTCCCAGCCTTTGGGCAAACTTTGGTGAAGAGAGAAGACTCCCTGTTTTCATACTTGTTAATCTGCCAGTTTCCTCTTCAGGAATTTACATGAGAATATGTTCGTTTTCATGCAAGTTAAAGTCTGGTGGGTTTTTTTTCAAATAGCTTACCAGAGTAATAACTATCATCTGGCTGTAAAGCTACACCCTGCACTACGAGTCGGTGCTGAATGTCTGCTTAGTAAAGAAAATATGGTAAGCCAATATCATAATTGCACAAAATGGAATCCAGAAACAATTCCAGACAGTTACACAGAATGCTGATCACCGGGGGAAAAACAAAATCTTTCAAAATAGTATAATAAAACCTCACAGCAACGCTAGAAAAAAATATAAACTTATAAATAAACTAAAAACCAATTACTTCATGCGCTGAACTCAGTTACCCCTAAAAGATGAGAAGGAGCTTTCTTGTTATAGAAACCTACACTGAGGTAGAAAATACACTTTCTGAAATGCCAGAAGAAACCCAGAAAATGAATGGGATTTCTTCTGGGAGACTTTTTGAATTATCAAGGTAGAAACTCAGTAGGAAGCTTTTTAACATGCCAGTTTTATCAATTTTATCTGCCTTTGGAGTGAAATTGGCTGCCTTGATTTCAGCCACTCCTGATTCTCCTTTTGCCAGGTACCAGTCATTCTTTCAGTGTGTCAGCACAGGTCAGAAGATGAAGATATGCTTACATTCACTATTCCCACACTTGCAGTTCAGAACAGGCTAAGGGAATGCAACATTTGTCCTGCCAGGGCGCTGGAAAAGGGCCTTTATATAAATGAAATGCAAGTCTTCAAGTTATGGCCTAGGGGAGACTTAAATAGTGCCGACACCTTTCAGCTACCCTCCGTGTGAATCCTCAAACCCGGGACTGAACTCCCAATGTCTTGTCCCAGCACGCAGAGGGTTCAGTGCTAACCCTGGAGCTCGCTGCCTGAGAAGACAGCTGTTTCAAGATCCTAGTCAAGAGCTGGAAGTCACTCTGACACAGTGATAGATCCTGAAAGCCAAAGGTTCACTCTTTCAGCTGAATGGATGAAAATCCCTTCTTGAAACCAGGACTACAGGTAGCCTAAGACATTTCTCTCTCTTAAAGAAAAAGTGAAGCTTGTGAAATATATTCTGGGATACCCAGAGTTAATTGTCCCACAAGAAATTCTAACACTGTTCAGAGATGATCTACGCAGTTCAAAATACAATGTAATATGCTCCTCCTAAAAGAAGTTGTCAGTATGTGGTAGGTTTTTATTACAATTGCTCACGATAAAACTATATATATATATATATATATATATATATATATATAAAACACTATTTAATTACTAGCATGAAAATGATTCTAGCATAAAGAAAGAAGGTGAAATGAGACCTCTCTGCCGTTTCAACTGTTAATGCACTTGTGCACATAAAAATACAGTGTTTTCTCATATGCATTTTTAATGATGCATTGCATTTCTTAGATCTGTGGGATGTAATTCCTCTGTTGATATCCTTGACATCATATGATGTAATGCCTAAAGCAATATATGACCACAATATATAATTTAAATAAATCTAGACTTCTTAGGATATTGGTCAAGAAGAGATTTGTGATTTTGTGCTCAACCTGACAGTCCATTAAGTGGATGCCTAAGTGCTCAACTTCTAAAATACACTGTCTTTCCAAAGAAATTTCATGTTAAACTTCTAAGATAAGACAACTATTTCCAAAATGCTGAATTAACATTTCTACAATGCTGTGTGTAATCTGGAACTTTACATTTTTTAACCAGAAAACCAAACTTCAAAACATCCATTCTTCAGGTACTGTAATAAAGTAATTGTCAAAATAAGTAATATACACAGAACATAATGACAGAAAACCAAGTACTTTTAACAGACAGTGTCAGGTTTTCAGTAAAATAGAGCCCAAGTCAGAGTTTGTGACAAAGAGGTATTTTTAACATGCATCTTAGAATGTACAAACTGTAAGTATATATGGCTATTCAATATTTATATGCACTATCAAAGAAGCAACTGAACATACTGTGAATTTTCTTCATCCTGACTGAAAACTCTCGTACCAGGACAACTACATCCACTGGGAAAGCAGCATTATTTGGAAAGAGGCCAGATCAGACAGATGGCAGAGAAAAGGGAATCAGTGAAATGCTCAGTGTTGAAAAGTTTCAGTAGCAACATAATGTGCTAAACGACAAAGAAATTGGTCATTCTCTTCATCTTCTGATATTACTAAAACCAAACAAAGGTATAGCATAAGCAAAACATTTTTCTAAAATAAATCTCAATATCATTATCAATATCAACATAAATAAATATAAATATAATCATCTGTGGTTTTGAGAAAATCATCTGAAATAATCAGTGAAATAAGGTATCAAACAGTAAATTTTTCTCTATACGTGTAATACAAAACATATTCCTGTGTTTTCCAAACAGTGTGCAGTGTATAAGAAAACCCACACCACAAATTAGCTTCCTTAATTTTTAACATTAGTTTTTGAAACTAGGTTAATTTGATTCTTATTATTTTTATGAATTACATGACTACCAGTAAGTTTCAAATTCATAACTTTGATAAAAACACGACAGACTTAGTTCAGCTGTACGATCAATAGGCTATGCCCTTCAAGCCACTGCTCTTTATTTGACGTAGTGCTGCTCACAAAAACCCAAGACAGACACAATCTACTTTCATTTTTCATGCACTGAGCTTAGGGATGCCCAGTGCAACACCCAAAATAAAGATTTTACCAGATCTAATTAAGCTATTAAACAAATACTCAAGCAGATCTGCTTCTGTTTCAAACAACACACAAAATGTTGATGTGGCACCATCATCCAACCATTGTTACTCCCCACTTGAGTAACTCTGGAAGGTTGATAATATGGGAATGAACCTTACTACTACAACTGCATCCATAGTGGTCATGGAGATAGGTGGCAGTGAAGAATGCAACAAGCACCTGCTGACACACTGGGGGCAATCCTGGTGAGCTACAGGGAAACCAGTTATCCTTTGCAGATCCCCTGAGCAGTTCAAGGAAAATATTTCAGATAGTCACACTATTAGGGGTCCTGTAAATATTTCTGTGTTAAACACAAGTCATGTATCTGTGCATACTCTCTGTATCTGCTGCTATCCAGCTCAAAGACATGGACAATGGGGATCCCACTGTGCCAGTCATCATGCTATATAACTATTTTCATTTGTGCTGCCACAAATACAGAATTAAAAATAAAAGTGGTACCTCTGGTATGAAATCTAGCTTTTGTTGTCAAGATTATTTCCTTGCCCAGTGACATAAAAGTGATCAGTATGCCATTATGTGGATAAAACAATTAAAAAGTTTCTCAGAACTAACTCTGTCATCTTGGACAGCAAAATTACTGCTGCAAGGAGCCACCAGCACATTTGTTTTCATTATAATCAAATCAAAATGATAATTTGACAGGGATTTTTTTGTTCAACTCATGACAATTTATCCATGTCAGTATTTATTATCTTACTGTCATGAAAGCTCCTATGCAGATTGCCACTTCATTATCCTTACATGAGTTTAAAGCAGTAGTTTTCCTGATCAGAAGTGCCAAGCAGTTTATCATTTTTTACTTGCCAAAAATTATTTTGCAATAGGTCACTGGGATTTTCTCTTAGAAAGAAATCTGTACTGAATGTTTTCTTAAAATATTAGACAGCAAATGCCTCTAATGGATTAATACAGTTCATTGGAGTACAGTGCTAAGATACGTTTAATTGCTATTGTTTCAATTAAACACACCTTGGAATAAAAAATTTGGCTAGTTGTAATGAAAACAACTATTAATTCTTAACCATATTTTCTATTTAACACCTCTGTAAATTCTCAGTAGTAATCTCTTTTGTCCAGTTCTAAGAATATAATCCGAAAAAAAAGTGGATTTATTATTAGTAAAACCCCAAGATTAATAAGTGCTGAGTCTCAGCAAAAATCTGAACATTTTACATACTATTCTGGAAAAGTGACAAAGGGACAAAAAAATTTACCAACAAGGCTATAGCCATGTAACAAAATACAGAAGACTACTTTAGTGATGAGTATTTCATTTACAAGGGAATTGGATTTCTGGCTGCAGTTTGTTCCTTTAATGTTAAGATATTCTTTCTGTAGAAAGCCTTCTTATATTCTCTGTAGGACATTTTCCTAACCATCACCAACCCTCAATATGTTCATCTTTGTATGACACTGGTATGTACTTTCTAAACTTGTTTCTCTCTCTTCTGTCTGAATTTTTTCTGAGGTACACCATCTGAGTTGACCTCAACAGTCAGCAACACCCTTCTTGATTCATCCATCTTTCCTGACTGGGATTTAACACTTCATTTTATGTCTAACACTACCTGCCTTTGCAGGGACTCTATGGATAAATTCCAGTGATTATGCCCTCCAGTTTGACAGCTTTCTGTCAAGTGTTTTGTTTCTTTGTACTCCTCTGTCTGCATCTGAAGTGTCTCATCTTACACCTACACTGCAACTTCTCTGGGACTCTGTCTTTGGTTAGTGTTTCCCCCAGCCCCAGATATTGCCTCTTTTGACTTGAAAAATAAATCCCTGTAGTGTACACATGCCAACACAAAGTACTCCAGTTCCCTAACATGTGCATATTTCAGTATTCTCATCCTTTCTCTGACAACTCTCTCTGGATCACTAGCTGAATATCATTGTGGCTGAAATAGAGCTGTTACTATCCTCACCCTTCTCTCTCTCCCTCCAAGTTAACCTTGCACAAGGTGTCCTGTCACAATACAGCCATCCTGCCAATTCCTCAAACACATAATTCAGGTATCTTCAATTTAGATTTCTCCATGGGTCCTCTCCTAATTGCTCTATACAATAATTAGAGAGCCTTGCTGCTTAGTGCATGAGAAAAAGTTTTTCCCAACCATACAGATAAAAATCTCCTCCAAGCTCTTATCATCTTGGTTTCTTCAAATTCTGCCAAATGCAATCCTTTTGGATGGTCAAATAGTAACATATATATTCTAGCTACACTGCTCTTCATGCTCAGCAGGAGATTTTTAGAAATAATTGTGCAGGACCATGTTATCTTCAAATCCTTCCTTCAGACTTTTTTTTTGTCTGTTTTTTTGGGGTTGCTTGTTTGTTTGTTTGTTTACCACTGTGTTAGTTAAATGCTGAGAAAACTGCTGTGCTATGCTCCCAGATCTGCAATTCCATTGGGTTTTCTGCCTCCTGGTTACACCTACCCTGCAAGATCTTTGGAGCAGTGCCAGCTTCTTGTGTTTGTACAGTGCCACCCAGCAAAGCCTGTTTTATGACTAGGACTTCTGGAGGACTTCAACCAGTACTGCAAACCACAGCAAAGCATCACTGTGGTAAAAGCAGCTGTCTGTCAGCATAACTCTCCTTGCTCCAGAAGGGAAACCCCAGCACCCTTCTTCCCACCCTTGTCTGCTGCAGCTTCTCTTAACAAAACAGGTCTGCTTGACTTGGAGGCAGCTTTTGCAAGGGACACATCAGTATCTCACCCTTTGAAGCTTGTCTAGCAACCAACCAGCTCCTTCTTCCTCATCTGAGAAAGAACAAGATAAAGCTTTAAGAGACAGAGCAAATAAAAACTGTCAAAACAAGCAGGGTTAGATCCAGAAGCTATTATGTTTAAAGGAAATGATATATATACTGTAAAGGACTTTGACAAAAGTCCCCTGTTAGAAAGAAAAACAGGCTGAAATTGGCCAAGTCATCTCAGTAAGAGGCAGAGCTCTCTTCCAGTCCCACCACTCGGTTATCCAGCCATTCCCAGCCACCTGCTGGTAGTTCACACTCCCTCTCCAGGCTGACTTCCTGTAAAACTAATATAGTCCAGCTGTTCTGCAGTCCCAGGCCTTAACCCTTGCTTCCCCTTACTGAATACTCACTGTCTTCCTCTACATTCTTGTTTTTCCAAAGGAATTTTGTGTCATGGTCTTTATGTAATTCTGTGATGAGGCCTGAGAGGAAAGGTGAATTGTTTAGATTGCAGAGTAAAATAAACAAATAAATAAGTCCCAAATTTGGATCTTCTTCCTTTGAACTCAAACATGGGAATTCTGGAGAGGTAAATAAGATAAAAATAACGTCTCTTCTGGGCCTGAATATTTCGCAATCACTTGGTATTTTAATTCTAATGAGACCATAAAATAAATTATAAACAGGCCTTAAGAATTTCCCTTTCAAATTTATATCTCAGGAATGAAATTATTCCTTTCCACCCAAGTTTTATATATATACTCTATCCATATTTTTCATATATATATAGAGAGAGAGATAAACATCCTTATTTTAGTTCTGTAGGAAAACTGCTGCTTTGGTAAATGTACAAAAAAGCATTAGTATTGTTGCTATGCGTTACAGGTCATCAGGAGACCAAAGTCATGGAAAAAACCCTACAGTTTCTTTATAAAAACAAAAGAAATCCTTATTTTGATTTCACTACATTAAACAAAAAAGTATGAGAATTTCATATGTGTCTTCTTGTCATACTCATAACCAGACACTATCAAGAATGAGTACTTGTTCTTCAAATCCATCTGTGGTTCCCTCCTATTAGGGGAAGGGTAAATAAATTCTTGCTGCCATTAATTCTTCAAGAAGGTTTCTTTACTTTGCTGCTTTTCAAAATGTATTTTCACATCCTCAGGTACTGTGTGTGGTTAGCCATTGTAACTGTTTCAGTTCAAGTGTAATCTGCCAGTAAATCAAACACAGCAACATAATTTAGATTCTAAAATGGGAATCTGGGAGATGATGAGGGTAAAATAGTCACACCTCTGAAAAACCTCTCTGCAGTAGGAGCTCTACAATGACTGTACAGACATGAGGATAACATGGTAGCATGCATTTAAACCCACCTTGCACTCCAGCTGTTCACATATGAAGAGTCAATTCACAGTCTGCATGTTGTGTCTGTTTTGTGACAGGACACATTACAATGTCCTTAGCTGATATACCTTATTGCAGGACCAAGGTACTCTTAAATGCTTACACATGGAAAGAAGCAGTTGGGGCTGCAGTGAAAATATCCATGAGAAAGGACTGACTTGCATCTTTCTGGATTATTTACGTAAGGCAAACCAGCTGTTAAGAGGAGAAAGCTGAGTCAGTGCTCTCTATAAGGACTTAAGACATTTTGAGAAAAAGCCTCATTTATTAAAAACAACAAGGTTTTGGTGATCATTAGACAGCCTAACATGAGTTTAAAGTGCACCTAGGCCTACATCTGAACTTTCATGTAGTTGAGAGTCCTTTTCAATCAATAAAGTAAAAAAGACTGGAATAACAGTTTTTACTACAGAGAACTAAAGCAAAAAAATTCATTCCAATTCTATCTTGTTTTACTTGTATACAGTGATAGATATCTACATTCTCAATCTTTAAAGATATTTTTTAATTATATATTACTTGTAAGGGAATCAGAAACTGTACAGCATGAAAAACAATTAGAGCACTGTATATCTATAGGAAGTACCTCAACAGCTAGATATAGAGAAAGAAGAAAAAAATGGATTACCCTAAAGCATGCAGAAATTGGTTCAGAAATGTTTCAAAATTTTGCAATTAAATTCTGAAGGCAAATATGGGAAATTCTATGCAAACAACAAAAAAAGTCCTGTGGATGAGGAGTAATCTTCTCTATTGAGCCTATATCCAGAGGTTTTTCTCTGCCCTTGAGAAAGCTAAACAGTGAGATATGGAATATAATTTAGATGTTTATTTCCAGATCAAATCTAAATTACTCCTTGGTTCCTTTTGCCTTTTGTAATTTGGGGGGTTTAGATCTTGCCTCTTAAGTTTTCTAAATTCCGAGTCCACCTGAAACTTTTCACTATGATATGAGCACCCTGTGAAAAAAGAGAGCCAGTAGTGTCTATTAACCTAGAATACAACTGATTTTCAAGACAGCTAAGATGCCAGTCACAAGAGGATTGGTATATGCTTCATTTTAAGATGCTAAAATTATATATCTGAAGAGTGGAAATTTGGGAAGTATTGATTTTAACTCTGAGTTACAAATCTCTCCAATCTAATTTTGTATTTGACTCTTTAGGGAAACTTTTAGAGAAATGAAATCATGAATTTCCTACTTACACTTCTTTTTATGTAAAGTGGTATGCCAGTAAAATAGCCTTCAATTGCCACACCTCTAAATGACTGCCAAAGGTCCAAGATACGGGAACATAGGGCAAGAGACATAACTTTGTCTATTTTTTTGAGTAACTGGTGACCTTACTCTAACCTGTGTCCACACTGGTGATTATATCCTTCCAATATAATGTACAACAATGACATTTAACAGAGATGCTTTAGCCAGCTCTTGCTAAGCAATGTAACAACTACCAAAAGCAAAAGCCAACCAGTCTTTACAAGCTGCTAAGTAAAGTGTTTAAAAGTATTTAAAAGACACAATCTCTAGGCTAGCTGGAAATTTTTGGAAGATATTTTCTAATTTTTTTCTTACTCAGATAGCTTCACATGGTGATTTGGGCAGCTGCAAGCTGGGGGCATATTTGCTTCATTACATATAATATTTTGTCAGCTGGAGCTGTTTTCTTAACATACAGATGGACACAGAAAACCTTCAAAGACCTTACAAATATATTTTGTTTTAAATGGAAATACCACTCTGGTGTCATTGATAGCCAAGCTAGTTTGTTTCTCTTAACATTCTACACCTTATATGACAATAATCTCAAGGATTTATTTTGCCTGATAAAAATTTTCATTAAGCTTGCAGAGGGCTCTTTCTGTCTTTCCTGCAGATTCAGGTTTAATTGGCCTCTAAGGATAGTAATCTGTTTGAGGGTTCTTTCAGAATCTGTGTTTCTCTGCTTCTTTGCCAAATATTTTTTATTTCATCTAGCAATTTGTTTCTATCAGCCTCTTTTCTCCATTTTTGCTGCCAAAGCTGCTACATTTTTTGTCTCATAATGTAAGCTTTCCCCTCTATCAGTGTTTTGGAAGAAACACCATTTTTAGGTAGCTCCACCTTTTCATTTGAAGTCCTTTATGTTATGTCATAGAAAAAGATTGAGTCTGAAGACTTTTTTCTATTTGCCTCTACTCCAGTAAGTAAATCTCTGTAACAGAAGTGTGGGCTGACCATGCCATTTTACTTCTTTCCAGAAAGGCCAAACTGAGTATGAGGAAGTTGGAACATAATTGAATCTAAGATAGAGACAGGATGAAAAAAATAGAGTATTATATAAGAAATTCAAAATTATAGACCAAAGGACTTTCTTTCTCTTTTTTAATAACCACATAACATTCTTGAAACTTTTTTTCCTTCTTTCTATCAGGGAAGCCTAGGATTCTTGTATAATTTACTTCAAACTGAACTAAGAGTTTTTGTATCCTTCTGTATTTTTTTGATTTTTCATTCTCTTCTATGTGGCTATAGAAGCCTCCATTTCAGCAATATTCTATTTCCATAAAGAGTACTGAATCTATTAATTGCTTGCCACACCTGTAATTCTGCTTTTATAGTTTCAGAAAGAGTCCCATTCTGCAACAGTAATTAGCTGGTAATCTCTGTTAGCTCACAGTTTTTGGGCTGCCTTTGTAGCCAGTACTCCCCTGCTTCTCTGTGCAGCTTTATTTATTTAACAGATTTCCAGCCATAAAGTTTGTAACAGTCAAAAACATACATTTTTTTTCATAGGTGGACACAAATTTCAAATTAATGGCCATTTTATACAGCTGAATACTCAGAGAACCAAGCTTGGCCCAAGGTGGATTCTGATTTTTTCCCAGATGACACTTGCTTTTTCAGTAGAGCAAACCCCAAATTTTGAA
The DNA here is from genome assembly GCA_018697195.1 of Certhia americana. NCBI lineage: Eukaryota > Metazoa > Chordata > Aves > Passeriformes > Certhiidae > Certhia > Certhia americana. The sequence goes on from CM031863.1 coordinate 20,253,598, forward strand.
CCATGACATCCTCAAATATGGTCACAGGTTCATGTCATATTCTGATGCTCAAACGTCTTTTAAAATGGAAAAGAAAACTGCTCCAGAATTTGTTGAAGTTCTGGAACATAACAGCAGAAATTTTATCAAAAGAAGTCTAGTAAAAGTCAATAACGCTTTGTACAATATTTTTATGTGTAAGAACTAAAAATTGCTCAGAAAGGCTAAAACAATATCCTCTTTGTACTTTCTACAACAGGGAGAGAGAAAAAGACAGGACTCTAGAGAGATAAAAGTTAGGAGAAGTAAATAATAGGATAGATATAGAGAAATAAAATATTGAGACAGAGAGATGACTGTCAGAAACAGTGTGCTTCTGATCCAAATGTGGAAGATGGTTCCATTAAAGCAGCTGTCTCAATTAATAAACACCTTGAATAAAATTCTTCATCTCCTAAACATCCAGGGAAACAAGATTCCACCACAATCCTTGAGATCAAATGAAGTAACTGTGTAGATGTTTAAGACTGCCATTAGCATGCCTTCTGTAGTCCTTCTTGTAATGAAAAGAATGAGAGAGAATAGAACTAAGTTTAACAGTTTTATTCAAGTATGTATGCTTACCTGGCTGCAGAGAATCTGGAAAGGATGTACTCCTAAGTACTTGTTTGTAGCTTGTCTTGCACCTTTCCATTTTTCTTCCTAAGCACATACAAAACTTCCATGCTTCAAGAAATAGAGCCCTAAGTTAACAAGCAATAATAAACAACAAAGCCCCACATTACCTCACAATCCTCAAGTACAGTACCTGTTTCTCAGCCTCTTTTTTGAAGTTTTGGGATTGTAAATTCATATTTCATTTGTCTGCTATGCACAAGTCATCTGCACACACTAAATGGAAAAATAAAAAAGTGTGCTGTCAAACAGAAAAAAATAAATGAGAAAAGAGTAGAAAACTTTTGGCCTCTCTGGCGTTTTCCAGTTATGCTACTTCAAGTGTTCCTCAGATTAAGCACAGGTTAAAATATACTCAAAGAGAAATGTCAGTTTAAATTGCAGGGATCACTAATATGTACTGAACACTGCACTTGAAAAACAAATCACATTTTGCATGCACACACCAGTCTTTAAACATTCAGATTGCAAACTGTTTATATTTGACATGCCAAGTGTGTGTGTGGGAAGCTTGGTGTTAATTTTTTAATAACTTAGATAACTATTAATTTTTAAAAAAATTTGTTGTAATCCTTCAAAGCTGTTTACATGCTCTGGTTCTGAAATCTACAATCTTCTCACAGTATTTGGTGCCCAATTTTAAAACTAGTCTGTTTCCAAAGTATGAGAAAAGCCATGAACATTGAGAGAAAATTTAGAGCCCTTACTCAGAATAATAAAAGTGTTACACCTGACTTACTTTTTGTGGCGTAATGCTGAACCGAGCTTTAATGTGGCAATCCTTTTATGACTTTTGTCATAAAACTTACCAAAACAAAAGGATATAACTTGTGTGTAAACAATAAATTATTTATGAACTTGTAAACTTAATTATATATTTTCATAGATGTGAGACTTTTCTCTACTTGTATGGGCTTTATCGCGTGAAATTATATAGATGGGGTAATGCAATCTGGAATAAATTTTGAAACCTTTGCAATGACTGGACAAGAAAGATTCACAAATAGCTTTTTTACCCTAGCACTCACAGATGTAAAGATCCCTTGAAGTGACATCAGGCCAGTTAATTCTGCCCCCTTTTTCACGTGTACAGCATTCAAGAAAAGGGTCCTCAGTTTGTTTTTTCCCACACTCTCTCACTCATAAACAGGACAGAACATAGTTTTGACCTGTTAGCCATTGGAATTTGCCATTTCTACCCCAAAGCTCTCTGACTTCCAGAAACAGACAGGAAACATCTGTTGCTCTTGCTTGGAGAGGCAGGAGGAACAAAGAGGCTTCTAAGAAATTTGGAGAGCTGCAGAAGAGACAAGTATTAAGAGAGGGTGAAAATGAAGGTAGTGAAAAGAAAGTGGAAAGTGGAAGTTCACCTCTCTTACCCTGCTCCTAAGTTTGAGTTGCCATCAGCAAGTCCCCTCCACTAGTGTTCAGTACTTGCACTGTACTGAATGTGAAAACTGTACAATTTGCACATCCTTCATCCTCCTGCATTTGAATATTTTTGTGTGTAAACTCCTTCTTCCTCTGAGGATTTCTTCTGACTTTCGGGGAAGCTGACTAAACACCCCTCACTCCCAAATCCTCAGATGATCCAAATAAAAATTGGTCACAATAAAAGCTAATTAACACCATTGAAAATGAACTATTTTAATTCTTCAGGTAAATTATTGACTGGGGAGGTATTTGATTTTTTAATGAAGATGGTAGAAAAGAAGAACAACAAA
>CM031863.1:20256294-20317058 GCA_018697195.1 Certhia americana
TGCTTAGTTTCTAAGATAGACACAATATCCTACTTCAAATGAAAGGATTCAGCCAAAACGTGGCTCAAGCAGCACAGTTCAAGCTTCAATGCATATCTGTTTTTCTCCATCATAAATCGCCTATAGTAGTGCACATTTCCAGATAAAAGTTTCATTAGTCCTCAAGCAATAGTGCATATTATGGCAAATCTCATTCTTGCATGTGGGCTTTTGCTGGGATTATGGTATATATGACCTAGCAGGAAAATTACAAGATAGAGAGGTGCACAGGTCAATAAAGAACCAAAAGGCAGTAAGGACTGCTATGGAAGCATCATGAATGTCAAAAAGCTTTATGCAGCTCTCCAGCTCTCCTTTTTTTTTTTTTTTTTTTCCCCCTTCCTTTCCTTTTTTGCTTTTTGTTTGATTAATAAACCCACCCACCCCCCCCCCCCAATGACTGCAGTCACACTTGTCTGGATCCCTTACTCCAGAAGGTTTCACTGGAATACCAGGGATTAGCATCCATAAACTATATTAACCCTTACTATTGCGTGTCTCCACAGTGTTCTGCAACCCTACACCAAGTCACTTATCCAACCCATCTGTTCCTACCTCTCCCATCATCCTCACTTTGTCCTCATGTTCACAAGTCTTCCCACCAGCCCACAAGAGCACTCTTCTTACCTGCTTGTTCAGTGTCTGGTACAAGCTGCTTTTTCACCAGGTCATGTACCTCAAGTCTTCTTTTCCACTCCCCCATGCCGCTCTTGAAAAGTATGGCAAAGTGCTGCCATACAGCCCTGTGTCTGTCTGTGTCAACCCCACTGGAACATTGCATGTTTCTTTCAGCAAGGCTACAGCTGAGGTCCCAACAGGAAGCCAATGTTTACAAACTAAGGGGTACAGCTGTGCCAGATTTGCTTGTGCTCAACACCTCTGAAACAGGCAAAGAGTATGATCAGAAATAGCAGGAGCTCAAAGAAGTAGAAGGTCCCAGTGCAGGCTGCAGCCAAGCTAACACTATCATGGCTACTAACCTTGCAGGAGCCATCATTTTTACCACTAAACTTTCCAGCAGTGCCATTTGTAGTAATGGAATCAGAGTCTAATACCTTCTTCTAGAGTGAAGAATGGCTGACAGAATAAAAGACTCCAAAACCACAATGGCAGAAGCAGTAAGATCTTTTTGTATTCTACTACTTTCTCGATGTACTGATAATGATTCATGCAGTGGCCTAGACAGAGGACAGAAATCAATTTCAACAGTAAATGTAGAACAGTCCTATCTAACGTCATCATGATGTCTCCACCGCAGGGTAATCACATGCACAGAATCCCATTGATTTTCCCTGCAAACCTGATGTCTTTTCTTCAGATAGCAACATAATGGAGTAGACTACTCTCCAGTGTTTGTCTGTCAAATCAAAACATGTCCTGATGGAAGAAAAACATCCAGTTAGGAAGCAACTATGATGAAGTAGCCATTTGTGATGTTTGCATATAAATGATAAATAAAATTCTGTAAATGCCTTACATAAAGGAGTAGGTTCCATAGAAACAGGAGGGAGGATTTAAGAATGTGGGTAGGTGTGTTACCCAGCATATGTGAAAGTCAGGAACTCCTTTAGACAATGTAAAATCTTGGTAATATTTTGTCCATGCCTGGTACCCAACTCAACCATCTCTCTGATTGTTCTTTTCTTGTCAGGGGCCACAAGGTTGTTACCTGAACGACCTTTACAGGGTGTATTGGATTATGATACCACATATCAAGTAATTTTTGCTGTTTGAAAATTATTTGCTGTGGTGATCTGTCAGCCTATAATCCTTGTAAAGGTATTGTTATTCAACAAGTTTTGTGGAAAATGCAGTTATATTGCAAGATATACACAGAAACAAATTGTGTTATATCTGTAGGCACACCAGGATCATGACCAAGGAGGAGTAAGAAAAGCGGTTCTCAAGCAACAAACAGTCTTCATCTTGTTTTGGAGCCTTTTCCTGGTGGTGTCCATTTCATGTTGAGCTCAAAATCTGTTGTAACTGAGTCTTCTGACAGAAGAGAATGCATAGCCTGGGAAGGAAGGTGATTTATATAGCATTCTTCTGCCAACTCAGCAATAGTAAGGCTTGAGAAGGGTACCAACTTCTCCAAACAGAGGCTTGTACGGTGTCAGGATGCCAAAGTAAGCTCTGGAATTACAGAGACTCTCTCTTGAGTCAGAAATGGCTTTTTTTTTTCCTTAGTTCCTAGATAAAAGAAGGAATTGTATGTAACATGTCTTCTAAAAAATGCTTCCTTTTGATGCAATCTTTTAGAAGCTAGAGCATAGAACAACCCAATGCCAACCACTAGTACCCCACTGTTGTGGAAAATGGCCACTATTCCTGTTAGCTAAGTCAACAATGTAATCTTCTGCCCTTTTTTACAGTACATGCTCTACACACCTGGTATTAATGGTAGTGGTAAAGATCTGGAGGAAAGACAGACAGGTTGTGAAGAACCACTTGTGACAGGTGACTATTAGCTCCATTTCCTTCATTCCCCAACACTCAGAACAACTTGTGAGGGAACCCATCAGAGCTTTCCTGAAGCTATTGGCAAGGCTTATCTTACGGATTCCAGCTGCTCAAAATGACTAAAACCAAGGCCTGATATTTGTTTTTCAGACAAGCCCAAAAATGTGCTCTGCAGAGTCCTTGCCAGAAGAAAATCTGCATCATCAGACCAGAAATCTGGCTCCCCACAAGTCTTTCAGTGATGATGATATTGCCCTTAGTCATATTGCTCCTTGACCTGGTAAGTAACAATGATTAAAAGCTTTTGTTTACTGCAAGAATCAGTGTTAGCTTTCAACTTGCAAGGATCAAACCATTAGTCCATTCAGTAATGAACACAAAACTGAGATTATAGCAAGTGTATGTTCAGGCCTTGTACTTACTGAGAGTTGAACCACTGAAATTGGTAACACAGGAGGCTCTCAAACTCATGCTCTCTTGCAGACCCAGTTTTAAGGACTTCTTAGTGATTACACAAGACTGCAAGAGATAAAAACCAACCAAGGATCTAAAGGCTACCATACCAAAACACCTACAAGTGAGAAGCCTGACATTAAAGTATGTAAAATGGTACAGACTGTACCAGTAAAAAGCTAGAAGCACATCAAGCAACCATTGTCAGGAACCCATGAAGAACTGGAAAGCATTCTACAAAATGCACACTTTTGTCTGGGTATCACATGAATGCCTGGAGGACCAGAAAAGAAGCCATGAGGTAGTAACAATCCCAGATACACCAAAGATCTTGGGCTCATGAATCTTTGCCCTGGAGATGAGCAGGGAGCTTTCAGAAATTACTGTCCTACAACACAAACACTATGGCTGTGAGCCATTCGGCAGACCGCCCCTAGGCCGCAGGCTTTCCATCAGACTTCCAGAGTTACTTTCTTCCAAAATATCTACCTTCTGAAGCTTAACAACAACGTATCTTTTTATAAAATGTACTACCTAAACACTAATTAAAGTAACCACTTGATAGTGAGCATAAAAGCTCTGAGAAATAAGCAATCTCATCTTCAGCAATGAGACATCAAAACCCTCGATACCAAAACACCTTCAACCACAGATGAACATCAGTGAAAGCGTCATTCCATAAAACTTGTGAAAAGTAGTTTGAATAAGGAAATAGCCCTCTTCCCTCCCACTTAAAATAACGCACTAATACAGCTACTGATGGCAAAGAGATGAGAAACAGAACCGAAGTATTTAGAAATATACTAATATGCTCTGTACAGTAAAACAGCTTTTGAAAACCAAGCCCATTCACCTGCCTAAAGGAAGCGGATTCAGAGTATGTTAATATATTGACAACATCCATGGAACACTGCAAGTCTAAGCAGAACTGTCTTCCCTCAAGCTGCTGCTCTCATCCCAACCAATTTCATCCTTTCATTTTATTAAACAGACAATTAAACTGATGGTGAATTAACTCCTTTTTCTCTGTACCTGTCAATTCCTGTTGCTCTGAATCTTTAAAAGACTTGTATTAATTTTTTTTCCACCTAACTGCAAATGCAGGAAATCTTTCCTACAGGACTTCCAGTTCTCATTTTTCCAGGCTGAACTTTGCCTGGTTTATCCTAAATTACCCTGGTCCTGTCCTCTGCCATTTGATACTCCAAAACTTTAGACTTCACAAATAAAAGCCGTTCACTTTCATTAGAGCATTATATACAACTATTACTCCCTTTAATCTCATAATTCTCACATAGTCACAGCTCCTTATTAATACTCCATGTATTGTGCATGTGTCAGAGGACATAAACGTAACCTATAGGATGTGCATATCCTATATATTCCTACATATTCCTCATGCCCTGCTCAGTATGAGAGCAGAACATCCCCACTACACCAACACAGCACATCTGTGCCCATGCACATACAGAAGGGGGGGCACATAGAGAAGGGGGGTTGTGAATAAGGAGGTGGAAAATTACCACCTCTGTGTCCACAGGAAAAGGAAACACTGTTCCTGCTTCCCACCACCTACTGCAAAATAACAAAACATCTCAGGCTATCAACACGTATTATGAAATTACACCTTGTTAGTTAACAAGAAACACGGTAAACTCAGGTCAAAAGAAAAAAAAAAATAGTGTTTTATTAACTACCACACTGTTATAATACACTTTAAACGTACAATAAGGTAGCCTTTAAATTTGAGGTGGTTTTAAGAATAACAAATGAACAGATTTCCAAATGTTTGTAAATAGGTGAACTGCAGTAATTATTGTTTTACATTTTTTGAAAATGGTATAGCACTTACAGACTGGCTATATAATCTCATTTTGTACATTTTCTATAATTGAAAATATAAACAGTAATTAAAAAATAAAAAGAAAATTCAGCATAATAAAAAACATATATGTTTATCAGTTAAATGTACTGGATACATACAATTTTTAAGGGAAGAAGCAAAAAAGGAAAGATGGCTGATATTTAAATGCAGATTGACTAACCAAAAACTAAACAACAAACAAATAAAAACCTCATAACCCCCTAGTTCACTATGACTATATCCATATGTTTGGGAGTACTGTCAATATGGAAATGATTTTTCTTTTGTATTTGCATATGTTATATTTTACTGGTAATTTACATGATGGCTTTTAAGGCCCTGGCATACAGATGTTTTTTTGGAAAAAGATTTGATAAAAATCACTGCTGAGACGCAATACACCTTATTTTTGGTCCTCCAATGTTCAAAAGAAGGGATATACTTCACTATAACATCTGCCTTACCACCCAAATGCTTCAACCTATACATATTAACTTTTCTTAACATTTTAAGCTTTTTAAACATTGGTTATATTGCCCACCTTGGTTATTGAAAGAATATTAACAAGACATCATTTTGGCAAATTAAATCTTAAACATGGCTTTTCAATAGGATTTAAAAGGTGACTATCCCTAGAGTTCCATGTTAAAATGTAGTTTGCAAAATCTTACAAGAGTAATGCTTAAAATATTGTACATAGTTAACCTAATTAAAATAATTAGCTTCAAAATGACAAGTTGATGAGCTAAGTAAAGCCTACACTATGTAACATTTGCTTGGAAACTTGATTTGTCAGTTATGCATAATAAAAATTCCAGTCATCAAGAAAATTACAAAATTTCTTTTATCATAATGTGATTTCTTTTCACCCATCAACTTCTTTTATCTTACAATAGATAAATACCAACATGTTCTCATTTTTTTTACACTAAACCACACAGGATTGATGCATTTGGTTAGACTACCATTTCCATCGTTAAATTCTTTTTTTTTTTTTTTTAATATAACTTGGTAAAATTTCTTCTCTTCTAGATTCCAAAAGTACCTACAAAACCCATGCAATTTTACCATTTTAATATACTATGGAATATCATACAAAGTAAGGCATTTCAGTGTCATGTATAACCAAGTTACTGTCAATCCAAAAATTTTTGCACATCAATAAAAAGATATCTAAGAACTTAGGAACAATATTCTTCTCACTACTGTATAAAAATAACCACAATTAATAGGTATCTTGTGTAATATTTACTCCATTGTCTCGTTTCCCGAAACTGTGACAAGCTGTAAAGGTATTTCAGTGTTGGTAAGAATATCCTGATTGCTGGTGCCAGATGTATTGACAGTTCCTATTCCTGAAACAGAACCTTGTTGGATATTTGCAAGGATAAGCGTTGTTCCTCCTGCAGTAATCAAAGTATCATCAGATGTTGCTTCTACTGATGCCAGCACTGTACTGCTAGAGTGAATACCTTTTTTATTCTGATGTGTTTTAATGTGTTTGGCAAGATGGTCACTTCTCATAAAGCGTTTTGAACATTCTGGACAGACAAATTTCTTCTCACCTGTCAAAGAAGAAAAAAAATATTCAGGAACACTAAAAATTAAAATTAAACTTTCTGCTTTTAAAAATCAGAATTCTAACAAGAATTATGTTATGAAGAAACATGGAAGAAAACAATCCAACACGATAAACTTGTGTGTTACATTTCTTGACACCCATACAAATCCTTTATATAAGAACTGATATAATTTTCTGTGTGTCACCAAGTTTGGGAAGATCTTTCAGGCATGCTAGAGAATATAGCCATCTCATATACTCAGGCTGATGCAATTATTCTAGTATTTCACTGCAACTTCTAGGAGGAGAACAAAACCTACCAAACAACGGACTGTGACCTAGACCAGAATCACACCTGAGACTGACATACAGGACCATAGAGTAATTCAGGTTTGAAAGGACCTCTGAATGTCTGTGCTCTGATCTCTTTCTAAGCAGTCACCTATGAGATCAGATCTGGTTGCTGAGGAATTTATTCAGTTTTCTTGAAAACCTTTAAGGATGGAGACTGCAGGAACGCTATGAGCATCCTCTTCCAGCATCTGGCTATTCCCACAAATAAAAAGTTTTTATTTATAGCTGTTCTGAACCCTTCTTATTTCAGCATACATCTGCTGTCTATTATTCTCCAACCAATACACCATCAGGGAAAGTAACTGCCTTCTTAAGGATGGCCTTTGCAGGTAACTAGAGAGTTACTACTAATCTCCCCCTGCCATTACTGTTCTCCTTGTGCATCTGAATCCTACAGCCTTTCCTCGTAAGGTAAATGTTCCAGCTTCCAGATCATGATCATCTTGGTCACTCATTAGTGTACTCAATCCTGTCATCAATGTCTTTCTTATATTGGGTGCTTAAAACTAGATGCCATATTCTAGATGCAGTCTAATCAAAAGAGGGGGAATAATCCCTGTGAGCAGGGTCTTTGCTTCTATTGATACAGGTCTGAATGTCATTGCTGCTGGCCCTTGATCATGTTCTATTTGTCTATCAAGACTCTGGGGTACTTTTCAATAGAGCTGTTTCCAACCTCTCCATGCATAGCCTGCGTTATCCTAAGTGTTAATTCCATCCCAGTGCAGTACTTTGTGACTATTCTTGCTGAATTTCCTAGGATTCCTGTTAACCCATTCCTTCAACCCTCCACCCCTCTGAATAGTGGCCTTGCCATCAAGTGCATTGACTAGTCACCCCAGTTTGGGGTCATTGACAAGCCTAAGAAGGTTAACAGAAGAACTCTGTTGATTCCTCCAGGTCAATGATAAAGATTTAAAAAGACATCAAAGGATAGATCCCTGCAGTTCTCTGCTTTTTCCTGGTAGGCAGGTACACTAGGAGCCATTAACCACACCCTCTGAACTGGATCATTCAACTTGCCTTTTTTTAAAAAACATCAGACTGTCCACCCATCCAAACTGTAATATCCCTGCTTGGATTTTGCATTCAAATGTCTACACAAAAGCACACCATTAAGAACAACATGGAATATTTTTCACAGACATCCAAAGACATTCTTCTAAGCAATGTAAATGCTGCTAAGCACAAAAATTATTTATCTATGGGTTTTTCAAATACTATGATTTTAAAAAGTAAACATCCTGTTGAATGGAAATATGTATTTAGTTTGTAAGAAAACAGATAAGCCAGACAGATTTTAAACTAACTGCTTGATAACGAACTCCTTGATAAGGTGGAATATCTACATTAATTTCTTTTCTTTGTATTAGACGGAAGGAGAAATGTGAACCTGAAGTTCCTAGTCAGTGGTCTATCCATGAAACTAAAAGATTTAGAATGATGCACCAACACATGCTCTTCTTTGATTTTAGGAATGATATCTAATCCCCTGGCCACCTAGTCCTCTTTTTTTCTCACTGAAGTTTTAAGATAGAAAAAGAATTATAATCTGGTTCAAACAAATGAAATGCATTGCTGAGCCTGAATACAAGTACTCTGGTTAAGCTACATTAAAACATTAGCTTAAATGTCAGTTCTGAATCAAGAGGGGTCTGTTTTATCTCATCAGACCACCAAAGATTCCAAAGCGTCTAAGTATCAATAAGATTTAGCTAATTTTAGAAAAATCACACTGCATTAAAATCAATCCAATTCAAAGATCTGTTCTCCTCCTGAAAGTTATTTATCCAAGCTCAGCCCACAGCAGTCCTTTAGTTAAATACACCAGAATCAAAGACTGGAAACCTGTGTGCGTTCTTCGGTGTCGCTGGAGCTCATCGCTGCGAGTGAACCTTTTGCCACAGAACATCCAATTACAAACAAATGGACGCTCTCCAGAATGCCAGCGGAGATGAGCTCTCAAATGTGAAGTTTTCCCATATACTTTGCCACATCCTGGTATGTGACAAATGTGTTGCTTCTTTTTTCCCAAGTTGGAGCCTCTGTTAAAAAAATAAATAAATAAAAGAGAGAGAGAAGTTATTAATTCTAGAACATTTCCTCATAAATACTGGTCATATACATAGACGGTCTACACATACCACAATGGATCTGAAAATCAACCCCAGCAGCTTCATGCTTTTGTTTCAAATACAACTGGATTCCAGTACACTCCATAAGAAGCTGGAAATAAATTCTATAAAGCTATCCCAACTCCACAGAAAACAATAAATTCATCAGCATGTGAAATGTATGTGACGGAAACATAATCTTTAAGAAGCATACATGTATATAAATTTGGAAATACAGTTATTACAGCAGTTTGTACCACTTTGGTGCTGAAGTGCTCATATTTCACATTACCCCAAGTTTCAGGGTTTTACCATATCAAAGATAGTTTTGGCAAAGAAAAACACAAATTACTGCAACTGCCAAAACGGACACTGGAGATTTTGGCAACTGGGTAGAGAACAGATGGGACTTTTGGCATCTTGGGGAAACCTGAGAATCAGTTTGAGGTTTGAAGACAAGCATACTAGCCTGAATGCTTTCACTAGAAGAGGTAGAAGCTGATCTTGCAGACATTTAAATTAATTCCTTGGGTTTTCAGTTAAAAAAAAGAAATCCATCACAATGAACACAGAATTCAAAGATCGTATAATCCAGACTAAGATGGATGCTTATTTCAAGATGCTGTCTCACTGAGATGGCAGGTGAAGCACCAGATACAACGGCCTAATTTTTAAATTTTTTGAAAAATCAAATCATAAGAGAAGACCCAGAGAAAGAGATCAGTCTGGCCAGTGCAGGGCATCATGATTGATTTTAGCCAATTTAAGTGTTTGCTACTGCTGAAAGGGGCACTTGAGGGAACAGGCCCAGCTGACAACACAGCTACATGAATGGTAAATGCTGGTACAAGAGGAGATTGGAAAACACAGCCAGGCATCAGGCCACCTTATTCATCAGCAACATTAACTTAGAACACCTTAAGTGGATTCTGAAATCACAGTCTTGGGTGCTCCATTCTCTATGACTGATTATACAATTTCCAGCTGCTTCCCCAGGGAAATTTTTGCTTTGAACTGGGTGCTTTAGCTTCTGGTTTACATCTAACAAAGGTTCGGGCTAAAGCGCGTACAGGCTTCAAGGAGCCAGCAGTTGCCACAAGCATTTCCTAACACGCATAAAAATGAACTCTAAAACCTCAGTGTCTAAAGGGAATGCCAGCCTAATCACATATGTACCTGAAATATTACAGACAATCCAGAAAAGTAAGGAGATAAAACCCCATTAAGTCCTAGAAAATGTTTCTAAGAATGCTCAATATAAACCAATCTTCATAGTGCTTTATTAGTCATTTTGTCTCAGAGGATAAAAACAACACTTGTACCTACTAATTATTTGTCATGACAAATACAAGTTTTGATTTCAGAACAAATTCAATGGCAGCAGAAGCAGAGTCCAGAAGGCTTTTGATCCTGTTGCAGCAGGATAATCATCTGAGGATTTCATCCTCACACCTTCTCCAAATAAACTCTAATATTTTCCCTTCCACAGTAATTAGAAAAAATACTTTGTAACTTGGCATGATATAGTACACAGATTGGATGAAATCACATCAAAATTCCCTCAGAAAAATGTTAATATTCCTAAGTCAATCATTTGAAATTGCTTCATTGCACCTTTAGTCTAGACTGAAGGAAACCAAGGTTCAACTCATGGTCATTATTGTGCATAGGTGCTATAGAACATAATTCTAAGCACCTCACCCAACTGGTGACAGAATTCCTTAGCTGACTCTGAGGTTCCAAGTGAGGGGGCAGTTACGGATCCACAGAATGAAATGCACAAGACTACTGTGAATTAGAAACTAAGTGTATTTGTTCTCTACAACTTCATATGGGGATCTGCACGTTTGCTTTATGTGTGCTCTAAACTGACAGGATACAAGCCAAATTCTATCAGGACACTTTGCAGCTATGACAGTCTGGCACTATGCCCTAACACATCGTGCTAAGAGGCCTTTCTTGCTGCACTGACCTATAGCCATCACCATTGAACAGATGTATATGACTCCAGCCTACTCCTTAAGTGGAGTCTTAAAAAGAATTAATATTAAAGCATTTCCATAGTACGTTTTAGCTTTACAAAGATTGGAAATGACATTTCTCAATAACCAGGCAGACTGACACAGTTTCAGCAAGAAACACCTTCCTCCACTGAGGAACTGGACTTTATATTCAGCAGTATTTCCAGCAATAACATTAAGTATTTCAAGGGTAAAACGCACACTTCTTAATTAGTTTAAGAATGTGGGGTTTAGATCTACATACCTGCAGTGGTACTCAGAAGCACAGCTCCTCTATATATTAGACAGTAGCAGCTATATCTCAATGTAATTCCAGATGTAATTTTTAGGAGGTTTACATCTCTAGACGTAACTGAGAGGAGACTAAACTTAACTAGAAGCCTAATACATTCTGTTTGGAAACAGAGTCATCCTTTGAGGCATGTGTGTCTCTCTGTCTGCTTGCCTATTCCCCGTTTATTATATAAACTTGGGGCTAAAACATGCTAATTTACAAATCTAATACATCATCTTCTTCCTTTCCTACTTTCCCACCAAGTAAGGCAAAGATAATAGTGGCTTCCCACTTCAAAAAACTGGTACAAATCTGAAGACTGCAATGTAGTCCAATTCCAAAAGCCAACAACAAGAAACAGAAAGAACTCCTCAACTTGCCTCTAAATCCAGAAAACAGAAAATTCAAGAAATACCAAAACCTGTGCTATGACATAGATGAAATTATCAAGAAGTCTGCATATGTGATGCCATTTTCCTTTTCCCTCTCCATTCAGAGCATAGGAGATCAATTGAGTGAAACACTATTCAGTTTTTTCACACTGACTTAAAGTACTTTTCTTGTTTTACTAGTTACATATTATTTCTGTACTATGTTAAATACAGAATTATTCATTTCTCCAGGTTATTTTTTCCTCATCAAGTATGAGTATTAGTACAATCTGAATTAGTACAATCACTTTGTACATCCAACTATGAGGTAGAAAGAGATTAAGGCCAAAATCGTGAAACACCCACCAGCTTGAGGTGTTCAAGGTTAATGTAGTAGAAGCATATTTTCCCAGAGTACTGTAGATGTTCAGAGTCTGCTCAATCAACTTCACAGGAATGAACTCAGTACTTCTGCAGTGGAAAAGGTGGGGTATATAGATCTACACCTCGAAAATTTCACAGCCCTGTTGCTGCAGTCCTGTGTCTCATTCCCTAAACATCTCCCAATTTCTGCAATAAGTGAAGCAAGTGATAATCATTACACAGCCCTGATTCATTCCCTGTGTATCAGCCATCCCATCCACCAAATGGCACTGATGCCATAAGAAAAAAATAGTATACAGTCAAGTAATTAGAAACCAAGTGACAATGTATATGCACAAGGAATTAAGTTAAAGTTGCCCAGGATACCTTAATTAAGCATTTGCCCAATTTTAAATTTTGCAACTTTAACATCATTTCAAGAATTATGAATGCTATCTGAAAGAACCCAGAAAAGCAAATGTCTTACAATCTGAAGCTCCGCAAATCATCAGCAGAGTTGAAAGACAAATCAAAACTCAGAATTCCAACTCTAGGGATAAACAGGTAACTCTAACAGCCATGGAACATTATCAACAAATATTCTTTCAAGAGGGCACAATCCTTTCTCCTAAACTCTAAAAGAATTCTACATTCTGGTGGAAAAGTTGATCTAGCAACTGTAAGGACTTTCACTCTTGTCTGTTTCCCCACCATTGTCTCCTCCCTGTTTCTCTTCCAGTTCTAATTCATCTCACATCCTGACTTCCTGTCCTACTTTTCCTAGTTACTTTGTATGTTTGATGTGTCCAGGCTTTCCTTTACAGTTGATTGCAGATTCTTATCTTTCTAAACTCTGTTGTAGCTCTTATCTCAACCCCTTCCCAAAAATCACATATCTGAGTTTTCAGACTACACCCTTCTCCAGACTTCCCAAACCCTCTCTCAAAAAGATTCTCTCTCAGGCTGAAACTTTGAAATTTCATTTTATAGCAACTCTACTTATAAGGAAGAGGACTTTACAGTACAGACTTCTAAATTAAAACCACTGTAGTTTGGAATAGAGCACTAGGAAGATCAAACACCTGGAATCTGTTTCCTAAGAGTATAGGCAGTGCAAATCACATTTTCAGAGTTTTCTCCTGAAATTAAACAAATCTCAACCCAGGGTGTACTTTGGGCAGATTTTCATAGCAGAGCCAGAGTTCACCAAGAGCTAGAAATGTCTGTGCCATCTTGCAGTGAACTACACACAGAAATTTAACAAGAGGAATCTGATGGACAATGATGCTGCATAACCTGCAGATATTATTACTAGCTTTCCTAGTGACGTAGATGTATCAGAGTCTTTTTCTCTTAAAAACACTTAATATTTACTCAGCATGGCTGCCTGAGATATTACCTCCCTGTGCTTGCAAGGCAGGCATCTAGAATACACATCAAGAACTGACAAGAGACGTAACTCAGCCAGTGCTATTAGAATTCTTGGTGCCACTGGACACTGACAGGTTCTTTAAAGACATTTTACTGATTTCCACTGAAGTTCACAAATAAATAAAGATTTCTATTTTACTGAAGAAACTAAATTATCAAAATGGACAGATTTTAGTGTACTGGAAAGAAGCCCCTAGACAATTCTCTCAAGCACAAACACAACTAAATATTTTCACTTGTAGAAGGCAGATTATCACACTTTCCCTTTCATATCCATAACCAAGACATTGAAAATTAACCGTTTGGAAGTGGAATAAAATCTTCAGAATAAAAAGATTAGTACTATTTTAATGAGAGGCACAATAATAAAACACAGGTTCCAATGCAACACTGAAGTGCAATGAATTGGAGCTTAGTACCTCTTTGTTAGTCAAATCTCACTAACTTTGACTGAAAACAGTTCAAAATTTGTTATTTAGAGTTATTATACAAACCTTGTTATATTAGACAAACCTTGGTTTTCCTAGGAAACCAGTGAATAAGAAAACTAGGAAAACTGTATTTTTGTAACACTCTACAAAGCGATTAAACTGTGGAAAAAATGCTCAATCACTGAGGAAATGCAGGAACACAGGATTTAATCAAGTTCTTAACATATGAATCACAGATGTGCATATTCCAAAGTATTTCATTTTCATATTTTTAGGGCAATGTTCAATCCCCCTCACTTTTACCTATACAAGCAGTGACATCTAACTTCACATTTTTTCAACTCATCTCAAAGGAGTAACTCAGAAAGGATGGAATAATCTGCTTTTTCATCTGCAGACCCCAAAATGAAAGTGACAGTCCTTTACTGCATAAACTCCTTTGCATAAGCCTCTAGTTTCCTCTCACTGCAGACAACTGCTATTAACAGAAGCTCATTTTTTTTCTTGCCCACTATTAATTTTTCATCATTATATGTGGGATATGACACTGAACTTTACATACCTTCCACCACCTTCTTTGCAGTTGGGACATGTACATGCTACTCGCCGCAGTCTTTTTCCCTCCTGATGTGGTTGGTCCCCTTCCTCATCTACAACCTGTACTCTCAAATGTGTTAGATCATTAGCATTCAGTGTAGAATCACCACTGAGCTGCCACTCTTCTGGATCAGGATCCTCTTCTTTAATCCTAATATCTAAGAAAAAGAACAAACACAGATCATATGTAAGTAGCCCATTAAATAGACAGGAAACCATAATGATAAAATCTTTTTATTCTTGAGAGCACTATGTCAGTCAAAAGTCAACATCCTTAAGTAAATCCTGACATTGCTTCTGTGCCCTTGTAAACTGTATTTTAAAAGTTTATCTTACTATACATTTCAAAGTTGAAGATAAGCTATAGCAAAGTATTACAGTTTAAGTCTGAACTGTTCTCGGTGAGGAATGCTGTCATCAGGAGAATATTGCTTGCTTGAAACTTGGGAAAAACTGAGGAACAAGAGGTTGGACAGAGGTTGAAGAAAATATAAACACATTTTTCAAATGATCCTGAGTAGCCATTTCTGTTTCCATAGCATTCCTGAATTAAGTGTCACATGTAGTAGCAACAGCCTTCCTCAACGGTCTTACGAAGCTTTTGGTATGCACAGAGACATAAAAAGTAATGTGAGAAATCAATCTAATAAAAAGCTTACACCTGAGAAAGACTGAGATACCTAAGGAAAATAAATTAATGGTTTTGTTCCATTTCCTCTTTTCAACTGAAATTTATGCCTTCTGCACAATACACAGAAAACATTTAGGGAAGAATGTTATTCAGCATTAGACAGAGAAAAGCAACACATGAGCCACTTCAATGTTTTGCTATTATCAGGAGTCAAAATAGGTCTTAGCAGTTTCCTGGATGCAAAAAGGCCTCCTAATCATTCCTTATAGGATGGACATTTGCAAGTGTATCTACCCTCTCCCTACAGAGCATTCATTCAATGTAATCCAAGAATTAATTACAGCGTCATAACAACAACTTTTAAAACAAGTTTACATTTTAATAGGAACATCTTTCCCTCAAACACTATTCTGTATTCCCAGTGGACTTTAAGTCTGAATGCCAAAAAAAGACAGTTTGTACATAACTTTTAAGAAAGCTTAACCCCAGCCCCTTCTTTGTGTAGTAGTTTACGACACATTTTTTCTGTGAAAATGATCAGCCACTAGCGCAAACTAACAAGCAAATAAATATAATTTGGGGGGGGGGGGGGGGTGAGTATTTATTTACTTATTTTTGTTGAAGCTTCAAACTAACATCTGTCTATCTTTCTGGACACATTCAAGAGACTGCTTTCTCAGCAAAACAAACTCAATTATCATGTAGACTTTTATCCTTAAACATTGAAACCTTAACTGAGCATTGTGGCTACTGTAAGTTCTTTCTGGGAGCCAGTGCATCAGCCATCATATCTTTGTAATGAAGACAAAGCTGCATAGGTTGCATGATAAAACATAAGAAAAACTGTGCTGGGTGATATGATAAAGAGCATCCTGTCCCAGTAGAGATAAAAAATCAGTGACAAAATATGTGAAGAGTAATTGTTACCTGGTCTACCTCTGAAATCATCTCCAGCATTCACCTCTCTCAAGACAAAGGCTACTGCTACACAAAAATTTGCTTGATGCTAATAAACTCTCAGCCCAGTCATCCCCAACATCACGGTTTGCCTTTCTTCTACACATATATAACCATATGCAGGACTGTCCTGTACCCTACATCACTGATGTAACTACAGTTAAAATAACTTTCTAGGAAATCACTGCATTGGCAAGACAATTCCAGGTCAAAACCAGGGAAGTCTAGAATGTTTATCTGGTTTGGCTGCAAAAGTCAGTGCTAGAAATTAAGTTTACATGAACATGACAGACTCTGAGCTGTGGGATTCCAGGAGCAAGCATACTCACATCTGCTGATTTTTTACACATGTGGTACTACTGTGATAAGCTTGTCCAAAGTCAACTGCACACTGACCTTCACTGTTACCACCAAGAGTTCACCATTTCAGACAGCATCACAATAAATACCTTTCATATAAAGATCTACAAAACCTATGGCAACTTCTGGTCTTCTGCATGAGCCACCAAACTATCTTTACTACCAAATTAAGCTATTTTTTGAGACTCAGCTAAAAAAAAAAAACTTTATTATCGATCTGTTATATATAAAATTAATTTCATAAAAGTAAACATTAAACCACTATAAAACAAAATTTATAGAATTATCTTTCAAATAACTACTAAGTATACTAATACATTCACTTAGAGCAATTTTAGAATAAAGCAGAAGCCTGATTCACTCTTGCACAAAAGGGCACATATAGGAATTTAAATACAGCAAGGCTGCTAACACAGGCCAATGCAAGTCTCCAACCAGTTCCTTAGGACAGTATGTTACACACTATACTCAAAATTCTTTTACCAGTCAAATGTAGTACAAATTGTACACTGTATAAATTCTGGTTTTATTTAAAATAAGAATGAAAGTACTGTTAATAAAATAACACACTGTTTTAAGAAGGTAACTTCAGTATGATCTCACTAACATTAGACAATGGCATACAGTGTGCCTGCAAAGTCAGTAGCTGAATCTAGTTAAGACTGCATACATATACTTCAAAAGAGATATGCAAAGATGAACGGGACAAATTAGGGAATGGATCTGTGCTCCCAACTCCACTACTGAAGTCAAACATTCCATATGATTTCTCCTATTACACTGACCTTCCAAAGTTGTGTTTTAATAATAGAGATACACATAAGAGTAGAAGCATGTCCAAAAAGTCTATTACTGCATGCCAGTATCCATGATTTTCTATCTTCTATGCAATGTCTGTTCCACTTTACAATCTTTTGTCATGAGTTCCTTCCATGTTTTCATCAGTATCTCTCTATTCCCAGTTTATCCCAATCACCACCATTACTGCAGCAGCACAGACTGATAGTAGTTTTATAATGACAGATGCATAACTGGGAAACTTACTGGGACAAAAAAAAAGCAGAACAGACAAAACATTCCTAACAGTTGAGGATACTGGAGAAGACAACAATTTGCATAGATATACAATAGTTTATAGCATTATTCTAAAAAATGTAAAACTGAAATGAAGACAAAGCAGTAAAGTGTTTTTAATTTTGTGTTGTGCATTCTGGTTATCCTGGTGAGGCGGAAAGTGTAGCTATTGCTTTAGCTATTCATCAGAAGGACTGTCTTCTACTCCCAGCACACAGAATAGTACAACAAACTGGCAATTTACAGACAGGACTTTTTAATACTTATCTATGTAGACTATAAACAAAACACAATTAAATATCAACAGATAAAGTGTTTATATAGCCTGTCTAGGATGTAGTATAGCAGAGAGAGGACTGCATCAAAACCTACAGTAAATGTGATTGCCTTAAATGAGGTCCTCAGAAACAATGAGTCTGTTTCCCTTCAAGTAGTTTTTTCCATTATTTCAAAACACAAGATTAAAATTCCAACAGTATTTTTTGGAAGGAGGAGAGGTGCCACTCATGGAGACGTTGAAAGGGGAAGCCATGGAGAAGAGCTACAGATTAAGTGCTCTCCAACGCAATGGAATTCGAGATTATGAAAATTCATGTAGAAACCAGAGACTATGTTTCTCCCCGGTATTCTTCTAGATGTGCTCCATTCTAATTCAGCCTCAACTGAGAGAATTTACATAAACTCTGCAAAATAAGAGGCCTAAAAGAATTTATATAATCCCTAAAGTCATGACAAGCTAATGCAAACACTAGCAAATTTGAGGCAACTTTTGTCTTCTACCAATTAAATATAGGCTAAATAAAGGTTAAATTTTCTTCTCTATTTGTTTGTTTCCACGCTTTCAAATTTCTATATGCCCTTAAAGTTCAAGACTTAGTTCTAGGTAAGTATGAAGGGGAATTTTAGACAAAGATACTATTTCTAACTGCCAAGAGATTCTGAAAAACATATATGGTGCTCAAGTTCTGCGTCCTGTCTAGTATGCCAGATTTGGTTTAGGTTTGGCTTTTCCAAGGTGGAAATGGGGATCTTGGTGAATAATTTTGTTCCAAAGGTAGCATTTCATAGTCATAGAAAGCCCAGAGCTGGCTACAATATGGATCAAGATTGGCAAATAAAACCAGTACGTAAGAGATTTGTTTAAAGTGTTTCAGAGAAGAGTAACTAAATTGACAGGATGAAACAATGCAGATGGAAATGCACTTTAAACTATTCTTGAGTACATGTGAACTATAATCTAGTGTGGAGGGAAATACTGTGGGTCTGCTGATATACAGGTAATTTACCTCCTTCTCCAGGTATCAGATGAATGCATCAATTAAACTTCACATTATGTCTTGGTCTGTTTCAAACAGGACTTAGGAACATGTTATTTTCTTCATTTATGAAAAAAGTAATTCGTTTGCCCAAGAGCCACAGAAACAGGGGTAAACTGAGAAGGGAAGAGGATGTAGATTTTTTTTAATATCTATTTTAATATATTTTTACTGTTTTAATATAAAATATCTTCCTTTGCAGAATGTCACAAAGGCACACTCAGTATTACATTGTAACAGTCTGCAAACTGTGAATTTCTAGTTTAGCTGCTTTTCCTGGATGCTGAAAGCTACCCTGTCCTTTCACTCAGCCAAGCTTTACAAGTTCCTGTTCTGAGAAGCAGAAATATGGTCTTTGAACTGAAAGCAGATTTGCAGCAGCACTGCACATACCTTCCCACCTATCTACTCACAGAATCACAATTTGACTGCCATTCCAATTGTTTCTAATTGTTTATTTTTGCAAATAAACAATTCCTTCCTACCTTTCCCAAGAAAAAAAAAGTTAATTTCCACTTTCTTTCCATCTTATCCTGTTTTTTCTGTTTTCTCTACATTCCTATTCTCCATTCAACCCACATTCTCTTGGAATCTTGACTCATCTTGCCTTAATCTCTAGATGTGAGAAGCTTTTAATAAAGGCATTTAAATTTCTTAAGACACTGTTCTTGTTCTTTCCAAAAATCTAAACTGAACTATCGAAATTAAACTTCCTCTACTAGTTCACCAGCTGTTCAAGTCGTTCAGACAGGAAACTCAACAGAATTTATGATTTTTACTCTGATTTGCCTGAAAATCTTAGTTGTGAATTTAGACATTTTTATTACACAATAAATTGCGAGGCAACACAAGGTACACTGCAAAGCATCATCCTGAAATACTGGTGTACTTCAATTCAGAGGAAAGACTGTCATCTGGATTCAATAGCTCTAAAACAGATTTTAAGTTTCTGAGGAAAAACAACTGTTGTGTAAAAGTCTAAGAGCGGGACCCTACAGTACTCAAGCAGTACCAGCAAAATGATTAAAAATACAGCAACATATTTATTTCCTTGCAAGAAATGCCACATGGTGTATCTCCAAGCGATCCTATATATTATTTTAAAGCAAATATTTAAGTATTTAAATCGTGAAAGTACTTTAGCCAGTGCTACCACAAGGAACACACTATGGTTCAAGGAACAGTTACTTGCCCTACAGTAACTGTGCTCCCTCGAGATGTGCTGTCTACAGATTCAAGATTCTGGATTCTTACAGACAGTAATGCCTGCTGCAGTGTGCACTTACTTTTTCTGTTCTTCTCACAGTTGAATATCTAAGAGGGTCTAACTAAAATAGGGAGAAGAAGAGTCAATGATGCTTAACACTGAAGAAGCCTCAAATTCCAGAAATATGTGAGGAATGCAAGAGGACAGAGAATTCTCTGACCAGCAGGGCTAAGTATTTCTACATAGAAGAGTATCAGACTGCTACTAGAGTCAAAGAACAGAATTGTCAGCAGTAATTCAGGAAGATAGAACTGTTCAATAAGTGTTTCTGTTCCTGTACTTAGGTAAAAGCTGAATAATTGTCCAAGTACTAGACAACAATGAAAAGCTTCCCACTGACAGTAAGGCAGAAGATGTAAAACCGGCAACTGAAGCAAACACTTAATAAATCAACAGATTAGGATAATTTTCATTCGACACTTTTTAAGAGAAGGCTGAAGAGCTCTCTGCAGTTTTAAAGCTGCGAGCCTTTGGACACGTGAATGCTCCAGTGGGTTAGAAAAAAGCTAATACTGTGATAATACTGAAAAAGAGTAAACAAAGACTCAAAGAAATAGGGACAGAATTAGTGCACTCAAAATGCGATTATGAGAACAATTAGATTAAAACCTAATTTTTTTATTTAAATCAATGATGACACTGTTGTTGACATAATATGCTTGAGAGTTCTGCACAGCAAGCGTCTTACTAGGATACAGGAAAACACTTTGATTAAATGAAGTACAAAATATACTTGGAATACATGAATTAAATACTGGCATGAATTTTAGATGCAGGTTGACAACTATCATTATTATGACGATGTCATTGACAATGTGCATTTTTACCTCCTTTTGCTCTTGAAATTACTGCCTTTTGAAAAAATATGAGTCTTCTACAAGCAGTAAAAGACGACCCACCTACAACCCAACCTGATCTTCAAGAGGGCCATCACAATTAGGGTCCTGGTGAGTATTCCTGGCATTATAAAAAGACTGTTGTTATCCTTGGTAGAAACTTCATATACTTTCTATGAGCCAGATGCACTGACAAGTTTGGTTCTGGTCTCAGAGATCAGAACCAAAGTATGTGATCCTGCCAGGAGGTTCAAAAGGCAAGAAAACTGCACAGAACCTGAAACAATGGCCCTAAAGTGCTGAGACTTCAAAAAGACAGAAGACAAGTTTCCAGCCTTCTTCTTAAGTTGCAGCAGTACTGGAAATAAAATCCCTTCCCTCTTTCACTCCATGGATACTTCCATACGTCCCCACAGGTGTATGAGAGTTTTCATTTTCTGTCAGGAGTATCTTGTAAAAAAGGCTATTTGAAAAATGCAAAAGGAATGTGTACCTGAAACTGAGTAATATACTCTTTTGTGAACATCCTGAGGATATCTGAGACTAAGGTAACTCAAGCTAACCTCCTTAATTCTGAGAACCTATATTGCATCCCCAGACACTCAGCATACACAATATATATTTACTTAGGAGTAACATACATGCAACAAACTTTCACCCCACCACCATCAGCTGTTAAGAAAATTCATTAATGAGCTGTTCTGGAACAAAGAGCAAAAAAGCCCATGAAGTACTAATGCAGACGAAGGATGCGACAATTAAGTATTTTCAAGAACTTTAAGAAAAAATGTGATTCTATTCCACAACAACAGATATTGCACTAAAACTGAAGCTCCACTAACTCTGACATAATTTACCATGTACTGTTATAAGCATGACTATGAAACACATACAAGCATGATCATCTAATTCTTCCACAATTTATTAATTTCCTTTGAAAATGATGCTAAAATAAGGAATGTAATTTAAGCATGCTGACAGCAAACTATTTACACAAGATTGGTACATAAATAGCTCTAATTCCTGCACTAACTTAAATTCATCAGTTTCCAATTTAATTTTCATATTAAAAAAACAGTGGGGAGAATTGTTTTTAACTGTTTTGATTTTATATCATGCAAACTAAATGCCTCAAATGAAAATTGGATAGCCGTAGACAAATGTTGTCAGATGAAAATACTTACTTAACATTATTGCTTCAGTTTACTTCATGCATTTCATAAGACTTTTTTATTTATTAAATCAGATTCTGTTTCATAATGATACCATAGCCTTGTCTCAAAATCCTGTTATAAAGAACACCTTAGAAGGAAAAACTGCATAATTGAAATTAAAATTAGCACGGTTAAAAACTGAAACTTAAAGAGAAAAAATTAAGTTGTGCAATGGTGAAAACCAGCCAAAACTTTTTTAAAGTCCTAGATGCCGGAAGAAAGCTGTACTTGAAGTAGCATTCTGCATTTCTTCGTCGGAAGCACTAAAACATTGAAACAACCATCCCAGCAACTAAAACTGTGAATAGTTCATTTTTGCTTGTTTCAGAATTTAGACTGTTTTAGGAAACAGATATTAGACCAAAGCCTCACAAGATACCAGCAGATGTAAGATAAATTGTGACTTTGGGCAACTATTTACCTTGAACATTGTCAGCCATTTTGGTCAAATTTAGAGTAGCCAAATTACTCTGGCCTGACAAAGCTGTCAGATTGTGGCAGGAATGGAATGAAGTTGCCATCACAAAGAGCCCATCAGTTCCACTCATTATCAACTGGTGCAAGTTAGCAACAGGCCTGACTTTAAGGTCAATGGCAGCAGGCAGATGAATCCTCAAGTAGCTGTGTACACTCCTGCAGAAGAAGAGCTGGGAAGAAAGATGTAGAGTGACACTTCAGTCAGCTCTTGAAAGGAGTCCCTTTGACTCAATTCCAGCTCTAGACCAACCTGGAAAACTGTTTGTAGGGCAGGGTTTTTTCCTATTTAAATAAATTAATCTTTCATCTGAGTGTGTCTGACTTGATAAGCAGCAAAGTCCATTGTCAAGCCAACGCTACTTTATTTCAGGTCATTTGCTAGTGTCTTCAAGTGCTACTGCAATGGTCAAAAGAAGTATATAAAAAAATTATCTGGTATCCTATAACAAGCTATGCAACCTATGTAACACCTGGAAAAACTGCCATTTTTTTTCCAGGAAATAACCAATCCCAAACTGATTCAGCACATTATAAAATTAGCTGAGACACTATTACAATTAGAATTTGATTAACATCATTAAGTTTCCTTCAGCTGGACAATAGCTTGGGGCAGAGTGAAAATCCAGTAACTTGAAAATTCTTCCAAGCTGACAAAACTTACAGGATTGGAAACATGAAGGCCAAGTTGATACATTCCAGTTCCTGACAGTTTTCCAAAATAACCACTACGCTATATGAAATGTTTGAAGAAGAAATCTATGTAAACATGCTAATAAAAAACTCCACCTTTTTTGACCAGGCAAGTCACTAGAGAGTAACGTGAACTGTGCATGTAATGGCCCTTTTTGTTATACACAACGCAGTATTTTATTACAAACTGCCAACAAAAGAAGTACTCTAGTAGAGAGCTTTCTCAGGTTTAATTTCCTCTCAAGACAATAGGACTGAAGCCAAAACACAGGTGAGAAAGGTATCTCTCTGCCAGTGTTTAAAATATAGATACTATTTGATACAGCTTTTTGCTAGAAAAGCAATGCTGCAGAGTTTCAGCTGTGACTAACCAATACCCTTCCCTTGGTCCCCACAACACTAAGCACAATAAGGAATATGAGCTCTAATAAACACCCTAAGACAAAACAAGCTCGGCCAAGACTTTTCAGAACAAAGTCACTGCAATGTAGGTCCATGCATATGTATGCCTGGTAGAACGGACATTTTGGTAGAAGCATAATTACTGGACATCTTTCAAAGAAATCTGTATATTTACTGGACAAAGCTATTAGCGTTGTATTAGTGTTTCAATAGCTTTCCATTATGTAAACAAAATGTAGGACCTAGGTAAAGATATTTTTTCCTCTTACAGACTTAAAAGCACAGTAAAGATGTCCTCTGCTGCCTACCTGGGAAGTGAGCCTTGGAAGAACACTTCTCACACAATGGCCTGTAACAATGAAAATCTAAAACCTAACTGTTTTCACAGCTACACTGCTAACAGAATAAAGTACATTATTTGGACTTCATATAATTACCAGCCATCTCTGACACAAAACTAGGAATATGTTCCTTTTATTTTTGCCTCAGGTAGAAAAATTTTCTTAAATGAAAACAGAGAATACAGCCTGACCCTACTTGGTATGAATGGAGTGCATTAACCAGCTTGGGAGAGAAAGTACAGGGAAATCCTTCTTAGTCTGCTTCAAAGCTCGTTGGTAGTTGGCAAAAAAAAAGAAACAAGTAGCTTCACATCCTTTAACTTCTCTTGTCCTGCTGTCTCTTCCACTTACCTTCTTCTTTCGGTTTAAAATTAAACTCTTTTTCCTTATTTGTAAAATAACAATATTCAACAACAATATACTTCTGACTGAAAAAAAAAAACCCAAACCACAATTTCATAATCTGCTTCTAATTGCGTATTTATTCTTCAACCTGAAGTAAGCTTGTGATGGGTTATAAATAAGGGGAGGAACACCTCTGAAAAAGATTATCTGAGACAAAATACCAGACGCATATGGAAAAGGCACTGAAAGTCAATCAAGAAAATTCAGTCTTGATTCTGTCAGTAGCAGTGTCAGACTAATCATTACCATGGAAAACTGAGTTTCTTCTAACACAAAGGAAGGACCAATTACATTCTCCCCAAATTTAGGGAATGGCAGTTTTAATACCTTCCAAGCCATTTATTATTCCTAGACAAGTAGGAAAAATGTCACTATAAATCTCCACCTTATCTTTAATATAACCAGGTGTTTATAGCTATGCACTTCAGGCAATACTCTCTGCTATTCATCTAGTACTTCTGCCTATTTAATCACATTTCATATATCCCATTTAGTCTCTTGCCTTCCTATGTGAAATTCCTTATAGGAGAATACAGTTAAAGAATGCTTGATGGAGCTCCCTTGCATTTTATTATAAACCACCATTGAAACACTCGAGAACAATCAATAGACAAAATCATAGACAGCACAGATCAGACTCAACTTCTTTCTCATGTGCCTAGCTGGTTTGGGGTTTGTTTTGCTTTCTTTCTCCTTTTCCTTTCTATCCTTCTTCTCATGTTTCTGCTACATTACTCCACAAGTAATACCATTAGCTATATGATCTTATACCAAATATAAATCCCAGAAATAATCCTGCTTGTATTAGCCAGAGAACTATTAATAATTACTAAAGGGCTCTTTTTCCAAGACTTAGACTCTGACTTCGGAGTTTAGCTGCATTAACACGCGGAATATTGCTTTTTGTTACTGATGTCTATACCCCCAGAGGCAATAATGTGTGATGGAGACAAACCAAGACTTCCTGTGGTCACTGTAAACAGAAAATTTAAGAATCAAGATCAGATAAAAGAGCAAACGCTTTGAGCAGAGCACATTCCTTTGGTGCTGCTGCCTACAAGCCAATGAAGAGTAGGCTTATTGAGATCTGAATAACTTTACTTGACAGTAAGTTCATAATACAGAAGTCAATTCCAAAACAAAATTAACTAAAAAACATCCCAGCATATTATTTGCAATTAAAGTTTTAGATTTCAAATGGGAAAGCAAGCTTCTTGACATAGAATACAGCAGTATCAGTAACTATATAGGTATCATAATCAGTAGCCTTTTGAAACAAAACTCAACATGTCTTCTAGGCATGTTCCACTTAACATTGCATTCTTCTCACCAGCTTAAATAGACATACAATACAAACCATCTATGTTTTACACAAATATTTGTGTTTCAGCATCTTGATGAACCAGAGGGCTGGATCACATGATTACAGTATAACAGTGATTCCAACCTACTTTGTTCAACAGTTCCCTCCCAAATGACCTCTACTGCTCACTCTGCCCTCGTAACTAGCCTGGGCACAACCCAATAATGTGTTCAAGTGGCTTCTGGTATAGCAAAATCTCCTGAACCACAATCATCTCTTTTTCTTTTTGTTTAGGTAGATATGCCCTGAAATTTGGAATGCACTGTATCAAATTTGCCAAAAATAAACGGGCATGTTTATTTTTTCTCACATTAAGAAACACCTGTTTTAAGAAAATTGTATTTCTTCTCCACCGAGATAAAACAGTCTGATGCTTATAATTAATGATTGTACTTTGAAACATAATGCAAGTAAGCAGTACCGAAAATTCACACATATTCTTAAGCACAGCCTCCATTTTGATATTTGCATGCTTGTTTCACTGCTGGTTACACAAGTTTCCTACATCATAGCAACACTTGATAGTAAATCAGTAGGAAATTAACAAAAGAGCAGATAAATAACAGCACCTCAGGGGGTCTGAAAATTTTAAGGGGAAAGAACTGCATAAATAGAAATATTTGGAATTTCCTTGGAACTTCATCTACTCAGGACTAGGAAGAATGGGTATGTCAATGATACTGATGCCTTAAAAGAGTGGCAGCTGATAGCCAGAGTTCCCCCTCTTCAATTTAGCATACAGATCTTCTCCAGGGTAAGACCTTTAAGCACAAACACTAAAGTGCTGTTAACTAATATGACTACTTGGGAGTTACATGAGCTCATACTAAAAGGAGTGAGGTAAGACTATGCTCTACAATTACAGTTTCTAATGGAATAGCAGTTTCAAATAAAATCTATCACCACCATGTTTAACCCACTGTGTTATGTAGGCTTTAATAGCAAGACAATGATGTTCTGATTATCGCCATTTAAACCAACAACTTGCAGTAATAAAAAACAATCTTTTGCAAAAAGAGTAAAATAAATACCTGCAGGACTTCCAGCATTTTCTCCTTGATGCAGCTGAATACCAGCAGAATCTATAGAGTTTACTGTTACTGTCTGTAGATTTGGCAATTGAGCAGTGCTTAGACTAACTGGAGTTGATGTCAACGCACCACCTGCTGCAACTTGACCAAGAGTGAGAGTCTGCACAGGGGTCAGAGTTATTTGTTGACCAGGTGCATTCTGAATTTGCAAGTTCTGCAAGTTCTGAACTCCTTGCACTTGAAATGTCTGCCAGGTTATCTGCCCAGAAGGGGTCACTGTTTGTGCCTGAATTAAGAAAGTTCCAGGATTCAGCTGCAGTTGAAGATTTTGAAGAGCCTGCTGAGATATACTTTGACTTGCTTGAACACCGTGGATTGTCTGTTGCGCAATACCTTGTACAATCTGGGCTTGACTGGTTGGCTGCTGCGACTCTTGTAGCTGTATGTGTTGTACAATTGGCTGTGCTGTGGAGACCTGAATATTCTGAGCCTGTGTGTCATCAGAGACTGACGTCTGGATGTAATTTCCCTGAAGATCAGAACCATGAACTTGACCACTAGTTGTAGTCAAGTCATTTGCATTTTGTTCCAATATACTCGAACTGTCTATGGTAACGGGCAATTGCGATGAAGATGACGTTGGCACAAATAAGTCATTATCAGTGGCAGTTTCTGTAATTTCAGGAGAAACTTGCTCACCAGTCCTTTCAGAAGTATCTGAACTATCCATGGCCTGTCCAGTATTTATCAAGTGCCCATCTGCATTAATGCCTGCTGTCATGGTTTGAGAACCACTGCCAAGTCCCAGAGAATCTAGATCAACACTATTAATGGGTACAAAAGTAATATTTCCTGGCAGTCCAAGAGGGACGTTAGCAACCACTTGTGCTTGGCCAGGGTAAGACGAACCACCAATTGCAACTCCCTGAACCTGGACTTGACCAGACTGACCAGATAAGATATTCTGAATATTAGCTGAAGAGGTTCCAGAGGCAATGATGGTTTGATTTGAGCCAGGAATGATCTGAATTTGACCAGTTTCTTGATTTATACTGCTATTATCAGAAGAGGCTGCAAAGCCAAGTTGAACCTGCTGACCATCCGCTGTCTGGATCTGGGGTATTACTTGGTATTGTACGTTAGACACTGTACCATTCGACGAATCTGATCCTGGTGCAACAGAAAAGATTTGTTGATTTTGCAAACTCTGAATAGGAAGGACATACTGCCCACTTGAAGTTACTGTGGCAGCACCTGGAATCTGTACTATATTACCAGCTTCATCCTTTATAGTGGTAGGAGCTGCAGACAAGACCTCCCATCTGTTTGGAGCTCCGGCTAATTGCACAGAAGCCAAATCCCCTGTCTGAATAAAAAGAAAAAAGAAAACAAAAAATTAAAACAAATGTTGTAGAGACTTCGCGTTAGACCGGTCATGCAATTCAACACTAGATATTGATACACTATTGGAAAACATGCAGTACAGCTCATATGACCATCAGCAATTGGATCAAAACTCTGAAATATAGATTTTATAAGCGATCTAATGCCTAAGTCAGGGTAGGCAGCCTGTGGGTCGTGAGCTGCACATTGCTCACGAACATGTCAAATGCAGCTCCTATGTCATGGCTATGTCAGGTGACCAGCAGCAGGGTTATTCTGGTGGCAGGGCTGCTGGGTAATCCAAACCCCTGGCTGTGGGAAGGAGGGAGCTGGCAGGGGCTGCTGGAGTTCTCATCACCAACTTACCCCAGAACTCAGAAACACTCTTTGCCCAGCCAGGCACCTACTGCACAGAAGTGGAGGAGCCGCCGTGAAGCCAGTGTTGCCTGCACCTCCTGAAGCTCCACCGCCTTTCAACTCTGCTTTATATTTGTGCATGTTGTGACTCCCAGCAGTATGGAGAATGTTAAGAAGTGATGTAGTCACACAGTTGGAAAGATAGAACCACCTCAGTTTGTTACACTAACACAAAGCTCTGGTATTAATAAGCTTGTAGGAGTTAGTTTAAGGAAGAAGACTTCTAAGTCTAAGAACTTTTACACTAAAATCACATTTGGATTAGTCATATGCATCAGTTACAAAGGGGAAAAGAAATCTATCTTCATTAAGTTGGAACAATAGAAAAGGCCAGTATTTCACAGTAGACCCAGATGCTTAAAGAACCTATTATGCATTTGGTTTTTATTCAGTAAAGAAAAGGCAAATTGTACTTACCTTGCTTTACCAAAGCAAGCTTTTTCAGAATAGAATATTAAGAATCAGATTTAATATCCTGCAATGCTTAACATAGATTTGCATAGTCTACCAGATTGGTATTGGAAGTAAGTAACCATCAATCTAAAAAATATGAAGTAAAGTCTCTCCTTATCTGTTTTACCATACTACAGTAAACCAATGGAATAACTTAATATTAGCAATATGTAACTAACTTGTCTTACTACCAATTCAGCTCTGTGAAACAAATCTAGGCTCTCTGGCAGAGTCCAGAGGACTTAGAAAGAAAAAGCTCTGGTTTGTCCTTCTGCATTCATCCTGTGATCACTCCTGGTAGGGAAGTTACCAGAACATATCACAACTTTCTTCTGATGCTGCATTCTGACTTCCTTTAGAACCAAACCAGGACACAGCATGCATCTATGTTAGTTCTTTCCTAACACAGCACTGAGACCTAGCTAGTCTGAAAGAATCCTGCATTATGCACCTGAGTGAATTTAATCTAAAGGATTATGTGGGACTTTGCTAGTTTCACATTCTTATCCTATTCCAGCCCATAACACTACAATGTTTACATGTAAAGGAAAAAATACTGTATTTAAGTCTGAGTACTTATTAGAAGATTTACTGTGCTTATCAAGCTTCATTTTCAATAAGGAAACACCTATCGTGTTTCTAAATTCTTCTCAAGAACTGTAAAAATAATTATTGTGCAAAAAAACAAAAGAATGCTAGCCTTCTTCAGCCCTAAAAGACACAGACCACTGACTCTTAATAAGAGTTGGACTCAGTGACCCTTGGGAATCTTTCCAGATCAAAAATATTCTGTGGTTCATCAGTGTGATTCATAATTTTTCAGGTAGTATATTAGTAAATAGATTCAGCATCACCAAAACAAAACTAATTTTACGGCCTTAATGCTTCAAGGAAAAGAAACAGAAAAAGGAGGACAATAATTCTCTGTTATTATTTTCTTTTCCTCTTATACTGATCAACCTTTCAATTAAAAAAAACGTATTTAAATCTTTTAATCTTTCAAGCTCATAACTTACAACACTAGAAGAAAAAACATGTAATATTCCATATCACATATCTTACCTAGAAGAAGGCAACAAATTCTATATTCCTCTGCTACCACATCAGCTTTATATATTTGTGTTTAATACTGTTTACACATAGATACCCGTTGCTGAAACACTGCTAAGAAAGTTCATAACTACTCAATTCACAGGCATATAAATGCCTATTAACTGAAGGTTTCATAAAATATCAGAATACTGACAGAAGTCATAGGTAAACGTCAGAAAAGACCAAAAGCAAAAATAGGATTGTTATATATTTAAAGTATGCAATTATAAAATAAATGTATAATGTAATGTGCTGATAGCTATTAGAACAAAATAAAAACCATTACAAGTCTGATATAATCTCTCACTGATTGAAAACTATGTACAAGCAAATGTTGAAAGCTTAGGTCAAACTGGACTGATCTAATCCGCAGCAACACGTCTGTGTCTACTCATATGTAATATCCTCCACAGAAATACTTCAAAGGGAACCTGTCTCCTTCGTGATATGGAAATGACCTAATTTATTCTTCTCCCAAAACATATGTTGATTTCCATATTGGCATTTTCATGTTGGGCACACACACCTCTCACATTTTCACGATCTAGTGAAATCTTCCCTCAATTCCTGCTCTGTAATGATTTTAGCACAAAAGAGCCTCTCTTTTAGTAGGTGCTCTTGTCAGTCCATGGAGAAGTTCAGGGCAGCAATGTATGAGGATATGAAGCTATGCAACATATCGAATATTAAATTCCTGTTCTTCATATTGCTCTTCCAGCTGGCTATATCAGACACCACCAGCTGAATCATG
This sequence comes from Certhia americana, assembly GCA_018697195.1. Taxonomy (NCBI): domain Eukaryota; kingdom Metazoa; phylum Chordata; class Aves; order Passeriformes; family Certhiidae; genus Certhia; species Certhia americana. Next base: position 20,287,091 of record CM031863.1, read on the forward strand.
TGGAGGGAGGAGCAAAAAGAGGGTGAGGCTTTCAAGAAGATATCTGGCAGCTATCAAAATTACTATCATTAAAGCATGAAAAAAACCAACATATGGTAAAAAGCATTTGAGGATGATCTCTAATCTCAAATGGTCATCATCAGCCTGTCTTAATAAGATTGACTGTTTTGCTCTTTCACAAAGTCTGTTGAGACAAGACATTTCTTGGACTTCTTTTCCTACTAACTAAAGAGAAATAACCTTTCTTTACATCCTCAGGCAATTAAGCACTTTTGTAGCAACTCAAAAGTTCTGCCACTGATATATGAGCAGCAACATCTGCAGCCCAGTTGCTTACTGAGCTTTGCATTCAAAATACACCCATTTGTTTGGTGTCTCAGCCATCCATGAAACTTATTTAGAGGGTAGAGATAAAGCAATAGTTTCCTTATCAACTGATATTCAGGCAGCAGTTATTTGGCAGCTGCTCCTTTAAGAGAAGGCTGGACTGTTTCAATCCAAAGGCTCTGTTTCAAGAGGAAGGGACAAAGATCTGAGGAAAGTTCAGCACTACTCAGCCAAGGAGGAGAGAACAGGAAGCAACAGGGAATTCGCTGGAAGCAGCATCAGGAAACAAGAAGAGACAGGAACAGAGCAAAGAGAGTAGCTGACACAAGGCATAGGATGAATTAAAATCAAATGGTATGTCCACCTGAAGAAAGGTCAAGTACCAACAAAGAGTGAAAGCAACAACCACTGTTCAGCCTGTCTTTTGATTCTGTAACAGGCCTTGTATAATTTCCAGTGGGTAAAATAGAGATGTCTCTGAGAGAAAAGTCTCATCCCTGAAGAATCACGAGCCATGATAAATAAAAATCTAGCAATTGTCTTGTTTAATATATTTAGATAAAATTACAGCAAAATTAAGTCAAATGTGGAAGGAGATAAGAGAAAGAAGATAAAATACCTTTCAGAAGTGATCTAAACCATACTGAATGATAGGACTTTATAAAAAACATAAAATATGCTTCACCAAAGTGAAATGGAGAGGAGGAAAGCAGAGAAACACCCCTGTAAGAACTGGCATCTGTTGTAGACACCTGCATCTCAACATGTCAAAGGGGCACATGTCATTAGCCATCAGTATTCCATTACTAAAGTCTACCAAGCATTTATCTGTGCTGGTGGACTGCTTTTTAGTGCACTTGTCAGAAAGTCACTTTAGACACATTTAGTCCTGGAGCAAAAGCATCAGCCAAACAACCAGAGGTGGACAGGTAATGGGTCACAAGCTCCTAAAAATTTAAAAATCACACACCTAATGAAGAAGATTGGACACTGCCTCATCCAAATTGTTGCTTTATGAAAGAGTTAGGGTTCTAATGCATGGGTTTAATAATACCATGTGTTTACCAAGCTACAGTAAACTATCTGTGCATTCTTAGGTCATTACTAACACAAGATAAAATGCACTTGCTTCAACTCTTTCATTAAAGTATGAGCTAATACATTCTATCTTGTATTTGCCACAGGTTAAAAACATGTTGAACATCAGTCACTGTGGTTCAGCTGACACAAAGCTGTCTCTAAGGCAAATTAATTCTGTTGCATGTTTGAGCCCTCTGCCAATGAAGCCACTCAATTTAGCCACTTTTGCCCAGATCAAATATTTGGAAAAACAAAGAGCCTTTCAGAAAAAAAAAAAAAGTATTTCTCTGGGGCTGCTTAAAATCTTATTTTAAAAGAAACTCTAATCTGGTGAAATATATCTAACTATGCCTCAATTAAAGAATATCTGCATTTTTTTACTTGACATGGAGAACTGGAGCCAAAACTTCAACAGTTTGTTATCAACCATCAGAAGTCCAAATTAAGACAATACAATATCCCTCACCTTGGTAGAAAAAAGGAAGTATTGAAGTACTAAGAAACAAGACACAGTGAGACATTTTTGACTAGATCACAGGTAACTTCTTTTGTTTATTAACTGCTAAATCTACATATGTATATGAATCTCAATATAATACTACATGCCAAACTAGCATTCTGTGAAATGGTTTGTTTTCTTCCTGCTTTCAACTCAGGTGCTGAAGGGTCTATCAAATCATCAAGAGAACAAAAAAGAGGACCTGGGATCATTCAGTCTCAATTTGATCTTTGGGAAGGCAAAGGAGCAAATAACCTTGAAAATAACCTTGAAAAAATTAACCTTTAAAAGGAGGGGTTTTTTTTGAGGAGAAAAAAAAAAACCAGCAGTGTTCAGAAGTAGTCAGCCTACACATAAGAAGGGGAAATAATGCTGAAATAACTAACCTCACAATGCCAAATGATGAGAAGACCAGCTTGATAGATGGGGTTAGGCAAGGCATATTATTTATCACTACATCAGTCAGGGTTTTGACTCTGTCCCCCATAATACAAGAAAATGCTCTTTTTTTTATATCATATGGGTTATCAAGCACTGGAACACACTGCCCAGAGAGATAGTGGAGTCTCTATCCTTGGAGGTATTCAAACCCACTGAACACAGCTCTGAACAACTTGCTTCCACTGACTCTACTTTGAGCAAGGAGGGGCAGATCAGAACATTCTCCAGACTGCTTACTAATGTTTAATATTAGAAAACTTCTTTGTCTATGTTGGTTTTAAATATAGGAATGTTTTAAACCACACATTTCCTTATTTTCTCCAAAACTATTAGGAGAAATAAACCAAAATTTTTTAAGAACAACCCTAAAGCACCTTCTTCTAAAAGAACTTCAACACTTGGTTCTAATCCAGCATTAGAAAGACATAACTGGAATACAAAAACCAAAGAACATTTTAAAAGGCGAGCTTCTGGACAGCAGCAGGACAAGTATACTGTTAGCCATCACATTCTAGTGAAACATCTTTGTTTTGCAAAAGTAGAGAACAGAGAGAAGCAAGAAAATTCCAGGCAGACTCTTCTATAGTGGCTGAACATGTTCTGGTGTATCTATTCACATCCAGAAACCTAGCATGAGGAAGCTATCTTATCCCCCACAAAAGTCAAAATGGGTGTCAGAATAATTCTGAACTTCCTCAAAATGATCATAAAGGCCAGAAAACCAAGTAGTATTATGTTAACTCTGACACATGGCATTCATGCATATTTTTGCCTACTGGAAAACATGAAATTTAAAATGGCTTCCTCTTTCTCCACTCTGTCAGCACTATTCCTATTTCCCCCTAAACTGAGTTTAAACTAGGTGCGTTGCAGATGGTTAATTTTCTGAGGCATAAACTAACTAGAATTCCTGACTTTCATTAAGTTCTGTGAAGCACTGATACTCCATTCTAAAGCTAAAGATATGCCAAAGCCTTCTTAAAACACTCCAGAGACTTTACTTGTAAAAGTTAGACAGAAATGCTTTGCCTACAGCAGAGAAATGATACCTATCTTCCCCACATATACTAATTATTAACCTGTTCAAATGTTTTCCACATCTTGTTGGTAAGCAACAACACAAATGAAACATATAAATCATTCCTCACAACCTTTTATTTTTTTTTAAGACTAGCGAATCAGTGCAGCCCACTTCACACAAGATGCAGCTACACACCTCAAGTGGGGCAGTCATCTCTGACAGCTCCCATTCTTTGGCAGCTGTCAGAGCCAACAGTTTTCTCAGCCAGCCTGCCACTCTATCCAATTCACCCGCCTTCCAGACCTCCCACACAACCTCCCATCAGTCTTGCACGGTATCCCCACCTATCCAGCCCCACCCAGCATAACCATAAGAATGGCCCTGGGAGAATCAAAGTTCCAAGAGAGCCTTCAGCTTTGCATTACAATGAAATAAGAGAACATAAACAACTGGTTATCATCTCAGCTTTGTAGCTTCTTAAAGAATCATCTGATCATGCTACAACCATATAGCTGACCATCAAGGCTCTGTTTGACCTAAATCTGTCTGCTCTTTTGTTTCCTCCCTTATGCATAACTTTACCATCTTCAGCTTTGCTTCTTATCTTCACCTAATGCTAAAATTTTTGCAGATGTTTAAACTGGAATGGAACTAGAGTATTTATAACTAAATGAAAAAGAATCGTAAGTATGAAAGTTTAAAGTAGAATTATTAGTCAAAGATAATTAGTGAAAAAGCAAGACCCAAACTAAAACTCAGATTTTAAACTCCCAAGAGAGTGAAAGACATCCTGAGAGGCCAAAACATGAGCAGTCATTCTAGGTCAGGCAGCAGCACACACCATCCTAGCAAGGCTCTCACACAGACCTGCAGGCAGCAATATTCAAGGCAAAGTTCCCATGGCAAATGTTTGAACCAACCACGGATGCAGCAGTATGGCAAGCAAGGAAAAGATTCTCAGATAAGCAAGCCACAAACTCAAGGCCATCTACATTAATATGAAACACCATCAGGCACCATACTGGTGTTGGTTGATCATCAGGCGGAGTAAATTATGGTGTCAAAGCCTAAAGACTGCAGTCTTCATCAATGCACAAAGACAAGATCAGCAGTAATGCCTGCTAGTGCCTCTCATCCAAAACAAAATACAGTTCCAAACAGAATCATCAGCCAAGCTGAAAACCTTGTTGTCTAAAGACAGCCTGCCAGGTCATCAACACGATGGAAAGGAGAAGAGAGTTTAGTTCCTTCAATTGCCTTCTTCATTTGCTTTTTATTATAAGCAGCTGCCATTTTCATTAGTCTTCTTACTTCCTCACTAATCCTTTCAGTGGTGTAACAGCAATGTCTATTCAAACAGCAGGCCTGGACTCAGATACCGATACAGAATCATAGGATAATTTCAGCTGGAAAGGACCTCTGAAGGTCACCTGGTCCAACCCCTCAGCTCAAAGCAGGGCCAACTAGATCCTTACAAACACAATCACATTTGCTCTTCCCCAAATCCCAGACAGGCAATATTCACTGTGTTCCTATGGGAGTTTTGCTGTTGCTTTTAAATCATACTGCTGGTCTCTTGGGGAGCAGCTGCAGCATGCCATTACAGCCAGAAAAGCAGTATGCTAGCCCAGCATGCTGGCTCCAGCCCTGCCAGCTTCTACCGAGCAAATGTCAGTCAAACAGTAACAAAACAACCCAGAAACAACAGCTTTGCTATCCCTTTACATGCAGGCTCTTCAAGCACTTCTAAGAGGAAATACCTAGTTTGACTTCTACTACCCATTTGTGTGGATTGAGAGTTCTACCAGATGTTCTGCAGTCAGAACTGCAGTCCAGGTACAGAATATAACAGGAAAGAGCTGCCCTCCCACTGCTACATTAGGCACCATCACCCATGCACAGGTCTCAAAATGACTGAGCTATAATCCTGGTAAAGGGATGAGCATCACAAACTGCAGGAAGACAGTTATGTCTGTCTGTGCATATAGATTTCATTTTCCATATGACTTATGAGGTACCTACAATTTAAGCCTTTTTAGCTTCTTCCTCCTTCTTCCACCCTCCAATATGATAAACACAAGGGGCCAGGAAAAAAAAGAATCTTTATCACACTAAATCTCTTTTGTTCTTCTCTTTTTCACAAGGAATGCATTTCAGGGCCTTTAGTCCCTCCCCTCTCTTTATTAAGGTCATCTTAATTAACTCCAGTGTCTAGTTCAGCTACTGTTAGGTATCTCCTCCAATTTAAATTTAGTTTCCACCCAAAATATCTGAATCATTCAAGAGTTATGTGGTAGGAGTGTAAAAATTACCAGAATGCTATAACCTAACTCACAGAAGATATGTAGGAAGGGCCTATTTGCCTGTACAGAAAGTAGTGAGTGAGCTTATATTCACTTAGTTTTTAACTAAGATTTTGGCTTCTCTTGAATTGCATTTGCTTTCCCCTGAAAAACCTCTTATACATTAACACAACATATTTAACTGGAGTAAAGAAGTACCATATCAAAACTGTTTTGCCCATTTTGAACTGCCAGGAACCATTTGTCCTGCACCAGCATTCTAGCACCCTGTCAGACCCACTGCTCATCCTAATCAATCAATTCAAGATGCACAATTCCAGCTGTACAATGAGAACAGCCTTAGAGGTGGCTATAAGAAAGCAAGAAATCATTTAAATATCATTTATTTTTCAGTATGTTTATGCTCTTCAGCACTGTATGCATCCAGTATTACGGAACAAATCTTAGGGGTACCAGGCACTTTACGACATCTAGAAAGATTTTTAAAAACACACTGCTTGAGCAAATAAATAGGTTTGGCAGAAAGGATGTTTGAAAGGGGCCGGAATCTTAATGGATTTTCAAGCTCTGTCATTAGTCTACAACCTGCTGTATGACCTCAGACAGCTATTTTGCTTCAGCTTCCCTGTATGTAAAATAAGCTGTAATGTACAGATAAAAATTTAAAGTTTAGCAAGTATTTAGAAACTTCTATCATTAACACTTCGACATTTGTTAAAATCTTTCCAAAGCCACTTCATCCACAGTACAATGCTCTGCAGTTTTTCTTATTTGCAAAATCCTAAGACCATACCAGGCTGTTGTACAGCAAGTTTAAAAAATAAGACTTGCTTTAAAAGAAATAGGTGTAATTTTCTTTTTCTAATTTTGAAGACCTTTTAAAAAAAAAAAAAAATTAGAGGTAATATGTGCAGTTTTCCAAGAGCTAAGGCCAAAAAATTACATCATGCCATTTTAGAAGATATTTTGGAACTCTCTTTTAATATACCCTTATTTTTAGGTACCATTTATTTAGAAATGCATAATCTCTTTGAATTTTATGAGCATCTGTCAACACGAGATTTAGCTAGAGCAATTAAAGAACATGAGTTTTCATTAGGCTTTTGTTACGGGGACTGTTTAACTAGCTTCAGCAAGAATGTTTCTAGTCTCCAAGATCCATCTCATCACACCAGGACCCGAGGTCATCAAGGCTCCTTTCAGAGGCGACGGCGCATGAAAGATAAGGACAGAAAATGCTACGAGGGACCGCATGATAACTCTCCCTAGAAAAACAGCGCGATACAGGAAGCAGCTTTCCACCACCGCGTTCGCTTCTAAACAGCCATTTTACTTCACTACATCCTTCCCTCCAGCCAGCCTTCATTTTGTGTTCCTGCCTGGCTGCGCGGTTCCAGGCTGACAGCCTGCCGAGGATACCGGGGCCGCTCTCAGGTGGAGGTGAGATGCCTCCCAGCCTCTCCGGGTTCCGAGCGAGCCGTTCCGGTGTCAGGGTCGGGGGAGGGAGGCTTCCCGCCTCCCCCCGTTTTTGAAAGTAAATGAAGGCGCCGCTCCCAATGGCGGGGGAGGGGGGAGCTTGGCTCCCTCCTCCTCCCGGGAGCCCGGCTCCTCCTGGAGAGGCAGGGGAGCCCGGGGACCCCTCTCCTGGCAGGTCGGCCCTGCTATCGTCCCTCCCCCCGGGCGGGCAGTGCCGTGTGTCCCGTCCCTCCCCCCGGGCGGGCGGGCTGGCTGTGCTGTCTCTCCCCCCGGCAGGCCGTGCGAGAGCGGCGGGGCGGGCACTCACCGCTCCGGCAGAGTGAGAGGCAGCGGCGGCGGCGGCGGCCTCATCCTCCTCCGGCGACGGCGGGCCGATCTTGCTGCAGGTGGCCGCCAGCAGAGCGAGCGGTGACGGCTGCGCGTCCTACCCACAATGGGCGGGTTCAGGGAGAGAAGGGGGGTGGCGGTTAGTGCGGGACAGCGACCGGGCTCCTCGCAGACGCGCACACAGGAAGCGGCGGCGGCACCGGCTCCGCAGCCGCTCACAACGTGTCACCCGGGGGAGGGGGGAAGGGGCCCAGCCGGGCCTGCGCTCACCTGGGGGGCGGCCGCCCCGGCGGAGGCCGAGGCGGCGCCGTTGCCGTGCTGGAGATACTCGCTGTGGCTGCTGCTGTCCACGTCTAAGGCAGCCATTTCCTCTTGTTTCACGGGCTTCTCGGGAGCTGCGGGCACAGCGGGGAGGGGGAGGGGAGAGTCACTGACGGGAGCGATCACCCCCCTCCCTCTCCCTCCCTCCCTTCCTCCCTCCCTCTCCCCCCCCCTAACCCCAGCGCTCCCCCCGCCCTCCCGCACGGAGCCCTCCTCCTCCTCCTCCTCCTCCTCCCCGTGCTGCTGCCCCTGCCCCTCTTCTCCCTCCTCCCCCTGCTCCTCCTGCTGCTGCTCTCAGTGCCGCTCTCGCCTCGCTCGCACACGGACGCTCCGGGGCCGGAGCGGGGACGCGCAGGGCCGGAGCAGGAGCGGGGAGCCCCCGGGGCGGCTCGGTCGGTGCGTACGTACCGGTCATGGTGTGAGTGCGAGCGGCCGGCTGGCTGGCTGGCTGGGCGGGAGGCAGGCAGGCTGGCTGGCTCGCACACAGGCCCTGCTGGCTGGGGCTAGGCGGTTGCCGCCGGGGACATGCTTATTGTGCTCACGGCGGGCTGAAGCGGCGGCGGCGGCCCGAGCCTACTCCGGGTTTTTTTTCCTATTTTGATTGACGGTGCGGGAAAGCCGAAAGGTGGGGCTTGCCGCGGGAGAGGGGGCCCGGCCGACACCGCCGCCCGCCCGCCCGCCTGCCAGCCCGGAACTCCCGCCCACGCCCGCGCGCGCGCGCTCCCATTGGCTGCGCCGCGCCGCCGCCGCCGCTCGCACGGGCCGCCCGGGCTGCCAGTCACCCGCCGGGGGCGGGGGGGGCGCCCCATGCCGGGGCGGCTTCCTGTTTGCCAGGGCTAGTGCGGGGAACAATGAGCGGGACCCGCCGGGAGACCGGGACCCGCCGCCCCGGGAGTCGGCCCTGCCGCCGCGCTCCCCTGACACCGCGGGCCCGCCCGCCCGCAGGGATCAGCGCATAGGCACAGCTGCGCGGCGGTGGCGCTATCCCTCCAGCCCCCCTCCCCCGCGCCCCCGCCGCTGTTGTGCCCGGGGGGCGCCGGGCCAGGGCTGCGATCTTTCGAAGTCTCCCCGCCGGGGCTGTCACTCACGGCTGGCGACAGCCGCGGCTCCGGGGCGGCGGCCGAGCAGCGGCAGACAGCGCCGCCGCGCTTTGTCCCGCCGGCGCTAAGATGTCGGCGCACCGTGCCCAGGGGAGCCGGTCCGCCCGCCGGGCGCTGCCCGCAGCCTGCCGCTGCCCGCAGCCTGCCGCTGGCCGCCCCCGCCGGGACCGGGCGCCCGGGTCAGCGCCGGGAGCAGCGCCCGCCTCAGCGGGGCGAGCCCGCCGTGCCGCCGTTGCATAAGCGCTGTGGCGGGCTCGCACTTGTCTGACCCGAGCGGGGGAACCTAAAACCTCCGCTGTCTCTAAGGCAGAACAAAAACCCGCCCAGGATAAGGCCGCGAGTTAGGTTATAACGCGACACGTCCTTCAGCGGGAATACCTGCCCTGGGCTGGGCGCCCGAGCTTGGCACCGATCGAGCGTTTGTGCCAGCAGGCTTTATTTTCATCATGTTAAGGAGAATTAATAAGATTTCCCTCAACGTCAGTTTGCTGGTCTGTGTCTCGTTACGCAACACAAAGGAAACCGGGAGCTCTCGGGTTGTTAAAACTAAGGCAGGAAATATGTTTAAAACGTTACATAAGTATATGATGATACAGGAATGATTATTAGTGGGGCCTGTTTCTCAGTAACACCACTTAGCTTGTGAAAGGTTCCTGTAAAGGGGAGCAATTTGAGCTTGGCCTTCCGTCACATCTGAGGGCACGTGCGGGGTCATAGGACACTCTGTGGGTTGAGGCGCCGATTTTGACCTTTAGCTTGCAAATTCTCCCGAAGAATGACTTCTTCATGGATACCCTTAGTGTGGTGTTCCAAGGAGTCTGAGTGAGGCCAAAAAACACTAAGCCCACTTTCCTGTTACAATCTTTTAATGTAATTAGAGCTGAGGATTGACTAGGAGATACAGGGAGCCCAGTCTCATGTGGCCACAGTTGGGCTGAGTGTGTGGAGTCCCAGGTTCCTGAGATAAACTCATGGCAAAGTTAGTAACTAGGAAACCCAGAAGTGTGGTCAGGATTTTCAACAGCCTCTCTGAGCAGAGAATAAACAGTGCTTTTTAATTGGTCCCAGCATTATGACCTTGCAGTAAATGCCCAATCTTAACTTAGAAACTACTACAGAACAGGAAAAACCATATTCAGAAAATGTGAATTTAATATCAGGAAGTTTGGATGAAGGATGAAGGATCATTTTGAATGATGGATGAAGATTGCAGTATTTGTTTTTGCTGTGTGATGTGTAGTCTTATATCTAAGCAATTTACTTTTGCTGGTATGTTGAGAGAACCTTCAGGTGACTTAATAGTAAGTTGTAAATTAATCCCCAATGTTTCTGTCACAATTCATTTTTTCCATGGTAATTAAAAAAAACACAAACAACCAAACACTTCTCTTTGTTAAGTGTCTGTTTACATAGTCTCTTGTAATTCTACTTTGGAATCAGTTGTTGGCAAGGTAAATAACAGAGCCATAAAGAATAAGGCTTTTTTGCAATTTGTACTTTTTATTTTAATAAGCAAAAGTTGTAACTAGGAACAGAAGTCAGGGTTTTTTGAAACAGTGTCAGAAATAATTTTTAGCCCCCAGTGAAAGCTAATTACATAACGTTTAAAAGTGCATGAGTATACATATATAAGGACATTTCAGGAAAAACATGAAAACACAAAATTACCTGACTTGCAGTATATGAAAAGAAGACTTCTACAGCTAGTATAGTACTTGGAGTTTGTTTGGCATTATCAGAAGTTGCTAGTGAAACATATGAGAGTTGTCATCTTGGAACCAGAACTACTACTGATTACTTTAGACTATCAGTAACCAAGCTGTTCATTTAAAGACTGAAGTATAAGAGAAATAATTCCTGCTAAGATACTGTGACACGGAAAATCATATTGAAAAACAGGCCCTTGCTATTAAGCAGGGTATTGCCAAATACTGTCAGTGGCATTTTGCTTTAGGAAGATCATATTGTCTAGGATTTAATCTAAATATGAATATTTTTCTTTCTTCTACAGGTGAGTGGGTACATGTTGAGAGCTGTCTGACTGAAGGGGGGTGTTGTCAACAGAATAGTTTGTTTACATGGGTCTGATTGCAGGCTTGGGACATAACTGCAGTGCTTTAAGGCAGAAAGATTTAAAATACCAATAATGGGATTGAGTTTATTGATAAAAAGTTTTTCAGTGCAATAAAGCTCAGATGTAATCAGGCTTAATATTAGCAGAGTGTTAAGCCTGGTTAGGTACCTAAAATTAGGAGGGACACTGTTATGTTATATTAAATTCAAATAAAGAACTAAACCAGAACATTCATAGGCTATTTAAAAAGTAGACAAAAAATGAAGATAAATTACAAGAAAGTTGCAAAAAAATATATGCTCATATGAAAAAGAGGTGTAAAGAGACTCAGAACTGCTTGGTAATAGAAATCACATGTGTCTGTTTACCACTTCCCAGCACAGATTAAGAACACATGAGAAGAAAAAAAAACATTAAAAAGAAAATGAGAAAAGACATAATTTGTAGTTTGGTATTTTTGCTTATCAGTATATTAGCATTAAGACACTCATTAGAGTGTCAAAAATGCTGGATACTTGAGGGACATACCATATCAGAACTGGACATGTGAGTTCCCATAGGTGCTGGTTTTCCTGTGGAGTTTGCACTGGGGCAGTATCCCCAGACTGAGCTCCATGCCCAGCTAGAGGAGCTGTTGTTTTCTCTTTTTTGTGCTTGCCCACCTGATGTACAGTACCTGTGTCTGTGATCTGAATAAACTAACCATGACCAGTTTATTCTTAAAGAGCCTTGCCCCTTTAAGACCTTGCCTCCTGCTTCTAGGCAGTTCCTGGTTAACTGCAGGTCCTGAGATGAATTCTCGATCAATTTGCTAAAAATGATGTGTTGTAATTTGAGCTGTGTAGATACAGAGAAAGTAATACTGCTCTATAAATAATACCACCTCTACCAGGTACCAAAATGCAGCAGTTTCAGAACTGAGTTGCAGCCTTTGGGGTAAGTAGCAGAACAATATGGGGGAGGAAACAATGTCTACCAGCTTCTGATGAAACTTGAGACAAGGTCTTGACTGATGAAACAAGATGCACTTAGAAAGAACACTAAAACTTAGTACCTACACTGTATTCATTTGTAAGCTCAATGCTGTAGTTGTCCACTGTAACTTATATCTCATATCTCATTGGAAGAAGTCTTGCAGCTCAGTGTCAGTTCAGTACAAATTCAGAAGGAAGTTCAGTCTTAACACAACTTCCATACAGCACAGTGTTTGCTAGAGTTGGAAGTAGCTTTTCTGTCTATATAGTCTTTTGAAACTTCTGAGCTATGGCATGTTACTCGTGCCTTTAGTGGTCCCTGCATTTCTCTAAAGGAATATATTATTGAAGGCTTGTTGGTATGTGGTCCAGTTCAGTTTTCATGGTTGTGGTACTCCATGGTTTTACCATGCTGAAGCCTAGAATGCAGCTGGACAAGACGGACAGGAATGCCTTCTGCTGTGACAGAATGTAACACCAGAAAAACTCAGACTCATGTCACTTTAGTTTGAAAGGCTGGGTCTGAAATGCCTATGAAAAATCAGTAGGGATTCCATTCACCAATCTACCTTAAAATGTGTCCTTTACCCGAGAGACAACAAGCAGGATTATCTGTAAATCTCATACCTCAGAAAATAACTAGAACACCAAAAACCCTAACCATTCAGAAGTATCTTTTTGAACTCAAGATACCTTCTGTTCTAGTGATCTGTTTAAAATTTCAGTAGAATCTCGAGAGCGATATGTTTTCTAAGTGCTAAACATTTACCTGATACTACAAAACCCAAGATAATGACAGGGTTTTGAATGAGACTTCGTAGAGTTCAGCTTCATTCTGAATTTTATCCTGCTTTTGGCAATTTGTTTAAGTCTTAGCAGTCAAGAACAAGAGTGTCGCCACTAGTCCTGGATACTGCATTCTTAATTTCTGCATCCCATGTGGACCCATTTGCTTAAGAATATTGGGTCATCTTTACATAGGGCCACAAGCAGGACTGACAGGAAGTTGACCTGGGAGGTTTCGTGAGTCAGCACATAGTAGTTGAGATGGTTGCATGACTCCAGTTCATCAAATAGAGAAATGAGTTCTTGCCTGGTATAAAATCAGCAGTGGTTAGAGAAAAGTCTTGGCTGGCATTGTGTCATCATCTTCCAGAAAGCACCTCCCTGTTCTTCTGGCTACAAGAGCACAAATCTTGCTGGGGGGTAGCAAGCTTTAGCAGTAGGTGTGGTCTGCCCAGAAGCTGAGCCAACATAACAGCTCATGGACATCACCATAAGAAAATAAATCCTGTGAAAATATGCTTCTGATATTGCAAGCTAAATTGAGTCGAACTAGACACAGGGAGCAACAGAGGAGTGGGTGGGAGTAGATGAGGATAGCTAAAACTCCATTCAGCAGCTGCAATTAGAATAATGCAGGGTGTCAAACGTGCTGGACAGCACAGGAACTTGCTTTTAGCTATGTTTTGTGTTAAATTTCTTGTCAGTAGCCCAGGATTTCAAGCTTTTAGAGGAGGCTTTTTTTTTTTCTACATACCTGACAGCATGTGAAATATCAAGGCCTTTGTATAGTCTGCTGCATAAGTGTGATGGTATCCAAGTGTAACCATACGAAAGACAAATAATATTTAGCGAAATTGGATTTTAGGAGAGCATTTTTCCTGTTTTAAATGGGGAAGCGATTCTAAAAACATTGATTTCTGCTTGACACAACTTCATTAAAGAAAGATCAATCTCTGGTACCTGAATCCACATGTTAGCAGGGGAGACATTTGATTCCACTGGTCTGGTCTCATCCGTTAGAAGTTGTTGATGGGACAAAGGCAGGCCTAGCAAACTCATGGCCAGCCAGCCACAGCAGGAGCATGCCAGCTCCAAGCTCTTTGTGCAGTTCACTGGAGGTCTGAAACACGCTGCCTGGTAAGAGGAAGAACCTGTGAATAAGTAGCCTAACAACCCGGTGCACAAATCTAAAAGCTGTGACTCTTCACCAACACAGATGACTGATCTTCAAGGAATGGGGCCAACAGAAAGTCTGTCCAAGCTCAACATGCACCAGTATGTGAGGACAGACGTCTGGAACATTGCTTTTAACCTAGTCATTGTATTTATGAATTTTTTTGAGCAATTGGGACAAAATAAGTCATGTTCCTTTTTAATCAGAAATTCTTCCTTGTTTGTTATAGCTGTAACTCTCCCCAGGTAATACATTTTTGTATATTTTGCAAATTTGCAAATTCACTGTAGACATTTAGTATTTGACTGGTGAACAGGTTCTCTTCTTAATAGTGTTAGAAAAAACTTCCTTGTGTTAAAGTATGTCACTACAATAGGGAACAAAGTTTGGTGTAATTGCCCAAGGCTTTTTTTTTTTTTTCCTTTTTTTTTCACATTAATTTCATTATCTTGGTTTTAGTTGTGTAAAGAAATAAATAAAGAGTATATTAGTTAAATCTTCCTTGTAAAATATGTGTGGTTTTTATTCAACTGGCAGCACAGTCTAAGTAAGAATATTTTTCATGAACAAAATTTCTTTCTTCTGAAGATGAAATAAAATCATCTAATCTCCCTCCCATTTGGGAAGAGGCAGCAGGAAAAAGCAGACCAGTACATAGCTGAAAACCTGCCATTTAGCAAGTTAATAATTCTTTCATTTCACCTCTGTTAAATGTGAAATAGATGTCTTTTTTCAAGCTTTCTAAAAGTTACTGTATTTGGGCCCCATCATTATCCTGTTTGTTTATGCTTAATTCCTGCCCTTCAAGGTCATCACAACAGATAAAATCTAATCATAGAAATAATTGGGGGAAAATTGTAGATCCATTAGGTAAGGTTATAAAAATTGTTCAAAGGAAGAGGCCAGGTAACTGGCAGAATTGCAGAATCAGTAATACAACATCTAAGGATCTTCCTTCATAACCCATCACAAAATTGGAATGGAGGTAATTAAATAGATACATAGATGAAGTATAAAGTCGCCTGAATGGAAAAAAATCTTGTGTGTTTCTTGCCTAGTGTAATTCTCACAAGTTGGCATTTTATTTTTAATAGTACTGATAGAAAAGTAGGCCAGTGAAATGAAAGAGACTAGCAAATTATATACATGCTCATATGTTTGCTGAAAAAATTGAAAACATAATAGCAGGAGTTACAAATTCTGAAAGGAAGTACTTCTGGAGGGATGAAGTGACTTATTTTTATGAATCTCAGTCTGAATTCCCATTCCCAAAACAAAAAGAAGCAATACTCCATGGCTCCCTCTAGGAGAAGGAAGTCTGGGGCTGTAGTCCCAACCACATCCCATGCTTTCTCTGGCGAGTCTTAGTTCCAGCAGCCAGAAGGCCACAGTGTGATCTGAACAGTGAGAGATGAAATGAATGTCCCTGTAAGGTCATTTGGAAACCTGTATGTCAGTTATGAATTCTTATGTATCTTCAGGTGAGGGAGGGGTTTTTGTTTCTTAGGGAAAAAACTATCCCTGACAGGATCTTTGGAAAAGGAGTTGTGGGTAGCAACCTACAGAAGAGGGCTGGGCAGGAGACTGTGTGACATGAGAACCTTCCCTGAGAGGTGTCTGATGCAAAGAACTACCTGACCTCATAGAGGTTCTCAGTGTTTTGTTTTGTTTTGTTTTAATGGGTGCTAGGGGTTGACACACAGCCCATGTCATCTCAGTTTGGGGGCTTAAATGCCCCCAAGGTGCCTGGCCCACCCTCCCTGTGTGGAGCCCGTGTTTTTGAAGAGAGTTCTGGCACGTTCATTCACAGTGGCATATAAAACTTCTATGGTCTTTCCTAGAAGCATTTCATTACAGGAGACAAAAGCATTAAGAAGAACAGGACAAATTAGGTTTGTGCCTTTCTACTCACTACTTTGAAAAAGGAAGTGGAAAGTTCTAGGGTTTATTTCACATTTTTCTGTGCCTACATTTCTGCAAAGTCCTAATTCATGATTTGGGCAAGACTTGGTAACAGATGCGTTCCCCTTCTCTCTTACCTTCCTGCTTTTCCACAGGTAATACTCAAACTGCAACACAAATACCAAGAAAGAGAAAGCTGAATGAGATGAAGTTCCAGTTCTGGTCATAAGGAAAATTGTCTGGGGGGAGGGGGGAAAAGTTACTAATTAAAATTTATCTAAGAAATGCCTCAGTAGAAGAATCATCAATCTGTTTCAGCTTAAGTCTGAAAGAGGCATATTTGAGGCTGAAAATGATAATTAACACACTCCTGGTGCTCACATAAAACACCAGTGAATGCCTTTAAACTGCTAATTAACCTCTGGCTTCTATAAACAGCCTTAAAAAATGCACCCTCTGGCTTCCATAAACAGCCTCAAAAAATGCACATCTTCATCACCTTTATTTCAGCTCACTAGCAGTCAAATACTTCACTTCTCAAACAATGCTGCAGATCATTCCTGGTCCTTTTGACCTGTTTCAATTTCCAAATTACTGCACAACCTTCCCAGTCTAATGACACTTGCAAACATCTGCACATGCTGCAGGTGTCCTTCCTACTCCTAAAAATTAATTAACAAAAGTTAATTATTTTTTAATTTATTGTTTCTCTCTCTTGTGTCAATTAGTATCTGAGTTACTGAAGTGGATCTTTGCTATTAGTTTGTTTTTACAAAGTTGGAAAATTCAAACTCCACTATCATCTTAATTACTTACAAATGAAGGATAAAATTCATTCTTTTCTGTGGCAGAGGTCCAAAAGACGTAATGGAGATGGGATGTTGTGGCAAGCCTCTGTTCCCCATGCATTCCTCCAGTCTCAGCAGGACCTCTCTGGCACTGGAGGCAAAGCGTGGATGCCGTGCACAAGCACGACTATGCAGTTCTAGGGCTCAGTTACACAGAGCCCACTACGTCTTTTACTTTTTAATAGTAGTGCCAGATTCACAACACATACTATGTTTAAGCAAAGCGGTAATTGAATAATCTGTCTACTGCATAGAAAAAAAAATTAGTTCATTCTCCTTTTCCTCTTCCCAAAGAAGTAGAATTGCAGTAGTTCTTTTCCTAGCCTGGATTCCTACAGAAATTAAAATGGGGTTGAGATGATTATCTCTTCATATGTACAATAAATCTCCGTGTGTGTGAGCATGTGCACACACAGACGTGCATGTACATACTTGCATGTTGTGCAAGAGAGAAGGAACAAGAGCAAACGGTAGCCAATTTTAACCACATCTGACAGAGCAAGAAAAGGCTGAAAAATTCCTATACATTTCATTAGAACAAGCTGCTAAGTAAAAAGAGACCCACTGAAGTTTGAGTTAAACCCTTATTAAACACCAAGAAAGCTGCAAAGATGAAAGATGTTATGAATACCCACCCACAGGAAAAGCTGTAGTCAGCTTCCAGCTATGTAGACCTAGGAGAATCCAAACAAGATTTGCCCAGGGGAAACCAAGCCCCATCAGATCTGCAGCTCACAGACTACTGGTCTGTGCTGGATTTCTAATCTATTGCTATCTAGTTTTGATGATGACATACTCCATTTTTTGCTCTTAGACTTTGGGGGAAGAAAAGATTTTTTTTTAATGCAGATTTCTCAGACTTGATGAGCTGAAAGTCAACATAAAAGGAATGAAACACATTTTGTTCTTAAAGAACCCTGTGGGATAATCTCACAAGAATCTACATGTGCAGCACACTAGACAAAGAGGAAACAGCATCTTCAGTTCACAGCAGACTACAGATAAACTTCATGCCCTGGCAGCCTGGAGTTTGGTCTTAAGGTAGCAGGAGCCAGTGCTGTTAAAAAGCCTCTTATGCCACTTTCTGATCTGTCACATCGCTGATATCCATAGGTCTAACTGTTCTTACAAGTTTGATGGGGGGCACACAACTTGGGCCTCTAATGTTCCTGGGTTTTCTGCCGTACAGGAGTGGCATCCATGTGTAAGACACAGCTGAAGGAAGCTGAGTCAGGGTTCTTGTCACTGTTCACCTTCTCAGTGCAATGTAGGGCCCCCAGCTCTGCTGGTCTGCCAGAGACACTCCTGCCAGTGTCACACATCTCTGGTGCCTCACTGGAAGCTGAAGGAGACCGAGAGTGAGAGGAGTCCAAGCCCAGTGCTGCACCATGTATCAATGGACACCCAATCTTCCAGAAACCACTTGCTATAATGTTTGTATCGGTCACATTTCTCCCTCTTCATAGCTTGGGCGTCTTTGACCAAGTTTGTTTCCTTCACTGCAGGGTTGTGTGTTCATCACCTGTCAGTAACACATCCAGGGACAAACTCTGGTATTCCAACATTCACAATCCCTTCTGGATGATTGCCTGATTTTCTGTGTTTTAGTCACAGTAACTCAGCTTTCATCTATCCCTCTCTTCTGCACTGTATACCTCAGACCCTCTTTTTGCTAAGCACATTTACATCTCTAAAAATACAATCCAGGATCTTTTTATTCTTCTGTTGTATAGCATGGAAACTTGTCTCTCAAGCTCAGAAATCTTGTAGGTGCTGAACCAATCAATGCACCTAGGCTGCCTTGGATGCCTGTGGCCATATCCAGCAGTGATTCACTGTCCTTCATACCCCACATGAAGGAAAGATAGTGAAAGGATTCAGTAGCCAAATCCTGCTATTCCCCTCTTCTTCCCAAAAAGATTAACTCCAGAAAAACAGAGGTGCCCATTCTTGTCATTGGGTGACAAAGGGAAGTGTGTGGCATTGTTATTCTTGCTGCTACATGTTTGTGATCTTATCCTCACATTTTTTATGAACTTTTTGTTGCTAAGAGAATAGTAATGACCTAGCAAGGCAATATGAATCTCCAAAGCTTGGAGCAATAAAATCTTCTAAACTCTTAACTACTCTAAACTCTTACAGTCATCTAAACTAGCTACATTTTGCAATTTTATGGGAGTATAAATACCCATTCTATTCAGTATGTTATACCTGCCAGTCCCTATTTTTCCAAATCTGAAATAAACTAGGTGAGTAGCCTTTTTTTTGTGCTTTGTCATTCATTACTTAAGGGTATCGGGAGGAAGTTAAAACAGCATGTTTGTTAAAAAAGTAAATATTTAACAAGTTGACTCCAATTTTAATAATCTAAGGGACCAGTACTATAAAACCTTAGAAAGTTGGCAGTACTCACTGATTTTTTTATGTGACACTCAAGTTAGTCATTGGAGCCATTTTATTTCCTGGATGAATTATGCAATTTCTGTAGTAGGACAATTCAGCATAAACATCTATAATAAAACAAGTCAATTAAATCTGCAAGTTATTTCTAGTCCAGAGGTCGAGAGGTGCATTTTTCTTATTTAGTTTTCCTTAAAGTGTCAAGGCCCCAGAGCAGTAGGACCATGCAGAAACTCAAAGCTAAACACACACTTGATTTCTGAGATTCTGGGACCCATACCATTACAGTTCTGTTGCAAATCACATTTGGAAGACAGCAAGAATTTCCTTATTCCCATGATTTTCAGACAATGGAGGAGGCAGGCTGAGAAGCAGGTTTCTAAAGGCCACGGGAAAACAAAACCAAAAACCCACAACAGTTTTCGGGGTTTACAAATTATCTGTGAAACTTTGTAATCTGCCCCCAGGGATTCCATGGGGAGAGGAAACTTATTGGTCAAAGTCAGAATAAAGGACCTTGGATTTTGACTTCTGTAAACTGAGTTCAATATCACTTTTGTCAAATAGAAATCAATAGGAATTAAAGTACATTAAGGGCTTCCCATGGGGGCAGAGAGGCAACCACTCTCTCATCAGAAATCAGTGGCAACCAAATGACAATGGTCATCAAATGATGGTCCTTTCTCTCATTTCCTCATTGGTTTTTCCACATTTGCTATGTGGTCATCAGTGTGAGTGTTATAGGCAGAGGCTTCACAGAGAACAGAACTGGCACTATGCTAAGTGAAAAAGCCTCACCCTGCCCAGTATCTTATGTTTAATTCAACTCCCCATTCCAGCCTGTACATTTAGGACATATTAACCAAGTCTGAGAACTCCCAGCTAGTGACTGTGCAATGTATTTTCATTGCTGCAGTTAATCTACAAAGACCAATATTTTTGTGTTTACACTGTGAGAAACAAAATATCCTTATCTCTCAATAAAAAATATTTACTCTTTGTGGGATACCAACACTGTTCCACTCCAAAACTGTTTGAAATTCAGGCTTGTTTCTTCTTATCTAACTCAGCAGTGCCCAAAATAGAAGGAAATCAGAGAACTCCCTGGGATACCACTCTACCTTCCCACCTGAGGACTCGAACTGTTGAGGATGTTCTCCTCATAAAATCTTTTTCGATCATGGAAGAGATTTTCCCCATTTCAGAGACATGAGTGAGATGTGCAAGAGCATCAAGAGCCTTGCCAGAGGTTCCACGTGAAGCCTCATGGCAGAACCAAGAAATAAATTCCCATTTTTTAATCCCAGTCTCCATCTTCCATTTCACCATCTTTCTACCTCAAACAATGGATCAACATTCTTCCTTGTCCTCTCTTCTAAGAATCTAACCTAACTAGTGTTCCATTCTGTTCTTTGGAAACATTTTTCCTGCTCTTGTAGAATTTTCCACATACCTTCACAGTTTGCAAAATGCTGCCACACAGCATTGGTTGGCATTCCTGGAAGCAGCAGATCAGCTGCAGACACAACTCCCAAACTCAACCAGCCCAGGTTCTGCCTCTACCATGTAGTTATGCAGAACAACTTGAGGCATTAATGGTGAGAGAGGCTCTGAATTTAGCAGCACCTCAGTGTCCTCTTCAGTGCCTCAAAGCCTGAGCCTAAAATCCTGCAAAGCCCCCACAGATCCTGCTGCTGCCTGGCCCATGCTCTCTGTTTTGGACCATTTTGCACAGGCTTGTGTGTAAAAAGTGTCTCCTTACAGCCTCATGGAGTTAGAGCCAGCTTGAGGTTTTCAGCGTGGATGTCAATAGAGGCCATTCCCAACATTTTGTCACTTAATTCTACTGCCAATATACCAGCTGAGGACAAATTAGATCTGGTTTTCTACCTTTTTATTTAAGATTGTGCTGTACTGAATAAAAACCCCAAAACTGATTTTTCCAAGCCCACCACCTGTCCAATTAGTAGTTGTTTCCTTCTGGGACAGTGCTCCTCTCTCAATCATCTCTGTATGGTTTTCAAGCCTTGCCACCTGCCCATCTAAGTTGTTAATGTTGCTGTATTTTTCTTTCAGAGTAGAAAGAGACCATCAAAGAATATCATGCAGAGTCTCAAGCAGTTCCCAAACTGATTTCTCAAGGCTCAGGCTGGTGAGAGGACAGCACGACTCAGAGGCAGGCAGGGCCCAGCAGAATTTGTAGGATCCTTTGAGCCAGCAGCATGCTGCTTGGAAAGCCTTTCTCCTTAAGACACATTCACGCCTCAAATCACTCACTACCAAATATGGAATGTATTCTTTAAAAGATACTTTCCCCACATGAAGTATCTAAAACTGTTGGAAAAAGCAAAGCTAAAAAATACAATGATACCTCAGGCCATATATGAGATGTGATTAAATCAAAATGCCCCTACAGGCTGACCTGGTGGCTATACAGACCTTCCCTTCACTTGCCATGTGTCTTGGTAGTGCAAGATGTAACCAGAAGTATGTATTCTATCACCATCTGTTAAAACCAGGAGGAGCAGTGTTCTTTATCTCTTCCATGACCCATCCCTCATAACTCCGGAAGGGGGGATATCCTCTGTTAATGGGCCAGCTGTTAAAACCAGGTGGGGCAGTTTTCTCTATCTCTTCCACAGCCCATCCTCCCTCCAGGAGATATCTTCTGCCAATGGGACATTGAGTCTCACTGCATGGCTGATAAAATTACATCATCCCTTTGGTTGATGCTCCACCCAGGGGGAGGAGCCAACCATTTCCTACCTAAATAAAATCTGAGTTTTGGAACACCAATGCTGCCTTTTCTCTGCTGGATTCCCAGAAGAAGACCAGGCCCATCTACATCACCCCTGGGCCTTCAGAGGAAAACTACACCTTTGTACAGGATCACTGCTTCAACAGAACCACATCAGTCACTCCAGGAGGACTGCAGCCACCATTGGGCTGCTACAACACCCTGACCAACAGGGTGTCAGGTTGTATTCTGACTCTGTCAGTGTTTGTTATTTTTCATATTATTGCATTTTCATTTTCCTAATAAAGAACTGTTATTCCTATTCCCATATCATTGCCTGAGAGCCCCTTAATTATAATCATTTGGAGGGAGAGGGTTTACAATTTCTATTTCAAGAGAGGCTCCTGCCGTCCTTAGCAGACACCTGTCTTTCCCAAGCAAGGCACCCTGGCTGGTATTTGAAATCCTCCCAGGCTCCCAGGGGTGCCTGGGCATTCCCACTCTGCTGGCTGTGTGATGGATTACACCTCTCTCCAGCAGCCTGCCTGCAGCTAGGAATGGGCATTCGGGGGGATTCGTGTTAATAACAGGAAGATACTAAAAGTAACCGAAACAAAGATGTAGCAATCTCTTGTCCAGAGGCACTGGCTATTTCATAGTTGCTGCTCCTGCTGCCATCTTATCTGGCCATTACAAAAATGGTTTGTCTCAACATTTGGTCTCTGTCAAACAGAAAATTTCCAGCTCCTCTCCCCCCAGGGCTCCAGTCCCAGGCAGGCAGTGCTCCCTTGGCCCCTGACTGTCCTGCCCTGTTGCTCTCTGGCTGCTCCTGCATTGCTGCTCCAGCCCTGCAGAGCCGTGGGTAAGGCAGCAGCACGTGCCTTAGGCACACACACTCACTCACGGAGAAGCCCAAAAAGAGCCCAGTGAAACACGTGTTTTTATATTTGAAGTGTAATCATGATATTAAAAACACCGATTTGCATGGTTTACCTAACATATCCTTTACTCAGGAAATGTAGTTCCTAGGAAAAGGTAAAGGATTAGTAGGAGAAGGATAAAATCCCTCCCGCTACTTTTTATCCCCTTTCATGCTGAATAGGCTTCCTTTTTCTATCCTGGGAAGTAGACTCTCATTTTAGAGGCAGTTTTTGCTCTGAAAAGCATTCTAGACTCCTTCACACAAAGAAAATGTTTATGATTCAGTGCTTATGCTGGGCAGTTGTTTTAGTCCCAAAAACTGTACCCAGCAGGACCAGGGTAATGATTGTTCCCCTGTACTTTGCTCTGGTGAGGTCACATCTCAAAATATGTGTTGTCTTGGGCCCCTCACTACAAGGAAGATATGGAGGTGCTGAAGCATGTCCAAAAAATGCAATGAAAAAAAAATGAGAAACGCTGAAGGGTCTAGAGAACAACTCCTATGAGAAGCAGCTGTGACAGCTGGGGGTGTTTAGCCTGGAAAAAAGGAGGCTCAAGAGGGACCTCACAACTCTGCAATACCTGTCGTGTAGCCTGTTGGGACTCAATCTCTTCTCCCAAGTAACAAGTAACAGAACAGGAGGAAACAGCCTCAAGTTGTGTCAGGAGGTTTAAAGTGGATATTAGGACAACTCTCTTCACTGAAAGGGTTATCAAGCATTGAAATAGGCTGTCTATAGAGATGTGATGCTTAGGGACATGGTTTAGTGCTGGGTCAATGGCTGGACTGGATGATCTTAAAGAACTTTTTCAACCTAAATAATTCTATGATTCTAAGAAAGGTGGAATAACTCTCCCCTCCTTTGTTTCTTTTTCATTTTTACCCAACCTCTGGTCTACTTCTCCTGTGGCTGATCTCATCTCTGTGTTTTTCTCACATATCTGTGAGATTACTCACTCCATCCATCACCTGTGAAGCTGACACACATTTGCTTCCATGCTGAAGTCCCAAATGAGCTCTGTTATGTAGCACAAACCAACCCAAAGTTGCACCTATCTTGTGCCCCAGCTTAGATTTCTCTCTCTTCAGATGTGTCCTTGATGGGTTTATCAGCCTTTTGGGCTGATCCAGGCCTTGCTATGGGGGCCCAAACCCCTCAAAGCTATGGTCCAAGCTGAGGTCATTTGCTCCTTCCCAACAGTGCTGCCCTGAATAGCATTAAGGCACAGCATCCACCAGGAAGCAATGACTTTGAGGAAATTCCCTCTGCTGCTACAACACAAAGTATGAAAAGCAAGATCACAAATAGCATTCTAATAAGGTATTCTGGATTTTTGATACACATTTTCTTGAACATTTAGAGATCCCAGCTCATCTCCAACAGCTTTCAGACTTTCAGTCAACATTTGTCTTGGTGTTTCTTTACCATGTGCATAAAGGCTAACCCTGTATAAGACAGTATTCAAGCCAAAACTGAACACAAGCAAATGTCCCCTTCCTTTGTTTTGGAGTGTTTAACCATGGTATGAATTGAGCCATAAGAGAATGACAGCCATTTGCTGGAATTAGCAATTCTAGAAATAGATTCGGGTAGTGATGATATGGAGATGCAATTTATATACTAGAGAAGCCCATGATTTGGGTTGTGTGCATCTGATGCAAAACAGCAGTGAAATGCTGCAGCACTGAGTGGTCAGGCTGCTCAGCTGAAGGAAAGCAAAAACACGGAGGGGAGGGGGGAAAGCAAACTGTCCCCACTCCTCAGGTCAGAGCACAAAAAATCTGTCTGCTCTGTTGGTCCAACTGAGCACCTGAACTTGATCACACTTGAACTTCTGGGACATGAGTACAAACACTTCCCTTAAATGCTGGCCAGCTGATCATTTCTTTTGCAACATTTTGCACATGAATTTTGGAATCCTTTTATTATAAGGCTGATAGAAGCAGTCCAAACACTGAGGAAAGCAGAAGACCCAGCGTTCTTCCACACTGACTTTGCATTCCTAGAAGATAAATCTAGTAAAGGCAAGTCTTAACCCCCTGCAGGAATTGAAAGAAGACCCCACATACTCCAGAGTTTATATCTTTGATCCACCAGCTTTACACATGGAGCACAGCATGTCTCCCATAGAATTTTGCTGAGGGCTATTTTTCCCTCGTGCTGCCAGTGAGATGTTGGGAGGCACAGTGTGCATCTGTCCCAACAGCTGGGGGCCAAGAAAATCAGAGGCAGAAGGGGCATCAAAACTATTTTCTGACTCATCACTATAAAGCAATAGGGAAAAAAAATCCTTAAAATCCTCTCAAGACGTTTTAATATTAAACATTAAAAATTATACACATGATACAAGTCTCTCCTAAATAAACAGGAACTTTTCAAGTAGCTATTAGAATACTACACAGTTTGTAGTAACACTATTAAAACCCCCAAAATATTTACGGTCTTCCCTTCTAACCCAGGGGTATGCCAAAGTGAAAAAATAATTCTGGTAACAAGTAGATATACAGACAAAAACGGTCTTGCAACATTTTCCAAGCTGTGAATAGTAGAAATGCATTGGAATCCTGCTTGTTCACAGACATCATTTGAGCAGCAAACATCAGGTTTAAATATCAACTCTCATCATAGGAGAGACACTCCACAGTTCTTGCTGGCCATATGGCAGTGGGCATCTCCCACCTCTCTCTCAAAGAACTTGAAAGAAGTGAAGGAAACAACTATAACACTTCATTAATGAACTGTTTCTAGCTGCTCTGAGTGGGAAGTTTCTGAGCATGAACCAATACTAAACTTCACATTACAGTGGTGCAAAGAAAAGTAGCTGCTCCAAGCTCAACCGGATTTAATGCAATACACAGTGCTGACAGATGGGCAGAAGGCATAATCAATTTATTTCATTGTTAGAATCAGCCCAAGTGTGGGATTCTGGAGGTACCCTACACAGGTCTTTTCTTTGCAATGCAAGGCAAGGATCCAGGTATCTCCTAAGAAATGTACCTTTTGGTGCTGATTTCTTAGCTGCTATATTGCATTAACCACCAGGGACTGCAAAAGAAATTGTCCCATTCTGCTGGAGCCTAGTCAAGCAGGTAGCAGCAGGACTACCAGAGTCATATCCCAGTGGTGTGGCAGGGACAGGCACCTCAACGGGGCAGTGCCATGGCCAGTGTCTCAGTGGCCAACAGTGATCATCCTGCCATACCTTGTAGTTTCTTATATCCCGCCCCAAAGTTCCTGCTTCACTTTCTTTGCTTTCACTTTCCTGACCCAGTATCTTCTTTGTGTTCCCTTTATCCCTAGCTATTCTTGGTACTCATAGAAGTTTTAATTATTTTCCTTCAGCTTTGTTTATTTTGTTTTCCCTTTTTTCTCAGTATTTCCACCTGAAGTTACCTGCTTTTTCCTGTCCTTTCAACCTGCACACTTGGAACAAACAGCCACTCTGTGAACTCTCTACTTATCCCTGCACAGCCAAGGAGATGAGAGGTATTGAGTAGAAATGAGAAATAGGCAATGAAGCTGACTTCATTGCAGCTGCTGCACTGCCTCTGAGCAAGGCTAGTCCTCCCACATGAACCTAGAGCCACCTACCACCTTCATACCAACAGCAGTGACTTCAGCAGCCCAAGTGTCTCAAGGCTTTGCCTCCTCCTGCCTGACATTCAGACAGTGGAAGGCAGGTGGCAAAGAACCCACCCCCTAAAATAACACCCTCAGCAGATCTTTCCTGAACCCTCTGAAGTGCCAAGCCACTGCAGTGTTTGCAACAGTTCGGTGCACAAAATACAAGGCTCACCATTGTCCCCAGCTCTTCTTTTCCTGAATTCAACAAATCCTGGTGAGCCCAGCATCGCACCCAGCCTGAGCACAGTTCCAGCTGGCGCTCTCCCGCTGTGACTCTGGGTCCTGCCAAGAAAGCTCCTGTGCAAGGCCCCAGTTCCTGCACCATGCTGGTGTGGAGGAAGTGGATTGCTGCCTTTGGCTGGTGGCCTCCAAGTGCCCCTCAAAAAGCCCAGGGAGATGAATGGGCTTTGTGAACTCTTGCATACACCTTCCTTGATGTGATTGGAGGGTCACAGACTTCAGAGAAAAACAGACCAGATCCTCCTCTCTACCCTTCAGTCAAAGTAGTCTTAGAAATTCTTTTAAGTAACAGCAAGCTATTTTTAAGTGGCAGATGTCTTTCTAATACTGAGTGGTATCACATATTCAGAGAGTCACAGCAAGGTTTTTTGTCTTGAAAAAGCTTAATTTCCTGAAGCATGTATCAAAATCCTACCCTATGAATCCCTTCAGTACAACAGAACTCTCCTAGTTAAAATTCTACACAAGCATATTTCTTTCCTCCCTGCTCCCTGAGGTACCATTCTCTCTATGTACACTACAATAACAACTGTGCCTTTACTAAAATTGAACACAATAACCAGGTCTTTGTAGAGGATAATTAACAGCCAGCAGTGAATCTTTGTGCTGATTCAATGGGATATGAATGAGTGATGAAAATTCTTCTTTGCTGGAGAGGTAATGGGTTATTGTTACGTTTACATATGCTTTGCCTCTTTCATGATAGCATATTTATGGTGTTCATCGTTTAAAGTCAGAAATACGTACACAGATATTTTGTGATTGTGTTCAGGCAGTTATGCCTCAACATGTTTGCCTCTCTTTCTGTCATTAACAAAATCCCCACTCCATCTGCATCTAATCCAAATTCCTCGTGTCCATTCTGAGCAGGATGAGTAGACCTGAGCCTCTCCAGCTGTTCCTAGAGATACGAAGGTTCATTTCTGGAATTGAATTTCTACAGTCTTACATAAACTATCTAGGTTAGTGCCCTCACAGGGGATACTTTACAGAGTATTTGAAGGTAAATACAGTGACATTACATGGTTCTGAAATATATGGAGCCCCCAAATTTTTTGTGTGCTTTTCATTCCATGATAGAAAATTCTCATGTTGTTCTTTCCTATTGGATAACTAAGTATGTGGGAAAAGTAGCAACTCTCATTTGAAATACTGCATGAATATCCATTGAGTGTACTCATGCATTATGTATTTAATACAGGAATACCTCTCAACTCTAAGACTAGAAAACAATTGTAGAATAACTGAAATGAGAACATGGTCTTTCTAAAGTAGAAATACTAGTGACCATTGTTTAAAAGACAAGAGGAAGAAAATATGTCCAGATATGTTTAAAAAATTATTAGTAAATAAAAATTCGTAATAATTAGTAAAACAAAACAGCTCTCACCCGGCTGCACATTGCAAGTGAACTCCTGCATCACCAGGATATATCGAGTTGCACCTGCTCGAGTGCAATGGCCAGACAGGGACCTGCAGAGTTTTGTCACTGCTGTCACCTGGGTTTGCATTGCTAAGCACACAAAAAACTTGGGAATGCTGCCAGAAGAGGAGCCTTTTTGTCTGACCTCAGGCCTGTGAAATGGTTGGAAAACCAATAACATGATCTCTGGCACATCAACAAGTGTGCCAGGAAATTGGGCTGGTGTAGGAGTCCTGGCCGGCAGAGAGCCTCAGCAGGGAATTTCCCATTGCAGGTCAGGGTTTGTCCAAACTGCAGAGATGGTCACACTTCACACCAGGGCTCCTTGCAACAGGCCTCACACCATTTCTCTAATTGCTGCTGAATAGGTGGGGCTTTTCTTTTCCCCTGCAACCTCAAAATCCCCTTTCAGTCTAGTGAGTTATTCACACCAAAGGTCTGTTTCCAAAGCGGAGATTTAAAAAGAGGATGGGGAGTAAATAAAAAAATTGCAGCCATCAGCTGCAGACAGCAGCCCTCTGATGTGACCTCCAAATGTGCCCTCAGAGCCTCTGACCTCTCCTGCCCTTGTATCATATTTTAAAAGAGTCTTGAATTATATTTTTCTTTGAAAACTAGCAGGGATGAGAGGTTTTACAGGATAGTTTATTTGTTTGTTTTCCTTTTGAAATGTAGGTCCTGTCTCTCCCAGAAAGGGTTCTGACTTAACTGGGCAACTAATGAAACAATAATATTGTCTGAGACTGGGGAGCCAAAATCTGGAGGGGGAATATTTTTTTTTTTCTGTTTTTGATCTGACTGCTTAGTATTCCTTCTTCCTGGCTGACGTCTACTGGAGTTTGGTCATCAACGGACAATTTGGAGAAAAAAAAAAGTCTCTTTGTAAAATATTCAATATAGCTCCATTCCTTCTAGCAAAGCCTTCACACTAACACACAGCTGCCAGCCCACAGAACCATGTTTCAGGCAAAACCAGCATTTAGTACTGTGCACATTTTAGGGGTTAAACAGAGCAAAATAAAGGGAAATTGTCTTTTAAGTATCTGTCCACTGCCTTTTAAACCATCATACAAAAGAAAACAATAAAAAGAAAATAAGAATTGCTCTGTAAATCACCCGTGGACAGGAGACATGATGAGTAGGAGAGATATTTAGTTCATTTCGAGGGATTTCTTCCACGCATCGTAAAATACGTGCTCTGTAGTCCTTAGCAAATGTATCCTGCGCCGTGGTATAAATGAATGTGAACAGTTTGAACTGCTGGCCAGAAGGGCAAACTCGACAAGTGCTGCACTTGAAGTTATTCATTGCACAAACAGTTTAAAACGAGTCTGATTCTGCACAGGTGCCTAAAAGTCGCTCTTTGTACAGGAGGGTTTTTTGACATTAAATTAGCTTCAATAGATGATGATGGGGATGCACATAGTGAATTTGTAACTATGGGGAGGCAGAGCATTGCTTCTGACCCAGATAAAATCCGAAGAGCTTTGCTGATGTCCGCGCAGGAGGAGCCCTGCCCGGGCTGACGGAGCTGCAGCACCTTTCCCAGCTCCGGCAGCCTCGGCACAGCGACAAACACAAGCTCGGATTACTACACTGAACACGTCAGGCTAAGTCAATAGTTTAATAACCACTATTAAGGCTTTTCCAAATCCATTTAACAACTGTAAATTATTCCAAAATAAAATAGCCTCAGCCAATCAGCTGTATAGTCACTGACCCACAACTATGTGCTTATTTCTCAATTAAGCAAATGTCCACATGCTGGTTGGCTTCAGCTGCTTTTGCGGGTTTGTATGTTGCAAGTTTCAGTAAATAAATCCCTATCCCTTGCCTGAGAGCCTCAGCTGTTTCCGGCGCCGGGAGCAGCTTCACCCTGGCTGGAGGCGAGGCTGCTGCTGGGATAAACTCTCCCCCCAGCCGTGCCCAGCCGTGCCCAGCCGTGCCCAGCCGTGCCCAGCCGTGCCC
>CM031863.1:20317068-20332068 GCA_018697195.1 Certhia americana
CGTGCCCAGCCGTGCCCAGCCGTGCCCAGCCGTGCCCAGCCGTGCCCTGCCCAAAGCCACGCTGCCCACCCTGCTCACCTGTGCAAGGAGAAGTGTCGCCCTCCGGCCGGAGCCATCCCCGAGCTCGTCGCCCTGTATTTTGGTACCCCCGTACAGGATACCCTCACCTCTGGGAGCAGCATCTCGGCTCCGGAGCTCGCTGGGGACCGGACCTGGCCGCGGCGGGCTGGGGCGGGAGCAGCGCCGTGCCGAGCCCGCAGCACCGCTCAGGAGTTCGGAGCCAGAGGGGCTGTGGTAACCAATCAGCCCGTCAGGGGAGCGGGGAGAGCCCGGCAGGCACAGCAGGAATAATTGGAGGGAGCTCCTAATTAATTTGATAATAACCCTATCCTGTGTTAACACGCTCCACATGCAAAAATGGCTAAAACGTGCCAATTAGCAGTGAAAGTGAAAGAAAGCATGTAACTGGGAACAAGGGAGCCTCGCAGCCAAGACCTGACGGCACACAGGTGTGCCAGACCCTCCGCGGCACCGTCCCTTCTCTGGGACAGCAGGGACATGCCATTGTAGCCTTGTCTGCTGCAGAACGTGTCTCTCATGGAATGAGTTATGTCCCTTCTCCATCCATACTTGCATCCAACAACCAACCGTAGAGGGGCTCATGATACATTTTAGGCGTGCTCTAAATTCTATCCCTGTCTGGTTTTGCTAGAGCTAAAATCCCCATCCTCCTCAAATGCAGGGGACTCTGTGGGACATGGGTGGCTGCAAGCCCTGGGGAGAGGCAGATCCAGTGTACAGGGCCTCAGCTTCTTCAAAAGCAGGGCTGTAGCTACATGGCCAAAGTGGGCATCAACAGACATCTTAATCCTTCCACAGCCATCAGCTCCTTAACTTCTCCTGCCACCTGCTCAGTCTGTCTGTCGGGAGGTTTGGGGCAAGGAGGGCAGAGCAGCCCCACGAGCTCCTGGCCCTGGCACTGCCACTGCTGGTGCCAGCAGAGCTGGCCCGAGGGCAGCACTGGAGCCTCCAGAGAGCCAGGACATGCACGGACCTCAAACCTGCCTCGGGCCCCCTGCAGCACTCTGCACAAGCTGCTGCTAGTCCACAAATCAGATTTAGGATTTAATTTCTAAATACTCACATTGGCCTGCCACCAGCATTTAAGATAGCCTTTTTTTTTTGCCTTCCTCTAGTAGTCTGTGTCAAGCTGTTTTGTATTTTTACTCCTGAATTTTCTCAAAACCATAAGTGCCCTGTATTACTGCCTAATCCCAGGGCCAAACCTGGTAATTTCAATATAATTTCCAGAAAATAGACAACTTGTATGTCATTACACGTTGTTAAAGTTTTACCAGTTATCTTGTATTCACCATGTACAAAGCTTCCATAAAGCATGCAGCCATAATGAGCTCCAGCTTGCTTTCCAGGCAAATATGAAAGAGGTTTTTTCTAATTAATATTTGTGAACCAAAGTCCATGCTCTGTGGCTGCTGTTGTGATTGCTGGAGCACACAGATGGCTGGTGTTTTACTTACTTCCTAATCCTGAAAAACAGAGGGCAGGTACAGGCATTTGTGTATACCCATCACTGAGCAGCTCACAGAGCTGACAAGGAGAGGAAAGCAGGGAAGAGACAGGGAACTGCTGCTGACTCCTGTTTGGACTGGAGCCCAAGAGCCCATCTTAGAGCAGCTCCCATTCGCAGAGCACAAGGTAACTTCCAGCCTCTCAGTACCCAGCACGTGCTTTCAGGCATGCTTGGGATGAAACAGGTGCCTCCAATCTGCAATGTGCAGTGTCCCACATCTCAGATTCAGCAGCCTTTGGGAAGGTCAGCCGGGGGTAAATGGATGAGAGGACAATGGGAGACTGTCACCTGGGTGGGGGGTGACACTCCAGCACCCTTGGCACACCCTTGGGCCCTCAGCTGGGCTGAATTCATGTTTAACAAAGCCTCAGAGGAACTCCCACCCTTGAGGAGCCCCCCAAGCTGAGGAAGCAGAGGGAGATCAAAGTTGCAGCCTGCACAGGAGTGAAAAGTGGGGTTTGCACCTGTGCAGCAAAGCCAAGGAAGACTCCCCTCTGCACGTGGCAATGACTTTAATGCTGGGGCCAAATCTTGGGGTTTAAACAAAGCCAGAAAGGAAAGGTCTCTCCAAACATTCATAAGCCTCTTTAGAAAGGTTCAATTTAAGATAAACCACAAACCAGGCATCTTGCCATGGGACTGCACTGCTTTTAGCTGACCCCATATGTAATGGCAACCTGAGCAGGCTGTTAAATGCTGTGATGCAACCCTCTGGCCCCCAAGGCAACTTCCTCCTGCGAATGCCACAGCCAAATCTCTGCGCCAGCAAGCTTTAAATCTGGAAACAGATTTAAATTACCCTCCCATCTCATTAGAGAATCCAAGTATTCACTGGGACACTGCAAAGAGTAAATTGAATGCCCAAGTTAGGGACAAGGGAGGCTACGTCTCTCTCTGCTGTGAGAGCACTCATGTTTGGGAAGTGTCCTTAAATAATAGTGGCAGCCCTTGGTCACAGCATAGTCTGCCTTCTGCCTTTTAATTAAATCATGATGCCAAGAGGCTGTGCTTCATACCACGTGCCACAGAGAAGGCATTGGTTGTGAAAACCATCCCTGCCACTGTTGTCAGCTCCTGTACCAGCACACTGCACAGGAGGAGGCATCTGCTGCTCTTTCCATGGGAATTTATTGATTTTAGACTGCATTGCAGTAGAGTAGATTTACCCCCCAGCAGAAACAAGAAATAAAGCACACTCTTTCCTTAGAGCAAAGAGACCAAAACTGAAGCATGGGACAAAGTTAAAAAAACCCCAAAGCACGTAACTTTTGATGTATTTGATGCAGGAAATGACATGGTTTCTCTAGCTATATTGCTATGCAATCTTAAGTGAAAGATTGCTTCCAGCAGAATGCACTGATTAAATCTGAAGAGATTTAAGAAAAATAAAGATTCCAAGGCCAAATTAATTTTCTGATTAAGAAATCAAGATGGGTAAAGAATTGGGAGTGGCAGCTGAGTTGCAAGTCTTCCTTGATTGTACTTCTGTATATTAAAGAAGATTTAAAAATTAAGGTACGGGAGAATAAAATGCTGACCTTTGATGTATGTGATATGCCATAAACTAGAACCAGTCCTCCAGATTTCTGTTTGTTAGCTTTGCATTTATGAAACAGAAGCTGCCTTTGAATATAGTTTAACATGATTACAGGAATTTCTCTGACTGAAGTTCTCTCTTCAAATGAGTAGTTTAAATATATTTCCTCTTTTCCTTCATGGAGTGTAAAGAAAAAAGAAGGTCTGAAAGGTTTTTTGAGAGACATTGCTTCCTATTTGCCTCTTTTTCCTGGAATCTCAAACTCATGCAAAATCTTATCCTTTTCTGCTAGAGAAATTTGTAGATTATTTTGTCTTCTCTGTAAAGGGT
The DNA here is from genome assembly GCA_018697195.1 of Certhia americana. Lineage (NCBI taxonomy): Eukaryota > Metazoa > Chordata > Aves > Passeriformes > Certhiidae > Certhia > Certhia americana. The sequence goes on from CM031863.1 coordinate 20,320,527, forward strand.
AGAGGGGCTTCCTTGCTCCTATGGAAAAACAGAAGACAGACGGTTCCTCACAGAGAGAGCTTTGCTTATAAATGAACTAGTAACAACCATAACAATGAAAACAGTCCAAATAAGAAACATTTCTGTGTGCTGAGCAAGGGTATTGAGCACTTGGCAGGAGTGATCCCATATCCTCCAGCCAACCACAGAGCCTCGCAGAACAGATGTGCTGGTTCAGTGTTTAGAAACATACAACTGAAAAGCAAAACCCTTTCCAAGATCTCCTTTACACATTAATAATAAATCAGCATGTTATTTTCAAGGAATAGTGACTAGAAATCATTTCTGTAGAACTATGTTCCTAACAAAATTTAAACCTCCAGCTGAAAAATTTGACTACAAAGGGGGAAACCAGCCAAACTTAACCCGGTGATGAGGAGTTTGAGAGACTTCTCTGTGCCCAAACCAGCCACATGCAAACACTAGAATAAGGGTTTACCTTAAAACCTGGGGGGAAAGGGAAGTCACCCTGGAGTAAAGTCAACTCTAACTGATATTCCAATGTACTGCAGGTAGTGAAAACTGTCTAACCCCCTGAAGTTTGCAATCCTCATCTAAAGTACTGTATACTCCATAAGTAAAACCTCCTGCCCCAGAAATCCAAGGGAGGGTGAAAGAACTCACTTGAAGGTTTGCCTCTTTGAAAAAGACCTAAGGAAAGAAAAAAAGGTCCATTTCAGGGCTCACAGAATAAGAGTATTTAGATACTCCTCCTTAAGAAAGGACCCAGACGCAAGCAAGGTTTGTGCCACAGTTTAAATCCAGGTTCCCAGGAAAACTTGCTTACAGAAAGATGAGAAGATCAGAGGATCATTACTGCAGAGGATTCAGAGAAATTATCTCCTAATACACAGTTGAAGACAGAACTAGTCTTGGTCTCTCTTTGGCTTGAACCTCTACTGAAATTTAATGCTGACAAATCAAAAAGGGATATATCCAGAATTTGTAACCCTGATAAAAATGGGAAATCTGTATCATCTTAATCAAAGGATATGCCACCCCGAGCTGGATCTGTGTCTTGTCCCTTGGCCTCATATGACTCCTGTGTGCTAGAGGTTAAGGGTTTGTTAAAGAATATCGGTTTTGATTAAGTGTCACATATGGTGTAAAACATCCTCTTTATCACTGGCAGGGAAGGTTGGGGGCCAGACAGTGCCTTTTAGTGAGCTTCTAATATAAATTAGGTGTCTTAGGTAATGGGTGGTTTTCAGACAGGATTGATCTTTCTATGGTCCAGTGAAAGTAGGTGTGTTTGGTGAGATGTCACAAAAGCAGCTTCCTGGCACCTATACTAATGGGCTGGTTACCCCTTTTGGAGTAGGACTTGAAAAATGTAGCACAGGAATCCCCCCCCCCCCTCCCCCTTCCTAACTTTTTCATTTTCTTGATGTAATGGGCAAAGGTCTATATATCCTTTACTCCTTTGGTATTTCAGTCCTTGTATTTGCAGTATCACTCAGTGAATCTTAAGCCACTCATCCTTTTAGTCACTTACACCTCCCTAAACTTGCATGAACTTAAAGATGAAGTGGTTATGAGTAGACTGGGTTACTTACTATTTTTGTCAGTGTAAAACCTTTAAAGAAAAACGTATCAAGGACACCATCACCACCACAACCAAATGATTTCTATTCCCCATTAAGTCCTTCTTGAAAACTTTGATGGCACAGAAACCTAAGAAGAACTGCAGAGATGTTAGACCCTAAGTTCCCCTGCCTCAAAAACAAGAGCAAACATGCATTTCTATAGACATCAAACCGTGTCTGTATTTTCCTCTTTATGAAGCAAAAATTCTCTCAGCTTTGTGCAAAGAGTGGCATGATCAAAAGCACAAACTGAGCACATGAGATCCAGAAGCTGTAATGCAGAGTCTAACTATGGACCTCAGGTAAAGAGGGTATACACAAAATAAGCCTTTCCTTTATAGTTCATTGACACGTTGTAGTTAAAACTTTCCTGAAAAGTTTCCATGGGTTTATGAAGAAGTGAAAGCTTAAATGTTGGTATTGCAGGCTCATAAATCCAGCTGCTGAACAAAATCCTCAGATATTTAAATATGCAAGGGTATGTCACAAACATTTTAATATTTCATTGTGTTTCCCACATACCCACTCACTACTGGAGCACTAGTAAATAACAGATTTGATAAAAATATTTAGGTAATTAAGATACAGAGGTCTATTCTGATTCTGGCCAGAAAGGTTTCCTTTATGCCCTATTTAACTAACTGGGATAACAAAGATTTAAAGCATGATTCCCCTAATTTGCTTATAAATATGTATTTGTCTTTAGGCAAAGATAGGCACATCAGTAACTCCAAGCTCAGAGTAGTTTCACTGGATATAGTGGGATCACTATGATTAAAATTGCATTTGCCTGAAAACCAAAACAGAACTAGCCCTAGATACAGCCTTCCTTTTAGGTTATTTCAGACATAAAGCACAAAAACTCTTCTGTTAACATGGGACACCTAGAAAGCATTTTCTCTCTCTTATCTCAAGACATCTCCTGCTTATTTTTTCTTATTTTCTCATTGTTATAGTGAAGTAGTTCTGTCAAAGTACTTTTGAATATCTGTCTTCTTAGAAATACTTCCCAAAAAATGGATTAACTAGTTGAGGTTTGGGTTTTTTGTACCATCAGATGAAGGACACTCGTTCCTACACCCCACCTGGGTGGGGACTCCTAAGGGAGCCAACATGCTTGCCTGGCACTGGGGTCCTCAGCCAGACCCCCAGCAAGGCTCAAGCACCAAAATGCCTTTGGTCTCCTGGGCTGGTCTCTGAGCCCCTAGAAGAAAACAGCTCTCTGATTTTGAAGGTGCCCACTGTGACTGTCAGGAATTATGACTTGATTTCTAATGCATTTAAAGATATTTTGTCCCAAGACATCTAGTGGAATACAAAGAACATACGTATTCTTACTGAATGTGAGAAATAGTCCATGAGTGCTTCTAAGGTACAATCTGACATAGTATTAAAATACAAGTCCAACAAATAGACCTCCACTGTCTTTGAAAATAGAACCACTGATTTCAGAGTGAACATACTCATCTCAGAACTGCTGCAATGCCAATGCCCTTCCAAACCATTCCAGGAGCTCACCTAGGAGATAAACCCACATTTTTTCAAGCCTATTTGTATGGCACCTCACATTATTCCTCATGGAAGAACTGGAAAAGGTTTCAAAACTGCAGTTTGCCAGAATAAGTCTTTTGCCCATCAGAAATGCTCCCAGTCCTGCAGGAGCAGTGGCACAGCAGCAGAGTCCCTGCAATGCTGAGCACCACTTAGCTTTGCCAATTTGCTGTCACTGGGACCAGGCCATCAGGTACACACAGACACTTGGAAAAGCTGATGCCAGGAGCAGGGGAGGGAGGCAGAGCCACCACAGCAGAAGCACCCTACAAGCTGCATGAGAGCTGGCAGGGCTGCTTTGGGAGCTGTAGGCAGCCTTGAGATGGCACCCTCTGACTCCCATCACCATCCTAACTTTGTGTATTTTTAATTTGCTTTTAATGGCTCAGACATCGTTTCAAAGTGCTCCTGCATCCTAGAACTAATGTTAGAGGTTAACAGTGCCTGATTTGTCACAGGAGCACCCCTTTCTCACTGGGGAAGTGGAAGGGGGTGGTGGGATGGAGCACAACTGTGCCATGCTCACTGCTCCTGTCCCAGGCACCATGTTGGGGACTGGCACAGAGCCACAGGAGGTTGCTGGTCGAGTTATTTCTCCATCCTTTCCAAATGTACTTTCATACAGTCTGGAAATTAGAATTCTGAATAAGAATGTTTCCAACGATGATACAGTGGTTTATTCCCAGCTTGCCCTCTGTGTGTCAGCAGGGCAGGAGTAAATTAGCTGTTTACAGGACCAGGAGCTGCACTTCCCTGCAGCCCCCATTTGTCCAGTGGAGAGGGAAAGTTGCCTGAGGCTTACCTTACACAGCCAGGATGGCAGCAGCATCCCAGCAGTGCTTTCTGGCCTTCATTGCCATCTTCTGTTTCCCAGAGACATCTCCTGTGTGGGATCATGAGGAACACACGACAGGACTCAGCACCTGCCAGTTCATTTCCTCTGTTCCACAGCAAAACTACTACAAAGGCACATAATAGAGACTTATCACTGCTGCAAAGCATTATAGAAATACAGGAGGCTCTCCACCTATTTCTCCCTATGGAAATTTTGTGCCTGCCTTGTGTTACTTCGGCAGGCAGAGAGAACAAGGGCTGAAAGGGTAACGTCAAGCAGAAGCTGCCTGAAAAATCAGTTCTAGATTTAATACTCTTTTTTGTGCTGATGCAAATACAAATTAATGAAAGCTATGACAAAAAAGAATTGATTGGATTCCGGGGGTTCCTCTGTTCATCCTGTGGCCATTGAACAGTGGGCTGATCTCCTGGAGAGGCAGCTGCCCTTGCCCAAGGTGTGAGGAAGGGGAGGTCCATTCTGCCTGGGGATGAAGCATGAGGAGAGGGGAAGATTTAAGACCCACTGCCATGGGGTGTTCATGGGGCCTTGCTGGTGGTCCTAATTAAATATACAATAGCATGTCCTAGTCGAAAGGCTAACCAGCTTTAATGCCAACACAGCTCAAAAAAGAGTAATTAAATGCAGTTTGATACCCCATCCCTTCTACATACCCCTATAAAGGGGCTCTCCTGCAGTCCTCTAGTGCAAAATTGCTCTGTACAGAAGTGGCCCTTCCAGGGTCTGATGGCTTCTTATTTGTGAATGGAGGAGAGGAAAAACACAGCCAAAACCCCTTGACCTCTAAAGAACAGTGCTGTCAAATTCAAGGGACAATTTTCATGAAATGGAGTGTTAAATTGCTCAGCATTCTCCCTAAGCACAAGGTCCACGATTACTACCCTGCACCCACTTTGGGTTTATTAATTTCTAATTCCTATTAATCTTTCTCCATTAGGTGAGAGAGCAGTGGGTTTCACCTTCTATGGGAACAGAACCTCCTCTGCTGTGGAGACAAACCAGAAGCCACCCCTCTCCCTCGGGAGCCCTGGCTGCCCAGCCCCATCCCCAGGTGCCCAGCCCAAAGCATTGCTGTGCACGGGGCTGCATTTCTGAGCTGCACCTCAGCACCTCTGCTCCCTCAGGGTCTCATGGGCTTTGTGCCACTCTGGGGAGTGCTGGGCTTTGCCTGAGGCTCCCGTGGTGGCTGGTGACAGATGAGCTTGACAGCCTGCTCAGTCCAGGTGACTGAGCATTAGCTCGCCTGCAAGTGCAGACGCTAAGTAAATCTCATTCCTAATCCAAATTGCTTTTGATAAGAACAAAAGCTGTGTGCAAATGAATATTTCCATCTTATTTCAAATTCTAGGTTTCAACGGCAATATTAATGCTATTTTACAGTGTAATTTGCTTGTAATAATATGTCATTATTGTCATTTTACAGTTTTCTCTTAAAGTAGTAAAGAAAATGTTTTAAAAGGCACAAATAGCTGCAGCACAAATCTCCATTCAGACTAAGAATCTGTACTCTCCCATCAGAATGGCACATAATTGAAAACAATGACATCCCCAATGGGCTAAACACTCCAGTCATTAACTCATTTTTATTTTGGGATAAAAGGGTATGCTTACAGCTTTTTTTCCCAAATAGTAAATATAAATTAAACATTTCTCTTTCTTTCCCAGAATGGCATCTGCAAGTGAAGCCAGCAATGACCTCTAACACCTTCCACAAGCACATCCCAAACCAGCACCCAGTGTTAGACACAAACCTCCTCCAGGGGAAGGCTTCCCTGCAACACAGCATGTGAAAGGTGGCTTGCAGTAGCAGAAGTGTCCTTATTACCTGGGGACAGGTGCCTGAGCACCAGGTGACTGCACTGCTGGGTTGGTCGGAAGCACAGAAAACTCAGGCAGCCTTCAGAGGCCAGGCTGTGGATGGAGGGGATGTGGATGTGCAGGGGATGGAGGTGTCACAAGAAGATGGCATCACGTGAGGGAGATGGCATATGTCACACACACAACTGCAAACCAGCTGGATTTCCATCTCTCCTGTGTATCTGTGGATGGAAACTGATGCTCTATTAGTACTCTTGAGAACTGAGAGAACAAAGACTGTCACAGACTTTTTGTCCTTCTCCAGGAGGATTCCCACCACTCTTCCCCCCTCACAAAACTCCGCAGACTGACGAGGTCAAGGCTATTGGAGATCCAATTGGTCAGGAGGGTGTAGGTTACACATCAATTGTCTCCTGCAGGCTGGGAGTTTATCCCAGCAGCAACTATTGTTGAGCAGCTGTGAGATTTACACCACATTTCCAAAAATATGATTTCTCAGTGTGATCTCTGTCTGAATTCAGCAGAAAAATATTTAATGGCTGGCAAAACATTAGTAAATAAAAGCAGATCAAGATGATGTTGTTACAATAACAGATTACATTACTATTCCCTGTCCTTAGGAAAACCCTGATTAGACCAAGATCCTCATGGGGTCTTATGAATAAGTCAGGAAGGGGCTCTAATGACCCCGCGTGAGAGCGCGTGAGCCGCAGCGCAGCCAGCGAGGTGCCAGGTGCCTCTCAGAAGCAGGCACTAGCCTGGATGACTAACAGCACTTATCACAGGGGGGTTGTTGATTTTCTTTAATAATTTGGGACAGATTTTCTGCTAATATAAACTAGTACTGCTCTATTGGAGCCAGGAGAATGCTGTCAATTTATAACAGCAAAATCTGACACTTAATCTATTCTTAATCCCTTTATTAGTCACTATCTTTTTGAGGAAGTGTACCTCAGTCTGGATACTCCCCACGACAGAGGAAAGCAACAGACCTTTCTTGTTAAACAGTGTATGGGAAACTCCAGTAGCTGAAGTATCCTTCCACCTTTGCAAGCACACCTAGCATTGATTGCTGATCTTATATCTTGAAATGCATAATTACTGAATAAGAGAAAATTACTTTTTGCTTCTGAGTGTCAGGACAGCTCTGAATCCATGAATGACTCACCCTCAGGCACTGGTGTTTAATTTATGAGTTATTTATCTCCTTGCACACACCCCAGCACAAACAATTATACTTAGTAATTTGTTGATCTTATCAAGACTGTTTGATGTTAGTATTGCTACCTCCAATAACACTTGTGCTTTGAAACTTAAACAGGATTTATAACTAAATTTGGATACTTCACACATGATTCATATTACGGGGAAGTTTAACTCTTCAGCAACCAGAGGGTTTTGCATGTACTTTTCAAAGTATCTTTTGCTGACAGATTTGGCAAAGGTGTCCCTTCAGCAGCATAAGAGCCCCTGGTTAGAGCTAGTTCTGTCCTTACATAGCATGGGTGAGTGTTCCCAGCACAGGACAAGAGAAGGGAGTGAGTTCTGGGCCTGGGCCAGAGCAGCAGCCCCAGCTCCATGCCCCCTGCCCATGCTCGGGGCCAGCTGCAGTGCTCTGGTGAGGCCAAATTCCCCAGTGTTCACATGCCAGTCTGCAGGGTCTTCCCTCGGAGCCTGTGCTGTCCTGGCTTGCTCCTGGGAAGCTCTCTATGTGGGCAACAGCCTTCCTCCTTACTGAGCAAGAGCTTTATTAGCCTTTAAACTATTACATGGTTACTGTAAACTGAGCCCCATGAACCCTTTGCACACTGTACCTGCCTCTGCTGTCAGGTACCAAACCTGGGGCTGGTGTTCTCCTCATGCTGCACCTCGGGGGTGGGCAGCTCCTCGGAGGCCATGGGGGCCAAGATCCTCACAAACAACTTCCCCAAATCACCCTCCTAAACCCTCCTCCCTCCCCCTCGCATGCTGCTGTGATCATTACACCAAAATACAGCAAGTGAACTTGGTACAGAGGTACAAGCAGTGCAGGGATTTCATAGAATCACAGGATGGGCTGGGTTGGCAGGGCCCTCAAAGATGGAATTCGAACCCCCAGCCTTGGGCAGGGTCACCTTCCATTACACCACTGCACAAAGCCCCACCCAGCCCAGCCTTGAGCACTTCCAGGGATGAGGTATCCACAGCTTCTGGTGTCTCACCACCCTCACAGTGAATTTTTTTCCCAATATCTAACCTCAACGTCTTCCAGTTTAAAGTCATTGACCCTTTTGTTCTGTCCCTACGTTTTCATTTCTGCTCTTTTGAGTCCAATCTCAAGTACCTTGTGGCGTGGTGATGCTGCCAGGGAGGGGTGGAGGGTCTGCCTGTGGCTGTGGTGGGGCTCTGCAGCCCCTGCTGGGCCTGGTCACTGGGGATGAAAACATGATCAACACAGAGCAGTACTCCTTCCATCCCCACCCTTATGAAAATAGCCCTTGGTGTGTAATTTATCTGTGTTTGGAGAAATCCCCATACCCAATCTAAGCCCTTTCAATTCCCCTGTTGTGCAGAATTCCTGCTCCTCAGGGCCCAGCAGTGCTAAAGCCAAAGCTCTTCCCCCCTCACAGGAGCAGCAGAGCTGCCAAGGGCAGCAAACCCCCATGTTCCTGCTCAGCCAGCCTCAGGCACTGCCTTTCTGAGACTCAGGTGCATGTATTTTGTATTTTGTTAACTCACACGTCCCACACCCTCTCGCAACAGCTGCAGATTTGATTTGCTGTGTGGTTTATCAGTTTCTGTGCTGAGCACACACGTTTTGTGTGTAGAAGATAAAACGCTGCAGGCATGAACTGTGCAGAGCCAGCGAGCTCCGATGGCAGCACCGACCCAACGCCAGCTCCTGACAGCAGGCACACACATGGGACATTCCTCAATATGCCACACGTGTCTATTCCCATGGATCTGGAATGGGCACTACCTGTGCAGAGAAGCCAGGAAATAACTGCTCCAAAGGCAGCCTTGAAATGCAAAATTTACTTTAAAACTTTCTAAACCTAACCAGCACACCACTATTTCGATCCACAGGAATACTTCAATTTTTTTAAAGCCTCCAGTGGTTTTCCTGTTTTAATTGAAGTGAAATTGTGGAATAGTGTAATCAATCATTTGAATTAGTATGGAAGGAGTAAAAACTAAAAGAAGTGATTATTAAACAATTACAAACTTCTAATGACTTTCCCTGCTTCATCCTCTTTGATTTGAGTTTGTGAATGGAAAGAAATGGTAAAATTTAGCTAATATTGTTCAAACTGAAAAATTTGACAGATATACTGATCTTTCAAAAAGCAATGTCATGGTGGTAGAATAAATGTGTTTAAACTACCCATTGGAACAGGGCATGCAGTATCCCTGCCTCAGTAAGGACCAACAGAGCTGTGCAAGGGCAGTTTGAACAAGCCTGGCAGCTATGAGAACACAGAACACTGCAGCAGGAATGCATCTCCCTGATGAAGCTACAAGGGTGATTTGGCAGCTTGCTGGAGCAGAGCAGGGAGGGGGGCACAGTCACTAGGCTGTAGTCTGGGGACACACGGCCTGAGCAGGGCTGTCCCTGCCCACAGCCAGCACCACAGGATCCATGAAGTGCCAGGAGGTGCTCAGCAAAGCGAGCCCAGCTGCACTGCTGTGCTCCAGCTGCAAGCCTGCTCTGTGTGAAAGGAGGGACAGAAAATACAGCTCATGGCACGGCATGTCCAAAGCAGGCACCCTGCCATCCAGACAGGCCCTGTGGGCTGGGAAGAGATCAGGGTGAACTTGGGTGATGAAAGAGAAAAGGCAGATGGAAAACCGGCACGTAAGAAAGGAAGCTTCAGGAAAAGTAAATCCTTTAAAACAACTGTGGCAATTCTACCAATCTCTACAGGGCTGACATAGTTGATGAAAGATAAAATAGAAATTAAGTTAAGACAGTACTCCTATATTTTATCTGATACGTTAATCCACACAGAAAGGCCAAAAAACTGCTTCCCACGTGTTGTTAGGAAATTCCCATTTAGGACAGAAAACTGCATCTTATACATGAAGTATCTGTGGGTACAAACAATCTTCAAAAGTTAAATTTCTGTGCTTTTTATGTTAATGGTTTGAAATGTCACACCTTGGAGATCCCGAACATATCACCTTCATATTGTCACTGATTCTGCCAAAAGCAGCAAGCCCTTGTCTACAGCATTCTTTATATTTGACCAGGAACTCACCTTTAAAAGTAAACCTCCTTATCCACATCTTCACACACACCCACACCCTTCCTGCCTCCTCTGCACTGCACAGGATTCCCACAACAGGCAAACTGGCTACTCTGGGTACCTTAGAGCAAGCTGGTTCTTTGGAGACTGGAGTGGAACTGCCCTTGTAACTCTTCACAGTGGCCCAGCCTGCCACCAGCCCAAGCAGCCCCTCAAATCCAGGCGTCAGGGAGCGTCAGGCCCCCCCAGCCCCCGCTGCTTCTCTCTCCAGATCTACTCCTAGAGTAAACCAAGGGGCAGTGCAGGCACAGCCACTTTCACTGCCATCTCCACATCATTTCGGGGCACTCTCTTTTGGTAGCTTGGAGCCTGGTAGCAGCCTTTTCCCTGCTCCACTAGCATTTGTTTAATCCCAGAAACATGCCATCAATGTCACGGCTATTAGGCACTGAGGAACGCCAAGTGAAGAGGAAGGGTTAGTACTCCTCCTCCCTTGTAAAATTCCCTACTTTCTGTATTTTGGAAGAGCAGTGCCTACAATGTTTTTTCATCCTCCACCTGGAGAAACAACATGTCTTCTGCCCACTGCCACCACACCAGTGGCAGTGAAAAGCGTGCAGACAGATTTCTTGTGTTTTTTTCTTAAATAGCAAATGTGACTAGGATGGATATATTGCACCTGGAGTTCCCTGTGCAGGTTGAAATGCATAAATAAAATGTCTGCTTAGCTTAAGTTAAATCACAATTCTATTTAAAACAGACTGTTTTACATTTGCTATATATATCTACAAGTTTTAAAAAGTTGTACATCTTGAATGCATAAACCCACTAAGGAGAAACATGGGCTGCACACATTTAACACAGCAGTTGTCACAAGTCACTGGTGATAGAAATAACAGCTCATCAGATTATTCTTTCTTTTAATAAAATTTGTGATTATTCTGGAATAATTTATTAGCTTCAGAAGTTAAAAGAACCTAGTTAAATAGCTGAAGAGACAACTATTCAGACAAATTAATAAACTGAAACATAAAACATTATAGAATATATATTTTTTAAGATGTGGCAAACGTTTTAAGTTCATTTTCTAGATTCAGGATATTGTAGTAGCTTCAAAGAACCCTGTCTACAATGAACAACTTACTTTGATTTTTAATTATTTTTATTTTTAGAACAGGGAGGTATCATGAAGTACACACAATAAAATAGAAACAATTCGGGGCCACGGGAGTGTTTTGGAAGCCAGAACAAATTTCAGCCAGGACAAGAGAACACATTTCAGTGGGTATTAGTGCAGTAAGGAGGTTACTTCTCTTTCAGCAGCACACATACTCCACTTCTCACTCACCTTTCATTGTGTCTAAAACCCAGCATGAGCCCTTCTCTGGTACTAGCACCTTGCTGACTTCCAAGAGAAACAGGTAGGCTCTGTTTTCTTTTGGATTTGACTTTTAACACAAGATTTGATG
>CM031863.1:20337068-20462885 GCA_018697195.1 Certhia americana
AGTAGCTTTTCAGAGCCTAGAAGGGGAACTCACTAATCCTGAAAAAAGATTTTGTACAATTTTATAATAAAATATTTTCTTAACCATTTGCATCTGACATTTTTAATACCTTTATTCAAAATAAGATGACACATTTTTAGAAGAAACAGATTTTTCTGTTTCATGTTTCCTTTTAGAAGCGATTCAAAGAATCTCCCTCATCTTGAAAATCTGATTTCTCAAAAACAAGTCAGTTTTAAAGCCTATAAAATATTGAGCATAAATATGTAAACAGAGAGAAGAACACCCCAACACATTAGCAAGACATTTGGTCTCAGTGCTGACATGTAGTTCATGCACTGTTATATCTTGGGTACTGAAACAGTTGTGTACCTGTCCAGTAAGTTGGTGCATTTTAACTCTTTTTTAGGTAAAACATGAAAATGGACCTTGGTCTATCGCTAGAAGTGACTGAAGATTCACTTAGCATTAAATCTTTTATCCAGCAAAAAATCAGATTTGAAATGGAAAAAGGCACATCTGGAGGGAGAAGAAAATGTGGGGAGCTCACCTTGACAGCAGCCTCTGAACCTCCTTCTTTAAAATCTTCATATTTCATTACTTCAGCCATAATGAATCCCTTTTCAAAATCTGTGTGAATCTTCCCTGCTGCCTGAGGAGCCTTCGTCCCTTTCTGTCAAAGGAAAGACCAGAAGAAAATTAATTGCATTAAAGAAGATTGATTGCAGGAAAGAGGTTTCTCCTGTTTTATACGCTTTCAGGTTCTGCTGAAACTTTGTTCCATATCAGCTAAAATGTCACACATGCAGCTGGGTGATCCTCAATACTGGGACACAGACAGTGCCTTCGTCACAGATAAACCAACCAGCATTAAAGAACAGCAGCTTTGTTTTTCCTAATAGTTATCAACAGCAATATTGATTTCAGAAGCTATGACTGTTTTGCTGTGAGATTTGCTTCGACCCCTAGCTTTCTACACACAAAGTGAGGCAGATAAAGATTTTTAAATAACTTTAAAATCCAAATTACTCAAGACTTTCATTTACATCCAAATAATTTCAATTAAAGATAACATTCATGGATAACAACGTTGGCAATGAGAAATGATGTATGGATGTCAAGCCGTACTCATTTGCTTATTTTTATTTCAGAGTAATTTTAGTAAGTTTGATACAGAACAAACGGAGTATTCTTGTCAAAACATCAACAACTGAATCACTAAAAAAAAAAATCACAGACAACTATACAATAATTTAAGTTTATGCAATAGAGGAAAATGCATTATAGCTGCATGCTTTAAATTACAAGGACATACATTCTGTGCACATACAACCATGGAGAGAAATTTGAGCAATAATGGTGACCTAAAGGCTGCTTAATAAAGCATGTTAAAGTGCTAAGGAGTCTGACACTGTAAAGCACAGTTTTTACAATAAAAGATGTATTGGGTTAATATGGCTACTCACTGATGCTTACCTGACTAAATATCTTTGCACATTAAATCAAAGATACTCACAATCAGTCTTAAGATAAACCAGCTTTCAAATTCTCTAATAAAGAGCAAGTACTTCTCCTACTGAAAACAGTGGAATTTCACAATGTGCTTTTAAAAACTATGGCAAGAATCAGAACAACAAAACTCCAGCTTTTATATTATTTTGGTCACTATATCAGGGACTTCAGCAAGCAGTTATCACGTAAACAGAGATGAGAAGAAAAAGCTAAAAAAAACACCACACATACTTGTAAGAAAATAAGTTTAGTGTGCTAAAACACATACACAAACATCTGCGGCAGTACTATTAAAAATACAAATTTACAGGAAATTACATTGATTAATGAAAACAAATTAATTCCAGTCAATGAAATTAAATACGGCACTGAAACTCATTGCACAGCCCCCTAAATACACTGATGCAAAAAAAAAAGAAGCTCAAAGACTGAATTGCACCTCCAAAAGTTGACATTGTTGTAATTTGCAAGGTAAGAGTTTGCAACTGTACACATTCCAAAATATTTTTTCAATATTGATCTTTATATTACAACATATTTACATTCTAAGGCAAACCACTACAGCTCAGCTCTTACTGTCCTCTGGGAATAAATTAGTTAAAGTCTATGGCTATATCCATTCTACATCAATATTTAAAATATATAATATCATTTTAGGCATTACATAAGTTCCCAGATCAACATATAAAACTACCAAAATAAGCTAGGTCTAAATACTAAAGTCAGTAAAAGACCTGAATTACTGCACACTGATTTTAGGATTTGGAGCCCAACAGTGTATCCATGAGGAATATAATGACGTTATATTGCTTTTATTGCGGAAAATGTAATCCCAGCAAAGCACAGGAGGAATGAACCATCCGCAACCCAAACAAACTTAGTGAATACAAAATGAAAAGCAACATCAATTTCACTGCAGACAAACCCAGTCACACAGATTAAGCAAGCACAATACTGGTACGTCTTATCTCTGACCACAGGAGGAGGGTAGACAGATTCTACAGGATGAAGAAATTCAGACTATGTAATAGGCAGAATCAATTGTTACCTGCCTCAATCAATGCAGCTCCACTTTCACTGTTCAGCAGCTCACAAATAATTAAAGTTATCCTGGACAAAAACCTCATCTGTAATGACTAGCTAACCGCCACCATGACAAACTTCAAAGTCAGTGATATCAATCTGAATTCAATAGTGTGGAACTGGATATAGCTGATGAATAAGTATGAATCTTACCCTGATGGTCCATGCACGCACTTCATCTGGGCCTGCAGTGAAAAAGTATTCTAGTTGGAGTGCTGCATATCCAGCCTTAATGATCTTTGCTAAAGCACTGAAAAAAAAAAAAAGGGGGGGGGGGAAGGAATCCAATTCATTCAGCATATACACATAAAACAGCTAAATGCACCAAGTAATCAATTTACATGGAAAGACCTCACATATTTTGAAGATATCAGGTCTACTTTTGAACAGAGCAATAATTGCAGTAGCCTTTTACTTTGAACTCCCTTCAGAAGAACTACTTTTTTACTGCAAAATCATAAAGATAGTATTTTTATTTGTTTATTTGGCAGGCTACAGAAACATGGGATAAATATAAATCACCCTATCAGGCAGCACTCTTGTCTCATGTAATTTTCAGGACTCCAGGTCACGAAAGCGTATCTGTTTGACTGAAATTCAATATTGAAACAATTTATTATAGTTCTTCAGAAAATTATGGCAAAATTTTCTCCACTGTCCTTATTCCCCATGGATGACGAAACAGTTTTGGTGATCGTTCCTTCTCAAAAATATACATAACTAATACCTATGTTATAATTAAAACACTGTACAGAGATGACAGATGACAGTTAAAAACTTAATTTAAAATAAATCTTTTCACTCTGTCTCATGGTAAAGAAAGGAGAAGATTCTCCCTTTATAATGGTAATTACTCTGTCATTTATTATTCTATCAGCGCAAGCAATTAAATTACTGCAAGGAAATAGTTGATAATAAAGTGTAGGGAAAATGAATGCTAATTAACCTTTGTGTCATGTTCTCTTCCAGATACTTCTGTTTCTCCTCAGCACTCATATCTTGCAACTTGAGTTCCAAGGCCCCACTAAAAGGAATGACCAAAGCACCCGGGTCGTGCTTGTCCACCCACTCTTTAATTTTTATCAACCTGTAGACAACAAAGGGCACAACATTATCTTGTAGTGCATGCATGGCTGTACCACATTCATTATTATCAAGTAGCACATACATATTCATAAGAATTGCACGGATTTATGATGCCATCTTTTTGTGTATTGCTTTCCAAGGTCAAGGCATTAACAGGCAGCAATTGCTTCAGGTGTACTCCATTAACATTTCACTGTTTCTTGGTTTCTATTTGGCATTTAATCTATCAGAAATAGGCATAATTTGGGACAATACCTAGGTGTTTGGTAGAGGTTAAATACTTGCAATCTAAAAAGTGAATAAAAGTTTCTGAGAGAAAAATGTACTTCCAAGAATGATATTTATCAAATGTGGTAAAACTGAGGACTTCAGTTTTTCACGATTTTTTTTTTTTAATTAAAACAAAAAAGCATCTCAGCAGCTAAGACTGCTGATATTAGCAGATAGAAAAGAACACTACACTTCTATATATCAAGCTGCACCTGCTTTTTCTGCATATTGATCTTGGAGCATGCTGTAGTTGATCAATACAGAACCATGTCTCTACTGGTTTTTCCCACCTTTCTACTGTTGTCCCAGGACAAAGCTTCTGGCTACTATATTATGATTATTTTTAAATAAAGTAAAAAAATTCCTAATCATCTTCAATAACTGGCAGCATTTACCATAGTTTGCTGCTCACCATTTTTTTGTTGAATGGAACAACAAATTCAGAGCTAAAACTTACAGTGTTCGTTTTGTAATGTTAATTACCCTACAAAAATAACAGAACTGGCAGCCTCCTGGCAGCCAGGAGGGCCAGCCGTGTCCTGGGGTGCACCAGGGACAGCATCACCAGCCAGGAAAGAGAGGGGATTGTCCCACTCTGCTCTGGGGCAGCCTCACCTCGAGTGCTGGGGGCAGTTTTGAGCACTACAATATAAGAAGGTTATAAAGCTCTTAGAGAGTGTCCAAGGGAAGCCGACAGCCATGGTGAAGGGCCTTGAGGGGAAGCCGTTTGAGGAGCGGCTGAAGGCACTGACTGGGTCTGTTCAGACTGGAGACTGATGGGAGACCTCACTGAAATTACAGTTTCTTCATGAGGGAAAGAGGAGGGGCAAACACTGATCTCTTCTCTCTGGTGACCAGTGACAAAATCCAAGGGAATGGCCTGAAGTTGTCAGGGGAGATTTAGGTCAGGTGTTCAAAAAAGCTTCTTCACCCAGACGGACAATACTCTCAGGAACATGGTGTGAGTGTTGGGGATGTTTTGTGCCGGGTCAGGAGCTGGACTCAACGATCCTTGTAGGTCCCTTCCAACTCAGAATATTGTGTGATTCTGTGAAAATTTTAGAGCAGTAGATGGCGTTTAAAAAATCTTTAAACGTCATGACTGCAACTATTTATTGTGAGTTTAAGGGAGACATAAATTACCTGGAGGAGTTCACTACTGTTATTAGGAAATTATTTCTAAACAGGTATGATTGGTAAGAATGACAGCACTATGCTCAGCAAGCAAACACAGGAGCCATGGGAATACTTCCTGTACATGAATAAAAGCAAATTACAAAACACAGCACTTTGGGTGCCAGCGATGTTTCAGACCTGAAGCACCCACCATACAGCACAGAGCTTTATGCTTGCTGAGTTCTTTTTCTTAGTCCTGCTAATCTGCAAGATTTAGACTAAGGTTTTAGCTGCTATTATACTAAAGTGCTTTGAAACTGTGGCCTGCAAACCTTTAAATAATCAATGCAAATGTCACTTCAGAAAAAAATGAACTGAACCACAAGTTCATCAACACACATTTGTCAAAGAAAATAGCAGGGGATCAGAGCTATTATGAGATTAAGTGCATGGCCGACTGAGTAGGGTTTTAGATGGGACAAAGAATATAGAAGTTCACTCAACAGTTTTCACACGTTTGTTATATAAGGCTGGTCTTCTATCATTTACGTATGTAAATACCCCATCAGTGTTTTTCAATCCTCATTATACTAATCTTTTCTTGCCTCCAGTTATCCAGTGAAAACATAGTCTGGTATCCAGGACTGATACTGAAACACTATTGCCTTCAGGAACATCTGAACTGAAAACCACAATTAAGGTGTGTTTCCCAATGTGACATCTGACATTTAACAGCATTTCTAAAACTAAATTTGTAGTTATCTAATTTATTTTGGTTAATGAATTTGGTATTGAAGTTCAGAGCTTATACATGCCAACATATAACATAAAATTTATCTCAAAATGAATTTACAATTCATAAGTGTACTTCAACATATGTGCATACATCCTTTATATAGATGTTTTTTAAGGAATTACCTAACACTGGTCTGTAGACTAATTAAATAATGTGCCACGTGAAGAAAGATGGAACGAAATGTGTAAACTTGAAAAAGTGAAATGAGCATGAAAGTAATGTCAAAAATTTGATTCAAATTCTGTTTGGTAAATATGGTCATCATAACTAATAAACTAAGAACTATTGTGGAACAACAAGATAAGAAATAATTACTTTGGCTAAAACACCAATTCAGAATAATAATAGTCTTAGACTGTCATTTTAACAGCTTTTCTATTGAGTCCTTAGAGGGATTATTTGCATTCCTCAGGTATTCTATTGTACGATTCAGATGAATAAAGACTTACAAATCATTCCTCTACCGCCAGTGTGAGACTTTGATCCAGTGAATACACCATTGTACCTTAACTATAATTGGCAAAAAACCTGACAGTGTAGAGCATCACAAGCTTAATAACAAAGGAGAATATCTCAAAGTGTTGACAGACGATCTTCATAATGCAGGAGCAGAGCTGGTACATTTTACCAATAAATGAGCACTGAGGTCTAAAGGTCTCTGAAGTGACTGACATCAGACCTGCTTCAGCCTCACTAAAAGAATAAGGTAGTGCTTCCCACTCTGTACAGACAGTCAGGTTCTCTGCCCGAGTCTTTTACTTTTGTGACTTTCAATGTCACAGGAATTACTAAAAAGTACCAAGGAATTCCCCTAAATGTGATCAAAATAAAGCAAATAAACAAAAAAGTAAACACTCAAATATAAATATTGATATATTTCAAATTTACATTTTCCCCAAAGTAGAACATTTAACTAATACTCAATAAAATAATAGTGCACATTTGCCTTCCTGTTAGGGATAACCAAGTGTGCCAAACAGAACAAAATGGTCTTAACAAATGGTAACAATTAATGTCAAAGTCTGTTTTATTTGAACACATAATTTTTCCAAAGAAAACTATGTATGTCTGTAAAAGGACAGCAACAGTATGCTCATTTTGGGCCTTTGTTAAGATAAGCAAATCCTGGAGTATCTCTCCATTATTTCATGCTACACTTGAAGATGAATAATGAAGAGTATTGGATTTTATGCTTAAAGACCTGTGACACTCAAAACCCCCCACCGCACACTAAAATGCAACGAAATGAGAAGTAAAAAACCAAAAAGTAGAACTGGCAGCACCAATGACCATGATTAACAGCTGAAACTACTTTAAGAAACAAGGAACTGCTTGAGACGAAAACCCTTCCTAACAAAATAAACCAAAAACTAAGTGAAAACAGTGTAACAGCACGAGATTTCTGGGACATCCCGACTGGGGTAGTATGGATCCTCCCTTCCCTGCGGAGAGGAGTGTGCCAACAGCAACTGCACAGGGTTCCTCAGTTGAAGTCTGATTGATGCCAGCAAACAGACAAAATATCTTTTCTGGAAAAAAAACACAGACTCAAGGGACAGCAAGACATCTATTCGTTCTGTGATGGCAAGCAGAAAAACATTATGACTGTGTAAAAGCCTGACACAAGAACAAAACCAAGGCAAGTGCAAAACCAGACCTCACCAACTTGCATGTGAAAGCAGCACTCAAAATTCTGATCAGGGAAAACACTGAGGAGGAATTCAGATGCTCATTTCCACCTAATACTGTGACTGTTGTTTGACAAGGACATAAGGAACATCAGCAGCATTATCAGCATACCTACCTAACTACAAGTGCCCATGACTTCAAGTGCAGATGGATCAGGACAACTACCAGACTATCTGATCCTAAATCAGGATGCAAAAGACCTTGGAGAAAGGTTTAAAAATGAGGGCACTCACAGAGAAGGCCTGTAAGCAAAGAGCACCAGAAACAGGAGATGCACAGACAGGGGCGCCTTCACTTCAAAATCATGATGCTTACTGAGGCAGAAAAAACCAAAACCTGCAGCCAACCAAAATAAAAAGGTATAAAAGTTGCAGAATGTACATTACCTAAAAATCAATATTTGAGAGTTTCACATGAGAGATCCAGCTGAGAACAGAGACAGAATTCAGATGGAAATCTGAAGTAGTGATGGAAGAGAGAAGCTGCAGAGAAAGCTTAAGCTCAGTGGACACCTGCAAGACAAGACGATCTGAAAAACTGACCCCTGAGAAGAAAGATGATTTGTGAAAGTATGCTTTTGTACCAGCGAGACCAAAAAAAAAAAAATCTAACTAATGGAAGAGGAAACAATTGTTTTTCTGTTCTACACCTGAACTAGGAGTGGAAAATGGCAGAAACAAAAGAGCACGGCAGGGAAAAAAAAATATCAGGCAGCACAAGAAGGACAGAGACAAATGTAGGTAAGATCAAACTAAATGATCAAAATTTACAAAAGACTGAAAAAAAGAGATCCACAGATAGGAATGAGAACATGAGGACTTAGAAATTTCAAAAGGTTTTTCCTGTTGGCAGTTGTCAGCAATACTGAGAAGCCTTTTTAAAGGCTTCTAAACTCAATTTGTTTAGTGCTTGCTCCCTATTGTTTAAGTTTTCCATAGGTGGAGTCTCAGCCACCTCCATTTTAGTTAAGCTGAGCCTATAGGCTGTGGACTGAGAATATACACTCCCTATTTATATCTTAGTAATTCTAGGTAGTTTTTACTTTGAGTTTTCCTTGTATGACACATGCTACTTCTAACTTTGAACCTTTTTGTTTGGACTCTCTTCAATTGGTCTAAAAGTTTCTGAAAGCACACAGTACCCAACACACCTCTCAGAGCTTTCAATAATAATATCTTATAAACATTAAAAATAGCTGGAGGATTAACGCCTTTTTCAGGTGGTTTTCCTGTTTATTAAACCCAGTTTAGAATTTGCTTTTTTGTGACAGCACTGCAACATTATCTCATGCTCAGGTTGTAACTTATTGCATGACCCTGTCTGACTAGCTATTCTTAATACTACATTTGCATACTTAATTATTTCCTGTATAAAATCCTTCTTAGGAGTTGCACCATGGCTATTTTTTCCTAATGATTTCTTCTATTTCTTGAGATGCTCCTAAGTTCTACTTTTGTTCTACACATATATGGACATCTCCTAGATTGGGGGTCATCCAGAGATTTAACAAGAGTGCTCACCATTCAGCACATTAATGGAAATACGTACCAGTATTCAACCAGTAGCTGCTTCTGCAGATCTCATGAGATATTCTTTGCTTGGAAAGTGCACTACAGATAACCATGCTCTGTGTATTACCTTCCAACCAGTCTTGCACATTCAACTTCCAATAGTTTCCATCTAGCCAGTATCTCCTATCTTATTTATGAGAATGTTATAAGGCACTGAAACCTTTAAAGACTTAATAAAAATCCCAATATGCTTTTTTTTTTTTTTTTTTTTTTGCTACATGCAAGACCATTAAATTTACTACAAACAAAACATTAGACTCATCTGACAATCTGGACAAGCAATGAACTGTCAAAATGAATTTGTGAAGACAACTGGGCTGCATTTACAGGAGGAAAAAGTTGAATTGTTCCAACATTTTTCTTGAAATTAAAAGAAAAACAATTGACTTAAAAATACCTTGTTTCTTCTCTCCTTTATGTGGATTTCTTTCGTCTTTTGAAACCTCATTCATTATGAGGTTTCAAATGAAACCACAAATTATCTAAAATGATGATGGGTTAAGCAAAAATTGTTTCTTTTGCCATATCTCAAACCTGAGAGGACCACTAGGCTTAGCTGATTCGGTAGGATGGGAGAGGAGGACCTGATCTACCTAAGTACCAGTACTGCATGACACAGTGCCTGGGTGATGTTGTTCCCTTCTCTTCTGGTAGCACACACAGACTCCACAGAGATCAGGTCCCACTGTTCTCAGTGCTGTGCACAGATGAGTACAATATGCATATGTATTCTTATAGAGATCAGAAACAGACACAGCTTCAGTTAGCTTTCATTCCAAATTTCTGCAATTAACAAAGGATGGGATGGTAAAAATAACAGAACAAATGTATATAATTACTCTGTATCACAGAAATGGTCTGTGGCTGAAGTGAAGAAGGGGAAGACGAAAGCCCAGGTGGTTGTCACTCCACTGCAGTGGAGCACTGAGCTCTAACTCTTTATTGCTACCTGCCTTTCTCTGAGTATCCCATTCTTCCTGCATTACATAAGGAGAAAGGATGACTAAACAGGAAAACATTAAGGAGTAAAACTTTCTTCCTCTCCATGATAAGTTTTTTATGAAGATGACAATCTACAGAAGGTTTGGGAGTACTTGTTACAGACCTCGGCAGCCACATCTTAAATCATCAGTGATGCTTATAAGTTTGGTTTTTTATTCCCTGTTCCCAGCTGGCCAGATGAAAGACAGCAATCCTTCAATTTCAAAAAGCCCTTTCCCAGCCCTCACCTGCAAATGCTTTCTAGAAACAGTTCAGAACAAAAGCACTGCCTCCACACACTGGGCTGCTCTCTGGCCAAGAGCCTCCTCTCAGCCCCTCAGGACAAGAGCTTGAGGAACTCAGCACTGCATTTATCCTGCACATCCTGAATGCTTTAAGCTCCCCAATACCTTCCCATAGTCTGATGTCCATATCACTTTCTGTATTTAGTTGATGCATCCACCTGAACCTTACAGGAGGCCAAGGTGCAGAACCCATCTCATGTTATATATCACTCCCATCTCCTGACACAGACCGACTTGAGCCTTGAAACAGGAAGTGGAACAGCCATTAAAATTCTTTACCTTTTAGGAACTTGCCACACATCCCATGATCACAGGAGTCTTATGACAGAATGGGTACATAAAGTATCTCATTCTACCAGATCCCGGTATTACATTTTTAAACTTCATTGTAATTTCAACTTACACTGTATCAAAAAAGAGACTCATAAAAGTTCCTGACCAACACTGTCATTTGTCATTTATTATAGATGGGTTTATAACTCCTTAACATTCTCCTTTGAAATGTAAGTAATCCCAGGTTCTCTGCCTTGTGTGTCAAAGCAAGTTCTTCCAAAGCCTTGATCTCTATCATGGCCATTATCTTAAACCCCCAATAATTCTGCAAAATCATTTGATGGGGTGACTAGTATTGCACCTACTATTTCACTCAAGTTACATCCCAGATTTTAAAGAAACATTTTCAGAACCTGGACATGAGCTTCTCATCCCATTCCCTAGCCATCCAGATGTTACACTTGCTTTTCTGCTACCAGCTGCAGCACATGGAGCTGGGCCCCTACCAGCACTACTTGTGGGCATACTCTAGGTGTTCACCAACAAAAATAATCCAGTAAAAAAGCAGCTTTCAGAGGAAGAATTTAGATCTTTCATAGTCCCCCTCTCCAGCCATTGCCATTTAAGATGGACCAGTTTACTTTCCCACATATTCTTAGAACTGGCTGTGCCAACATAACTGAAAGGTGCTGCAGGAACAGGTGAAGACTACTAAGGATAGGATGTCTTAAGTTAGCCTACCACCCAATAAAACACCAATGCCATGAAGCCAAGTTCAATCAGGAATTTCGCTGAAGAATGCTTACAAATGGCAGGACTCCTGAGTAAAAATTATTCCATACAAGATGACTTACAAATGGACTCTTCCAGGCAAAAAACACTGGTTGACAAGGGAATTGAAAAAAAATCAAATCAATACTCTGAAAATCCCTATCAAAGCACTTTATGCCCTCAAGATATAGTTCTGTTAACAAACTAACATAATATGCTTGTAGCAGGTTCTGAACTTACCTGGTTTAGAGAGCTGCCCAGAGACATTGGCTGTTTCATGGTATGCTAAAAACATGTAAGGAAACAGCACTTCACTTACAAATTTGTATGTATGATCAACCACATTTTGAATGTATTTCATATAAAGACTTGGCTTAACTGACATTGAAATTTTTGGTTTGCAGGATGTGGGAACTGTGAAAGAAACAGAGAACAGAGAAGAATAAAGTTCATGGTCTACAACCACTTTGAATTAAAAAATATCAAGATGGTAGAAAGACAAAGAAGAAAAATAATCCAGGATGACCTTTTCTGATGATATATATAGAGAGAGCTTATAGAGTAAGAAAAGATTTTTCAGTACATTATACATCTTCTATAATCTAACAAAAGGTCGGCCAGGGTAACCCTATTTTAAACATTTGTAAGAAGTATCATTAGTGAAGAATGAAGATGTTAAAACCAATTTTTAAAACATTACTTTCTGATCTAATTTTCAAGACTGTAGTAATATCTCTACCCAAATTATGGTCCCCCACTAAGGCAATTAAAACCAATTATAAATTGGTATCACAGTCAAAATCAATTATGACTTAAACAATAAGGAAAGTGGTACTACACTGCAACTGTAGCACCTGCTGGCACATGAAAGGCTTACAGTCTCTAGTTCTCCTTGGTCTGCCAAATGTGAACACTAATTCTGTCTTGACTTGCCAAAAAAAGAGATAGCTGTTGCAGGGATCAACAGTCAAGACTGAACTACTGATGAACCCCACATAACAACAGAGACTGCAACAAACTGTGCATATTACATTTCCTAGTTATGGGCATAACCAGCCCTACTTAAACACAAATACTTTGGACCAGAAAGATGCTTTTAAAGTCCCATCCTGTCATTCTCTCTGCTATCATTTATAAAATGCATAGTTTAGAAGAGTTATCTTGAAAACTATAACAAAATAATTTAACAATTACTCATTCATAAATTATAGCACAAGGAGCAAATCTCAGTCACAAGACTTCAGTGCAATTTGATGATGACTGATACTACTACAGAGCATTAGAAAGAGTTCCTATTCCATAGTAGGCTTATGCTATGGAACGGTAATTTTAAGTTTTGTCTCGTGACAGGACTTCTTTATGTCACATGGAAAACTATTCTTGAGAGTCCTGTACATAGTAAGACAATTCATATCAATGCTATTATAGTAAAGTCTCAAATATATAAACTCATTAAAAGTTATGAGGCATTCATAAATAGAGCACTGACAGAAAAAACCCAAAGATGTAATGCCTTAACAAGAGAAAATTTACATGAAATACACAATGGACAGCATAATTTTAAATTTATTAGTTATTTTATTATTTATTATTTTTAGATTTATTTTATTACTTAATTCTTTTATTTACTATGTGCATGCAAGCAAATACCAAGCCATAATCCCAGAAAAAAAATAAGATCTACATAAAAATCCTATGTACGGAAATAAATATATACTAACGGAACTTGAAATAAGACACTATAAAGACTAATTGGCAATGTACTTCTCTATTGTTTATTTAAAATCCTGCAATGGCAAACACAAGTGCAGGCTATGACATTGTTAGTTTTGGCTTTCACTGAAGTCACACAACAATTTAATGAAACCTAAATAAACTGGGTCAGCACATTCCCCCCTAGTTCCCTTACTGAAATATCCTCTCCTTCTCACAAAAGATAGAGGGAAATGCCTTCCTCACTTCTCCAGAATTAGCCTGTGTGATCTTAATTGCAGAGCCTCTCTAAACCAAAGAATTCACATGAATGTTCTCTTCCTCTATCAATTGCTAAAAATTACCCTAAGTATTAAAATTGTGAGAGTCAAATATTACTAAAACAAGAATATTTGATTTAAAATAATAAACCCTGCTTATTCCTGCTGCGCCCTTGGGCCATTAACAGCTCCTTACTCACATTTTGTGATCATACAATACTAGAATTCTATGCTTTAAGAAACAATTTTAATGGGACAAGTAAGAAGAATCACAGAAGATGGCAAAACTAGGCTAAGTTGCGGGGTTTGGGATGAAGAAAAGATCTAACTTGCTATTAGGTTGGAATATGCTACTCAGTAAAAGAGAAATTAACTTTTGGCATTTATCCAGAGAAAGAACATCCCCTAAACTCTCAGTATAACAACAAAAGTGTTTAGTTGAATGGTTAATATTCAGCCTAGAGCAACTCAAAGAATACAAGGCTTTATTTCAGACCCCTGATTTAGATACCTAATCTCACTCTGCTCCCTATATAGTTAATGTAGTAGGAGGCTCTTCTGAGGGCAATTCAGAGTACTTAAATTAGGGCTCCCTTTCTCATTTTCTTCTTAAAGCATCTCCCTTCTCCTCTTTTCACAGGCTGCTTTAGAAACTAACCCTCACCTTAAATGTCTAAGACACTCACATAATGTGATGTGCCTCTGTCTTGCCTCCTGCTGATAAACTTCCACAAAATAATGTCTAATAAATACAACAGCATATCCCCCATTGTCATATGAACATGTCCATGTCCAAGCAAAACACCAAATGAGTTCCGGATTTTCACAGCATGCAGAGATGCCTTGTACGAAATGTACTTCACTAATTTGAAAAGCTGTCACAAAAATGTTCAATTCCACAGACACAGTCTGTTTACCTGTCTAAACTACGGTGAAATGAAAAAAAAAAAATTAGCCATGTCTGAATCATCTACTAAAACGTACTTGTCCTAGGGGAGCAGTAACTTTGATTTTTTTCAGAAGCCAGAATAAGTATCTGGATCAGTGTCATACTTGATTTATCTGACAGACTAAAGGATCTGTTAGACACAGATATTTTTAAGGCTGAAAATGCAATGACAAAGTAAATTTCTGTCAGAAGTAAATAATCTTAATCTGTGGGTGGGTGTGTACAAAACATTTTTATTTGCAAGTACAAAACTGAAATTTGATTTATTATAAAACTGTTAGTTTACCTTCATTTTTGTATCAGTTACAGGATTAGGAAGCATTCAACACCCTCAGCAATTTCAACAATAAAACCCAATTTGACTGAAGAGAACTCCTCCTTGAAGTTACAGTGCTCTGTGGTATGCTTTACCCTTACAAACACTAGCACTAACAATAGGATCAGAAAGACAAACCTAAAAAGCAAGCTACTTTTATTTTTGTGACTTGGCCCAGAATCCATTTTTCAATAGAAAGTCAGAACATAAGCCCAAAAAACCGTTCTAATTCATGTTCAGCCTCTTCCGAGTAAAGAAAAGGCTCCATGTGTGGTGGCACACATGATAGTTGTCAACATAAATGAAAATGTTCATGAATAAAAAACAGGCTGTTATAAAGAGCTAATTATAATATTACTATCAATTGCTAGCTTGCGCTTGCAAATCTTTCATATCATATAAATGCATTGTTTTTGACGTTTCTCTGTAGCTAAACATCACATCATTTCACTTTTTCAACGTAGTTCAAACATGCATGGGATATACTATAAGGAATGTGATCTGATCTACAGTTACACTGAAAAGAAAAACTATGACATAAATGTGCAATCATTAAAATTGTAAAACATTAATCATCTCCCAAGTAAAAAAAAATCTAGACTTCTAACTATTCCTACTTTCTGTATACCCATTCTTGCTATCCAAAACAGCAGTTGAAAACACTTCACCCAATTACGCAAGCGACGACTGAAATAATACATTCATCCAAAGCACTACTGATGTTGTGAATTATCCAACTTCCATCCAGATGCCTTCTTATCATTAGAAATGCTGTTTATTTGCTTCAAGCAATCACCTACACTCTGCTAGCACATGCAGTTTGAGAAACGTTTCAGTAACAACGAACATTTCAATGACATTTTCAATGAAAAGCACTGTTCCTGTTTTAATGCTCACATGTTTTCTTCTGTTTTAGAAGCAGCATAGAATTTAAGTTTGGAAAAGACCTACTCAACAGGGAAGAGCCCTAGTAAGTAACAGATGGTTAAAAGTAGACCTAGCCAAAGGAAAAATACTAAAAAATCATATTGTGTAGTTATTCTGGGACATGATCGTCTATGCATTTCTCCACCAAAGAGTCACTTAATCAACATACACAATGCAATTTTAGTCTTAGTTTGGTTGAGTAATGACACCATCAAAGAAGAAATGATGACAGAAAATAACCTTGGGTAAACGCAAGTAATTTGGTTTAAAGGAAAAAATAAAGCATGTCCTGATAAATTTATTCTCTCATTGATATGACATATGATTTTCTGTGCAGGAGAAATACATCTATAAAGTATTTGATAGTGTGCTGTGTGTAAAACTACTCATTCAGCTGGAGAAGAAGGGAAAGTGGATTATTTGTAGATACTGAGGACTGAGCAATGCACTGGATATGATAAAAGGAGAACAAATTAATCTTTTAGGGTACTATATCAAATTCACCAGGATGAAACTTAGGACTGATCATGTTAAATACATTAATGACCTTGACACAAACATTAGTTGCATGCAAATTTTATGTTCAATACAGGAGCAGGAGACATTTTTCTCAAGGAAAGCCGTCATCATCATTGTCAATTGAAAGTGACATAGAAGGGAGATCATACTAGGTAAGTGTTCTTCACAGCAATTCTAAGCCAGGACAATGCAACAGGGAAAAGGCAAATATTATCTACAGGTCCTACTGGAAATGCTTCCCTTTGCTTAACAGGATGCATTACATCTGCATGCAAGGTATTCTTGAAAGCATACAAAGCACTACATGCAGCTGTGGTCAGCTAAAGTCAGAACAGGTCTAAGATTATCAGAGAGATGGGAACCTCATGTAAATGACAGAGAGAGAGAAAATTGATAATGCCTGTTTTAAATAAATACAGGAGGTAAACACCAATTAGATAAGATACTGTTTAGTCTACAATACAAAGCTGCCTGAATCACCAATGAAATAAGCCAGCCATGGAAAAACATAGGTTGGAAATTAGCAGAACATTTTCAACCCAAGGCAGCAGCAACCTTCTGTAAACTGCCTCCCAATACTAAGTGCAGAACAATCAGCTACTGTTAAAAAAAATCCCAAAACTCAAAAACATAACAAATCACCTTAATTAATTTATGGAAGTCATTATACTGTGTAGCTACCAACAATAACTAGTTCTGTACTGAATGCAGAGGAGGGATTACAGTAATTTAGGGATTATCATATAGTTACAAGGAAGCACTACACTTTGTGAATTCAGAAGTACTTGAACGCCATGCAGAAATGCACAGGAGGACAAAGAGGTCTCAATTTCATACAAATCAAGTTCCTACCTTTTCGAAGAACCAATGCCTTCACTGTGAAGAAGACAGAAAGAACTCCTCCCCCCCATACTTGCCTTGGCTAGTGCTGGCCAGCTGACCAGCAGCAGTAGGACTGTCAGACTAATGACCTGTGTTCAGTGCCTGATGTCACTGCTTTTTAAAGGAGTATAAATTTGGGATCACTGTCATAAGGAAATAAGACTCAAAACTCCTGGACAACCAGACTTCATGAGTTCTGCTCTTCCAAAATAAAACATACAAAAATTCAGAAGTAGCCCATTATACCATACCTAGTTACCAGTACCACTCACAAGGACAGCATGGGTAAAGCAGAAAAGGTATCATAGTTTGGCAGTAAGTCATCTCAAAATTTGGACAAGGTATGATTTTTAAAATAGCACTAGACTTCCTTATACTGGTCAAATGAACAAAATTAAGAAGTGTTGTAATTTTAAAGTGTGTAAAAATTTTAAATTAAATTTTCCTACTTGGTATCACGGAGATCTAAAAGAGACAAAAGTAAAATCCAGTCGCTCATCACCAAATCTCCAGGCATGTACCTTTAACATAAGGCCTTCCTTCTATAGTCCCACATCACTATTGAGTTTTGCTCCTGAAAAAGGGAATTCCATCATCAGGAGTCTCCTACCTAACCAACTCTACTGCACCCTCAAGAGCAAGCTTGTCCTTTTCATGGAGCAAGGCTGGCCATAAAGGAAAGGTATACCCCCAAGCAGACAAACCTCTGGGGCAGGACACTGATTCTGAAATGCACTGACAACCTCCATTGTGACATTTTCTGACTTTGAAATGTGTCCCATTACAGCATGATGACACTTAATATAGCAGCACACAATTTCCAATTTATGAAAAAAACAACCAATAAATATGCTGAATTCTAAAACTGACTGTACTTATTAAATACCCTTTACACAAACCTGTCTTTGAACTAATGGAACTACAGAGAGCATTTGCTGCCCAACAGACTAGAAGCTGTTCTGCTGTGAGGTGTCACAGGTACTTCCTAAGAGCACAGAAACAAGACAACATTGTGCCTCTGAATTACACTCCATGGATTCCAAGGAGAAAAACCTAGCAAGTAGAGTCTCTCCTGATCCTTTTCCCTAAAATATGGCCACTTTCCCATCCAACAGTTCTTCACATTCTGTTGCTCACTCTGCTTTCTTCTCCCAGGGCTATTCTCCAGTCTTCAAAGACTTCCATCCTAGTCCAACAGCTCTTTAGCAAGATGCTTCCAAATTCGACCCACAGAACTGACACTTCACTGAATTAACACCTTCCTCCTATCTTTGCTTCGGCCATTCCCATGCTCCTACTTCCTTTTCTCTCATTTGCAGGATTACCAGTTCTGGTCCTGGTCATAGACCCTCCTCCTGCTCAGCTTCCTTCATGATTCAACATACAGAGGTGCATCTGAGACACTTCCAAATTTCTTTTAAGTCTGCTCAATTCTTAAATTTAGCAACAGCCATTTCAGAGAAAAATTCCTTAACCCTTGTGTATCTCACAGGACTTAGCATTACATTAATCATCCACCACTGTACTTTCATATAATTTTTTTTAAAAAAAATTATACAAATACTAACATTTTGAAATTTGTTCTGCACAAATCCAATGCATATTGACAATTTTTCCCACTAAAATGAGGACAAAGTAGGTATGTAATAGGCTGAAACAAACAAGGATCAGGTATAAAATACCAACTTAATAAACAAAAATAAACATACAATCAGCTGTACAGTTTAAGTACCAGAGACAATAAAGATATATACAGTAATATCTATTATAAAGAAGTATTATATACAAGTCCTCCAGTAAAGTCTAGAAAAGCACAGAGCATATAGCTACACTGTTCTTATAGCTGTACTTCCACTTATCAGATGAAATCTTGCCTTTACACAGAAAAAGAACAAAAAAATGGGACTCTAAATATAGCAATATGAAACATGGTAACACTAATACTGTATCTTTCCTTGAAACAAAAATTCTGCTCAGACAAAGACACAGCTGATAGTTTCTCTAGCACATTCATAATTATTTTACCTGTCCTTCTGGTAAAAACCTGTGGAGCCTGCAACAAGAAATGCAAAGAGTGCAGAAGACTTTGTATGACAATATTCTACTTGAAGCTGTGCATGTCCTCAATTTTGCTTTTCACCACAAAGAAAGCCCAACTACACATTATGAATCAATCAGAAAGAGGACATCTTTTTTTTTATGTTTTAATAAAAATAACCCAAAGTATGGAATTTCACAGTGATGAGATGCCTAAATCAAAAGCATTTCCCCAGCTCTACAGCAGTTAACAGATTACATAATAATCCTTTAGAGAGAAAGCGCTTACTGAATTTGAAAAAAAATTATGTCTTGCAATTTTCAGAAAAGCACCACACTAAAAATGCATTCCACTCATTCAGAAGCAACCCAGATTCAGTACTATAGAAGCTAAAGGTACTGCTCAATGCAATGATTCATAGTTTCTCTAATAGGAAGATTCAGCAGTTTTCAGACGAGACCTTTATTCCCTCTCTGAATAAATGATGCCTGAAATTTTTATTCTTGTTCTAATGGAATTTCAATGGCCTTCACTGCAAATCTACTGGAAATTTTTGCATATTAAGTGGAAAAAATTAAATGATGTTAACCACATTTTAATGTGATTAAGGCTGACAGGGTCATTATTTCTGCTAATCACTCAGTTTAAAAAGCTCAAACAAAACTTTGTAACAGCCAACGTTTTCTCTGTTTTTCTGTGTCTACTGTAGTTGAGAACTAAAGCCACTACTGAATATGAAACACAGCATATATCACAAAAGGATATATCAAATATTTGCTGCAATTTGTACATGGATTTCATCACAATTAATTTAAAATTTTTAAAAGGGGGAGAATCATTCTTTCAGAATGTATAGCCCTTCTTTTGTCTTCCTCAACTGAGACAAAAGAGAACAAGGGAATATATATTTCTTTTCCCATTGGTCCTATTTGCCAGTCACCAAGAGAAAACATTGCTGCATGTCTTTACTGTGAACCAAAAGATATGTGTAATCACAGAAGAAAATTTCATACAGCGTGTCTGTTAGGCTCTGCAATAAGGAGTTCTGCTTATTACCATTTAGGCTGGCATAAGCTGGAAAACGGGCATAAAGAAGTGAAACAGAATGAGGAGCAAAGATTATTCAGTTTTCAGAATGTCTTGTAGTTCACTCGCATGGAAGATCAAGAATAGGAAAGAAAATTAAGGAGACTGCTGTTGTGGTCACAGGCTCAGCTCGAGAGGCACAGCCTTACAGTCAGCCCTCTTGCTCAAAGGTTTGACACCAACAGCAGCAACTGCCAACAGAGCAACTCCCTAAGACCACAGAAGCTTTGAGGATGACTGAGCAGGGCACAAGGACTTCACTTAAAAAACAGACATAAGTTTGTCTCGTTCATACTACCAGAGGAAGGGATATGTTGTTTGTGGGATTTGTATTTTGTTTCTTTCTGGGTGGAAGGAGACTGTTCACAGGTTTTCTTTGCATTTTAGGCTTTCTGAGGGATTACTATTTACTGCAAAGATGACCACTGTAAGGCTTACTTCCTCCTTAATAATTAATACCACCCTCTGTGAATCATTATTTCCGAATGACCTGTAACTCTCATGCCATGTTATCTCTTTCCTCACAACCTCTAAATTTACAGATGATTAAAAAAGAGGGGGTATAAAAAAGCATTTCAGCATTCATGTTCATTTTTTTCTACCTAAGTAACTTGCTTATACTTGAGTTACTTCAGAAGAGAAAGAAAGTGCAGACAGACTGATTCACATTGATCATTCCCATATGGCTTAATGAATCACTAAAAAATGCTTCTTGAATTACAAAAAAAAAAAAAAAAATAGTAAACAAGATCATTACCTTGTTAATGGTAGGGTATGTGAAAATCATCTGAAGAATATTTTATTTCCTTCCCATTCCTCAGCAAAGTATCTGAACACAGAGATTGTTAGATCTGCTTTATGATTACAACAAAAAAATGCTGACTAAAAAAGATGGTAATTAATTATACATAAGTCTTTTCATGTAAGACTTTACTTCTACTTTGCTTCTTCATATCTCACACGTATTGCTAACGGTATTTCAACAGCCAGCAACTTTTTTTCCTAACAAACATTTGCTCCACACCTGAATAACAAGACAAAAAGTCCAATGACATTAGATGACTTACTATCAAGGAACAAACTACATTAACATCAATACATTACAGCTGTAGTTTGTGGTGTTCTCAAAAAGAAACATTATTGGTATTGTACTTTCCAGCTTTAGTATGAAGCCATGCACTAGTGCATCAACTAACAACCCCACTGAATTCTTGTGCTCATCTAAGAAGGGACCCTGCTGAATGTCCTAATGCATCTTATTGTGAATCTTCAGCAAATAAAACTTCATGTATGAGCTCATGATGTGCTTTGCTGCTGGAAAGTCACAGGCTCTGTGGGAAGCTTTTTATCTTCCCAGCAGTCAGTTCTCTGAGAACATCAGTGCAGCTACTGTAGTTACCTGTAGATTACTTGTATTTTCTCACATCTGTGTCCAGCAATCTAAACCATGATGATAAAGGGTCATTAGGTTTTGAGTGAGGAAGGGGATGGACTAGACAATTTGCTCTGATAAGCTCCTTGTTGCGAGTGCCGGTTTAGAATGTGAAATGCGGGGTTATGCACGTTCTCAACTCAAACGCCAGTGCTCTCAGAGCACCAATTAAAAATCACACTCAGCTCACCTCAAACTACATGAACACATCTTACCTGAAATTTTTACAACTAAAATATTGCAATAAACTAATTCTGTCATGGTAAGAAGGACATCAACTGTCTATTAGCCACAAAAGAATTCAGGTACAATTACTAAGATAACTGCTGTTTGGAGCACAGCAAAGCAATTTCCCACAGTGGGGCTTACAGTTCAATTTACCAGTTGGGCAAATATTTTGTGCTCTGTAGTGGTCCACAGAGTTAACAGTTACCTGTAACATTTGAGTAGTGTTATACTTGGAGAAAACTTTTTTCAACCTAAACAGGTGTTTCAGCTTTATCCCTTCACATGAATACAGATTACTTTTCAAACCCTTTTCTAAGAACTCTTTCAAGATTTTCACTTAACATTAAATGCAAATTTTATGAAAGAGCCAATGGGTTTATTTTCCCATTCCAAGCCACTCACTATGAGATCTTCTAAGTTATAGGCTGCTTGGAAGAGGAACGAGAATAAGCACGATGTCACCTGCAAAAGTATGCTAATCCTCAAGTAACTTGATGAGGTAGTAACAGACTTTTTTCCCCTTCTTCCTTATGGGATATGCTCAACTCAGTAAAAAAATAGTAATAATAAAAAGACCCCCAATCACATGAATTAAAAAATAATGAAAGAAGGCTTCATTTTCATATGAAGCAAAACCAGACTATACCATGAATACAGTATACAGTTCCAATGACACGGTCAGTGACAGAACTGTGAGAAGCCTTTAAAATACTTATCATGAATTTTTGTGTCAAACTGCAAGCCAGTATCATAACATTATGTTAGACAACAGATAAATACTCAGAAATACAAACGAGCCATTAAGTATTTCTTGGTCAATGTACATGCCATCAAAAGGAATTCAGGGATTTAAGAGGATGAAGAATGTAATTCCTACACTTCCCTCTTCTCGAAATTAAGGAGTAAAATAATTACCATTCAAACACTAACTCATCAACTTAAATAGTTCAAAAGGGGTTTTCTTCATTGCCCTTGCAGAGATGATGATATCCTGCTATGTTGCTTTTGAGTCTTAATTTCAAGTCAGTGAAGAAAACAGAAGGCTGATATTTTACATAAAAAAGGTCCATTTCCAAATTATAATAATTGCAACAATACATGAGCTCATAATGGATTTTATACCAAGATTCAAAGACAACATTTAAAAATGAGCTTTTTAATTTTATCACTTAGTTTTATTTTATACATATACATCTTTTAGTTCTGACTGCTGCAAGAGAACTAGCTATACACACAACACTGTTGGTTGTTTTTTTTATCACTCCATGGTCTTCAATGAAAATGCATAATTTTGAGAACATTAACAGCCTGCATTATCAGAAAAAATGAATCCTTAATAATTATTCATACACCAAGTAGCTGTAAACCCAAATCATTTCAGAAGACCTGAATGTGTCAAGAACTTTGACAATTATGACTGGAGCCAGGAAACTGTAGCACTGCAGAATTTCTTATGAATTTTTCTAGTTACTTTTTATAAATGCTGTCCTAGATGACAGCTTAATGTGTACCACATGCAATATTTATTCTTCTTCAGTGTCAGACTGTCTAGCCATCCAAGGGAATACAAAGAATGTCACTTATTAGGATAAAAGCACAAGGAAGGTAATCAAGGACATATGTAACATCAGCCAATCATGCCCTATTTCAACATCCTATTCCATTCATAACAGTTCAACAATTATTTGCTTACTGATAACTTGCTTTCAGGCTGTTTGTGTTCCCCATAATGGTGGTTTGCATTTATTTTGCTCTTTAGAATTGGACACTTGCTGTGCCATGCATGTTTGTCAAAACTTTCTATCTTCTGTCAGAAATAGCTTTAGCACATCAAACAATTTCTGTTTGTCAGAAATCAGTAATAGAACAATCCAGTTACCTTCTATGTCAATAGGGTACTAACATAACTACAAACCAAAAACAAAAGGCTATCAGACACCACACACTACTACAAGACAGGCAGCTAAACCATGTTTCTATTTACTGTACTTTGATCATATAGCTGTGTCTTTATGAAAAGCCTACTACAAAAATTAGACTCTGAATGGAATGGAAACGTTCTTCAACAATATACTGTCTGAGCAAAAAGACATTAACCTTGTTTTTAAGCTTGAAAGCTAAATTTCTTACTAGTCCTTCATGTCTCTTTACCATTCTTCAACTTATTTATTTATTTTACCAAATGCCTATATGAAATACTTGCAGACATCTTATCTGCTATGTAGACATCTTATCTGCTAATCTATATGATGGATCAAGTTATGAAAAAATGTTAGTTCACAAAGGCAAATAGAGACAGGCAGATAGAGGGAGCCAAAGACAAACATTTACCCTCCATAAAGTTATTTTTAAATAAAACTACTAATAATAATTTTTGAAAATCCTATGGGAAAGTGAACACACATGCACACGCACGCACACTTCATTAATCTGAATATCCTGGGACATAAAGATTTTATTAAATAAAAAACAGGTATGCATTTAATGAGCCTCTGAAATAAAACATAAGCTGGAAGTACCATCACATGTTTTAGATCGGCAACATTGTGCAGATTTTCAATGTATTAGGTGTAAGATTTTATTTTCTTTTTTTTTTTTTTTTTTCTTTAATAAAAGCCATTTGGATTTAAATACAGTTTTGCTTCAGGAATGTACTACTGTGCCAATGCATGAGAACAAGAGGAAGACTCAATATACAGTGGGTCTGATCAACTCAATGAAATACAAAACCAGCACATACACTTAAGTCTCTTTCAAATATTTATCCTCTAAACATCTTTTCAGGCTTTAGAAACTAATACCAGAGCACACTAAGTCCCAAATATTATTTGGATTTATATTCTATTTGTCTAACTTGTCTCCAAATTAACACTAAACTCAAGCATTGGTAATAAAGCATAATAAGATACTCATACCAAATGCCTCATCTGACAGTTCTTCAATTAAACATATATAATGTACAAACCTTCCTCTGCAATTTAAACATGAACACTGTATCTATTTCTGTATCTATTTCTGGTTTTCAGACAAGGATATGTGGTTCCATCCACTGTAAGACTAGTGACTACCAATACAGAACATTAATCTTCCATGTTAGTCATTAGAAGAAACTCTAGCTGTGAAAATAAAATACTATGCCAAAACTTTGGAAGGTAAGATACCTTTCCTAGGAAACACAAGCAGTTTAAGTGAAAACATATTTCCATATACTTAATACAAAAGAATAAGCTATAAATAACCATAAAATTATACGGAAAACTATTTTTTTTTAAATGTATCAGATTTTCAAAATAATTATCAATGAAAAATGTCTGTCAATTGCAAAACTAAAGAAGTCACTTAGAAAAAGAAATTTTAAAGAAGGGTGCCAAAGCCACAGGAACCTATGTTTCCCATTGTATAAAAGAATCATCCTCCTCAAGTATTATTTTTCCATTTATAATAAATGTTTGACTGCCTGATGTTTCCATGCAGTCCCTATTTATAGAAAACAGAACAATGTTACAGAACACATTCCCCCCAAAGATGTTGCAGACCATTCACAAAGAAAAATTTTGAAATGCGTTTTCCCAGACCCTACAGGTATCTCAAATACCATGCATGTGAGAAATAATGGTAGGTGAAATAAAATTAGCCTCAACTATGAGAACTTAAAGACATTAACACCATTCTGTAGAAAGTGATAGCATGAAATGTTTCAAGAAATGAATTGAATAAGCAGAATTTTAGATGGATATATAGGTACTTGTCTGCAAATCAAACACTGCAATATTGAGTAACACACCATGAAAAGATACTTATCAATTGGGACACTGTTCAAGAGGTGGTATTAGAGAAATACTGACTGCAGTTCCCAATCTAAAATACCAAATCAATATGAGTGTACTGTCTTGCTATTTCTTAACGAAAGATAATATTATCAAAGTGCTTTTTTGCTTTAAAAATGCCTAAAATCAAAGCTCATCTGCCAGTTATTATAACTGTTGATGTGCCTAACCTGAGAGTTTTCCTCCCAAACCCCACCAGCTACAGGCAGCAAGGAGGTATCAGATTCTCACACACAAGAGGAGCTACTCACGCCACGCCAGGTGAGACCACCGCCACTCACCTCCAAAGCCCTTCAACAGCTTCCTCTCCATCCTCTGATTCCCAATAGACCCTCCCAAAAACAACTGCTGGTTTTTAAATGCCACGTCAGATACAGGAACAGTGACCCAGCAGATTGGGACACAACCTCATAGTATCTATTTTCCCCTTGATTTGAAAGAGAAATTTATTTGCTTTAAGGGCTATGCACAACTTCTATGTTGTCTAGTTGACAAAGACAGGCTAACAATGCTTATTCATTCTGAAACGCACAGGGCTTAATAAATTAATATGAAGAAGAAATAAGTAACTTAATATTCAGTGACTTAAGGATAAATGACTGTTAACAAGATTAACAATCTCTTGCAAAAATCTTTATTGATTTATTTGTAAAGCAAAACAGCGCAAAAAAATCCCTCCATTAAAAAACCCCAAATCCTACTTTCTAGGATAAGATCTGCTCATTAATGGGATCTTAATGAGCATATAAGAGAAACCACAGTATATTCAGATCAGTATTTACACTCCTTTCTCTGCCAAAATTCCCCTCACATACAGAAAAAGATAACTCAATAAACTAGAGCATTTTAGGAGATAGCATTTTAACTACAAGGAGAGAAGTGTAACTGGACCTTTGCAATTTACATTATAAAGTATTTTTGTTAATCAACAATAAACAGAAAAATGCAGCAGAACAAAGCTAGGTCTCTAAGAAAATTTAGACACTCATTTGCAACCAAAGAATAATACTAATTCCCAGGAAATTTAATTGAGGAAACTATTTCACCTTACTTAATTCTCAGTCCGTCATTGCTATTATTGCCAAAAATCAGTGCAGTGAAGGTGACTGTGCTTCTAACACTCAACAGCCCACAAAAACCAAAAACTTCTCTATTGCTAATGATGTTTCTCATCAGGATCTTCAAATGTGAAAGAGATTTTGACATGAGTATCTTCAGGCTTGCATGCATAGTCAAACTGCTTTACTTTAATATTAATAAGAGTGAAAGTCACTACTGAACTATTTACCACTAAAAGTAGGATTTGAAATCTGCATCCGAGATAATGATACAATAGGGAGATAACAGCACTGATATTGTGGTTAGTATCCCATTCTCCTCCAAACATTTCTGAGGACCTGTTGATGAGGTTGTGTTGATGATGCTCAGGACTAAAACACAATGTAAATTACAGAATCCGGTCCTCAGTATGAAAGCTGGTTACTTAAGCTGCCTACCTCCCTGCTTTCTTCCATTCTGTAACAAAGACAAGTGACTAAAGCACAGTTTCTCCTTCACTTTTTCCATTTCAGTGTATAGGACATCACTGTCTTGGGATATTATGAAAGAGAAAGGCCTATTCTCCTAAATATAACTGAGTCTGAATCTAAAAACTTAGGACATAGAAAGCAAGCTGAGACACTCTGAAGCTGAAAATCTCACTTAAAGATTATTAAAAAAGGTAGCAAGCTACTGAAAGTCCCCAAACTAACTCAGTTGTTAGTAAAACTAATATAGCAAACCTATATTAAGTTATACCTTTTTAAAACTATGCTTTAACCTATCATAAATATGAGGGCAGAGTTGCTTAGCCATCTAAGACAGTGACAGCATTGCCCAGTGAGGTACCACAGCTACATACAACAACCACTTAAATGACTGAGCACATTTGGATGGCCTTTGATAAAGAGGACTGACAGAACACAGCGTCTTTGCAGACAACATTCAGGAGATAAATCACAGATAACATTCCAGAAAAAAAAAAAAAAAAAAAAAGGCAATTATTAGACAATATTGATATTTTAATTGGGTAACTTGATTTTAAAGTAGACAACATTTCCCAAAAAAATTCTGCCAACTATTTCATCAGCACCAAGACTTTTAGGGAAATAGTGAAGAAAACTGAGGCATGAAGCATAAGGTTCTCCACAATGGAAAGTAAGCAGCAGAAAACTGAAGATCTTTACACAGCATACTGTGAAGAAGGAAGAACAGTTACCCACTACACAGTAATAAAATTTGTACTCAAAAGACATCTCACCATCTGAGGTTTTCTTTTGAGCAGTTTAAACATTCTCTGGTTTTAAACAAGATCTAAGTTAAAACAGGATTTTGTACCTCATTATGCATCTATAGTCAGAAACATAGCATTGCAATAAACAACAAAATTTACATCACTGTCTTTGAGAACGTCACCTCAAAAAATTTTTTGCGGAGGTCCCTATCTCTGCTGCTCATGCTATTTATAAACTGAATTAATCCAAGTTGTGTAATTAATTGATTTGGAATCCAGTGCAACATTATTCTCTCTCTTAGTATTCTGTATCTT
The DNA here is from genome assembly GCA_018697195.1 of Certhia americana. Classification (NCBI taxonomy): domain Eukaryota; kingdom Metazoa; phylum Chordata; class Aves; order Passeriformes; family Certhiidae; genus Certhia; species Certhia americana. Next base: position 20,365,286 of record CM031863.1, read on the forward strand.
AAGCAGTATGTGTTTACTAAAGAGACAAAAATATTTATTCAAAGTTCCAATTCCAATGAAGACCAGGGAGGAACAAAGCTTCTAAAGCGTTCAATAAAGAAGCCCTTTCTTATCCTGCACAGGTTTGGAAACTTTTAATGCAGTTAAGTTTTTGCTTGTTTCAAGTTAGTACTAGATTTTGTGCTGCTTTAGATTTTGCCCATGAAAGTCCAAGAGTTTAAATAAAAATATCATACAAATTACCTGATTCCTCAACTGCCACATCAGATTAAAAGAAGCATCATTAGCAGATAGCAATTCATAAGACCACACAAGCCAACTATAGAACTGGTAGGGCATCCAAACACCCATAGCTGCAGTCATTCAACATTACAACTGTACCCACAGAATTAGGTACAAACAGATCAGAAACTACAGTGATGACGGCCAAAACAAAAAACGTGCTGTCTGGAAGAGAACATGTAGAAGAGCATCTGCACAGAGAAGAAGAAAAGGAAGAGAAGATGGGAAGCAATGCCCAACTGTTCAAAGGGAGGCTTGGATGACATGCAGCTGATAAGACAGGGATCATACACACATCAATAAAGCTGAGAAGTTGCTTGCAGCTGACACAGATGCTCTCAGAGTATGAGAAACCTGGTGGGTCATGGCTGCTGTGCTGTGCTGGTTTTGGTGCTGTGGGCTGCCATGTGTCACTCAGAACACTGGAGAGACTGTCCTTCATTTCCTTCAGTTCTGTTCACCAGAGTCTGTAGCCTTTGATGAGTTCTAAGCATAGTGTGATGGTACCTTTGTATGCCCAGGACAGGCCTTCCCAAAACCCAGAAGGTTTCCCTCTACTGTGACTACCCCTCTCTTCACTAGTTCAAGAGTCAACGTATTCTAAGTAAATTACTGAGGTTTTATTTCCTGACTTTGCAATCTACGTTTTAGCTATTTAGTAGTGCCATGTAATCAGGTGTGACAGAATTTTTTAAAAAAGCATCACCATACAACACTGCCCATTTTAAAAACACACAGAAACAACTTCTTTGAAAAATTTTACTGTCCTAATACGTAGGAATCAAGATATTTGGCATGGAGTGAACTTGCTATCAGAAATAAACCATCACACCTGGATGACAGGCGTTGAACACTGGAGTGAAGTCAGACTCCAGAAAGGTGCTTTTATGTCTGGGGTGAGGTTACACCTCACTGAGAATGGGACCCATCTTTCCGTGCTTAAAGGCATGTCCCCAATACCTGCTATTACCCAAACAATAAGCATTCACATCCAAACATCTCTGGGGGACTCCCGAGGGGTGGGCAAAAGAAAGCGAAGCAAAGCAGGAAGTCTGGTGAAAGAAATCATCTAGACCAAAGGACTGCACTGGAACTAAGCCAGCAAGAATGGGATGAAATCAAAGGAGAGGGAATCTGGCAAAGACCCATGGAGAACACATCAGCTAGGAAAATGGTGGAGCAAAAATTATGGGATAAACAGAGCAACTAAATGAAATCACTGGAACTGGCAGAACAGACGACTGCAAGAAGTCAATGTCAGGACACAGTGCTGGAAAGAAAACAGATTGCCATTTGGCTGATGGATGACTAATTAATTTGTATTCACTAATTCATTTGTACAAGAAGCAATAAAGAATAACTGTTTACTAAGCAAGCAACATGCACTATCCCTTTCTATACTAGGTAAGGCCTCTATGAAAAACATATGCAATTCTCCAGTTTCAACAGCCTGAGCTGTAAGATAGTCTCTCAGGCAGTAAAGATGTAGCAGGATGCCTAAATTCTGGATCTGGTTAGCTTTGAGTATCCGACTTACCAACTTGTCTGTAAAACTTTACTTATACCCTGATAACATAAATCATCTCCTAATAGTCTTTTAAAGCATTTCAGTTGAAAGGCAGGAACAAAAACTGTAATATATTTTAAAAAATATTATTTCTTGAATTTGTCAGCATAGAAGACAACCTTAAAATCATTAAGGCGCTATGTCAAGAAAACATCTCAACACCATCTTGGCATTAGAACTCAGGATTTTAAAAGTCCTTCAAATAATTTCTCAAATACATTTATTGGAATAAAATGTAACTGCCTAAACATCCATACCTGCAGAAATACAACCAAGACCTTCAAGTCTCCATTTATTACCATAAATCATAATAAATAATTCTGTTTATAACTTTGTTTCCTAACTAGTCTAAAAGTGAAAGACTGAGTGAAACACATTAATTCATACTCAAACCTATGGAGTGTTCCTTTTACTTGACCCTTGATACTTCTTTCTTCATGTCAGATTTCCCTACCCCCTCCATTTTATTTTTTTTTTAAATATTCAGAACATCTGAAGCAATATGAAAAAGATGAATAGAAAAGGATTACTCACTTTCATAATACAAGATCTAAGGAGCATCAAATGAAATTATGATGTGGCAGATCCAAAACAAGCATAAGGAAGTACTTCTACATATAGCAGCACATAGTTAAGCTGTGGAAGTCCCTGCTCCAGGATATTGGGATGCTAAAAAGTATACTTGGGTTCAAAAGGTGAATGGGTAAATTTAAAGAATAAAATTCAGTCAAAAACTATTAACCACAAATATATCATATCTGGCTTAGTCAGTTCTACAATAGCAGATTGCAAGAAGCTGGATGCATATATTCTGTTTGCTTAATCTGTTCCTATAATCTTCCCTGGACATCTGTTAGTGGCCTGTCAGAAACATGATACCAGAAAAGATGGACCTTTTCATCTGACCTAATTATACCTCTTCTAGCTTCAGAACACTAAAAATGCTATGAAAATTAATGGCAAAAATTTTGATTATTATGATAGATATGTCAATTTTCTAAATACACAGGAGCAAAATATTAAGTCCCTTATCCTATCAACACCAATCAACATCTTTAACAGAATACGCACCATAGCGTCTTGAGAAACAACCCCTTAAAATAATGTTAACATACATTTGGACATTCAACGAGTCTGAATTATATTAGACAAAACAATGTTCAGAAATCCATAATTAAGTCTCTGACAATTTATTTATAATGCTAGTGATACTAGAAAATCTTCAGCAGCATAACTGGCTGTTTGAATTACAGTCTAGGCGTAGGATGAAATTCACTTTATTTGACCTGAGAAGTTGAGTCAAAAGATGAGTTACATGGCTTTAACATATATAGCATTTCCAGAGCTTGCTGCAAGTAAGTCCAAAACACCAAACCAAACACAGTGCTAAGCATGGTACACTACCTTCACTCATTAATTAGCTCAATATATTTCATAATTGGAATCCATCCTATGAGCCACTAGAAGCACACTCTCTAGCACGACTAAAATGTAAAGCTTAAATTAGATGACAGACTGATAAATCTGATATCCTGGATTTATGCTACATCCAGAGACTCAAAATGCAGTTTTAACTGATGATAATTATTATTATTATTATTTTGAATATTTTCATGGTAAAACTCAAATACAGTATACCACGGTTAAGGTACTAGATCCAGATTTTTAAAAAATTAGGAATTATTAAAAGAAGAGTTTAAATATTCATCTAGAGCACAGCAGTATGTATTAAGAATGGTTTCAGTGGATTCCCCCATAAACATCAAGATTACTGTCATCTGATCATAACACAAGTGCGACTAACACAGCTGCCATGTCAGCTTCTCTTCAGGGGCTAGGTCTTAATCATAAATCAAGTGAATGACTAATTCAACATTGTTAAAACCAGCAAGTAACTGCTTGGAGCCATTCCAGTTTTTACATCCTTCAAAAGGTCAATACACCTACTCAAACACACAATAGTCCTATCTTTCACAGTGTTTTCTCCTTTTCTTGGATTGAAAAATAACACATTGGCACTTAAACATAAGTGTGTTTTAACTAACAATTAAAATGTTCATTAATTCTGAAAGAATAACCCAGTAAAACAAAGACAATTTTAGTTTTCCTCTCCACTTAAAAAAGCCTCTCCTCTCCTTTGCTGTTTTAATCACTTTTATAGTTGCAAAAGTCTGATGAAAACATTTTATGGCTGAGCACTTCCGGCATTAACCTTACCTTTTTTATAGTAGTATTATGAATTAAGGTCAGAAATAAACTTTTTTGAGAAGAATGACTACAACTAAATGTGGCTTGTATTTCAAATATGAATACCTACCCCTCAAAACAATAACAAAAATCACAAAGTGGCATCTAACAGTAAAATATATTCTAATCATTTACATCTGCTTGTACCACATAAATGACAGAAGCCTACCGTTAGCATCCTTCATAGAAAACATTTATTCTGCTCTTAAATATAAAAGCTATGTTGCATAAACAGAGGATTTAAAGCTGTGGCAGAGTAGCTGAAGGAAAGGAAATGGCAATCTTTCTGGTTCTAGTAGATGCCTTTCCCTATCACACAATGTTTCCCACTCATAAATACATGACAAATACTTCCTCAATCATTTTTTACGAGCAGGGATGCACAGGGGGTAGTCAATGGCTAGCTTGAGGGAAAATAGGAACAGCAGGAGGCAGAAACTGTACTGAAAATGGCTATGTGGTAAATTCGCTTCTGGAACATCACTCAGATACCCAGGCTTTGATCTTTCAGCTACAATTACGCTCACATCCATGAGATCTGGGTATACTTTTTAAAAACTAAATCATTAATTGTAACAGAAACAGTTAAACTGTTTCATTATATGAGTCCTCAACTCAAACATGTGATTTTTTACAAATTAAAAATTGCAATTTATCCAAAGATTTGCTTTCCATTGGGTTTAACTATGTCATCATCACAACTAGTCTTACAAAAAACATGGGGTGACTGGCGACAGCTAAATCACAGACTGGCGTCGCCTAAGTAGTCTGGCTACCATTAGGGTCTGGGAAATGGTATTTACTGTACAATTAGAGCCAGTGAGCACTACCTGTAATCATCCAAATACAGGTGTAAGGATCCTTTTTTGGACAGGGAAACCGACTCATCCATTTTCACATAAACTTCCAAGTCTGTACCGTCACAGCAAACTTTAAGAAACCACAGCATTTTTACTTTGAAAGAAGTATCACCTTACAATAACAGAGCAAATACGACTACCCTGATTTTAAAAGCTTCCTTGGGTAGAGCCACTTCTTATATTTAAATTGTCATACCCAAAAAATACTTAGAAGAAAAAATTAATTTAAAATTATAAAATTTGGCCAAATATGAAGAGCTTATGTTATTATATTGTTTGTCAAGTCTATTCTGAAGTCTGTGTTTGGGACTGAGAGGGTTTGCTATTAAAATACATTAAATTTTGTTCTTTAGTACCAACACAAAATGTCTTGGAGTATCAAAAGGACAGTTTTAGTTGCAGTAATTTCACAGAATTTATTCTAATGATTTATTGGAGTTAACCATCTGACATTAATTATTGTTTTGGCTTCCAGTCTATGAATGTTTATTTTTCAGTTTAAAGCCTTCTCACTCTTTGATATCATATGGAAATGAGAATTTTTAATGGAAAATTGAAACCATGTGCATCTAAGTACTTAATGAAGTACAGGGAGAAACAGAGGGTGTACTTTAGGAGAATTCAGATATTCCGCTTTAGATACTTTTGATTTGTTTGGATGAGTTACATGCATATATCTGTTCACAAACATACATTTATACATCTTCAAAGTATCTCACAAGTACAGTGTTTTAAATTCTGAATTGTAAGAAAAGATTTGCTGTTTGCTTGGGTTTTTTTTTAAACTAAACACACTGCTATAGATTTCCCTTCGTCACATACTAACTACCCAATCTGTTCCCTCCTCCACAGAGCAATATTTATGCCATCTAGAGATTCCAATGACATGCTAAATGCTGTATTTCTCTACAGTGGATTCCCACCATATGTCTGCCATATTAGGACTGAATCTTCATCCAGTTCACTGAATTTCTGATAGATTGATTTTGTAACTATCATGTACCTGAGTCACAATATTGATGTCAGAAATACCTGACTAAAATCTGAGCTTTTCATGGCATTAAAGCCCATCAAAATAGGCCTGTAAACCACAAGCAACACACAAGAAATAGCAAGAAAGCCAAGCACCCAACTGCAAACAGAAGAGTAACTTTAAAATGTGCAATTTTGTTTGAAAGACTTCTGTGCAACTCACAGAAAACTGTGCAACTCAGCTTTAGTCTTCTGGCATTCAATTAATTCCTTTGGAATGAAAACGTTGTTCAGACAACCAGCATTATAGAACATGATAAAGCCATATGCTTATTTAAATTAGTACTCCTAAATCAAATCTATTTTCTTCAAAGTTAATGGATTCATGTTAAAACGTAAGAATGGAAAGCATATTCTTTTCTGCAGTTTCAGTCAAGGTTTCACCATATGCACTGTACTCAAGCAGCATGTCAATGGGAGCATAACAAGTAACAGAAATGCAAGATTAGTTCATATAGCTATTTTAATTAATATCCTTGGTGATCTAAATGTGCAAGGGATTAATGACCATTCAAAAATGTGAAACAGAAATATAAGTTTAGACATTTAACTTGTGCACACTCACCACTTGTTTTTCTTTCTAATGTAGTCCTTTTCAGAGAGATTAACCAAATAGATCATCGGTTTTGAAGTAAAAAACAAATGTTTGTTCAAAACATCAATCTGGAAGTGAGAATAGAGGGGGAGGATTTTAATAACTGTTCATATCAACAAATTAATTTTATGATCGTTCTCCTCATGGCATGTCTGAGAAGGCTACAGAATTCAAGTGTAATACATAAATCACAGATAAGCATAGATTCAGCTAATAAATTTAACATTCAATACACTATGAATATAGAATCTAAAAAAAAAAACCCCAACACTAAAAAGAACCAGTAACAGGTCGCAAAATTAGAAATCAATTCGTGGAGTAATATTTATAGCCTACCTCTTTGTCATTCCAATCATGATAGAAGCGGACAGCTTTCTTTTCATCTATTACCCATGTCTTGATTTTGCACATTACGTCCTACGCAAGATCAAAAAAAAAAAAACCAAAGTCAAAAACTCAGCTGGATATCAAGACTATTCTCTTCCATAAACAAGGCATGTATCCATTAAGATTCAAAACATACACACAAACTTAAAATTAGATAATACCTTTTAGAAACCAATTTTTACTCTCCCAGAAAAGCAAAAATTTCTGCTTTAAAAGTCGCTAAAGAGCAATATGGATTACTAAAGTCATTCAAATCCCACAATTAGAAAGTTAAATACACAGTTCTCAAGTACCATCTCTTGTCACCAAGAACATCAGCAGAGCTCATAAAATATATGTAAAAATCAGTACATTTTAGATTGCTTTTCGAACTCAGTAAGACGCAACATTTCAGCATCCAGCGGGAGAGACCACGTACAATATAAACATGCCATTAAGAAAAGGGAATGGGTGGGACAAAACACAGCAAATATCTTTTTTTTTTTTTTTTTTTTTAAATTGTGAGCAAAAGAAATGGAGCCTATTATTGATGATCCACCCTCAAGAAATTAATTCAAACGGCCAAAGCCCTTTTTATTCTGCATTAATTTTTCACCAACACCTTCTCCCTCCCCCCCCAAAATGAAACCTGCCAAAGCCTCCATTACACAATGGCAAGAGCCTTGCACTGGTGACCTCCAACCAGCTGCATTCACTTTCAGAACATCTCTCTCGGCAGGAAATCTAAAGGCCTTTTAGTTAGCAAGCTAGTGTGCATTCAGAAGGAGTAACTGCAGGAAGAGCCCAATGTGCTTTGTTTCTCTGGCCTTTCTTCACAGAAAGATTAATCATCTGTGAAATGGAAACGGCAAACAGCAAGTGACACAAACTGAACCCTTCAAGCCTTTCCTCATCAGTTTTGTGGTCGTGAATCCGAAAGCTGCGTGTGGCACGGTTTTCCTTACAGGCAGGTGTTAATAAAAGGCTCTTGGGTCTGAAAGGTCAAACTCTGCTCTTCTAGGAGTAGTACATTTTAGAGTCGCCTATTTTTTGTTGTAGATAATTTATGATCATGCTTTAAATAATGCATTTTTTAAAGTTGTAATTGATGCAACTGAACACTAAGATCTTTAAAATACAAGTAAACATTCCCTGAACTGTTGAGCACACAACATTTTTTGCACTTTATGCTATGCAGTTGAAGTACATTTATAAACAACCACAAATAACATCAGTATTTACTACCGTCTTTTCTAGTCTTGCAGTAGCTTTAGCGGAGGGGAAAAAAAAAAAAAAAAAAGCAAAAGCTCTTCTAAATCTTCAGATCCTGATTTGAAACCCTCCAGGAACAGGACTCCCCACAGATTTTAACAAGGAAGGGGCAAGCTAAAACTTTTAATGAAATCTAACATGTTCTGCCTAAGAATAATCACTTTTACTCTCCTATAACTGAATTTCACTCATAAATGTTTAAAAGTGGCTAATATAACACCATTTCCTACAAGGAGAAGATCAAAGTGCTATATTACAAATGCATTATGATTAAAAAAGCACTGTGCAGCTTTGCTATTAACTGTTCTTTAAACCCTAAAAGGCTTCCCATAGATCTCACTTGGCACTGCATATACAACCTTTGACAAGTAATGTAGACCATTTTTATTCATTGCCTAAAATTGTAGGCAATTATGTGCGTCACACTGGCCACCTGCAAATTCTGAATGCCTGCTCCAGTTGTCAGAGCAAAAAACTAATGTCGGAGGGGATTAATCTAGGGGGAGAGAGTCCTCTTTAATGGCTCCAGCAGGTGAAATGGCCCAGCTGGTTACTATGATGAGTGGCCAGAACAGCTTATGTAGAGACATGCAACAAGATTACACATAAAGAAGAAAACAGTAGTACCATCTTATCCTTAACCCTATGTGCTTTTTATTTTTTAATTAATCAGTATAAACAAGATAAGGGAAGCAATTCCACCAGTAAGTACTTTTCACTTAAGATCTTTATCTCAGCTTTTCTCTAAATAGATATATATAAAAATCAACACAATCACCAAGATTCCTGTTCAGCAGTGAAGGAATTCTGGTTACACGCTATTTTGGGTTTTGAACTAGCTCTCTAGGCACCTACACGTGGCTTTCAGCATTACATTCTCCCACAACAGCAATGCATTGCTACATATAAATTGGAGTCAATAAAATCTGGACAGAAAGAAACCACTATAGCAGAAGTCACCAGAGCCAAACTTTTAAGTCTCTACTTAAGCAGAAATTAAACGTTTTGTAATCACACTGTAAGGGGAGCTACGTAACACAGAACCTCCAGAAAATTTCAAGCATCAGCACAGCAAATAAAGTTTGGCCTTTCTAAAGCCTATCTAAGCACATAGCTGCCAATCAAAACCTCTCTTTCACATTCATTTACTACTTACTTACAGTGACACAAAGTCTGAATCCATTTTGGCAATGACCTAATTTTATTAGGGTCCCATTTACGCACCTGACTTTATGCTGTTTGCAGCTATTGTTCTAAGAGGGTGATTACATGGACAATTTCCACAGGTAAGGCAGATCTACAGATGAGTATGCTGGAGACAACTAACAATCATCTACTTGCAATTTTATTTTGGTTTTATAGGGAAGTTGGCAGTATTGGAAAGTATTGGAACATTTTCTTTAGATAAAAGGATGGAAACTTGTAAGCAAATGCAGCATTTTTGTGTGAAGCCGATGAAGCAGTGAGACACAAAGAAGTTCTCTGATGGACTATATGGGCAGCAGTCACACCTTGCAGAATGTAAGGTAGATAGTCCAGAAACTTAAAAATGGGTCAGCTGAACTTCCACTGCATCAGTGGTGGTGTTTCACTGAAATGGGCCTTAATTAGGGTCTTAATTCCTTAACAAGAAATTGCTAAACACAAATGACAATGTGAAGAAAGGCACATGTTTCCACATATTTCTTTTTAAGTCAGCTGCCCCAATACTCTAAACAAACATGCAAATAGTGCATTTTTGAGTTATATCTTATGTAGCACCATTTGTAATTATTTGCTTCTATTTAGGACTGGTGAAAGAGCATAATCTGATCCCTTCATCTTCTCCATCATTGTACCAGTCATTTAAACTCATTTAGTCACTACTCAAGTTAACTTTGAGATGCTTAATAACAGAATACAGAGCAATGATCTGCTTTGTTTTATTAGATCTGGCCTCCCCAGTTGTATCCTTTGAGGTCAATCTGTCACCAGCAAAATGATCCACTTTGCCTTCTTTGATGAGAAGGGCACTCTTGTTTTCCAGCTAGCAACATTATAACAAGAGCCATCCAGAAAGCCACCAAAAATCTGTCCAAATTCCAATTTGCTTACAGTTGACAAGGCATAAGAAATACAGCAAACCTAATGAATATCAAATATCACTGTTTTAAAAATCAGTTAATTTCTGACTATATGCATGGCAATATATTTAGCACATACTAACACTCAGTATATTTAACCATATGAAATACAGTGATTTTAATAACATCCTGCTCTCATTTGCCAAGGACCACAAGTAGTCAACCCACAAATACTAAGCAGGACATTAACAGTAAGTCCAGCAGTATAAAATAATGAAATACATGTAAATTGCATATAGCAGATTTACCAAGACCTACTCATGAGACACTACTGTGTAGAAAAATGTGCATACATTAATAGACTTTCTGGATGAATGATAGTAATAATGTGTGCCAATGCCAAAGTCTTCTTACAGCATGAAGGACTAAACTGAAGCTTGGAAAACTCACTTGCCTACTTGGCATCAGAGAATTGTGGGTTTTTTGTTGTAAATTACTAGGGCATGTAATTAACTTCCGCAAATTTAATAAAGAAATAAGCAGTTGTGAGGATTATCACTTCACACTTCAAAGTGCAAGTGAATTCCCTGTGATCCTGCAGGCAGTGCAAGTCTCCACTACTGCAGAGTAACTGTGAGTACAGTAGGGTTTCCCCCCCACCAAGGGGAGTACGGAGTGTATTTCAGCACCTTATTCATTCCCTTCAAAACTTCCAAAATGTAAAAACTTACCATCTCTCTGGTAAAACTTTGAAAGCACTTAAACGCTTTTTCTTAAAATGTTTCAATTGTCTAAAATTCTATCTTTTACACTGTTCTGTTGCTTTGAAAAGCTACAAGGAGTACCCAAAACATTATCTGTAGCTCTTAGTAAGCTCCTCTCATTTCATTCCAACACCACTGCGTACCAGTAATGAAGGTAGCAGTGTATAAATAACATATTCTGACTTCTCTAAAGAATCTGGTCTAGTGGCAGAAGGTAATTCTTTAATTAATCTCTGCATATACTAAATGGAGTCAACCCTGCCTACCCAGTAGGTCTCAGAATACAACTGTAAATAAAAACCCCAAAGTGTGTGTTTCTGATGGCATTCCAAACAAACTCTTTGCCTTTCACTGGTTACCATCTTTCAACAGCCAAAAGAAAGCCATATTAATGACATACACATTCTGAGAATAGTAACTTACTAACAAGGGAAACCTACCTAGGGACCAGAACTGCCCCACAACTTCAGTGAAAGCAAATGATGCTTTTCAGTATGAAACACTGAAGTTCATACACTGCTGAGCAGGGGACAAAGGGAGGGTGGATACAGTATTTACCAACAGAGGACTTCCCTCTTGCAACAGTGACTGAGAAGCCTGGTGGGTCACAAGCAAATGAACAGTAACTAGAAGACTAATGCAATCCTGGAGTATGTAAATAGCCAACAGGAATAATTCTACACTTATCTCTCCTGAAAAAATTAACAACTGGAGAAAAAATAGAGGTTTTTAGAAAATGCTTATGCATGAAGACTTGGTGTTCTTGAATTCTATGCTTTTATTCTTATTGCATTATATATAGGGTTTTTCACACTGGCATAGAGAAATCAAATGACTGCTAAAGCTTGACAAATACAGACTAAAGCTGTGTCTTATTCTAAACAGTAAAGATAATTAATTACTGGCATAGCTTATACAAGTTAAAGTAATTTAACTCTAGCCAGAAAATATTTCAATAAAGGTTAATTTTTCCCATAAGAGATACATTCTATTTTAACCACAGCTGTAAGAATTAAGTTGGGATATGTGAGGGATTAAACTGGATAATAATTATTATTCCATCTGGCCTTCAAAATTTCAAAATGGCTTTCCAAATACAGATAGAGAACAATGCTATTTGAGGTACTCATAGCTAGTTTAACTGTGCTGCACCCAGAGCAATTTATTGAGTACACACAATTTTCCTTGTTTCCTTGGTGTATGGAGTGCACCAAGCCCACAGTCCTTCTATTCATGGCTTTCCTTGGAAAACTTCTCGCTTCTATTGAGCATAGCTCCAGCTCTCTGCTCTTCCTGAAGATTTTCTGTCAATTTAGAAGCTTGAGACTGAAGTGACAGTTAGAATTTATTCTAAAAACACTGTTTAAAAACAACAGTATTTTAAAAGATAATTAAGACAAACTCTGCAGTTTAAAGAAAAGGCTAGTTCATGTCTTTTAATTGTGGTAAGTGCTTAAATAAACTGTAGCAGCTGGGTGCAGAAAAAAGAACAAGCCAGGTACTGCATCAACTCAAGTTACAATGAGCTCCTCCGTAGTACAAAACAATGTCTAATCTCTTACAATTCCCTTGCTCACTGACTTTAATAAAAATACAATGGGACAAGTAATGGATTTAGGACAAGTGTATTAGCCTTTCTTCTATTTAATACCTTCTCAGAGAGCCAGTACAAGCTGTACATTATACAAGATTTACTTAGAACTGGATGCCAATAATGTTTATGAACCACAACAAGCACTTTCACCCAAAACATCCTACAGGCATTCCAAGCAATGTAATTCATGTCAATAATCCCCAAATTCTCCTGTGTGGGTCATCCTTGTGGGCTTTACGGCATTCTACACGAAACAACTCAGTCACTTGTCGCTTCTCAAAGAAAAAAGCAAGCAAGAATACAGAAAGCAGTCTATCAAGTGATTATTTCCAGCAGTTCAGGAATTCAGAACAGGGAAATTGCACTGAAAAGTAAAATGAAATATCTTTTGCAGAGTTTCACTAAACTTTTCTTATTGCATTAGCCAATCCACAAAAATTTCCAAATAAATCCATGTGTGAGTACATTTGTTTTAGATTTGTGTGAATTAAGCCAAATGAAAAAGGTGTCTTTTTCAGAACACAGCTATTTTTATATAGTGTTATTTTGGCATATGCACATACAGTTTAAAATGGCTTGGATCTAGACATACACAGAGAGGCATATTACAAAATTAATTACTTAAAGCTACTTGTCAAATCTATGCAGCAAAGATCAGCTTTGACAGAAAGTATTTAAGCACTGACTTCTTTGTCTACTGATAATACCAAAAAAATCCAAACGTGTGTTTACACATTATGTACTTTTAAGTCAGGCTTTACTACCAATCAATTCACAAACATCTGCCATGCTACATTCAAAATGTTCTCCAGAATGAACTTTAATTTCCTCTAAATACCACATTAAGCACAGCAAATGGTCCACTCAAGATTTTAGGCATAATTATATGCATTAAGAATATAAATATTTTCTTGATTCCCTATGATTTAAGTTAGCAATTGTAAAAGCCATCAGCAGAGAGTATGTCAACAGTGTATGTGTACACTGCTCCTTTCTTTTCCTCTCCTGTGGAACAAACTGGCCTCAAACTCTCCTCAAATAAGGAGACCAAAGAAACTGGAAAAAAAAAATTATACAATTCATCACTGTATTTATCTTCAACCTAGAATGAAAGAAAGGTGAACATTCCCAACTGACATCATCAGTTAGAGGAAATAAGAGTTCATCCATCCGTGAGAACTCTGGCGAGTGCTTGCAGCAAGAGGTCAGCGAATTCTGCTTGGCACCATCCCATTCATCAGAATATTGCAGGAAGGATAGATTTTCATCCAGTATATTTTGTAATAAGAAGAAACTGAATCTACCAGCTTTTTACTGAATGCAAAGTATCTCCCATACCATATTGGTGATTTTAACAACAAATGATGAACAAAAGAACATCTTTCAAACAGTTACTACATTCTCAGGACAGGACCAAGAGATTAAATGAAAGGAGGAGAATGGAAGGGATTAAAGTTTCTTAAACCACCATTAGGAAGATGTTGCTTTACTCTTCATATTACATATATGCTGACAAATACAATGACCATAGGCAGAGTGTAAGTATTCATTATCAGGTGATTGCCCATCATAGTAACAAAGCCTGATATCTTTCTTTTAAGTTGAATATGCACTAGATGGTTCTGGTACCATTAAAAAGGAGTCTCTAACTGTTCTTTTCATAACTGCAATTGCTTTTCCTGCAAAAACATGTGCTTGATTTGATAAACTAATCTTACTTTTTAAATGACAGACAATGGAGACTTGTGAAAAGCATCCCATTCAACCGAACACTGGAAGTTCAAATCCAGTGAACGCTGGCTGATCCTGACTTACTGTAGAAGCCACGTTTCAACTGAAAATTGGAAGTTCAAACACCGTGCACATTGATTCTGACCTAAAGATCATGTCTTCATATCACTAACATCAATAATCTGCATCACCTCAACTATTAACAATACCCTTGCAGTTAGATACAGAGATCTCAATATAAGACTTTTTGTGTGCTGGAATTCAAGATTTTGGGCACCAACAAAGGGCTGAAGAAATAGCTATCTGTTGCAAAACTATCAATTTCTAAGGCCTAGAACTGAATCAGACTGGAAGGACGTTGGAAGAGAATCCTGCAATAATGTTCACTTAACTGTATTAGATGGTATTAACTTAAAAGACTTGTCTCCAGGACTCAAAAATCCCACCAATTAATTTTTTTAAAATTAATTTTATCATTTGTACATTCTGATTTATAAAGTCATACTTATTTGAATTTTACTTTGAAATCCCCTGCTATCCAAAATGACAGATGAACAATAAGCTAATAATAAAGTTTAACTCACTATCTATCTCACGTCTCTGCATATATCAGCACCAGACTGATTTAAAATATAAAATCAAAAGTATTTTGATTGCTTTCCAAAATTATATTTGCACTGTTTTAATATATGCAAATGACAGGAGTGTTTTTATTCTATAATATCTCTTTAGAAGAGATATTATAGAATATCTTTATAGCCAAAATAATATTTAAAGGTATATCAAGTCTGAAAGACTTGTAGCCTTAGTAATAGCAGTCAGTCATTTCTGAGAATTGCAGTGGGAATATTTGCAAAATAGACAATACGTGCCTAAAGGAACCCATTCCAAGCTTATGTCAGCTTTACATGTTGGTGATCTTAATCTTATTGTGCCATTGATTTTTAAGTAGAACTTGAAAATTATTTCACTGATAGCTCCTTAACAACAGTTAGCTATTTTATTTCTGCTGACAGGGGATTGAGAAATCAATTCTCTGAGAGACAGGACAAACTGTTAACACTGTTCAACTGCCAAGCCAAGTGACTGCACAAAGGTGAATTTAGCACCTGTAGGCAATGTAGGCTTAGACAGAGCAAAAATTATAATTAACAAATTATAACACCATGCCAGAAGACAGGCAATCAAGTACAAATCTCAGATTTAAGCACTGTCAACTGATACACACTGTCAATTTTTTTATTCTTCTCCTCCTAAGCCTTTTTGAGATTTCAGACTACCAAGTTACAATTGTGGTGGCTTACTGATAAAGCAAAACTTCTAAAGCAGAAAATTCATATTTATAAAACAAGACAAATTACTTCTCTAACTCTCAACCAGTTGAAACTCTTGAGACATTCTCAAGCATCTTCACCTTGAAATGTTCCAAAAGGAATGGGGGGAAAGAAAACAATAAAAAAGAGAAAAACTAAAATTTTAGCATCGTGCTTAAAAACAAAATCAAAACAATCTATGAAGTTTTTTCCTTCTGATTAGACTTCTGGTTTTCCTGAAAGGAAAAATGACTGGAAACACTTGGTTCCCAGACAAGAGCCGTTCGTTCTACATCTCTGCTACAGAAGAAGAATATTGCTAAGAAGAGAACATTAGCAATGGCTGTGTATTATACAGGCAAATAATTTAAAAAGGCAAATCCTGAGAAGTTGTCTCCAGTCCTGTCTCATCATCTCTTTTTTTGAAGACAACCCGTTCAGAAAAAAGTATTAATTTCAGTCCATATTGTCTCTTCGTGATTTTTTTTTTTTTCCCCCTGAAAAGAGCAAGCCTTGAACAGTAGCTGCAAGCTGCATGGAAACATTACTGATTGAGCTGGACAGGGGACTCTCTGTGACAGACAAGCTAAATGCAGAACCCAGTGGGTTTAGGAAGTGCACACTGATCCAACAGCCAAAATATCCTCCTAACATTTGGCTACACTTTAGCTTTAACTGCTTTTTCACCAATCCCACACGGTTTCCCTCCTAGACCTGTAAGTCATTTACTGCTTAGTCAATCCTACTATACTGTACTATAGTGTATTATACAGAATCCAACCACAGGCCTTCTCTGCTACACAAAACATGAATGGAAAAGAGGTAAGGCAAACTGTACAGAGTGCCTCTCAACCCAGTGAAAGAACATCTAAAGCCCAGAAGTGGCTGGAAATGCCCAAGAGCTGCTGTTATAGTCTTACAGCTACACAAACCTGTTTCTAGGCTGCACAGCTGGACCTAAGGACTGATTTACCAGGAGAAGAAAAAAGCTTTCACAGGCCTTCACCATTAGAAAAGTCTGGTTTACAAAGTCTAGGGCATACACATTACAATTCAAGCACACAAGTCACAAGGAAGACAAGCGAGAACGTCCAAGATCATCAAGATTCACAGGCATTATGCCCCCAACATTTCCTTGAAGAGATTCCTAGGGACTATAGCTCCTATGTGCAGTCTTTGTCTCAAGGGAAGAATTAATTTGTGCCTCCCCACTCTGCTCAGCCACCCCTTCCCATGAAACAAAGGAATTTCACGCCTTCAAAACTTCCATTGCTGTTGACAAACTCAGCTAAGACTGGTCATGTGTAACAGCTATTATTGGGAACAGCACTGGCAGAACAACACGACTTCCAGAACCTGATGCTTTTTGTGCATGTGTTCATAAAAACAGGATTAAAAAAAACACAATAAATGACAGGAAGTGTATGTTACAAATACAAGGTGATAAAGTCATTTTGACAGGTGAACTACAGATGAAGTAGAAGAGAATAGAATAGAAAGGAGACTGAAGGAAGAGGCAAAGAAATGGATGAGAAACTGAAGCTGGGTAAAGACAGATTAATAATAAAAATTTGAATTTTTTCTTTAATTAATTTAAATTGCATTTCTAGATTTAAGGGTTTTATTTAGAGTCACCCTTAATTTGAGAATATTTGACAGTTTCTGTTTTCAAATATATACCAACTTCCTGTAGTTAAAAAATTACTAAGAACAACTCTTATCCTACAATCATATAACTGTACCTACCACCCATTAAGTTACACAATCACTATTACAAATTCTATTTAAAACACACTTCATTTATGATTCTTTGTAATCACAAAAGTGCCAACATCTTCCTTCACACAGGAAGAACACGGATTGTGATATAAAATCCTCAAAGCATCCAGAGAGGTACACTCAAAAATGAGACAGGAACGTTCCATCACAAGGAGCTGAGCAAAGTGGTTTCCAAAGACAGCCATATAACAAAGAAAGTGAGAAGAGCTCTAGGCTGGGGCAGAACAGCATCACAGCACTCCTCATTTTCATCATGTCATACCAATGTAAAATTTAGCTTTAGGATGAACTTTGAATTCACTGTGGACAGGATTTTTGCTTGCCCCTTTCTTTAATATGAATTAAAAGGTGAAATGCTGTGTGGATGCTATTTGAAACTGTAGGCATAAACTGCAGTGATCCTCTAAGCACGTGAAACCTTTTGTAACAGATAAAAATCACTGCCCACCTGTACCCAGGCCTGGGTTCACATGACAGATAAGACCTTAAATGAAGGTTCTTAAATGAAGGTTCTCTCTCTCTGGGCTAACATGAAAGCCTTTAAATCATCCAACAATAGCTATTTTTTCTGGCCTAGATGAATCAAGAAATAAAATACTTTTCACGCCAGATGAAGACTAGTTCTTCATCAGCAGAAGCTACCAAAGAAGTGCTTTTAAACACTGCATCATGGAACTGAATATTTTGGAGAGGGATGTTCACTTTCAACTCCGATCCATTTCCAAACACTAGGTAGGGCAAGCACCAATACAACAATGCTTTTCTTACTACTTGCTATCAAAAAATCCATCTGAGAACACAGTATTTTTTTAATACTTACTTGCTAGACATAATCTATTTCCACACTGATAAACTGCTCTAATTATTAGACAACTCATTTACATACCACCTGAAATATTTAAAAATATTAATGACAAAGAAAAATTAATAACTAGACTACTGGCGAAGTGTAGGGGACTCAAAAGACAAGTGGCAGTAAAATAACAACTTGCAAAAAATACACTTTAAAGTTGATAATTATTATACATAACTAATTTACAAAGAAACACCACTACTACCCTGTGATAATTGAGCTCATTTAAGCAGCTTTCCACAACAACATTCTAAAATTAATTTCAACTAGCAGCCTTTATTTCATATGCTCTAAAAGACACAAAGTGCAATCACACCAAAAAAATACATTCACTTGCTGGCTACAGGAATACTAATATCAACATCGCAGTAGAACTTAACAGCAGGAATAAGTCAGAAGTAACTTTGAATTACAACTAGACATTGATGTAAGGTTTGACAAAGGATTGGCAATTCTCATACAAAGCTGTGTCAGCAAGAAAAGAACAGTTAAATTTCAAAAGTTACAATTAGCTACATCTATGAAATCTTACACTGACAGCACAGACAGTCATTGTAGTATTTTTTCAATTCATAATAATAATAACTTTAAAATACATATAAAAATAGTAATAGTGTTTTGTATTATACATGTGGGATCAACAAGAAAACCCAACAATACAAATGTTTCAATTCAATATTGAGAGGATTTAATGATTTATTCTTAAAGGTCATGTACTTACATATTCAGGTTTTAATTTCTTGTCTCCTCCTCTTACAGCTACTTTTTCAAGCTTATCTATGCTCTGCATGATCAACTCCTCATCCTTAAGTCTAAGTTCTTCATGTATTATTTCGATGTCACGAACAGGATCTACACTTCCTTCAACATGAGTGATATCATCATCTTCAAATGCTCCTAAAACAAAAGAACACTTAAATTACCTATTAAGCTAAAAACATAACAAATATATATTTAGAACATACTGTAATAAGTCAAAAAAGTTTGAAATTGAAAAGCCACATGGTCATCCTGCCCATGTACAAGTGTCCTATGCAAGGTTTTTTATCATATTGGTTTAGTATGTTAATTTACACATCAACTCCAGAATCCAAAGCTCCTTCACTGTACATACAAAGCATAGGACTTTGTCATTTCAGGACAGGACTTAAAGCATTCAAGAGTTTCCCCTGCAAAGTAATAGACTAGTGCAGTTTCCTGAAAATAGCTGGTGTGTTTAACAATATCTACCCTAGAAGTAGCAAACATGATAGCTAAACTGAACATTGCAGAACATTTTAATACACACAGCAATGATTACAAGAATCATGGAAAGCAAACCTTACAAATCACCTTGGCAGACCTCACTGGCTGCCCAATTTTACACATTAAGAAATGAAGAAGTTCTAAACAAAGAATTCTGAAGTTCTGAACGACTCAGTGTTTCCAAGGGAAACAGAGCTTAGAAAAAAAAGGCCTGAAATCATCTGGCAGACCTCGTCCCTGTTTCAATCTACTTTATCACTGTGGTTCTGACGGTGATTAGATAATGAACCACTCAGACACACAATTTACACAGCAGCTAATTTCATCGGCCTGATTTGAGGGTATGGTTTTTAGGGGGCCATCAAAGAAGCAGATGAAGGTGCATTTGTCATATATGAGTGACAACCATTCACAGTATCTGAACAAAATGGTGCTGGCCCTTATTAGAAACACATGCTATTATCACATATTTAAAGTGCAGTTGAAGCCATAATTTCAAATTGCCAACTGGAAACATAAGGTTAAAACAACCAGATATTACTGACGCATGTGTGCTGACTTCATGCCCTTCTGATGACAATCTGGCAACATAATTCAACTAGGATTGAAATTATCAGATAAGCAGCATCACTTAAAAAAAAAAAAAAAATCCTGCTCCCCCCAAAAATCAATACATGTTTTAAAAATAAAAATATTAACAGTTAAAAAGAGTTTATTACTTCTTCCTGGATCAATTTTCAGAGTAGTTGCATGCCTAACCTGTAACATTAAAAATATGCATAAGAAATCAACCATGAAAAGAATATTATTTGAACATTACTAGAATTAGAATCAACTGATTTCTTACACAGGAAAAAAATCCAAGACATTTCTTGTATTGAAAAATATAGGAAACAAGGTAAACAACAAACAATTCCTTAACTGATATATAGAAAGTTGTGGGGGTTTTTTGTCCTCATGCACATCTTAAATGTCACCTTTTCTTTTAACTTACTGAAAACCAAGGTTTTAGCAACAAAGCTCTTACATCAATGCACACAGAAGCAAGGTGAAGCCAGGTTTAAAATGTTGTTCATAGTCCAATATCAAAATCATTTTTACATAACCTTATGAATAGCCTTTCAAATAGTGGTTAACAGAAGGTTCCTCCTCTCTAATTAACTGTTGCCTTCCAAAGCTGATCAGTGAACTCCCTGGGTACAAGCAAAATTACCTCAGCAATAGATCCAAATCTGATGCTGGCCATGATGGGAGAACAGGCTGCCCTGTTAAATGGAAACACTCCACGCTAATCTATACCAATGCCAGGCAATCAAGGAAGAGATACCACAGCCCTTGTCTTCTATAAATCCTTACTTGCACACCTGACTGAATGAGAGATAGGCTGTTCAGATGAGCAAATACTAGAAAACAGTTTAACAGCTCTGTTCTAATTTACAAAGAAAATATTGAATAAAAAGGGTAGAAGTAGGAGGATGCCACCACACAGATCAAAAAAGTCTACTTGCCTCAGCCTTCTCAAAAAATACGTAGCATTCATTCAGCTAAAAGTTTATCTTTCTTTCTTGTATCAAGAAAAAAGCCTCCATTATCATGTAAACAATATATTCTCACATCCTTCTGCATCTAGTGTCCATGGGTTTAAAAAGCAACAAAAATCCCCACACTGTGAAGTCAGGAGAAAAGCTGCATGACTATGAAGACCTTGCATTTAGAACACAAAAAATAAAAAGTAAAGTAAACAGCTTGTTTTGGTCTTAAGGAAGAATGAAGCTTTTCTGAAAAAGTAAGGTGAATTAGTAACAATAAAAACCAGTTTATGCATTATAGTTTTTTGTTTGCTTCAACAACAGCCTCCATTCTTCACATCTTCCTTTTCACAAAAGATTGTTCTTTTTCCTCCAAACCCAATTAATTCAGTGTATTTCCCCCCCTATGAAACTGACTCTATAACTTCACCTTCACTCTATTCTCAGCCCACTAAAGGCTTTAACCCATGGACTCTGCAGTGTCCTGCCAGAGTTTCCTTCAAGTTTCCTCCTCCCACCATGCCTGTGTCAGCAGCCATCCTGCCGTTCATTCAGGCAACATGATGACAAGAGATCTGAAAAGCCTCTCTTACTGAGCTGGTGATTTCCCACTAGAGGCAAAAAATTTAGCCTGCTTTCCTCCTCACTGGGTTGCTTGGCTCTACTCATGGAATGAATGAACACTAGTTGTATATTCCATTAAAGCCAGGGATTTTGAGTTTAAATTTCCAAGTCTACATTTAGAGGAATTCCTGTTTAGACACACATAGCCCATAAGAAAGTGGTATCTTTAGGATGTTTTGCACACCTAGACCGAACTGGCAGTAACGTCCACATCTTGGTACAAATGAGAGATTCTTCAAGGCAACAGGCACCGAAGAAGGCAGCTTTTTTGGTGAATCTCTTGTTCAGTTTCTTAATGTCAACTTCAGTCATCAACCTAAACCAGATCACAGTCTGACCAACAGCCTAGCTAGAGACATGACAGGGGGATACTCAAGAAGAAGGGAAGGAAAAGGCAGAGTGACACCATCATGATGAAAGAGTTTTAGTTTTAACTTGGTCTTAACATCCATGTGGGATGTATCTTGAACAATATATTATGCCAGCCTCCAGCCTGCTTTGTAGTGATGGTCTGGTACAAATCACACTGAGCATTGTAGGGCATTCAGTTCTGGTCTGCAGAGCTGCCTGCAGGCATAGCAAGACAGAAACGGTGGTAACCTTAGGAATTAGGCTTTGGCCAAGAGATGAGATCTCTTGGAAACAGCATAGCTGCGAGAAACTAGCAGTTAAACTACTAGAAAAATGTTTTACCCAGTACCTGATTTTAAAAACTGCCTATATAAAAACACAAAGTAGTAGGAAAAAATGTTGTTTATAAATAAGACATACAAGAAAATGTGCATATTATTTACAACTTTCAATGACAAAAATAAGAACTATAATCTTAATCTACAAATCTTACCTAAAATAGATTCTTAACAGCATATTGCTGTTTATTACTTTGTCTTTCTGCCTTTATGTGAAATCCTCTCTTTTGTTAGGGAAAATGATATGATAGCCCCACCTTCCCTGCAGCATATATAGCAGCAAAACAGAAAACCCAAAGGCTTTATTTTAAAGTACAACAAATGGCACCAAGAATTCCATCACAGTCCAATTAAAGATAAAGATAACACAATAGCTGTACAATGAACACAATGCACAAGGTGGATGCAGGCTATGAACACTGAGTAGCACTAGACTAGTAGCTGATATCGTGCACTACGTAGAAAAGCAGCCTGATGAAACTAAAAACTGCTGAATTGGAAGAAGCACGGAAAATGGGAGATGGGTCTTGAGATACAAGATGACAGCAAAAGACGAGAATTTTGTTTTTCTGAAGGAACAGGTATGACTGTCTTGAGTATCAGGCAAAAAAAACCCAATACCGGTTGGTTTATGGACATTAAAGAAGAAAAATGAAAAACAAACACTTAAAAAGAAATCCTCAGATTGGATTGTCTGATGCTGCTCTCTCATTACAACAGAACCTAAGAGAAAAATAATGGAGAGAAGGAAAACCAGACATCTGGTAGTCTTATTTTGAGCTCAAGCTGAATATAGCTTGAGAGAGCTTCATAGAAAAATGAAGGAGCAAAGGTTCCCCAAAGTTATACTAACAGGGCATCCGGGTGAGGAAGCATCCGGGAATGGGATAGCTGTAAAACAGCAGAGACTGCAAACATGGCCATGATGCAGAGGTAAAGTCCCTATTGACAATAAGGTCTGTTTGAATTTGGTGAACCTCAAACAAACCATGTCTGTCTTCTTATTGACATAATAAGGCCTCAATTTCTGTAAACAGGAGGGATGTTTACAAGGTTAACAATATCCTCTGTAGTACACTCACATCTGCCAGGCTACTGGCAGCTGAGGTCTGTGGTCTAGCATCCAAAGTTTTCATAAAGAAATCAATTTTTTCAAAGTTGTGCTAAAAAATTGATCTTTAAAAAAAACTGTTGGGATATTTTAGAATTGCAACAATTAACAAATTGATCTAAGTACTTTATTTATTTTAAAATAATACAAATTAAAAAATATATTTACAATTAACACCTCCAAAACTAGCCATGCCACTGTGATCTCAAGACAGTATGACCTATGAACAAAGGCCTCCCCCAATGAATAGAATGAAAATCCATTGTACTTCCCATGTCTTCAATGCATTTGCTTTGAAAACACAAGGCCTCGGCATTTCTCAAACATTACTCCAAACCACACCACCTTCCTTTTGACTGCTGCCTTGAGTTATACTGCCTGTGCTCCAAAACTGCTCTCTGTCCACTGCAGGAAACTATGGCATACTAGTCTAAGAGGAAAAAGGAATCAATCTGACACATGAGCAAAAAAATACATACATAAAATAGACTTACTCAAGAATCTCCCCAAGGAAGCATGTGTTTGTCAACAGCTAAGCTAATCCCACAGCAGTAACAGGAAGGTCAACTGGGAAACTCTAATCAGTAATTTCATTATTAAAAAAAAAATAATTGCAACTTCTCTGTCGTCTCTCTCGCATATCCCAACAGAGGTAAACTGTAATTTTATCAGAAGTTTGTCAAAAGGAAGTTGAACAGAAACCGTATTTTTTAAGTGCCCTGTATACATAAGCCTTTTCTCAAATAATCTCCCATAATATCCTGACAGATTTGCACTCTACCTTTAAAAAACTCTGTCACTTCCTTTACGGCACAAAAACAAAGATTATAGAGTTAGAAACATCAGGCTCACTGCAAGAAAACATCTGCTGTGGTAAATTCCCATAATGTTTTAGCAGTATCTGGATATTGCTATTAAAACGAGACAAGTATTGAGACAGGAAAATGGCAGAGGAGCAGGATTCATTTTTGCCAGCTAACAGCCTCAAAATAGTGATATAAACTGAAATAACTAGAAGTAAGGAGCTTGGAAATTATCACTGCCACACCCAGCTTCCTCTTCTGTTGTCCTTAGATTCAAACTTGAAATATCCTTCAGTTTTGAGGAAGGGTTTATCGTTAGCTGAGCACTTTATCTGGGCTGTTTGGGTCCAAGTGTGGTGGGCCAAAAATAATTTTTAAAGTGGCATTAAAGATGCCATGCAGCAATAGCTGGTTTTGCACTTTTCTTTCAAATTATTGGCTTAAAAAATGCAGAAAACAGAACAAATTAGTGTTCTCATTTGTTGAGAACGGAGATGTGCAACTTGACTCTGTTTTTTTCCTGTGAAAGTGCAGGAACTGTCAATTTCTAAGGTCTTGATGGCAGCCAGGACACACAGTCTAGATTTGTTCTTGACAAGCAAAAGTAAGAGCACATAAATATGTATACAGGACAGCCGTAACAAATGTCACTTTTAAACGGTATCATCTAATGGTATGCACATTTCTTCCCATTTCTTTCAAAAATCAGCTTCAAAATTCCTTTGACAAAATTTACCTCTCAGCCTCCAGAAATTTTTGCATTGCTTATGTTATACCTGTCAAGATCTGATGACTGTATGTTATGTATTCATCTGAACAGAACCACTACACTTAGTTACAGGCTATCATCAACCAATTCATTCTCTTGCTAAAATCAAGTCATCCAATTACTCCTTGACTAATCAAGGCTGTTTTGGCTTTTTCTTTTTTCAAAAGGTACTCAACAGCATAAACAGTTCACTTACAAGAAATGGAAAGGGGCTAATCAGCAGAATTATTGTTTTGCTGCCACAATTTGCAGTATTTAAATGTAGTTGCTGATTGGACTGAAAGTTTTATGATATAGCATATAAAACTAGTTCGACATAAAAACGAAGAAGCTGCCTATAGCCTAAACCTTATTGTTTCTAGCTGCTCCGAGTTGCCACTGAGATGCTAAAATCCAAATCAAACTACTACTTCTCAACTTATCTTATTCTGCTCCTAATTGCAATTATGGAAATTAATTATTATCTTCAAGATTAATTTATCTTTTATATACCAGTCGCTTCTTCTCTAATTATCCTTACCCTTAAAGTAAAATGTAACCAAACATTTGGCTAACACTAAGCTTCACATAATGGCATTCTGGCATCTTGCATTCATTTACAAAAGGTAAGCACTGTATTGGTACATGTTATGCTGTAATTAAGGGGGATATTTACAATTTGGTCAGAATCTAAACTGCATCACAAGCTGAAACTCCCATTGGTATTTAGGGTAATGACCAGCATTTTTTGCCAATAAACTATAAGGGAATGTTTAATAACACCACCACAAACCAGACCTAGAGAATAATTGGTACTTGCACTTCCTCTCCCACATACATTCAATGACTGCTATCAAAAAGAGCTGCTCGGCAGAGACGAGCACGTCACATCACGATACACACACACACACCCTGTTATAAGCCCTGAAATAAATGAGCAATAATATCTATCTGGCCACTTACTGGTGGGAAATGGGGGAGAGAACAAAATGAACTGAAATACAGTAACTTGAGTGGGGAGCTAGAAGTAAGATATTTCTCTGAGCTACAAAACTACAAGACTAGAAGTGTCAAAAAAAAATTAAATTATAAATAATATCTATACTTAGACTGGCTTGACATGCTATCAGTATGTCATCAGTATTCCAAAGATTTAAACAGTAAAAGATACTGCTATTCCTGACTGAGGTACAGGTATATTTAGCATTACAGAATGTACTAAACTTTGATGATAGTACATTTTACTATGCATATTTATGATTAGAAGAACAAAACAATACCACCAGAATCAACATTTTACAGCTTCTTAAACAAAGCACATATTAACAAAGAACCAAAACCAAAGTAGGTTTAGCATGTTTTCCCTTGCAAGCTAATTTCAAGTGAAATTAATCACCTGTAACACAAACCTAATATTCTTTAAGCAGAGTAATTTTCAGTTGAAGAAGATGCACCTGCCTACATCTTCAACATAAGCAAAATCAAGTACAAAAAACATTAAATAAAATGCTGTAGTAAACCTTGACTTCTGAAGAAAGAATTTTTTCAGACATCTTTTGTGGCTTTGTTTTGTGCTACAGCCCCTCAAGTTTTGTCTTCATAAAGCCCTAACTAGTTGTAATCACTCGCAGTCTAATTGTGGACATTTATCTGCTTTTCTTATGCATAGAACATAGCTATTAAAGCTGAATGGTGATGGTGTGAAGTATAGGTTAAATTGGGTGAAATTAAAGCAAATTACTCTGGGATGTGGAACTCTGAAAATAGAAACCGCCAATGATTTGCAACCCTCTTGATGATCAGCTTCACAGAACCCTAAATGACAAGAAAACTTACATATTTTAAAGTTAACTAGATTTTTTAAAAATAATATGTATAAATTTATTTTAAATGCAAGCAGTCACTCTGGCAATAATTATTTTGTTTTACCTGCATCGTAAAAATATAAGAAAAGGCTTTAACTTCCATTTAAAACACTGGTTTTTATTCTCAAGTTTAGCTGATTTTTAGCAACAAAAATCCAGTTCAGAATATTAGGTGCAGCATTAATGACTTTGAACACAACATTTTAATGCATGTGTACCATATGGCTATACAGACACAGGATGGTTAAAGCAGCTGCTTTAGGCTTTCTTGACTGGCACAGCATTAGGAGTTAATTCATTACTTACCTATATAAAAGATAAGCAGCTACATTTACCCTGCTGAGCCCTAATACCACATCAGCCAGGAGAGAGCAAACCGCTCCCCAAAAGTCTGAAATAGCAGCTGAATGGCAGCCCTTTCAATACCAAATCTATTGGGAGTATTGCACAAAAAAGGGCACATCTATTTCTGCACCAGCAGATGCACAATGAGAGCACGGAGAAGCAATACGGGACTCTAAATGACTGTAGTATCAACTTCTTAAGCATACAATGAATTCACATTTGCATAAAAGTACTCGTCAAGCAAGTACTGCACAAGGTCAGAGATAAAAATTATAATCTCCCCAGGAAACACTGAGGCAAAGAAATTCACTTCAGGACATGAGAGTCGGTAGAAGAAAACGCAATCCAGTTCCTGATGGAAGCAGTTTTATCAAAGGAAAGTTGTTACCAAGATAATCACTCCAATGAGCTTATCTGTAAAATCCTGCTCCAGAGCTCCCACTCTTGAGTGTGTCTGACAAATATGAGTGATTTATTTCAGACATAAAATGTGTTTACTTGCCACTGCTCTTTGATGCTGGCACCACTGGGCTGTACTCATCACTCCACAAGCAAAACCTTCTACCTGCTGAGATTTGCTATCAAGATGGTCATACTGGGTAAAGAATATTATTTGACAGATGAAGTAATAAATCTTTGAGCCCTTTGTCCCTCCGTTTGCCAAGGGCTTGATCTGACTGCCCTTGATTATGTATTTTAAATACTATCACTGCACTGCCCACCAGATAGTTGGGACACAACTAGGACACACTCCTTAATTTCCTTTCTTGCAACACAAGCTACCTGGGTAATTCATAGATTCACTATCAGAATCCTTCCTTAGGAAGGACAGCACTCCATGTAAAACTTTTTGAGATGGCTGGAATGCCACATATATTGTTTAAATCTCCCTAAGAAAAACCAGTCTCTTTACAAACCACAGCTGTGCTAACTGGAAGAAGGGGAAAATTAGGAACTTCGCCTGGTGAAAAGCCTAAATACCTGAAGAATGCATATGCTCATTTCAGAGACAAGTGCTCTTGTCACCCTGAGATCAGTCCCTTTCTATTCTACTGTTACTTTCTGATCTAATGACCGAAAACCTTCCTCTGTGAGTTTAAGTCATGAGAAAAGACGCAAACAAGGAACAAGGGCAATTCTCCACAGAACTCCCCTCCCTGGTGAGTGTTCTGCAGCAGCACTGCCTGCATAAAGCATACAGCATGCAGGAAGGTCTGGCCACAAACATCAGTGGATAACTTCTAACATGTCTCTGTGTGTACAATATATCCTGACAATTTTCCTACTCAAAAGTAGACTGAAATTCATGTATTTGCAATCTGATGGAATCTACACTGTACAAAAACACGATTCCTAAGCAGAAACTATTTGGAAAGTAGAAATATGCCTATATATATATATCTAACTGTGTATTCATACTACTTCCAGAAACACCCTATCTCCATGCTGCGTTTTACCCCTTTTTTCTGAAGGTCAATCATCCTGGTCTTCTCTTTAGGAATACTCAGTATCAAGCTCTATGGTGCCAACCTTATCTGGAATCTGCCATAACAAAATCTAATTGCTAGCAACAGCTATGTTTTTAAGATAATGTATCTAAAGAGAACATGAATACCAACTAGCAGCCATTAGCAGAAACCCACAGGGCAGTTCTACCTGGCCTTGAATGATCAGGTATATAGGAAGCATCTTAATTATTCATAGACTATTTATCTGGGTCACAGATTGATTATGTCAAAAATGCAGTGGTATCAAAAACCCACTTGAGTTCTGAAGTTTTTATTGGGTCTAGAATAGCACTACTTAGTGGTTACCATGACTGTACTCCTACTGAAACACTCCGAATTCCTAAGGCTACAACAAAGTCCGAGCCACTAAACTGCTGAGCCCATTCTGACTCCTGTGCAGCTCAGCTCCCTGTTCCCATTCTTCAACAGCCTGGAAGGTTATCAGTCTTTGCAAAATAATGAACAGAGAATGAGCAGTTCAGTTCAGTGCAGAATGCAAAACTACATCACTCCTGAAACCAACAACAAAGAGTATAAAATTGTTTCAATACAGCAACTTCTCTTCCAAAGTATTTAAAGCAATAACTTTAGATATATTAATACCAAGAAAAAAAAAAAGTAGGAAGTTTTCAGCTACAAGAAATTAATTATCCAAGAAGATTCCACATATTCCAAAAGTTAAAATGACATTTTTGCTATGATAAAACAACAGCCTACAAAACTGTAAAAACTCCTTGCAGTGCCTTACAAAAATGCTATAAAAGTGGATTATAGAATTTGATTGGGGAGGGAAAAGAAAGTTATGTTTACAGAGCAGTCATTGTTTACAGGAAGCATAAGAGAGTATTTAGAAGAAAAATAATTATAAGGAGTTGTAAACTCAGTCCACCACATGTTAACAAAGAACCTATTCTCCATTATCTCAACATTTCTTCTTAGAGGATCTATTTTGTTGCACAACAGAGGTGTAGAGGAGTAAACACACCTAAGGGAAGACCAGCCAATGTATAACAAAAATGAGAGTTGATAAAGACTTAGATCACCAAATACTGTTTTATTATCAGCGCCAATAGGTATGCATATGCCCTGTGTAAGTCTGTAATAAAGTGTAGTGTTGCTAAGTGAATAAAATGGCTTTAAAAACAAAAGCAAAATGCCTCTCAGTAAATTTACCTTAGAAACATAAAGCCTTCCCTCTGGGCAGTCTAACCCACATTATAGTGTAAAACAAATTTAATGCAAAAGAAGCAATACTGTTAATCCATATTTATCCTTTGCAAATCAATTCCAATTTTAAAAGAGTATTGCCTGTGGGTTTCTAGTAATAAAAATTAATAACAATCATCTTTAAAATATATAATTAACTTTGGCTGCATCTTTAGGTTAAGAGCTTACTGTTTTTCACATGTTTATTTTTCTACAAATTAAGAGATGTCACAGTTCTTAGGACCCCATGTAACAGTACAGGCTTGCAAGTACAAGAAATATCAAACGGTTTTTTAGAAGAGAATCCAAAATACTGAGATGCCAAACTTGACAAAGAGGGTTTGCAACATTTCCTGTTCAATGTTCAAATCTTCATGTAACAGTTGACCACATAAAACTTGATACTAATATTTTATTTTGGCTGTTAAGTCTCTTTCTTTATGATGACCAAAAAAACATCCCAACAAAAAATTAATAAATTGCTTGCTATAGACTGCCTGGCCCATCACATGGGAAGTAAAGAACTCATTTTGTACATTATTTCAGTAAAGTAATCCCTAGCCCTCAGACATCCACTTTTTTTCTAGCAACATTTTACTTAAATGGCAACTATATTGTGGAATATATCAGTTGTGTTCTGTAACTATCTGGCACCATCTAGTAGCCACTGGTGTCTTCTTTACTAGAAACCATTAAAAGATTGTGTTAAGAGATTGTGAAAGGGTGCATACTGAGTATGCAAGGAATAGTAACTCAGACTTCTTGAATATCATATGATCAAGAAATGCTTTATGTTGAATTAGGTAGACAGGTATAGTCACTAACTGCTTGTGTGCTGTGCAAATGACTTCCTTGAAAAAGTATATTAAATACTTGTGTGTATGTTGGAGTTTCAAGTAATCTAAGAATCTGCAGGCAACTTTTAGCAACAGTTGACAAAATGCATTGTTTTATACAAGTATGCACAGTTATTCCCTTTTCCTATCCTCAAAACACACAAATAAATTAGAAACTAAGAAAGAAAATATATGCTTTGATTAACCTGAATCCTGGATACACTGAGTGTTTTTTCCATGACTGCCAGAGCAGAGTGCCTTGTAGGCCGTAATCCTGGGGAGGGGGGATGGAAGAGGAGTAATATGACTATAGATCATTACGTTCTTGAAGTGTGACTGGGTAGGAATCTTTATTTCCAACAGTATTACTCCTTTAGCCTGCAAGCAAGTAAAAACATGCAGCCCTGCTGTTCTGCTCCTTGCAAAATAAATATATAAATATGATACTTTTGCAACATCTAACCACAGCTTTTTAAGCTGAAACAGTTGTTCTTCTTTTACTTTAGATGTCAAATCTATCACAGAAAAGAATTTTGTTTTTAAAAGACCTCCTCAATGAAGCGGTTTGTCTCCCTGCCATTTAGCTCACTATATTTTTACAAGCACCAGGCTGAGCAAACTATGATTGAGAGAAGCCATCTTATGCACATTGCTGTTGTCCCACATCATTCAGAACAAACCTTTTTAGATCGTTAACTACCACAGGAGTGCTGATTACACAGGCACCAGCAATTTCCTAACCAATGACCACCTGAACAATGATGTGTTCAGCTTCTCAGACCCTGAAGCCTTTCAGAGGTGAATCATTTCACAGTTTGGAACTAGATCTCCATAGCAACTTCCCTTTGAGGGTTTTAGAATCACCATCCCGTAATTCTATGATCATCAAGCTCAACCATTCCCAATGGTTCTTTTCACAGCAGATGGAAAAGGAAGCCTTGAAATTTTACAGTCTATTTCAAGCAATTCATCTGGCAGCCTATTAGAATTCAAAATATTTCGACCTTCAATCACAAAGCATGTTATCTGAAGCTGTGGTGATCTCAAGTCAAGACAAGCAGACGTTTTAGTCTAATCATCCATGATGAGAAGAGACTGACAAAAACTCTTAATTCAACCACCATCAAAATGCTTATTTTAACTGCATGAAAGTCTTTCAACAGGCAATGAAAACACACCATGTACCATTTTATCACAACCTTCCATTCAAGGGAAATACGAATTCTGAATATTGGCATGGATCTTTGCACTCCCTGACTGCTTTTGAACAAATATCGCCTCCTTGAAAGTCAGTATAAATCCAAATCTACCACATTATTTTTTTTCAACAGCTGTCAAGAAAAATGATAGAAGCAAACTGCAATTAATCTTCTCATGATTGACTACAATAATGCTGCAAATGAGTTGCTTATTGATAGATCCAGTTCATTATAGGCATCTTCTAAGAAATACAAATCACTTACTACTCAGAAAATAAATAGCCATTAAATTATGAAAACACAGCACCGGCTAAAATCTTGAAGCAAAGCTCAGTTCCATGATAATCATAATCAAAGGGATGTTTAAAGTTGGGGATTTTTTTCCTTTTTCTGTTCCCAATTCCCAGCTCAATTCCCTCTGTTTGGAGTTAAAGAAACGCTTCCCTTCTCCTAAATGTTCCAGTCAACCACTGAAATAATCCCATCAGGGCACAGGAGTTTTAAATTTGAAGATATTTTCACCTAAAACCCCAGGCTGATTCATTCATATTTATCAACCTTAAATACAAACTAAATTAAAATGTTTTAAAATCTCACCTATACACTGCTTACACTACTACACTATTAATATTGTTATCTGGTGACCAAGGAATCCAGAAGACTTCAAACTTTTCATATGTCAAAATGCCACTAATAGATTTTTATAGAATGAGGAGTAAGTTTACTTTTTAAAAAAAAATTAAAAGAATCACCATTTAGTGACTTGGCAGTGAGATGCTGATACTTACCAACTGCTGTAAAATGCATCAAACTTAAAAGGAACAAGAGAAGGCTCCCACCTGCACCCAAGCCCCAGTATCCACTAAGAATAGTGAAATAAGAGAAATTAACATATACATTATAGTTATATTTAATTACATTTGTAGAGGAAGGAACACTTAATTGTTTGACTTTCTTTGAATGAAAAAAATGCATATTCAGCGTCCCTAAGTAGTTACTTAACTGAGAGAGTGGCCACAATTGAGACCCTCTCTACAGCACTTAAAATGCCACATTTTATTAGCCTACAGAGAAAAGAACAACCCCCTCCCCCTCTGCTGACCTTATACTCCTAGGTATCAGCACTGCTGAGCCATATGCTTACATTACTTCAAATAAAAACTCTTTAAAAATAAGAAACTTATTAAAATAACCCATAAAACTAAAAGATCTTGAATATATGATTTATTGAGTGGTAGCTTACTGAGAGTTAATATATTGGAGAAGTAATTTTGAAAAATTACTGTAAAAGAAATGATGATGAAAATATTTGGGGGAATAAACTGGCACAATACAGGATTTATCTTCCTATATTTTTCATTATTTGCAAAGTAGCCCATGATCCACACAGACACACTGTACTACTTGAAGATCTGAGGGGAAGTATCTGAACATAACCACAAAATTTAACTAAGGATGAAACTAGAATTTAAGACAGAGTAAAGCAAATAAAAATGTTATGCATCAACTAAAAATGTAAACTGTTTATTTCTATGTACAATCGACTGAAATAAACATGGACTTTATTCTAGCAATCTGAGAAAAAAACACCATGGGGAAAAAAACTTGAGTATGTTAAGTACCATCTCCTGCAAAGACCAGAGATTACAGCAATTACATATGAACAATATTAAAATTCTTAGTGGTTTCCAGTGCTAGATCAGTTACTACTGCAAATATCTTTTTAAAGAGACAAAGCAATTACAGGATATGTTTTACAATACTCATAACTTTTCCTCAAAAAAATTCTCAACTTTTTTTTAATTTCAATATAGAAGGCAATCAAGTATCTTTGTTATCAGATGTTTTAAGTCATCTATAACATTTAGCTTACTTCTTTTTGTTGCTTTACCAAATGTAACATAACCACCATGTTCAACCTTTTAGCATTTGGTCCAGCTGAAATTGAAAATAAAACTGCACATGAACACCCAAGTTAATTTAACATCTTGCTAATTAAAAAGTGCAACTGTCACTGCAACACAGCCTACATGTGTAGACAGAACTACATAGATGCAATTTTGCAATATAGCTATTGCTAAATGTAATTTGAACAGGAGCATTTTTTTTAAATTCTTTAGTAATAGTAAATTAGAAGTATCTTGCATTGTACAATTAGACTGTCAGGAAAGGATACCTATTATAACACATATGCAAATCATCTTAGAGTTACATCTTTACAATCTATTCTATGATTATGCAAGTTTTAAAGCATTTTCATGGTATTTTACTAGATATTTCTCATAAATATTAATTTTAAAATCTAGGAGGCAGTTCTAAAAGTTGTCTTCATATGTCTCTAAAATGAGAGCTGCACTTCCAGCTTTTCCTCTTCCCAATATTCCCACCACCATATCTGAAAAACCTCATCTTAAGCACAGTAGTTATATATTAGCTCACCACTTAACAATCTAGAATAACCTTAAGTTTATTTCATAACATATAATCAAGCAACATACAGTAATTAAAGCACACTGAAAACAGCAGTTACTAGCTAATTAACATTACAGAAACACTTTTCTTAATGCTAGAAAAAGACAAAGATTATATAAAATACCATAGCCTGAGGAAGAGTTTGTTATGAACCTTTTTGTTTAAAACACTGAAAACTTCAGCTTAGGAATTTGAAGTTAAACGACGTTTAATTCATGAATTAAAAATGTCAGTGCAGGTTATGCATGATTAGGTAAGCCATTTAGGGACTACCCTTGCACCACATGGCTCATGCAGGGCAAGCACCATTCACATAAACCATTGAGTCCCTCAGGACAGCTCACCATCCACAAACATGCCCAACCTCTGTCATCCTTATTTATGCAGAGTTGAAGGAATAATACAGTCTCACTATTTTCAAGGCCACAGGAAGTATTTTGGCATCAGCACAGCACCTGAACTGCAGTTAGGGACAAGCAGCAAAGGCTAACAGGCTGTGATGGTGACAGGCAGCCTGGGCTGGAGGTAGGGGATGGCTGCTGGACAGCTTCTGTGTTCTTCTGAGCACACTGGCTTGCAATGCCAGCACAGCAGCACACTTTGTTACATACTTATTTTCTGCTTTGCTTTTAAATTAGCATTTTAAAACAGTGGCAATATTTTACCTCTACATGCTAATTTTTAAACCTACCTTCTATTTCTTACATCATATTTTACATTTTGTAACTGTCTGTATTAAGAGTAACACCTAAAAATGCTTACGAGGTAAAACTAAGCGCACACTCAGCTCTAGCAAGCAGTCTCTGTGGACTTTGATATGAAAATATACTCTGATATTTTTTCCCCATTATTTGTATCACACCATTATATACCATCTTCCATATATTCTTATCTGTTCTGATATATTTTTATCACTTACCAGAATTTTTCAATGTCTGGAATTATTTTGTGTCACCTGCCATGTTTTCTAAGCTTTCCTAACAGTGCATATGCAGGTGAATTATCTTTCTGCAGTTCCATTATGACTTGATGGGCAAACACAAGGATTACAGACACAAAGCAGTGGTTGTTAGTAGTAAACAAGATCAGACCTTCCATAAAGTCTGGCATAGAACCACAGCTAATTTTATGCTCAAATGCAGGCGCAGGGCAGTGCACAGGCAAAAATGTGACCAACACCAAACTGATGGCAGACTACCTTTCTCGGTAGTATTGCCTTCGTTTCCTAGTGCACACCCTTGCAGGGTTTCTTTAAATTTTGAAATCCAACAGATGTGCTTATATAAAGGTACACTCAAATTCTCAAAATTCTCTACCCATGAATGTCAGTACAAACATTTGCATCACACAGCAAAGAACACCTGTCTATCAAGCAGCCCACCTCAATTTGCCTTTTAGCATAAGGAAACATGTACCTTAAAACACTTCCTCTCTGATAAAACCATTATTTTAAATTTGAACGTTCCAGAAAGAAAAATAAATACTAATGTTATTATGCTTCACTTGACCCCTAACTTTTTAAACATCACTGCTACCACTTCAATAGGCTGTGATACAAACTGTCAAACTCACAGGCAGTGAGACACTTTCACAAAACACTGCAACAGACAATGCTGACTGCCGACTCTAGAGCAAAACATTTGTTCAAGGTTTGGTTTGACCCTAGTCTAATTTTCCTGATAAAATAAACCTAAAAATCATTCTTAGACAGAATGAAGATTCTCTCCATCTCAAAACAGTCAAAGAAAAAATCACAATCAAAAGAAAAGGATCATACTGGCCATCCTGCTTCTGGCAATTTTTGAAGTCCCTGAAGGAAGTCCTTGTCCATCAGATACCCTTAAATCTATTAAAAAAACTTTCATCCAATTATTGTAGGAAGGTTTCTCACAATTTCTCCCCAAAAGCTATCACATAGCATTTCTCTTAGACCACATCTATCCTGAAGAAGCTATCATTATTTAAAAAAAAAAAAAAAAAAAATTTTAGGGCTCCTAAAACTAATAGACTGTCAGACGATCCTGAGCCACAACGCTAAACTTCTTCAAAATGCATGAAAGATGACAAAACTCTGCAAATTTGAAAGGATATGTGAAAGGCATACGCAATATTCAAGCATTTACATCGATGCCTCCAACACCACTGCTATAGATGCCCCCCAGACCAGCAGGCCAAGTATTACCATCCCTTCATGCAGTTTCACCCAACTTGCAGCCTGCTCACCCTTTACTCACAAGACAGAGCTGACAGGAGCAAGCCAGAGGCCAGAACTGTTCTACAGACTTCACATTCCTGATAGTTCAAGGAGGGGAATCTAGAAGAAGATTCCTTAAGACTTACATCCTATTTTAAAGTAATCTTACGATTCCAAAAGAGTTCATTATAAAAATACAGTTCAATGTTTAATTTTTCTCACTTTGTAACAATCTTAATACAGAGTATTGTATGTACTTTTGACCTAATGTAATGTTCTAACCTAAATTAGATCAGGGATTAAAATAAAAACCCAACTATATCACATAACACAGAAAGAAAGTGTTACTATTTCCTTTTGATATGGCAGGAAAACCTCATTTCAGATCTTTTGAAAATATGACTAAACTTCAAAAGGTTTAGAAGAAACATACAACAAATCAACAAGACACTTTTCTGATGCAAAAGAAGTTTGAAGAAAGCATAGCTGTTGTAATGCTATGAAAACAGGATGCAGTCTGGTTTTCAGCTAGCCAATGTTAACTGAATGCTTATTTTTCAAATAATTTGTGTCTATAAAATTTTTCTAAATTTTATAAGATGCTACTGAAGAGAAGGAACCTTCCAAAAAGCTATAAATCTGTTAAGTTTCCATTCTGACATTTATTTAACAGTACGTACACCTATAAAACCTTTTTCTTTAAATTGGTAGGCAGTATAGCTAAGAAAAAACATGTTACATGAGCAGAAGATGGATTACCCTTGACTAGGCTTTCCATTTTGGTGAAAAATCAGAACTCTGATCACAAGCAAATTTCTCTGTGGTTTGCTGATTACTAACATTAGAAATGTTCTCTGAATCATTTAAGTCATCTGTTTTTTTACAATGTGCTTTCAGTTAGTTGTTTTCAATTTTCAATACAACACTGCTGATAAAATTACAATATCCCATCCTCCTAAGAGAGGCAGTTAGACCCTGTCTGCATTCCACAGGAACACAGCCTTGCTCTTGGATGCAGCTCCATCTGCCCTTCTCCCCCACATCGCCAGCCCGAAGCCCAGCTTACCCATCTACTCACTCCATTAAGACATGAAAACTGGTGGCATATGAAACCGATTTATGAATTCAAACTGCATCAAAAATTCAAACTGCACTTAAATACAAGCAGTATTTTCCCTTATCAAATATTTCCAAAAGGTTCTTTCTTCTCAAACATGCTGAATATTTCAGCCTAGTTATGTGGAAGTATTTCTATGCAGGGCTTGTGTAATACAGAACTAATGCACTTCCACATTATTACACGTGTTCTGAAACAAAGAATGTTATTTGTTCTCCAAGGCAAAGTTTAAAACAGAAAAAAAAAAGTACCTTCACAGTAATTTTATGGGTGAGATTTGAAATTGCTTTGTACTAACTTATCAAATTTCAGCAAATTTATCTTTTCAACTTAAAACAATTTTCCTATAGCTGCAGTGGTCCCAGAAATATCTTTCCAGTCAAAAATCTTTCAGTTTGCTCAGACTGTGAACAAATCATTGTTTCTCATATTTTCACTGCTCTAATACAGTAAATTAACAACATTCTAGTAAATAGCACCACTGATGTACAATCCTGTTAACCAACATCACCCTGCTGTTACACAGCAAGAAAACAAAAGTGGGAAGGGGGAAAAAAACCTCAAATCAGCAAACAACGCGCAGAAGCATTCTGGAAAAAAAAAAATAAATCCATAAACAGAAAGAGATGAGATAAAAGCTTAAGTTTATGTTTTTAGCTGACAAAAGCAGCATTTCTCTCCAGCAGGGAGGGAATTTGGATGTTGCTTATAGGAACCAGATGAAGGGACTCCTTGTACGACTGCAACACACAAGCTGGAAACACTGGTGCTGTGCACCAAGCTGTCCATACAGCGGCAGCTGAGGGCACCAGCCAGGCAGGCAGTGCCTGTCAGCACACTGGGCTTCCCAGCATCACACTGCCTGAGAATCCCATGGTCCTTCTCCCACGTGTGGCCCCATGTGCTCACAACACCAGGACAGCCATAAACAAGGAAGTTGCCCAGCCTGCACACAGGAAGGAAGAGCCTGTAGCCATCATTCCCTGCTCAGGGAATCCAGACACCCACTGGGAACCAGGGTGGGAAGCACACTGCACACACCACTCAGATACACCCTTCTCCTGGAACCCTTCAGCTGGGCCCCTTCATTCACTGCCCAGCAAACTGCACGTTTCCATCTATAGCAAGACTAGGAAAAACTGCTAAATTCTCACCCAAAATGGTGGCTGGTTGGGAGAATCAGGATTATGATGTATTTACTTTTAGAAGTGTCTAGTCCATCATATTATTCAACAACAATGCTCAAATGAGGCAGTCAAAATACCTTAGCATGGCAACATTACACTAACCATATAGGAGGAAAATGAACATTTAATAACATCTAACACTTGTTTTAAAAATAGGAGGCTTCATTAAAAGCAAATTATTAAATAATTTGGAATGGGTTTATGTTCTCTTAGTAACTGAAACTCTGCTGAGGTTAAGTGAGCAAGACAACTGAGTAAAAAGCTGAGTAGCCCTTTGAGCTGGCAGTACCTTTGCTCTGCTAGGCCAATTCACACTGCACTTCCCAGCTCCCACAACAGCTAAAGCAAGTCAACAATGACACTGCAATACTCTCCATAAGGAAAATACATACACACGATGATACCCCCCCCCCCAAAATCATTTATTTAAAAGTTCAGCTGCATCCATTAATACTCAAAAATGCTCACCATGAACCCATACAGAGAGGGGAAAAATTAAATTTGAACAAGCATATGAATGTTATTTTATTTCGTCATGGGACAAATCAACTAGAAGGAAACAATCCATCTCCTCACAAGAAGAACGTGAATTTGTAAATGATCAATTAACTCATACACTAAATTATTCACTCTAAATGGCACGGTCACCTTCACGTGAGTCTGCAAAAGTAATCAATAAAGAGAGGAAGCTGTTTATTTTTGTTTTCTATAAATATATACTGATTAGTTAAGGTTCAGACCAAGCCATCTTTATTCACACTGAGCAGAACTTGACTGCAATTCATGGAATTTCAGTCATACAGTATGACTAAACAAAAGAACTGCACCCTTGGAAAAAATACAGAAGTACTTTAAAAGGTCACTATTGTTCTCTCCCCCTACCTGCTTACATACACATTTTAGGAAAAATTACAACAGGAAAACGTGTGGAAAGAGGAGAGTAAGAATTAATAATTAGCCAGTTAGCAGCTTAGAATTATGCTAGAATAATTGAATGTATCTTAATAAAGAGAATGTTGTTAATGGCTTATCAGTTTAAAAATAATCATATTCTTAACAAAGCCACTGTATGGGGAAGAGACTAAATGAGAGCTGTACTTTTTAATATTGTTTTGCATGGTCTTTAGCTTGCATTTATGTTCTTTTCATATCCCATCTCCACAAGATTATTGTTGGAACAGTGCTGTAGTCATATCTGACTGTAAGCTAATTTTATTTCTATCTAAATCTCTAACTTGCATTATTCCTCATCAGGGCAAGTTACTAGACCAGTGTGAAAGAAAGTTGAATTTATATGCTCCTGTCTCAGGACTTCAGGCCCAAGGAGGAGGGGTGACTGCTGAAGGGAGCCTTTAATGCTTCAGGACTAGTATGCAGCCACAGAGATTTTAGCACAGATTCAATAGTCCCAGTAAGTCCTGCATATAAATATGGAATCACACAGTAATCATGCATTCCTTCCAAAAACAGAGCAATTGAATACAAAAATCAGCAATCAGGGAACTTAGTTATAGCCTCATTTCTTCAAATGGGAACTATGCCTTGCCTGACTTCAAGTATACGGAAATTTTGAAGACATGTTATGCCTTCCCTAAGGTTATAGGGAGCAAGACAGCCTACTGCATACTCACCCAAAGTACAAACAACTACACTAATTTCACCCACTGGGTTGAATTTTCCACAAAAATCACATTTTACTCAATGCAATGTAAAATGTAATTTTAATCACTGTTATGTGAGAGGGGGACAGCGTAGTTTCCACAAATTTCTATAGCACTGACTATCTGTTTTAATACAAGGAGAACAACTTTAAAAAATCATAGCCAAGCACATGCAAATTCTTTCCATTCACTTTGAAATGGGAAGACATATAAATAAAAGAAAAATACAGCAATAACAGATGAACAGAACATCACAGATTAGGTACTTCCAACAGAGAAAGCCATTCAGTAGGTATCTGTACAGTCATTAGTACAATAGGGTCAGAATCAGAAAAACGGCGTTTGCTTGTGGGTTTTATTTTAAACTGTGCAAACAAAAACTACACTGTTCACGTCAAAACGTGTTCTTATGGAACAAAACATCTCCTGCAGTCCAGATCACTTCACTGCAAGGCTTTTTTCTCTGTTGCAATATCATCATGTGCCATTAATTTGCTAGTTGAAAAAACCCCAAACCTGAAGCCTAACATGTATTTTTATCTACTTGTTAAAAAAAGTACGAGAAAAGCTCTCCATAATGGAGAAGGGAGTAGAAATGGAGGGGGTGGGAGACAAGAACAGGACACAAAAAACCACCTTTTCCAAAGATTGTTCTAGGCAAAAGGGACATGTCATGTTAAACAGTAGTCAATAGCTGTATACAACCAGTAAACAAATTCAGCTCTATGAAAAAAGAACTACATCACCATTTAGTGGTTGCAATTTAGATTATTCTAGCGTGTAATACTTTAATTGTATAAAACAAAGCTGATGTCACAAACACAAAAGAACTTCTTGCAAAGCAAGCACCACAAGTAATTTTTATGCTGCCACTGATGGCTGACAAATGATGAGCACTTTGTTCGAATTCATATACTTATGCATCTAAGGCAACAGGTGGCTTATAAAAAGAAAACACTAAGAGCTTTTTAACTCTTCACTATCAAAATTTTTATAGTATGTTTTATCATAATGACTAAACAATCTCTACAAATAAAATCTCAACATACTAACTACAAAGATGAACTATGGCTCAGGGAAAATTATCCATTATTTTGCTAAAAGCAGAAACTAAGGTAAGGTTCTGGATCCCACAGACTTGAGCTTTGCCTACACTCTTTTGCCTACACAATTTTGTAATAGCACAAAGTACTCAATATCTAAACAGGACCTTATGATATATAAAATAAAATCACTTTAAGACAAAAAAAAAAAAATTTTTTTTGCTGACTGTCTTTTCTATATCCTTCTCAAACAACAGCTGATTATTATGGTACCCTTGAAAGGAAATTTCTGGAAGTGTATTTTCAAGTCTTAAAATCAACTAAAAGTGATGCATTTCAGTTGTTGCTTTATGTAGTTTGCGCCAAGAGTGGCATTACTGAAACAATGTGGGTTTTTTTCTAAATACTGCACAGTCCAATGAGTAGTTTTGTTTTCTTTCTGCACACAGAGAGTTTCTAAAATAAATAACTAAAGCAGCTACACTGCACAGAATGGAGGAACATAATTAATTTACACTTGCACTTAAGCGCAAAGGTCTTCAAAGCAAAACAAAAACCACAATAAACACAGAGATCATTCAGATTAAAAATAAAACCAAAATAAAATAATCCAGACCAGTATTTACTGATTTTGTTACGTTTTTTTAAAAACTGGAAGGAAAGTTGAGAAGACAAAAATGCAATAAGAATACCAAAACAATCTTTATATTCTGCCTTGTAATTAAACTACAAAATAATCATCTGCTTATGATTAAAACATTTTAGTGTTTGCTACTTTGGATAGATTAAACTCGCATCCAACATACTAGACTTTTTCCTCTGCACAGCAGTTTCACCACGTCATCCCTAACAATTTAAAGATATGACATCAATATTTCCTATCTTGTACATTACACACACCAAACATACACAATTTCTATGGTGATGTTCACTGGATTAATTTTTCTGCTTTTTGACACTTCAGAGAACCCAACCCAGAGTCTTAAACTTTTGGATTCCCTCTGCTTCTTTCTGTATTCTGTCTGAAAGCAAGCAATCCCTCTCAGGTCGCATACATTCCTGTACTTCTACATTTCCTTCCTTCTGCAACTCTTACACACACTCAGCATCTCACATTCCTACTGCTTTAGCAGTAAATTTAGCTTTGAGACATTAATTTTCACATCAAATTACCAAAGCTGGGTGCAGAAAAATATGCAGTACGTGTCAAGGAACTTTTATCTCAGTAACAGCTATCTAGACTAGTACTGAAATGCAAACCTATGCTCAAACATATTTTAATAGTTTAGTAATCTGAGTTTGAGGTACAGAAGCTCCTGCCATCATCCATATCGGAAGAAAAACCTGTATGGTGGAGGGGGGAAATGAAGAAGGTAGAGAAAAGGAAGAACGGATTCTGTTTGATTTTATAAAGAAAGTCCTTTAAACTAAAAGAAAACAAATTAATCACGTTTTACTTGAATATGCAGAAATTTAATTATATATCTAAAGATAAACCCTCAGGTTCTGAAGAATCTTCTTGCTAATTTATCAACAATAGATGAAGCTTCACTTCAACTGCAAAATCTAAAATAAGAACCAAAAGTAGAATTTCTGAAGTATTTTGCAAAAACAAATAAATGTTTGGCTTGATATTCTGTTAATTGTCTCCAGATATGGAGCCTCCAGGGTGTTGTCTGAGGCTAGAGACCCTGTGGTATCAAAACTAAAGCAAGTGTTTCCAAAGCAGCTCTTGCAACTACTGCTGATAAACATCCAGCATTTAAACCCAGCCAATCGCTAATTCCGTTTTCTGCAGAAGGTACCAGGAGAAAAACTCATCTTGAAATACACTAAAAAATAGCTAGGAGAAACTGAGTGGAGCAAACACAAGAGTGGCAACTTCCAAAGAGAAAAAAAACAGGCCGTAAGAATTTCTGCTGAGAAGCCATCAATAACTGACTAATACGGAACTCCTTGTA
Source organism: Certhia americana (assembly GCA_018697195.1). NCBI lineage: Eukaryota > Metazoa > Chordata > Aves > Passeriformes > Certhiidae > Certhia > Certhia americana. The sequence goes on from CM031863.1 coordinate 20,408,947, forward strand.
AACCCATGCAGAAAAGCAAAACTTCATCTTCAGCCAAAATGAAGACTGGACTTCATCAGGACAGAAGAGAAAGTCTGGAAAGCATATTGAAAACACACCAACTATCTTCGCTGAAGTCTTTCCAAAAGAAGTCAGCAGATTTCCACATCAATACTTCAGCAACAGCACAAAGGCACATCTGCAACTGAACCCTGCATCTCAATAACATCTCAGCATAAATAACAGCCATAAGAAAGTCAGATTTCTTCAGACTCCAGTGGACAATATGCAAGGTTTGAAAGAAAACATCCCTAAGTCTTGTAACTTAGCAGAAAAAAAAGGGAAAAAAAAAAAAAAAAAAGATGCAACTGGCATATTTCCTGTGGCTGCCTTTTTACAAACATTTTTCATCTTACCAATCTCAGCTTAATGCTCCCTCAGCTAGAACAGCATGACTGTTTGCTGTATTACATATTAAATCCGATTAGAAAAATGACCTATTTTTAAAGTAACCCAGCAAAAAGAATATGGCTATTTTTAAGACCCAAACCCCCTTTTACTACATGGTTTCACAATCAGTTCCAACAGCACAGAAGAAAGTGGCAGCACATCCATGAGAAAAGGAGTCAGAGTATGGAACCACTTCAGCTTGCACAAGACCTTCCCATGGCACAATGTATGACTTGACAGGGGACAGACACCTGTTTTTCTAAAAGTGGCATTTTGGCTGTTGTAAAAACCAGGCTGCTCCAATAAATAGCATTCTTAAAGGAAACTGAACCAGAGGTTTTTCTATCAGTTCATTAAACAGTCTCATAAACTCTTATAGGCAAAGACAAAGAAACTTTAAACTGACAATCCAAGGATCTCAGACGAATTTGCTTGACACAGAATGAAAAGGAGGTATTAATTAATTAAGTCTTACAACAGCGTATCTTAACTAACCCAGAAGTCTTGTTTAGTTTGTCTGGGATAAGTAATTTACAGCCAGAATAAGAAATCCAAACGAACCAGGTTCCTCCTGGTCTTCATTTGCAGTAGTTACTGAACTTTTCAGTACACAGCAATCAGTTATGTAAACTGCTCCTTGTCTATTTTAATATTGAAGTCACATAGGCCTCAGAAATTATCACCTCAGCTCATCTGGTATTGACTCACCTGCATATTCAACTCCAAAGCAATGAGGGACAGTGATAAAGAGTCCCTGGGCAGCAACAGTGAACTCCTACTGCCGTTTACAAACACAGGACAGCCCCTGCCCTCCGCTGTGTTAGGAAGCATAGCCACCTACAATTCAACTGACAAACAGACAGGCCTCAAGGAACCTCTCTAATTTAAAGTTTGCCTTAAAACTCCACATTAAAAAAAAAGAACCAAAACACTTTCTCAAAAGCAACTTTCTGAAAGGAATGTTATAATATACTAAGTTTACAGACTACTCACCTTTCTGATACAATCAAGCAGCTTATTAAAGTGAAAACACTCAGTCCCTTATTTTTTTTGCAAAACCTTTTTTTCACCTTTTCCTCTGACCAAAGGAAAACAGGCTTTTACATTTCATTAGAAACACAAAACAAATCCATCTACAGTACTTTTCCCTTCAAGCGTTCAAGAAAATCCATGGAACAGCAAATAAAAAATAATTAATAAATTATTAAGCTATCACTATGTTTAAAAAGGATACTCTACATCATCAGCAAAGACACCCACTCAAACACGGATTTCAGAAACAGTCACCTGAACACCCCAACTCTATCACACACTGATGATTTCTTTGAAGTATTACAGAGGAAAAACTCATCTGCATTGCCTAAACAGCAATTACACACTGCCAAATCACACACACAGAACCGTAATAAAAAAAAAAGTAGTTGTAGGTCAAATAATAGCAATGACTCAGTAAAGATAGCCTGCCTGGTCTTTATTCTCAGGGGAGGGAGGGTTTACTGGTCAAGTACTTTATGACTCACAGTACAGTATATTAGAAATTTTCTATGTATTCTTTAGAATTGAGAGATTGCCCTTGTAGCTCAGTAGGTAGCTCTCCTGTTTCTGGCCTACGAGGTCATAGATTTAAGTCCCTGCTGAGGAAACTTAACAAGTTCCATCTATAAATAGAATGGCATTAGATGCTGTTACTCTAGCAAGGGTGGTGGCCTTTAGACAGAAAATTTTATGTTTTCATCTGTTCTGATACAAAAAAGAAACTGGACATAAAGAGGCATAGGATATTATGCTAAAGATGAATGACAAAGTGGGTTCCAAAATCCACCGTCACTTCAATTAGCATGATACTAACAAATCTAGCATTATCAAACTATGATAAAGGCTAGACAAGACTGCAAGAACAGTAATTTCCCTTCTCAGTGAGAATAAGTAATTAAATAAAATTACAGACTTTACAATATTTGAGACTGAAACATCCTAGGCACTACACAATCAAAATTCAATTTGTGACATCAAGAGGCAACTTCAACATAAAACAAATTTTGGACTATTTGATTAATAACATAATGTTTGAACATTCATAGCTCTCTCTATCTGAAGAAATAAAGTATATCCTTGAGAGACATTTATTTATCACAGATTAATACTATACATAAAAATTTTTGCTCCTAATATCCATATAACTGGGGAGGCTTATTCAGCTCTCAGAACAACTACTTGTGAGAAATTTGAGAATGAAACCTATTTTAACACTTACCTGAGTTTATTTGTGCTTTAAAACTACCTAGCCTTAGTGCAAAGCAGATTAAAGCTCAGGTATTGTTCTCACTTAGTCTGGCAATGTAATTTACTGTTCAATAAAGACAAAGGCTAACTCACTGCAGTAATGACAGTTTTCCAGCACCTGTTCCACAATCTGCACCTACATGCCCAGGAAAACAAATTCACTCCTCTGCTGGAGACAAAGCTGCAAACAGAATACTACAAACAGCTCTGAGGTACAAACCCATAAATTTTGTTCATGTTCACACACCAAAAGAAAAGAAACACCAACAATAAACCAGAACATTAGGGTGATTTTATAATGTGATTTCCTGCATCTCAAACACACTAAGTTTAAGGATAACAACAGATCTTGCAATGTTCTTCTGTAATTTTTCAGGGTAAGACGTTATTGCCCTTCCTGCAATTAACTTTTTGCCTAAGTGAAAAATCTGATCAGTTAAAAGTTTTGCAAAGCTGGCAAATGAAACTAGTTCATTCTGCACTGGCACTGATCTATCAAAAAGGATGCTGGTGTACAAAATATCTCCCTCCCTCTCGCAGGTGTAGGTTTCAAAGTAGTAATAATTGAAACTGCATGACAGTAGATTCACAAGAATCCCATCCTGGTCCTTTAATTCCTCTATCAACATTTTGGACAATAATATACTAGTATCCAAAGCACACACGAGGCTCTTTGCTCTTCGGTGTTTGTTCTACAAACAACTGCTTTTAAGCATTTGCCTTCATCCTAAGTCTCTTTCCATGTTCTTGTATTGAAGAACAGGCACATAAGAAGGACAACAGCCACTGTGATGCCTGCTCCAGCTTGTAATCTACTTCAATTTCATTTACATCCACTGCCTCTGCTGCTAGGTGCTGCACAAACACTCCAATCCTACATGGTTATTTCTCAAGAAGCTCCTCTGAGCAGATGTCTGTACAAACATTTCTTCTCTCTACCAACATCATTTCTGAGCAAAAAGTCTGCTGTGCTTCCATCCTTGCATCCAGCAAGAAAAATCCAACAGCCTTAGACAGCACTAGCTCTCCAAGATGGCTTAAAGCTAGTACATGACACTAATGACAGCTCCATGTGTTTTCCTGCAAGAAATCTTGTGTCAAGGCAGTACATCTTGGGAATAAGTCTTCCTTGACTCATTGTCTCTTCAAATCCCTTTTTTATTGTGCATTTTGTGGGGTCTTTTTGCCTCAAACTGAATACTGCGCCGAAATGAAAAAAAGAAAAATAGTTTTCAAAAAAATTCAAACATGCTTCCTTTTACTTCACGTTATCTAAAGGGGAATGAAGATTTGTATGCATATGGAACATTGTTTCAGCTCAACTTCAGCTGCTTTGAGAAGGGACTGTCCCCAGTCTTGGCTCACTACCACAGAATGTGGTACAGCACCAAGAGGGTTGCAAAAGCCTGATGAGATGTAGCCAGGGATCCCGCACTACACGTGCATTCTGCTTCTGCCCACAGGTATAAAACTGCTGCTGCAGGGAGGAGATCTACATGAATAAAAGCTCCAAAGTAAAACACAGCTAAGCAACTTCTGAAAAATCCTCCTCTCCTGCAACAAAAGCATTTTTTTACACGAGGAAAAACTAATGATAAGCACATTTGTATCTCCATAAATATTGACAGCCTCCCTTCCTTTTCAAGGCACTGGTCGTAATATTTGAATGTGGAGAGGGAAAATTCAAAGACAGGTAATGCATGGCCTAAGACAACTACCCCTAGTTTGTTTTTTTTCTGTGACCTGACATTCTGAAATTGCAACATGCAATGCAAAAACAGTCTTGCAAATACAAATTATTTCACATTTGGTGATGATTTCGCCAAAAGGAGTAGAGGAATGCCTTTCTCATAACTCTGTGATCAGAAAAATCTTCTATGCAAAGCCTTTTCTCAAAATCCAAACACTGTAAAATATTTAACAGAAAAAAATCCCAAACAAATCTAGAAATAAAAAACCCACAAGCACTAGATTAATACACAGACACAACTGCCAGTTTAATCTGAAAGCTTCCACAATTTCTGGATTTAATATGCAGAAGTTACTGAAGGCCAACTGCAAATTTAGCTGAACTATGAGCCATTGCAAATATTTTATTAAACTTTAATTCAGTTGCTCTAACAATAAACAAGAAAATTTCAATAGGAACTATCATCTACTCAATCGCATACATCAATACATCTTGATTGTGTAACACTAACAAGTTTGATATGTGCAGACTATTTTTAAACTTTGGTAGCTTAGCAGTGAAAGGTTTGTATTTGTAAACAGGCAACCCTTTTTTAATAGGTATCAATTACACTTAGTAATATAAAACAAAACCAAAGCATCTTCAAAAAATTGAACCAAAATATGTCAAAGACAATCCAATTTTAAGACAGATGTGTTTACATCATTTCAAGGTGAATTTGGACACATTATAAAGACGAAAAAACACCTTCAGATATCAGAAGTGACAGAGCCAAGCTACAGCTGCATAAACTGATTCCCAAAGCACAGAATCCACATGCTGAAAGGATGAGATGTAAGTCATACTTTGTTCACTGAAATGTTAGTGCAGTGGAGTGTGGCTAAGTGATATCCTCACACGCCTCCTCTCAGTTGCAGTTGGATTCCAGGAGCAGCAATCAGCAGGTATGGTTTCTTGTTAGAGAACATGGGGGAAAAGTACATCATGCCTCAAGTACACAAAAACTACAGATGATTAGCATCTTTATATAGAAAACACACACATTTTTATAGGAAGCAAAAAAAAAATAAATGAAAAAAGAGGGTGTATCTTACTCAGTTAAATAACTTTATCAACACTTGGATTTTTGTGGGCAAAACAAACCACTGGCAGTATTACTAAAAGTTACCACTAATCTTCATGATGGTAAAAAATAGAGTCAAGTTGATTTTAAATCAACTTTTAAATTTTATTTATATTATATATATATATAAATTTATTTATTTATAGATATATATTATATCTATATTTTATATAAATTTTATTTATATAATCAAATTTTAAAAACCAGCAAAAATATTGTCAAATTCAGTTTTGATTAGTGCGTTTTTCAAGTAAGAATAAACTACGCTCAACTCACATATTCATAGCTACTGAAGCATTAAGTAATGACAAACAGCTTTAGAAGTTTCCTAAAACCCTGAAGGAGGCAGAACCAGGGGGTGGACTAAACATTTGCAGTTTTAACAAACATAAAACCGGAGTAAAAGCAATTAAAGCTTTCTAGGAACCCATTTGCATTGTTCACACCAGTCACTTCCGTAGGACCTCTGGGGATGTTTACCTAGCTTCATAGTTCTTTCACTCTTATCACAAAGAACAAGATTTCACGGATTATCAGTCACCAAACTCCCCATCCTGTTGTGAAAAGGCAGCTGGAGCTTCTCTGCTGTGAAGTCAGAGCACTTCCAGAGAAGCAAACCAGGAGCTTCCCAGCCCTACCTACCTGCACACCCCCAGCACCAAGTCACTGCAGGCAGCTCACACAATCCTCTGCAGGACTGGCACACCAAGGGTTGGCACAGGTGAGCTCTCAGATTCCACAAAATCCAGTGTTGCCTGCCCTACTTTAAACATTGGGCATCAAACCCTAATGTTTTTTATTAATTGAAAAGGAGCATTTGATAGCAAAGTACTTTCACAGACAAACTTCCTCCCAATTTGTGTACCTTTGAAGAGAAAGACTGGATTTCATTAAAGAAACTAAAAATAAGAGAAAAATGTGGAACATATTTTCTAGGAAACTAGGACTGCAGAGTATCACTGGGAAGAGAAATTCAAAGAAATTCAAAAACATTAAGAGCTCTGGCTGTTTAACATCCAGTATGTTCAAAAAGTTGAGAGAGATATAGCAGGGACTAAATACTGATATCTACCATTTTCCTCACAGAAGCATTGTAATGCATAATTTGTAAATTTACACTTGTAACGAAGTTGCCATTTATAGTTCATCATACAAAGAAAGTAATCTTCTACAAGTACTTGTGACCGATCTGCCATAGAAGTTGGAAGGTGGTTAAAGCCATTAAACTGGGGAAGAAACACTCTGATAACCTTCAAACAGCCTGCTTTCTGTCACCACAAAAAACACTGCTGCCTCAGTTAAAACTGCAGCACACCTGAAACACGGAGAACAGAAGTGTCAGAAACGTTTCAAATTAAACTGTGAAACTTGGAAGATGAACAAAGCTGTAAGTACCTTAAAGCACGTGTCAGGTTACTACAGGACAGCAAACACCACTGCCCAGGAGAGATAACAATTTCAAAATTAAATACCCCATTCACTCAGCCAGTAAGTAAGTATGTCTGTCTGAGATTTTCATAACTGGGTGTGACCAAAAGTAAATTATTCCCCTACCCCTAAGAAACTGGACTAACATCTGAAATTCTTCTTTTTAAGTGTATGGAGATCAACAGGTTTAGTATAAATATATAAATATAGTAAATAATTTTCAGTTTGTGCACTTTTACAGAAAAAATCTACAGAAAGTATCAAATCCCAAGAATGGAATGCTCTGTTCTGCAGGGGAAAACAATTGCCTTGCTTGCTGAGCTAAGAGAATCTACTTCATACTGCCACTAATCATGTATAAAAATACAGTGATGCTCAACACAAACTTATCTCTCCTTTTACTTGTCCTGTTCCCCTCCCATGTGTGGTTGCCATGTGTTGCCTGTTTCTTTGCACATATTAAAATATACTTTAGACACATAAACAATGTTTTTATTGATTTAATGAAAACCATGTATCTCAGGAAAAGTAACAGCCTAACAAGGATATGGAAATTTGAAGGCTGAAAATCCACAGCCATTTCAAGATGAGGGTATTGTCTCTTTTTAAATGAAGTAAAGAAAGTAGAGAATTAGCCAGGTGGAAACAGATAGCATTTCTCCTCAGCTTTATGCCACATAAGAGCTCATCTGTGTACCTTGTGGTGGATCAACTGAGAGGCAATGGCCTTCTCCAAAAAATATCTCAGAACACAAAGAGGTAACAACAGTGTATTCTGTTATGGCAGCTAAAAAACCCACAAATAAACCTTCTCTCTCCTAAAGAATACACAGTTTAACACATCGTCAATAAATAAAGAAAATAGGATCAAACCTTTTAGCCTAGAACCGTAGAATACCTTTGCTGAGCTACCTAAATTTTGTCTCATACTCAACTTCATTCCTATCAAGCCACTTTCTTACCTAATTAATTACTACTTTGTTACATTAATTAATACAACTTGGTTAATTCTCAAACTGCTTTCTGCAAAATTACCAACTGAACCAAGCTAAGTCAAAACCTAAAACCTTTCTTCAATATATTGAGGCATGCAGAGCTTGAAGTCTACAGCACAAATCCACAATGACCTGCTTCTGACTTCCTGCCTGGCATCCATAAAAAAGAAATAGACCAATTCTCTGAAGGACTCTGCTTCCCATGCTGGCCATTACCACAGGCAGTAGTAATGCATATCACAACAGCATAAAGACAGGGAGCAACACTTTCAGTGCTCAAAGGTGAAAATATGTTCCAGATCAAATCATAATGAAAACAAACACTAAATGTTTCATGCTTTGAAAACGTACAATTCCCAGATCACTTCCTATTACAGCTCTTCTTTCCAACACTTTATCATTCTTATCTCCTCTTTATCTTCAACAACATCTCCTTTCCAGCTTGCTGGCATACAAGTCTCACCCTCCAGTCCCTTGTCTGTTGCCTTAGAACAGGAGCAATCTGCCTGGGTTCTTAAGCCCCTTTCTACTGTGACTGCAGAGATTCAGTGTTCAGTGCCCACCCACCAGGCTGAAAACTGCCAGTTGATTTCAGGGCACTGGTTCCCAAAGATACACAGTTCATCAGGAACTTGGACCAAACCCTGGCAAAGACAACAAAGAAACCTCATCCTCTCAGGATCTGCAAAGTTTAAGGATTGACAAAAGCAGCAGATTTCTGCTTCCATTTCTGTCTTTTATTAACACATTCCATTCCTCCTTCTTCATGAAATTAAACAAATAAACTTCCATGCACTGCTGGCAAAAGTAAATAACACATCATTACTGCAGATTTCCAAAAACCCAGTTCCTTTTTAAGCCTTCAGTACAAGGCTAATGAAGAAAGGCACACCAGTTAGCAGAGGATAAGGATTGCCTTGGCTGGAAAAACCCAAGACCTGATAGCTTTGAATGGAGTGGTAGCAGTTAAATTGTAATGGATATTTGCTCCACAGTTATTAATTATAGTACAATGATGCTGTCCTTAAGCTAGAGAAAACAGATAAGTTTACATACGCATCAGATGAAAGATCCCATCACAGGCGTTAATGTGAGACAAGAAGGAATTTCCTAAGCCTTGTCCAGTGTGGGCTCCTTTCACAAGGCCAGCAATATCCACCACATTCAGAAATGCTGGAATTTTGCTGAAATATGAAAGTTAGAAGTTCGTTACTAAAGCATATTAGCCAAAATTTTTGGCACAGAAATAAATTCAGAACATGAAAATTCAACACTTCTTTTCTGGAACAGGTTAAACATCACGATACAGAATGAATAAGACAAAATTCCCCCCATCTCATGTGAAACAACCATTCTCTTAAGTTTTCTATAAATATTTATGTAAAATTTAGTTAACTAGTTTTGAAATGTAGAATCATACAGACAACTACACAATAACCAAGCAGGCCTGGAAGACTGAGGAATAAATATGTCATGTGTAATACACAGTTTTCACAGGACCAAAGGGATAAGACACAAAAGGCCATTGCACACCTCCAAGGTTACCATTTAGTTCAGTAGATTATGCAACTTTCACAGAAAAGCACTTTTTTTTTCATTAGAATGCTGATTAAAATTAGCAGTGATTAGGGTCATGCAAACAATTTGGAAAAAGCAGAGAAGTTAAGATGGTATTAAAATATAAACAGTTGTGATGTTTTCACCATAGTGAACAGCAAAGGGTTAAGCAGACATGTTCATGTGACATTTTATACAGCAACAAAAGAATACTCACTAAGTTCAAATTAGCTGACAAAAAAAAAATCTTTTAAAGTTATGGAAGATTTATAAACTGCAAACCCTTTATCCTCCACAAATTCTCAACTTGTTAAAAAAATGAACAAATAACTTAATGGGCATTAAAATTTTCATATACACTCTAAACCAAATTACTTCTCAAAATCCAGCTGAGTCAGCAAAAAACCCCAAGAAAGCACTAAAACTTTATGATAAGGTGTTGACTAAAAGCTCTATGCAAGTAACATCATCATCATCGGGAACAGTGGCAGAGACAGAACCATGCTGAAATGCTGCAAACCCCTCACTCGCAAAAGACCAGAAACTGCACACCACAGCCTCAAGATCTCCAGCTTGATAGCTCCAAAAGAAATAGTTGGAAGAGTAGTTTATTCCCATCAAGCATTTCATCACCATATTTCATTAGTACTATGCCAGGACTAATACAGCAGCCCACTGTTTTACTGGCAGGAAGAATAGCAGCAAAGCCACAGCTTTCACACCCCCAAGGAGAGGAGCGTGACAGCCCTGAAGCCGGCTTTAGTGAAAAGAGCTGATTTGGAAAGCGGAGAGTGTTCTGTTCTATGGTCAGTGTTCTTCAACACGAGAGTCAAACCCAAAGACAGAAATTCTCTGGTCTACTTTATGATGCCTTTTCCAAAGATCTACCTTTGCAATGCTGCAAAGAAACAGAAACAACCACAAAGGTGGGAACGAGGGCTAGGGATGACCCAGCCAGTCATCTAGGCAGTATTACACTTCTGCAGTCTTTATTGTCCACAGCCCAAACTGAGCTTTATTTTTATTAGTGTTACAACTTGCTGATAAATATGTTTTTTTCAAATACTGAAATATTTGAAAACATGACGGCTGTCAAATCTGTAACAGCAGGAAACTCCACCAGCAGGAAAAATCACCCTTCTCCTTACAGTGCCTGGTATGGCAGCTATAGCCCAGACAGAAAAAAAATGTACTTACAGACATCTATGGATCATCGTCCCTGCCCTGAGCAAGTGACTTAGGTAAAACAAGGCACAATTCCGACTTTTTTTTTCTTTGGTGCTACCCCACTTCCATTTGACTGCAAATAAATCAGCAGATGTGCTTCCTCACTTCAAATTAACTCTCTAATTTGGGATGAGATGAGTCACTAGAATATGTTTGATTGCATCAATTGTTTCTGGAAGAGTGGTGACCTAAAGGTTTTGTTTTCAATCTTGCCCTAACACTTCCAAAGAAAAATTATTTCCTTCAAGAAAAATAATTTCACAATACAATAACTGGATAGAATCTTTTTGTTTACCAAGGTGAAGTTGAAAGTGTCACTAAAACTGTCAGGTACAATAAATTAGGAACTTAATTACATGTTTCATGTAATTAATATCTTTGTGATGTACTTAGAAATAAGCAATTATGTAACACAATACAGTATGTTACTTAAATTCAGTAACACAATAGTAACTTTAAACTTCACTAGGCCCATGAAAAGAAGGGCCCATCCTTGGGAAGACAGATATTGTGCGCTGCAAGTTAATGCTGTGGAATGCAGTCAAAAGAACATGAATATAAGTACACTCTGAAGTAAACCAATTTTGCAAATTCCACATTTTTGTCCCACTATATTTTTTTAAATACCAGTACACAGACTCAGAACAAATCCTTACTTAAGACAGTACCAAGAGTAACTCACATTCTGAAGACAGAAGTCAGTAATTTATGCACTAACCCAGTAACTCCTTTTGCCTGATACACACAGAATTAACATACTTCAGAAGAAACTGCGAGCAACTTCCCAGTCCTTGCTTTTTGACATGTAACTACTCACTAAGAAGCAAGACAGAAAAATGCCACTCTTTAAAGCACTTGTCCATTGTCATTTTAAACTGTGTTTTAAGGCAAACAAAGGTGGTGTAAGAAATGTTCTATGCCCCCCCTCACCTTTCTGGTAGGATTAACCTCCTGGCCAGCTATCAGAACAATTCACACTTTCACTACAAAGATGCCACATTAGAGCAAGACAGATACCTTCATATGCAGATGGCCACTTTATCACCAGCATCAACCTCATTTGCTACACAATGGAAAGAAAACCCCAGCACATTTCTTTCACAGTTGAGTAATACAAGCAAGAGACCTTTGAAGTGTGTGGGTTTCCAGAGCCTTTCTCACCTTCACTTCGGGTACCACAAAGCTCACATTCCAAGCAAATTAAAACAGATCCCCACTGAGTCTAAATGTCTGTGTCATCGTAGAAAGATGACAGAAAAGCAGGAAAAGGCACAAGCTAGTCACACTTGCCTGTACTCTGAAGGACAAGGAGTAAACATTATGAGACTGAATAAAGAGAGAACACTGCACAAAATGGGGGGAAAGTACCATATATCTTGAATATAGTTTATTGAAGACTTAACTGCATTTTGCTTTTTTTTTTCCTCTTCTAAACAAATTAATTTCCATTTCTTAAGATTCGTTAGTCAGCATTAGCATAATGTCACTGAGCCTCAAATGATCATCAGGAACAGGTGGCATCAACTGATCATTTGTACAAATCAGTGCAACACCAATCTACCATAAAGCATGTCATAAGGATTTATAATATGAAACAGAACACCAGATCCAGAAGTATCTCTATATTTTAACCACAGGCGTAATCTGTGAGCAGGGATTTTTTAGCTCACTTTGAAAAGCATTAGCATTGAGTTTGTGTTAAGTGTACCAGTGTTCACTGTATGAGCAGTAAAGAGCACAAGACTCACTGGGTCAGACAAGTAACAGCTTTGCAGTCCGGTGGTTAGGGCATTTTCAGGAATAAGACGCTTATGCATCTATAGGATTACATTTTTTTGCAGAAAAGAGAAATTCCTCTTCCTTCCTGAAAATTCAGTGAACTTGTGTCATCTGTTACCATTCACAAATGACCTGAAGTAAAAGCTACACAGAAAGAAGTGTTACTACACAGAAAGAGAACATGTATATTGTGACAATCTCTTTGAGAGCCATTCAAATCTCAGTCTGTCCTCACTGCTATTTTTGGCTCATTTCCAAACAGAACAGTTTGGAATTCCCACTTCCAGCAGACTGTACTCCCCATTACAGCTCCCACAATCAATCTTGCAAGCAGTTTTGACCAATATAAGCAAAACCCCTCGCTGGGCAGTTAAAGGAATCTGCTTCCAAAGAACTAGGTACTGCAGATGAACCCTGATCATTTCTATGCAAGAATGATTTCATTAATAGCATTTAATCCATGGTACTGACAAACAAGACTTGAACCTAATGGCACATGAACCAGAAGTGAAAAATCTGCTAATTAAATTGTGATTATATGAATTATGACAGGGTAAGAGATTCAATGTGGATTACAACACATACTCCGTGTCCTGTACATACCAAACACATGCATTCTCAAACTATTCAGTAAGTTATTACACCAACAAAATACAACTAATTAAATTTTGCCTTCTTCCATCAAGCAGAAAAGATGGCTCAAGTCACCACTGCTTACGGTTTTTCATTCACTGCAGGCAAATAAGCAATGCTAGAACACCCATCACAGCCCAGCTGATTTACACAGGCTCAGAACAAACTGAAGAGCAGGCAAACTCAGTAACACCTAAGGAAAAAGGACATTAACAACAGGATACAGATGCCAGTTTCCAGCAATTTTCTGTTAAAAAATGGGATTCTTTTACAGATACTGGTATGTTAGAGTTCCAGCCTGATAAGTTATTGATCTCTCATTTTGAAACTACAGGTGGTTTCCATTTATGTCCCACTGCTGATCTGGTTTCTACAAAATTCTTTCTAGCAATTGATTACATAATTTTGACTTTAAAACTTTATCATGTATCTGAGTATGTTGTCCTATAATGAGTTCAAGGGAACTCACATTTAATACTGCAGAGGATTTTCATGATCTAGACAGCAATAGGATTTACTCAGGTTTAGTTCAGTAACCATCACCTGAGCACTAAAGACTTAAATGAATGAATTTTATCAAACTGCAATGCAAAAAAACAAATCAAAGCAATCTGCTTACAAAAAAAACCCAAAAAATTTAAAAGTATAAAGACAGTGCTAGAGTTTAAGAGGGGTAGTTGCAATTTAGGTATTACCCTCCTTTGAGATAACCAAAATTGGTTTAAAATATAAGTTTGAAAGGGACATCCAAGATAGATTAGAAATAGTCTAGGTGGAATAGAAACATTTTTGGTTGCGATAAGCTTTGTGTTTGTGAACACATGTGCAAGGCAACTCACAGGTGCAAACAAGAATGAAATATATACTGACAACTTTTTAAGTAGTTTGATGCATCCCTTCTCTCAACTCACTCCTGCTTATCTCTTTTGAGTTTAAGCAAGGGAGCAAGCAGAAACATAAGACTTTAAAATCACCTTTTTATTAATCTTTTCAGACAGGTTGATTTCTATCAGCCAATGCAGTGGTTGGGTGTAATTACTTACAGTTAGGCTGTAGGTTAATTTCTTTAGGCCGACAGTGCTTCTTCCTGAGTACTTTTAGTTAGTCATGTAGCTTAAAGCAGAAAAAAATACAAATAACTGCAGTGAGGAGATTATTTATCACAAAATAAATGAAATAAAGAGGAAATTTCAGTTTCCTCTACCACTTCAGTGAAAATCATTTTGAGGTTGGACTCCAGTGTCACCTGAGGCTCATCTCCTGGTCAGGCACAGCACAGTACAACAGTGGCAATAGGGTGGGGGAACTATGGGCTAAGAACAGTGAGTACATACACAAAGAGACTTTCAAGCTATTTGTGAGTTAGGACACAAATCATGGTTCAAATTACATGAGTTTGACATACTTACACTAAAAAAAATACTCCCTAGTTTAAGGTCATTAAGCAGCATTTTAATTAAATTTGGAACAAAAAAACTGCAAGAAAATAGCTTCATTAAAGCTTTTATTAGGTTACTAAAATTTCTTCAGATGCACTATACACAGTTCAATTTTTGTGTGAGATACCCATCGCTCCTAAACACATGGTGTCCCATAAAATATTAACTGCAGTTAACAGAGCAACTCTTTCTGGCTTCCATGTCATAATTTTCATGTCAGGAGCTACTTGTTGAGATGGAAAACATCTTCCAATTACAGAGTTACCAGACCTCATCCTCTGCTACCTCCTTAGTATTCATAGATAGGTGGGGGGAAATACACCTTTCTGCTTTAGTTCCTGCTGAAGTAAATCAGTCTACAGAAAATACTCTTTACAGTTACTAAACTAGAACTAGTCCATCCATTAGTCTGTAAAACCTTGCTTGAAAGTACCTGTACTGCAGTAACAGGGGTAGGAGGACAACATAATAAAAAATCAACCATCTCCTTGCTGAGAAAGCTATACACGGGCACAATGTAACAAATGAGTTTTCACTGAATATTGCATGAAACTTATTACAAACAAGTAGTTTAAATACATATATTAAATCAGTGACATAATATAAACAAATACCTTAAAATAACAAGCATTCAGAACTGTGTTTAATATATTAAAGATTTCTTTTTTTTTAGTATCCACAGTTTCATTCACACCAAAAAGCAAGCAGTAGTAACACTAAAGCTCAAAGAAATCATCTGCATCATTTGGCAACAACATAGCAGCTTTTACTGTAAGTTCTAAGAGCCCACCTTCTGTGTACAGTCTATATTAACTTATTTATTGTCAACAGTCACATACATCCCACTGCTGCAGAAAGAAAAAAAGCAAAGGTTACAAGTTCTGCCAGTGTACCTTAATCTGTTAAGTACAGATTTACCTGTAGACAGCAGTCTCTAAATTTTTGCCTATGTGATTTCATTTGCAAACATTTACATTTCCAATAAGTATCAGTCAGCTTTCAGCATGGGCTAACAAGTAACAGCACACCAGTCTCAACCAAGCTGAGGTTTCTCTTTTGGAGAGAGAAATGGATTTTCAAGCAACAAACAGTACCTGAAGATCCCAACTCCTCCTCCAATGGCAGAACAGCCACTAACTCATTCCAGCAATGCCCCCAGCAAGAGAGTCAGTCTGACTGCAGTAGAGCAATCCCAGCTCAGTGGACAGACAGCAACTGCCAGCCCAGCCCTGTCCCTCTCCTGGCTCACAGCAAGCACTAAGACAAGATCACTTTGTCCTGGCACACATTATTTCAGTTAAGACAAAATCACCCTTTTTTGCTTTTCCCCATCTCCCAACAATGACTGCATTTCTGTGAAGACTAAGTGCAACATATGGGAAATAAAAACCCAAACGCTTTAGATTTTGAAAGACAAAATCTTGAGGCTAGACAAGAGTCCAATTTAAAGAGAATTCACTGTTTATAAACATTCTGTGTGAACAGATGGATTACATCTACTAATCCAAACGAGTAGAAAATTACCACAGAATGTATTACATAAGGATGAAGAACAAAATCAAGACTATACAGAGAAATTAGAACATTTAAATTAAAATTCAGTAGCCTATCTTTGTGACTACAGTCTTTTCCAGAGTTAGGCAGACAAGCATAAACAGTCCAGTAAGTTACCTCAGTCTAGTGTCCTACTACCACTGCTTATCTCTGCTTTATTACTGTTGCAGCGAAATACAAAAATCATCTAAGCAACATAAGTGAACTCAGAAGCTATAACTATCCACTAATGCCCACATCCATTAACTTTAAGTAACAAATGTCTGTAGAAAGTCAAAAAATTATTCAAATAAAAACTGATTATTCAGTTTATTATCAAACTCAGTATATTTACTGAATACAGATTGAGAAAATATACTATTTTCATTAGTATTTTAGAGTGATGCGGGGGAGGGAGTGAAGAAGAATTTGCTAGTCAGAGAACACACATACAAGTATTTACAATCTTAGCACTCCCTGTACAGATAGATGGCCAAAGGCTGAGTGAGGGGAGAGGTAATAATCTCTTCATCACTTCAACTATTAATTTAAGAGCAGCTGTTCATAGCTAAGTGAGAAGAAAAAGGGATTACTGACATGGCCAAAGCAGCACTAACACTACAAGTTAGAAGAAAACTGTCAACAAAACTTAAAAGCCACACCATTATCTCTGCATAGTCAACAGCCTGAAAGATCTGTCTCTAATTGAGCAGCTTGGTTTCTAAGATCCACCCAGTAACCATCATGTTTAAAACACTGCCTTGAGCAGGAAAACCAAGATAACATGCTATAACAATCCATCTAAACAAACAGCTTTATATTAATGCAGTATTTAAAAACTGTACAATAGCTACAGATGGAAACAGCTTGCTCAGAACTGAAAATTAAGTCAGAAAATGGATTTTTGATTAGCAACTAATCAATCTTTTTTAACTGTGGGTGAGATCTGGCTCTAACACTGAGCCCTAGAGTTGAAAAGAAGGGCATACATGCATGACAGTTTGCCTTAGGATTTATGCACACTCACGTGATTCAAAATACCTCTGTAAGTAACTGCAAATTAAAATGACTCACAAGTCCCTATTTAAGTTTCTGTTTTCTGAAAGCATCTTAAATTTTGCTGTTCAAGCAAAAAAAAAAAAAAAGTTCCCACACTGAACATACACAGCAGATTACAGTCAATAGCAAAAAAAAAAAAAAATGTGGCAAAATGAATACGCTCCTAGAATAATGAAAGAATCGGAAGAGGTGTAGTGCAGGAATATTCTTGGGTATACCACAGAACAAGTAGCAGAGCCTATTAAAAAGAAAGAAAATCAGAGACAAAAAAGACTGCCCATAAAACTTACTGCCAAATAACTGAGGATGCAGGGATAATGACAGATATTTGTTTAGCTACCTATAGCACATACAATACTCTGAATGTTTCAAAGTATAGGGTGGAAATCGTTCAAATATGCAACCTCATGACAAGTTAGGTATGTCCACTACTGATCACTTTCCAAATCTCTTCAGAAGATTCTCCACATCACCTGGCAGCAACCACCTTCAAAGGCAGGAACACAAGCACCAAATGGTGCTGACAATGACTGAGAGCTCCTACATTTATTATTCCTATACAACAAAGGTCTTATTTGGGGCAAGGGAAGGGTATAATCCAGATAGACATATAATTTCACATTCTAAAACAGATGTCAGTAACAAACTTCTACACATTACAGCTGCATTAAACTTTTATGAAAATTTTTGGTTCAGTAATACTATTTCAGTTGCCTAACTGAAGAAAAATATTAAGGATTACCTTGGAGGTTTGTGATACTGGCATAGGAAGTCAAATCTGTCATCTGGCACAGGTACTCGACTCTCGTTTGGATCAATAGTACAGAAAGGAAAATTTTCTGCTGCCGCCTGACTCTTTGTTAACACGTTGAAAAACGTTGATTTCCTATAAATGACATACAAACATTCTTAAGGCAGTTCAATTTACAAGCATTTAAAAGTACTGGATTAAACCACATCTTATTGTAAGCCAAAGTGATACTGAGCTTTCCATTTACTTCAACAGCAGTGACCATACCCCTGATTCTAGCAGAAGACTCATGCATCTCGAATGCCCCACTGAAACACAGATAAATTACCTCTCTTCCCTACCCTTTAAAGCTCCCCTAAATAAAATTATTGCACACACATGTTAGCAAAACCAAAAAAAATTAAGTCAAAAGCAATGCACAGCCTTACTGGCTATTTCTCATTTTACTTTTTTTTGCACTAGTTTTGACGTGACTCACCCTTTCCACAAGTATATTGTTCCTCCAGATTTATTTACATTGTAACACAACTTCACCGACAAAAGTCAACAATGAAAAGAGAAAAAAAAGGGGCAGAGAAAGCAAACCACACCAGTTAATCAATTACCAATAATCTTTTGTGCATATGAAGATACAGTTATACCTTACCAAACTACTTTCATCCTCATTAAATATCAGTGGAAACAAGCTTACAAGTAGGCCCCTCTACCAGGGGGAAAAACCAGAAGAATACTTTCCCTTAAACCAAGTAAGGCATTACTTTGTTAGCTGGCATTTACTATGCCGAAAGAGCAACTCTTGTTTTATTAAATCCCAAATCTTCTACAATAAATATTCCAGCTGATATGTTTTTCAGAGCTGCTCTGCATACAGCCAACATGCTCAAAAGTCACTAATAATTTTCTTTTAAAGTTACATCATATTGTAATTGAATTTATATTTATCCCCACTGCCATGCAGTACAATGCTACAGCTAATTATTTCCTTTATGAAGTACATCTTAGCTACACCCTGAAAAATAAAATAAATGATAACAAAAACATAAGAAAGCAATGCCTCCAGCTTTAAAACATGCACAAAAGTTTGTCCTCTAATTTGTTAAAAGAAGTGAAGATTGAGAATGCTGAGACCATCTCTTAGTAAATAGGATACACAAATTAATACCAAAAAGTTTCACATGTATATCCTCCAGGTACTCAATTCATCCTCCTATTCAAGTAGCTCCTGTGAGGAACCATAACAACTACAGATGAGAAGCATGACAGAAATCAATTACTAACATTCCATCATCTCTTCCAAACTGTCACTTAGGCTTGTCTCACTAAAAATTCTGAAGAAGTTTCAAGAAAGAAAGTCCTCTTTACTGCTAATGACACAGAATAATTAACCCCTTCCGGTGCACATAGTCCCAAAATATAAAAGGAATTTGTTGTGCACGTGTGGTATGCATGAAAACAAGCATTGCACATACATAAGAGTGAAAGTAAGGAAATGCAAAGGACATAGTGTTTTATAAAGCTCAGCAATTACTAAGGCTTTTCCTTCCTTTGAACGCTTCACTATTATCTTGTCCAGACTCGTACACACCTGCCTATCGCTGCCAGTTTGGCGTCGCTCCACCTGCAAGTACTTCCAGCTAAAGATGGAAGTCCATCACTGAGCAGTAAGCCTTGTGTCCCTCAGCTCATATCCTCATCTGTCTGCACCCAGACAGTGCCTCAGGTCCTGCTCGGAGCAGGGACAAACGTGGGGACAGCGAGGAGCCTCCCGGCCCGCCCCCCAACACCTACCCCACGTTCGGCAGCCCGACGATCCCGATCTTCAGGGACGTCCCGAACCTTCCGATAATCGGGTGCGACTTAACCCCGTCGCCTCCCTTTTTCGGGGGCATCTGCAAGCACAGAGGAGGGCACACTGAGCTCCCCGCGACACCCCCGCGCACCCTCCACACCCCGTCCCCTCCCGCACGGCGCAGCGGCCCAGCCGGGGCCTCCGCCCCCAGGAAGCGGAGGACAGACAGCCGCGGGGCGGCGGCCCCCGGGGGCGCGGCGGCGGCCGGAGCCGTGCGGGGCTCCCCGCGGATGGACGGCCCCGACCGTGGCCGAGCTCCCGGCTCACCTCGGCGCGGAGCCGCCTCGGAGCGACAGCGCCAGCGGCCCTCGCACGCGGACGCGCCGGCGGAAGGGGCGGGCCCGCCGCGGGGGAAAGGTCGAGCCGGGCGGGACGGATGAACCCCCGGCCCCGCCCCGGCAGGGACAGCACGGTACGGGCCCGGCAGGGCAGAGACGGCACGGCCCGGGCCCGGCCCGGCCCGGCACGGCACGGCACGGCACGGCACGGGAGGCACGGCACGGCCCGGCACGGGAGGGACGGCACGGCCCGAGCCCGGCACGGCCCGGGCCCGGCAGGACAGTAACGGCCCGGCCCGTCCCGGCACGGGAAGCACGGCACGGCCCGGCCCGAGCCCGGCACGGGAGGCACGGCCCGGCACGGCCTGGGCCCGGCAGGGCAGAGATGGCACGGCCCGGGCCCGGCACGGGAGGGACGGCACGGCACGGCAGGACAGTAACGGCCCGGCCCGAGCCCGGCACGGTCCGAACCTGGCCCGGCCCGGGCACAGGGAACAGCGGCGGCCACCGCAGAACGGCGGGCCACCCACAGGAACGCTGCTCGCAAATGCGGGCACAAATCAGAGAATTAATGACGCTGGAAAATACTTCTGAGATCATCGAGTCCAGCCTGTGACCAAACACCACCTTGTCAACCAGACCTTGGTACTGAGTGCCACATCAGTCTTTCCTTAAACACCTCCGGGGACAGTGTCCCTAGGCAGCCTATTCCAGTGCCCAGTCACCCTTTCTGCGATTAAGTTCCTCCTAAAGTCCAGCCTAAACCTCCCCCGACGCAGCTGAAGACCATGTCCTCTAATCCTGTCACTGGGTGCCTGGGAGAAAAGGCTGACCCCAGCTGGCTACAACCTCCTCCCAAGGAGCTGTAAAGTGTAATAAGGTCAGCCCTGAGTCTCCTCCAGGCCACGGTCCTGGTCTTCAGTTTGCCAACCCATCAATCCTGCACCAAAGCGGGAAGCACTGGAAAGGTGAAAAACACCCAATGCCCAGAGAAGTGCCATAGGTTTTTTGGATTCAAAGGAGCGCTAGTGCTTAGGCACACCACTAGATTTTTGTGCATGCTTATCTAGATAAAAAAAGGTATATGGTCAGGAGGAGACCCTTGTAAATACATTGTGATTGATTTATAACAATTTACATGGCAAATTAATAAAATAATCTAAGAATAGAACAGATGAAACGTTTAGAATCTATGAAAAATTAATTGCAAAAAATGTTACAGAAGTCACATCAGGACTCTTCAAAAAAATTAGACATTCTAACTTCTTCTCTGAACCATTAAAGACAGGCACCATCAAGTGTTGCCTGCTAAGAAAATTGAAGGAGAGAAAGCAGTAAAAACTACTCTTATAGCATGCCCTATTTTAAGTCCATAAGATAAAATTCTCAGAACTTGAAAAACACCAGAGTGAAAGAGTCAAGGTGAGAGGATCATCAGATATGTATCCTCTCAATCATAGTAAAATGAATGATATTGATTTTTTTTTTTTTAATAAAGGACACTTTTACTAAGCCTAATTAAAAATTATATATAAAAAATGTCTGTCACAACTTTTACATTTCAGTCACATGAGATTTTTGCAACAATAACATGGAGGAAGAGAATGCTGTATCTGTTCAGAGTTTTTCTATTAGTATAGTGATAATAACAGTTCTTGCTCGTAATATATTTATGTGGTCTTCCTACTGTCTTAAAATCTGTCACTATAGACTTAAGAGGGGGAAAAAAGTATACCTAATTCAGATTCAAATACAGTTACCTAGCTGTTGAATAAAGCTAATGTATTACTACAGCAAACATGCAGCAAAACTGAAATTAAAAAATTATTTATAAATAAATTCAGTGCAGTCCCTGCATCCTTCACATCCATAAATTACAATCTTCAGTAACCAAATTTAGTTTCCTTTTCAGGAACAAAATAAAAACATCATAGTTTTCCACCCTTTTAAAGTTCAAGACACTTTACTTGTCCTGGTAATAGCATTTTGCAAGACTATTTCAAAGCACCACTACAGGATGGATTTGCCTAGCTCTATTAATAAGGCCACAGACTTTCTGAAAGACTACTTTTGGAGAGGTTTTCTGCTTATTAATTTTTCCCACAATCCAAACATTTTGTCAGAGTATTTTGTTGTCCAGTCTAGGCACAATAGCTCTCAGTAGATTAACTTTTTGTCGTCTTAAAATAAAAATATTTAACTTACAAATATTTAAGCACAATACAGGCATAAGGCATAAGCAGTTTGATACATAGAGTAAAGGAGTGTATGTGTTTGTTTGTGTATATATATATATACATAAATAGGAGTGTATGTGTTTGTTTGTGTATATATATATACATAAATAATAAAGCCTACTATAGGTATAATTTTGATTTCAGCTGTTGGGGAAAACAGCTGAACTGGAAGAGAAAAACAAATTAAAATCCTGCCTACTTTTGTTACTGTACTTCAATGTGACTACATATGGTACCAAAGTCAGTGAAGTGTGTACAAAAATGTGCAAGTTTGAATATAAGTTTTTAATTTATGGTCTTCATTTAATGTACTGTAATAATGACCTGCTTCTCCCCTTCCCTCCCCCCTCTCCCCCTCCATAGTTCCTATATCTAACTTACTGGCCACGTCATGAAATGCAGATACAGGACTTCAAAGCATTCGATTCCTTCAGCTAGAAATTGACTCATGGCCATGTAACACTTCATCTTACATGCTTTTGATTTCAACTTGCTTTTAAAGTCAAGGTTTGCCTTATTTGGCTGAATTTTCTATCCAAATATGTCATAATGCTGAAAACCTCATTTTAAACTGGCATGCATAGTTTAAACCATAATAATCTTGACCATATTACATACAAAATGTGTTTTTTAAGTTTAATGGAAAAAAACACAAACATCTAGAAAGCAATCATCTCAATGTCAACTCTCCAACACTGAAGCACTGCACAAATACAGCTTATTGTACAGCTGGATCATGTGCAGAAGCCAAACAGCCCTGGAGCAACTCTACCTGATTAAAAGCAATGTTTAAGGGACAGTAATAAAACAAACAGTTTATTGTTTCTGCCACCAACAGTCTTTGCTTTCTGCTGCCCAGAACATATATTTACAGCAGAGTCACTGTTAACTGCAAAAATAAGCAGTTTTGTAGAACTGAAAGAATGAACACAGCCCCTGATCCTTGCTGTGACCAGGTAATATTCAGTGCAGCCCAGGGGGTGAGAAGAACACAGCTGCTTTTGTACAGCCCAGCTTGGAATTACCGAGTCCCTGCCACTTGGAGGGAGCCAGATGACTCCCAGTAATAAATACACTCAGTACTAAAAAGAAACACTACTCAAGGGCATGGTCTAAACTAAATGGTGTTCATTGAGTTCTGTGAAGTTTAAAGGTAGTCATCATACAGCTGAACTGTGCTTGAATAAAATATTTTTACAACATTATATGTGGTAGAGCTCAACAGTGTTTGTTCTTCTAGCTGTAGATTCGGCTGATTCCATAGAGAATCTAAACTTATTCCATTCTTTATACACTTATGTTCATACTACCCTTTGAATTTTACATTTATGCATTTTCATTCTTTTGTATTCTGATAAATGTCCTTGTTTTAATGGTAACAGATTGTTAATGATGTTAGTGCAGTTCCAAAGATGCTCAGGTCTGCTGTGGTGGCATTAAAGCATCTCTCTCACCCCTTTCTGTGGCATTCCAGACTTTGTCAGTCTAGAAGCATCTAGTGCTAGTGCAGAACAGTCTGATCTGCCACATATTAATATTTCTAGATCATAACTCTGGAAATAGCAGCTGAATTTCATAACTTTAACACAGTAAATATCCCTAACAGGCATAATGCATACTGAGATGTTCATAGTGAGAATAGTGAAAGAGATTTGCTCACAAGAAAAGAGAAAGCCAAGAAGAGAGAGGTTCTGCAGTAGGACAAATTACCAGTGAATTAATAAAATTTCAGTTCAAGAATGACAGATCTACTTTAAACATTTCAGTACCCTAGCAAAATGAGAGTACGTCAATAAAATAAAAATATTTTTATGATTAATACTAATAAAAATAGAGAAAAATTAAATTGGGACTGATCATGAGGTGAGCAATACTAGGGTTGTTCTAGGCCTCCAAGAGGCTAGGACCATTCTAGCATGACCTTTTTTTTTCAACAAATAAACCATATGACATGAAAGAATTGTAAAAATGAATGGCAGTGGTCTAAGAAGAAGAAGAAGAAGATTTCACTTTATTTAGTGTTGTAGATGGTAGCACGGAATTGTGTATTAATCAAGTTGTTTGAGAGTTGAACAACACACTATGGAAAAGAAACATAAGTATTAAATACTCCTCATGCCTTGAAGAGTATTATTGAGCACAAAGGAAGATCCTCTAATTTATAAGTAGGGAAACTTCCATCTCCAATTTTGGACTATACCTGTGTACTTCAAAAAAAGAAAGCAAACAAAAATTCAATTCCCTGCAAGAATGCTGACTAGGAATAAACCCATAGAAGGACTTATTCTTGAATCAGTTTTTTTGTAATCTTTGAGCAATGTTCAGCAGCCTGAGAGACACTGGCAAGAAAGAAACATTAAGGAAAATAAAATTACTTTTCCATAAATGTCTCTAAACTCTACATTTTGTGTGAGGTACAAGTTTGAAGTTACAACATCAAAAGCTAAAACAATGTAAGTTTTGGCATTTAATATAGGTTTTTAACTATGCAATTAAATGTCTATGTAAGAATAGTAGACTCTTGCTAGCTTTCAAAGACATTTCATCTTTCTCTTCTAGGGCACAAAAATGTTAGTGATGTAACTTCTAAGGACAGTTAGAATGACTTCATTTATTGAACACAACAGAAAAATGTATAGTAAGGTCTGAATTGTTGAACTTGAAAATATGATCTCAGAAAAAAAGCCACAAACCTCATTCTGGATCTAATGCAGATTGAGCAGTTATATTCTGGCCTGATAAGATACATTCTATTTTGATGGAAGAACAAAATGAGATACCTAATAAAGTACGTTAGTTAGGTGATAATGATACATTTTATACACTACATATTTGCAAAATGACTGTAAAATGAAAACCAAACAAAATATTGACGGATATCATGCAGCAATTCTGGAAGTATTTTAAATTTTTTCCATATATTTATTCTACCTCTTAACTTCAGATTGTAAAGTACTTTATAACCTGCAAAGTTCAGATAAAAGGGCTTAATAATAGTCATCTACATTTCTAAAGACCTAGAAAAAGAATTACTTGTGGGAAATAGTTAGGACACTATTTGCAAAATAGCAAAGAATTCTTTATGCTCTGGAAAATCTGCAACCTTTACCAGGTCATGCAGAGTGCTGACTACAATAGAATGTATGGTTGGCTGCAGAGCCTGGTGCACAAAAATGGTATGGGACATGTTCCTCTGGGCCTGTTCATTAAAGCCCCAAAGCACATCAGCCCTAGAGAGATGGTAGCAGGGACACAGACTACATCTTCAAGATGGGATTGCAGAGGAAAATTTCAAGAGTTCACAACTGCAGTCAGCTAGTTTTGCCTCATGAAGCTATGTTGTTAGCACAAACAAATGAGTGTTTACCTCAGTCCAATTCAGAAACACTGTCACAGGTAGCACTCCACCCCAGAGAAGGTGGGGTGACGGTTTCTGTTCTACATTAGCATCACAATGACCTCTGTACAATGGAGATTTATTCTACACAATGCTTCAGTTTACATGTAAATACTAATAGCATACTGCTGATACTGCATTCTTGTGGTTATAATAAGAATCCAATCATTTGTTCCTCCTAACTCAGCTACTACATTACAAAAATCCAATAAAAATCAATTTAAAACTCAGATCACATATATATAATTTTTCTTTAATTTCATGGTAGTGTTCTTATTTATAAGAAAAAGTCATAATGCAATTATGCCTCACTTGTGCGTTCAGGAGAGGACCTCTTAGCTACTTTGTAATTTTGTAATTCTCTATTTGGAAAAGCTTAGCAGCTCAGCAAAGCTTCACTCAACACCAAATGTTTTCCCCATAATTTACTTACAAAGTTATTCCTAACTTTCTATTCTCAACTGTGCAGTACTCTCATCTGTAAATGTGGGATTTGTCATATTTTAATTTAGGAAACAGCCTGTATATGCACACTATTGGTGGTGCCAGCGTGAACCAAGAGTCCACAGCAATTGCAGAGACCCTGGCAGTCCTCATCTCTTGTCACAGTTGCCTTGCACCCGCCATCACCTGGCAACAACTGTTCAGGTGCCAGTGCACCTGATACAAACCCCTTCAGCAGCAGCTTCCCAGTGTATCCCATGCCCTGTTGTCCTAAAGGAGAGTTACGTTCACATCTGTATCAGGAAGAGGACACTGTCCCACCCTGCTAATTGCTGGTCTGGAGGATGGACACATCAGGACAGGACTGGGCATGCCAGAAGTGATTGCTGAGCAGCCAAAGCTTGAGAACACCTCTGTGGAGGAGTTCTGGAAAGACAATGAAACCCTGTTACCAAACACTAAGAAATTACTTATCAAGTGGTAAAGATTACTATCACCATGTTAAGAAAAAACAGGTGATCTGTTGCATCACAATTGTAATATTTTTGTGGGTGTAACCAAAGTTTGACTTAACAGCATGACTGCTTGAACACAGATTTCACTAAGGATTTTAGAACCCACATAAATTCTGGAGAGGGATTTTCAGCCAGAGTTTAACTACTGGCTGCCACTATGTAATTTCTGCCCCAATGAAGAAACATAAGAGCTTACCACAGTAACTGTTTTTCTGCCAAACCTGATCTACATAATTTTTATACTTATTCCAGTATTTTATATCCCAGTCTCCCTTTTAAACCAAAACTTGGCCTTACAAAGTATTTTTGTTCCTCTCAATACCTTTATTTAGACCATGACATCTTTACTACAATGTAAAAGAAAGGTTTGTGCATTGGCAGCAAGTGCATCAAGAACCCTAAAGTGGAGAAGAACTACTGCTGATCAGCTGTGGGAAGGCACTGAAATAACATCGGTGACTTGCCATGAGAAGAAAGACGTGGCCACTCTTGTGACAGATGAAAAAAACTTTAATAGTTTAATTTGTTATGTAAGTGAAACAGATTGATAGCCTCTCTCTCTTTGTGACACTGAAATTTTGCCTGTCACAACGACCGTTCATAGGGAAGAGCAATCTCTATCAGAAAAGGTCCCCACTCACTCTGCTCTTGCACTAAACATTCTACAATATTTGACATGCTAGTCACAATTTACAGGACTCCTAACAACATCATCCAGGAAATCACACATTTGTGTTCGTCTTTTTTAAACATCAGGTTTTTAAAGTGCAACCCTTTGTTTCTAACCATAGGCTATCTGATGAGAAGTGAATACAGTTGTCAGCTGGTGGGGCAACACTTTTTAATGTCAAGAATATGAGAATCTCTGAAAGATCCATGGCCTGTACTCACGGCTGTCTAATATGAGTGGGCAGCTTAAGTATTTTAGGAAGAAAAATTTATTTCCTGACTGCACGGAGCTTAGACTGTCAAGTTATGTATAACAGTTATTCTCTTTTCACTTCAAAGTGGGCAACAATATTTTTTTGTGCATTATATAAATCTAAAGTGGAACATATTATTAAGGATTTGAGGTATCTAGCTCTTTTAGACTGCTTTAAAAAAAGAATCAAAGACTGGTACTTGAAGTTATACAAGATCTCTTTAAGATATTTGTAGAACATTGGACATGAGAAAATACTCTTCTCTGCTTATTTTCCTAAATATCTCTTCTATGAACCATCCTTTTATAATAAACACATATGCTGATAAATCTTAAAAAAGAACTATAGAAATATTAATTATGTTGTGATTGTTTATCCTTTTTTCCGTAATAACATCTTTTGTGTATTCTGTTCATTTTTGGGAAGGTCTTATGATCTAATCTCCAACCTATTTAAAAGAAAATGCTTTGTGTGCCATTTTGTACTCATGGTCATTTGGAGTTCTATTTCAGTTTCATTAATATTGATGGAACTTGTCTCTGCACTCATTCTCAGCAGATTCTTTGAAATTAATCTTCGGCATTTACTGTGATTTGTTTCTGTTTTCTGCTTCATCCCTGAATCCAGCTCTTCTCTAGTTAATTTTGTTTTCTTTATTTTTATCCACTTGCTATGACGGTTCTACTACTTGTGCCACTGTGGTGTGTCAGTCCCTTTATGGGATCCCTGTTTCGTCTCTGCCTTTCACTATGATTTTCCATCATTATGGGCCTCTTGAATAAAAATGTAGCCCTTGTTTCTGACAAAGTCCATGTTCCTTTTCTTTCTGTGTGATTTTCCATCATTATGGTTCTTAAATTTCTTGAATAATGATATATACTATGAACAAATGCATGAAGCTGTAATGGCTTCATCAGTGTTTTCTAAAATATATCTGCAGCTTTTAGAGCATACGGTGCTACAGCAGAGTCTGTGCCATGTTTATAAAAGCATGATTTTTAAAGTGTATTTTGTAGGCTATCGACAACTATGCTGCTCTGCATTAAAAATTTGCCTCCTTTCAAATATTATTTACATCTCAGTTTCAAAAAGATAGTTGAGGAATAAGTATTAGTATCAAACATCTTTGTTTAAAATGGTAAAAACAAACCCTTTGTGATGTTTCTAGCAAGATCACTATGTTATGGGACTAATAGAATTCTTGTTAGGTGTTTTACATGAAGGATAGATGAACAGATGTCAGAGTTCTTATTAAAACAAGTCAACACCTTAATTTGAATAAGGATATCATAATAAACAAATCATCAGAATAAATGTTTTAAAAATATATCTGCAAAAATGTGGTAAAAGAGAAGTTGTACTTCAGTAAAATTACTTACATTAGAGTTATGTTAAATCCATGGTGAAAACCAAAAGTGTAAAGACATTTGAAGTTAAACATCAGTTCACCAATTTGAACAATGGAAATAGTTAATATGCCATAATGTAACTCAGGGTAAAAATAGGAATCAAAATATTATAAAATATTTCCTACCTTATTTGATAGTAATGGCACAGTAACTTAGTTCACAAAGTGTTTTAGTGGTTTAAAAGGGGGAAAAATGGTAATTACAAAATACTTGGTTAGTATGTCAGTGATTTCAGCATTACTGTTTTTTTAACATACTCTGTAAAATTATATCCATTAATATTTCATTCTGGATAACAGATGGAAAGCTTGAAGGCCTTAAAGATCTGAAGAGGCTTGCAAAAGTAGACCATCATTTCCAAAAACATTTATAATGGTATTTACAATTGCCTACAGTCTCTCCCACTAAAATAAATGGGTCTTGTGGTATTAATTAGAGAAAACCTGCTTCCTACGTGTCCTGTTTCCTTCCATTTGAAATAAAAGTACTGAAATTCCTTGAAGTTCTCTGAGGAAACCAAGTGTAAAACAAAATGCCCCTGTTAGTGGCTCTAGCTAACCACCCAAGGGCTGGAAACACTGTCCCCTTCTGACTGGGGCAGCTGGTGGCCTGGAGCAGGTGAGCCACCCACAGAACTCCAACCAGGCACAAAGGGTGACAGCAAGAGCAGTGAGAACAGCTTCCCCTTAACACCCAAGCAAAAACAGCAAAGCAGGTTTGGCAATGGCAACCAAGATTAGCCAGAAATCACTCACTGCCAGAAAAAACAATAGTGACAAAACAGGTGTGTGGTCAAGCCAGGTAGCCAGGTAACAATAGACAGGAGATCAGATCATGTGCTCTCCACAGAGGGTCACAGAACTAGGAGCTGGCACACCTACAACCTGAGTGTAAACATACCTCTCAACAGACAACAAGTCCCCACAGGTCTATTACACAGCACCTGATCCCAGGTGACAGTCCTGCCCCGGGCACAGGCAGCCAAGCTCCTCAACAGGTGGAAAAAGGTTGTCATGACATAAGTGACCCCTTATGCTTCACTAGGGGTCCTGACTCAAGCAGCCTACAATAACTGACACTCCTTACCTTGGTGCCTTGATACAGCTGAGAATGCTTTCATGTCCCTCTCAGTTTATCTTCCAAAGAATCAATGACTGTTTAATACTGTTTGTGTTAATGATTTCTTCTTACTCCATTCCTTACAATGTGAGCATAGTCCCTCAGACAGCTATTTAGCTGTGCTGCTGGTTCAGTGAAAAGCCTTGGGAAGATCACTAATTTATGATATGTATCTGTCAAATGATGATCCCACTTCAATTTTCTTCCCTCACAGTGTTTTGCAGATTGGAATGCGTAGGTAGGTGGCCAAGTTTGAATAGCTGTGTTATGTTAGTTCAGTAACAATGAAGTGCCATTATTTTTGGCAAATGTTAACATGTAACTGGTGTATGGCCTGACAGATGCATCTGAAACATTTACAGACTCTGGAAAAGAAATCTACACTCACAGAACTGTCCCCAGCCATTCTAATGAGAAGATGAGATTGTTTTGCAGGATTAAGTGGGAGAAGACTTAATAGAATCAGTCACAGTTTTAGTGATGTCTCTGCTCCAATAACCAATTTATGTCAATTTATACCCAATTTTCTTAAGTAGATGGTTGAGAAAAAGATTACCTTAATTTTTTTTTTTTTTTTTTTTTTTTTTTCTTCTAGGTAAAAGGTACTACTCTTTTCATTTTATCTGGGTTAAGTTATGCAGTCATTTCTCAAATGCAAGTTTCAGTCCATCATTAAATAAAAACGTTAATGATTGCTTCTATTTTCTTAACTCTTAGACTGGAAGCATACTTGCCCTCTCCGAATCTGCAAGTTCCAGTTCTCATCATTCTTTGTTACAGAGTAGCACTAGCACAAATAGTATGTTACTACTGTCCCAATCAGCCTTAATTCCTATTATAAAACAAGAAAAGTTTTATTACAAGAAAACAAAAGTTATAAAGTGCTTCAATTAATCTGTTTTCCCTAATTCAGCAGACTCAAGATGACATTCTTAATTTTGTCTCTCTATGCAAAGAGACAAACCATGTCTTGTTTCCAAAGCAAAAGAATAATTAAAATACACTAATTCACACTGTAAAAAATAAGCTAAAAATGAAGAAAATATACTTCAGAACAAAAATAGGGACTCACACATTCATTGCATGTTTCACTGAATAAAAATCCAGATGACTTCACAGATGAATCTGAGATAAAGTTAACCATTTTCACTGCAATTATCTGTGATACTTTTCACGTTGGCTAGTATTTTCTCCATGATCCCAGCAGAAACACGGGCTACTTCTAAAGGCATTCAACAATCAGGGAAGAATTTGAGTCATTTAAAGTCCACTCAACACAAACTTCAATACACTTACCAACTCAGATTTCCTCATAGGAAAATAGTACTCATACTTTGCCTACATCTCCTGCATATTTTTGAGTTATTCATGTGTGACAGCACACGGACATCCTATCAGTTCACTTTTAGTCTCATGGGTCAAGTATTCAAGGGAATTAGCAACAGCAGCAGCAACATTTGAGAACTTGCCTATCTGCAGGGCAGGGTAGAACTCCTATTGATTCAGGTGATTTTGAGTCTCTCCTGTTATTTCT
This sequence comes from Certhia americana, assembly GCA_018697195.1. NCBI lineage: Eukaryota > Metazoa > Chordata > Aves > Passeriformes > Certhiidae > Certhia > Certhia americana. Next base: position 20,440,578 of record CM031863.1, read on the forward strand.
TCAGTAATTTCTGTGGGGTTTTTGTTCAGTGCTTGGTGCCTCACTGGATTTCAATGAGACTGAAATACTATTTGCCTCAGGAGTCTTTCAAGCTTAAGATTCCCACTTCTCTGGAGAGGTGCACTGTGAAGCACAAAATGCCTAAGAACAGCATTCAGTCAGGAAAGAGATGATCACCAGCGCCAGTATTCACCTCACTGCTGTGATAACACAGGGGGTAAATGACCTCCACAGAAATGAAGCTATGTCTGCTGTCAGACTGACAGCTGTGCTAGCCACAAAACTACCTTTAATTGCCAGATTTATTAAAAAGAATGTATTTTTTGTAGCATACACAAATCCCAGCCGCCTCCCCAGTCTGTACCTGAAAGTACAAACAGCAGAGTAATCATAATACACTATCCTCTTCCCAAAGCTAAGAGAGGAATAAGGCAATTAAAAACATGATTGGTCTCTTATCTAGCCTTATTACACTTAGCACCTGCTTGAATGCCTCCTGCCCAGCTGAGGAACACCAAGCTGTCTTAGGCTTTCAGGAAACAGACAAAGCTCAAGAGATCTTTGGCCTAGTAAAGAAAATCTAGGAAGCTCCTCTAGTGTTTCAGGAAACTACAAAATTAGTGAAAACCATTAATTGCACAAGTGATGTTCTGTGGATGAACCTAGTTTTTCAGAAAAGTTCCAGAGATTCTTTTAGAAATGATCAGCAGTCTGTGAATCCCCAGCAGTGCCTGGGAGATTTTATGTCCAAAAATATAACATGAATAACATTGTATTTACCAAATAAATATAAATGTCTTCTGGTTGGACTTTTTTTTTTACTTCAGAGGTCAGTTTCATATCAATACTATCTAGTACACAACATAGTATTATATGCCATGCACTCAGCTTATAAATTAATTTCAAAAGTAGCTTTATTTCTTTTACTTTCCCTACTTAAAATTGAATAAATATATATGCAGTCCACATTCGACTATCATAGAACTCAAAAATCCCAAAGAGTTGTGACTTCAACTTGAAAATAATAAACACATATAGCATTTTGAAGGAGGGAAGACAGGTAAACCAATTACTTAATTTTTGATTTTTGATATCTCTACGGAGCTGATAACTCCTCTTTAAAAATTTCTGCCTTCAATGGATTTGTCAATATGCCTGACTGCAGCTACAAGTGGGATGCAGAAGCTGCAGGACACCGAAGCCACTCCCATAACATTTAAGCAAGGGTGTACATCAAACCACGAGATTTATAGTAATCCCCTGCTATTAGACACACTTTTCTTGAAAGTGTGAGTTCCCCTATTAGCTACTCAGCAGGGGACTCCATTTACCCTGCAAGTGGTCTGAGGCATGCAAAATGTTTAAATTTTGAGAGAATCACAAACAGCAATATCTCCAGAGTACAAAACATGACCTATTTTTTTCTAATTGCTCACAAAACAAGACAGGTCCAAAGTGACATGGATACAAATGACTTAACTTGAACTTGCCTAGAGCCAGCTCTGTAACTCACACACCATGAGGATTTGGTCATAAAGCCTCATCAACAATCCACCAGGTGAAAAACCAATGCCTCAGTATCTCAGAGACCTCTTCCCGGAAAGATGAAATTAGAACAGCAAGGCTGCCTCAGACTTTGATTAGCCTTCCCATACATGACAAAGAGCTCATTACTGAAAAGCATTTTGTCAGCAGTTTTAAATTTCTGTAATTCTCAAGGACTGCATGACTTAAGAACTTTGAAAATACTTGATATTTTAATGTTTTTAGGGGTTTTCCTCCTTTTTCAATATGTACCTTTCAGCATTATTGACTGAAGAAGTACCATCCTACTTAGTTTTGAAATTTGAAATTGCAATAGACTATGAGCTGTGGTAGGTATGTGCATCAACAGATTGGAAATTCACCCACAGGAACTATTTAGGGGAAAAAAAAAAAAAAAACAAACCTAACTAAAATGTATTTGTGCTTAAGAATTTTGAAAGACTGCCTTCTGTTTAGCTGAGATTAAAGATGGTAATCTACAGTCTCAAAATCCTAACTCACAAAGATTCATCATATTCCTGCTTATTAAAATGTTGATTTAAAAACATTATTAAAATATATCTATGATGGGGTAAATGACCACTAAAAAAGAAGTTCTTTAATGATTCTGAAGTTGGATTCCAGTCATTTAATAATTTGGCTATAAGACTCTTAGTCATTATTTACATTTTAGTTTGGTAAGATTTCGCTTCAACTCTTCTGAAAGAGATTAAATGGAGACTATTTTTGATGTTGATTCCAACAACTGCAAAATAATCCTTGAGATTGAGTAATACCAATCCACAATTAAACTATTTGTAAATGCGGGCTAGACATAATTAGCGGGGCTTGCTGAATGAGCTCTTTTATTCACATTTTTAAGATTTGTGCCTACATTGATCTGAAGACAGAGTAACTTCGGTTTCATTGTGCATTTTACATAGTGCACTGCTGAAAGCATATTCATATTGCAACCACTTTCCATCATTAGTAGAGAACTGCATTTGGAAGTATTTTCCTCAAACTGATAGATCAAATGCAAAACTTTTCAGAAATGTAGGTTATGAATCTTTTCCACTGTACATCTCTATGGCTACCCACTACTTCCAGACATTAAAAACAACAAAGAAATGTTGGCATTGGTATGAATTACAGGTACACTTCATCTTCCAACAGTGTTATGTCTGCACAGTTGCAGCATTGCAATGGCATGGTAAATGGCAAATTGCATATTTTAATGTTCATGTATACACCTCAAATAGTCAACTATTTCACATTTCACTCCTGTAATTTTTTTTTTCTTTTTAATCAACACTTTTGGATTTTAAAAATCCCTTTTGGCTTACACCAAAATGGAAATTAAAGTTACAAATTTTTTTCTGGTTTAGAATTTAAAAGGTGTATATAAGCATATGTGGTATAGTTGTATGATTCCAGAGTTGGGTTAGGTCTTTCCTCCTTTTCACTTAATAAAATAAGGACTTGTATGCAAACATCAGATCGCACCCTAGAGCTGATATATACAGCTAGTAAGTAATTACTGTGGGATTAGATGGGATCCTAATCTAGTGGTAATGAGGGTATAAATGAGGTGGGATTTTTAAATTAACCCCTCAGTATAGGACACTACAGCATCCCTTAACATTAGTTCAAGTCCTGTCATTGGAAGGACTCCAAATACAGTAGTATTTTGCTTCCTTAGAGAGAGAAAAACTTCTTTTGGCAGAGAACTCTTCTATGAGAAAAGCTTCAGCATTGAGAAGAGTATGAAACTCATTTAACTACAGTGAAAGGTTCTGAGGCCCTAAGACTGATTTCAGTGTGAGCATTGCTCTTCAAGACTGTTATACTCAACAAGATTTCCTAAGTTATATTATTCACATATTACTACATTAAGAAATTAGGCTAATATTCCCAAACTGTTATCTGTTAAGAAAGTCCATGTTAACCAAATCCAGGGTTCTGCAGAGTCATACAGTATGTACCTTTAAAAACCAAAACAACAGTAATCCAAACTCCCGATTCTGCTGAAGGAGCATCCTCTTCAACCATGAATTCAGAGGAAAAGTTAGTTCTGGCACAAGTAGAGACAACAGTATAATATATTCCTAAATAATAGTTTAATTGGCTTTGTATAACTATTTCCCTCCTGCTCAGATATTGGTGTGCCCCATTCCCATTCTCCTAACCATGTGGAACACATACTCTTCTGCCACATGTTAGATTTCAAACTTTATATTATTTAAATGCTGTGACTCTGTATGTTATTAATCAAATTCTCAATATTTTGGAGCTGTTTGTTAAACAATTTTCTAGCATCAAAACCTTACAAAATCACAATCTGAGGCACTCAGCTGCCTTGAAGATCTCTTCAGAGAATACTTCAAAGAGGAAGTTTCTGTAGAGGTCACTTAACTATATTCAACCCTATAAATACAAAGAAACATTTTTTGTTTTAAAAGTTGGAGGAAAAAAACGTTATGTAATTGTTTTAAATGGTTGGACTTTTTAAAAAGTCATGCTAAAATAGTTACATTCCACGATGAGACTTGTCTTATAACTTTTGACATGCATAAGCTATAAAACATGCCTATTATTAATTTCAGGAATAGTTTTAGATACCTACACTGAATTAAACTGTCAGAGTTGATGTAATTATTACACAAGATTATAGACCATGCTCAGAAGTTCAAATAGTGCCCATTTCAAAAGTCCTCTCAGTAGTTATGAGTCCAAGAGCAACCTACCATGACTGGTCACAGTCCTGGAGCAGGGTATGAAAGCACTTTTTGTTTAAAGTTTGTCTTCTCGATCCTAGTTACAGCATACTGGTGTGAATTCAAGAGATTTTTGTTGTTAATAAATTTGCTGCATCTCATTAACACTAGTTACATGCACTTACAACCAATATGGAGCATAAAAGAGAGGCATGCTGTACTTGTCACTTGATTTCAAAAATTCAGATTTGTTGCCTGTATGAAATGATCTCATGTCGAGTAACCTTACTTCAGCAAAGCAAATCTAATGAACAAGGTGTGAGTGAACATTCTTAACATTATCAGTCAAATTGCAGGCATCTGTAGTACGACTTTCACCTTTTTATGTCAAATCGTGTGATCAAAACTTGTTAGTTGAACCCCACACAGCTCTGTTGCAGAAACTCCAACAGACAGACTAGTGCTGGGTTTATTCTTACAACTAAAACTAGCATTCTTAAAAATGGAAATACATCCAAATGTGTATGTTTCAAAATATACCGAAATATGGGAGGAAATAATTTACTTAAAAAGCTACACACTGGAAAAAAAGAATCTGAACTTCACCCTATCAGTTCAAAGTTTTAAACAGAGAAACAGGGTTTGTGATGTTGTTTTCAACACTGCTGTCTTTAGGTTCACCAAAATGTTTTATACCTTCACAAACAAACAGATTTGATGATGTGGCAGTAGTTTCATCAAAGCCCTATAACCAGATAACCACTTGGTTTTGCAGTGTTGCTAAAAGTACACTTTTTTTAGCAACACTGTTTCAAGATTTCTCAATATAATTTTTAGCTAGTACAAAGAAAACACGGGACCACACATATGCAGACATCTGGATGCACAGTGTCACACACCTTCTCTAGAAAAGTAGCATGCCCTATGGGCTAGCTAGCTGCCACTCCTTCTGGTCCAGGTAATTAACACAGAAATAACATACAGCAATCTATTCTTCTCCTCTGAGAAATTTTATATAGCATTCAAGTATTTCATGAAACCTTTGTTTATTCTGCATTAAATGCTTAAAAAATTTTAAACAACTTATACTAAAATATGGTGCTAGCTGATTATAAAATGAAAAACCTCATTATAAAATAAGCCTTGCAAAAATAAATAGTTGTGTCTCTGATTCCAGAAACAAGATGGTATTAGCAGACAAATTATTAAATATAATAATCTGGACATGTTTGCCACATTCAAGTGTGTGGAGGGGCTGGAAAAGCAATTATTTCTTAGTCATGCAAATTACTTGAATCCAAAATAAAATTGCCAGTATTGCTGGGGCAGCATCAATGTTTAAAGTGGATTCCTTGTCTTTCACTTTTTCCAAATGTTTTTACTTTCACTTGATACAGATAAACCACTTTCATCCATAGCATTTACATTAAGAATTTAGTAAAATATGTGAATACAGAATCAGAGAAAAATATTGGCCTCCTAAAGGATTTTTACCTCCTTTCTCCCTCCTTCCCCTTTTAATTTTTTTGCTTTGTTTTGTTTTGTTTTTGTTATATGTATGGCTCCAAGGTCTGCCTCTTGGTGATTGCCACACTATTGCTACATTAAAGGAGAATCTCTACAGTTCAGTCTGAGATAGTTTTTCAGGGGTGGGTCACATTTTGCTGACAGGTATCATGCACCATGTCTCCTAGCAAATGATCAGTTTGGAATCTCACCTAACTGATATTTGCTCTTTGGGGATGGATGAAAAACCACAACGTGTTCTCTAAAGCTCAAATTTGCCTTATCAAACAAAACATCTGCTAGATGTGTGAGTGACTTGTGACAGCAGGAGACATCAGCACTGGCCTCCCCAACAGAAGACAGTGCTATTAATGGAAACTATTATGGAGGAATTCTGGCAAGATTTTTTTCTTTTCCAAACAGCTAAAAAAACTTAAAGAAAAAATATGTTGTTATGGTAACAGCTATTTGAAAAATACTGTAACAATAGGCAATTTAATATCAAACTACCAAGCTGTTAGTTTTACTATTTGGTTTTCTTTTAAGCAGTTTATTTACAGAGATCCCCTTTCCCTCTCCCTTATGCTGTTACAAGTGTGACTGTGCAGATACTCACACTTACAAGTAAGGTAAGCATCTGTAATTAATTAAAATATTTGTAAAATTTCAGTCTTGGAGCTGCAAAACTCCAGATACTGCCAGGTTTTGCATACCATTAGAATGTCTGGTGCTATATAGGCTCAGTCTGCCCCTCACATGGCAATAAACCAGATTTTGTAGCATCTCCAGTACATAGTTCTGGCACAGAGAGGTGTTCCTGTGCTGCTGTTGCTTCATGGAATGCAGTTAGTCAATTTGTGGGTACCACAGGTATCCCCTGGAAAAATGCAGTGTTGTATCTCTGTGTTCTGGAAATCAGCACTCCCCCCACTGCTGGGAAAAGAGGGTTTCAAAACAGTCTGTGGAGTTAAAGCATTATGCAATTTATCTTTCCAAAGCCTGCAATTACACTTCACACCTTTTTAGAAAATTTCCTCTGGACAAGCACAAGTTTCTACGTGTACTAACTTCAGCATCTTACTTTGAATAGGAGCATGTAATACTCACTCAGATAAAGTCTCTCCTGAAGTTAGTGCATAATAACTTGGGTACTGGCTGAAAGGTCTGGCTACTTGATTTCACATCTTGATGTGTGTGTACAGTGATAATAGGAAAGAGCTGGAGGACACTGCCTGCTCTTCCTCTAAGAACTATGCTTTCAGCCAGGATGTTTACAAAAAAACAGTCAAACAGGACATATTTTTGTATATGTCTCAGATGAACAAACCTTTGCTAAATTTCCTCCAAAACACATCATGGAGGATCAAGTTACACTGTGTTAAGTACTGCATAGGAATTGTGAACGTCCTATTTCTTAATTATGGAGATGAGATTTTAGAAATGTGAAACTTGCATTTTGTTTCCCTGCTTTCAATCCCTCTGAGTTGTATAATGGTCTGCCCCTACAGAGAATCACATTTCAATTAGAATAACCAGCATGTTTTATCTAAAAATTACATGTAGAGGGGTGTTGTGATAGAGATTTTGGCTTCTATTTATTTTGCTGTAACTGGGAATTTTGCAGTCATGTTGTTTTCTGAATAGACAAGTATTTTTATTGGCAATATAAAAATTTTGTTATGTTCATGTGCAGTAAAAGCCATGAGAAATATTAGATAACAAAAATCCACTACAGCTTATTTTGCATCATTTTGCAAAAGAGAAAGTGAGTTATTTGTTCTCAGTGACAATCCAAATTCAGCAACGATGTGCTCTATAGGTCTTACTGATATTCATCTGCATATATGGGAATGCATTTGGAAACTGAGTGCAAGTGGTGGTATTTTCTAACCTCCCCCTCAAAATCCCCTGAGCATTTCAGACATTCCACTCAAAATGATTTTTTAATGTGGGACCTACTTACCACATTTGTTTTACATTACAAAACGCTGTATAGGTTGTTTACGTATGGAAAAGTCAGTGGGGAGAGATTTCTGTAACTGTTCAGAAAGAAAGATTGCAACGTTACTGTAACAAGGACAATTATGGACAGACACAGGTAATAGCTGTTTAGAAAATGTTAGAAGCATTATTGTGGATAATGGATATTCCTTTCTTAGCATTGCCCTTGCCCAAGTTTAATTTTCCATTGGTGGTGTCCACCTAGATTGCTTAAGACAGCTGTAGTCTTCTCATTTACATTAAGGTAACAAAAAGTTGACTGCTGAGTTGTCCCAGGTGGAGTTCATCTGTACAAAGGTCTGAAACTATGAGGGAATACCTAAAATGTCAGACACATCTAGTGTCTAGTGCTGCAGCAAATTATCACCTCTACCAGGTCACAAAGGTCAAAATAATTTCCAGCTCTATTTTTCTAGAAGCCATTTTAATTTAATCTGTCCTTTACAAATGGTAACTTTAATGAGAACTTCAGGAATAATTCAAACTAAAATTAAGAAAAAATACTTTGATATATACGTGCTCAATTCAAATATATTTTAGTAAGTAACAACGTGGCCACTATTAAACCAGTTCTCAAATACTATTGAAATAATAAGTATGCTCACAAAGGAAACCTGCTTTCTTTTAAAGTGACTGCATGCATTATTCCAGCTTCTTCTGATAATAGCACACTTAATACCGAGGCTAAGATGCAATCAATCTTTTTTGTTGGAAGAAGGTGTTACATTGTACCCGTTTGCTTATACTCACCTAGGAGTTCCAATCCACTAAATTAGTCCAGCCTGAAGTTCAGGAGGGCTGCTGCTGGCTTGGCCTCCACTGTGTTCTTCTTGCTGGCTTCACAGAGCAGTGGGGAGCAGATCAGGTGAGAGAGAGAGGGAGCAGAGGAAAGGAAAAGCTCTGTCTCTAAACAGACACTGAATTAGACTGGAGTGAATAGCTGACGTCCTCTGTAATTATAGACACATTGAACCCTTTATAGTTGACTTAAGTTACTTCAAGCTGCATTGGTCTGGCCCTCCATACTGATTAAAAGCAGCATCTATTTACCTTAACAATAAATGTGGAGATTAGTAAAAATTCACTTGATCACAATAAGAAGACAGATAATTAAAGGGCAATGCAAGCCAGATTGGAATGTAAGGGCCTGAAACAGCATATTAGGAAGCATAGGCTGCTTTTGAATATGAGCAGTTAAGGACTGCAGAAATCCCTTCAAGTAGACTGTTTTTGTAGCAATGCTTAAAGTAGAGGAAGGCCAGAACATGTCCTGAGGAGATTGGCCCAGCAACTCTCCTGGGCAAAGTGACAAATATAAAGCTCAGGAAAAGGAAAAAGACTTTAAAGCACAATGTGACTAAATGGACAATCTCTACAAAATCTTTGAAAGCGGCCTCTAGATCTTTTATTCTTCTTTGATGTCTCCTCCTTGATAAAGAGCAAGTTTAAGGTAAGCAGGACACACTGCTGATTCTATGGGTAAAGCTCTCGATAGCGTAGGGTCTACAAGAAAGGGAAGAAGTGGGTTTAGTGTGTGACAGACTCAACAGAAATGTTCTTCTCTCAGCATAAACACTCTTCTCGATGTGGGATCTCCTTTGGGGAGGGGGGAGAACTGCTCTTATTCCTATTGCAACTATCATTTGGTTTTTCATGGTAGACATTGTATTTTACTAATCCCTTGCTAGCAAGAAAGAAAGCAGTTGATAACTAAAAAAGTGAATAGTATCAATCCCACATGGAGAGCTTGGAAAATCAGGCATGGCTGGATCCGCATTCTGTAGTAAAAGGGTCCTATCTCTTGACAGAACTTGAAGCTCATTCCTTGTTTCTTTTCTTTGTATCAACACTGAGGAGCTCTGTGCTTATATCCTTGCAGAAAATTAAGGGATAAAAAAGTGATTTTTGACAAGCATTGCAGCAATTGCCAGAGAGCAGATTGTTGCTGAAACACAAATAATTACTGGAATCTTAAATTAATAAAATTCTTTCTCATATGATATTCCAAAATAAATTTCCAGCTGAACCAAGACTTAAAGATATTTTGGCTCTTTTTCTAACAAACACTGTCACCAGTTACACTGGTCCCATTAAAGTCACATTTTAAAGAATGGCTTAGTTAGTTCATATGCATGGGGTTTTGTTTCTCAGCAGTTTTGATTTGAAGCATGTCAGAACTGCTTAACACCAAGGCAAAGATTCATTCAGTCACTTGGTATGCATAGAGAAGATTAATTTTGGAGCGCTTAGTATCAAGGTAAAAAAGGTTAGCAACAAGGTAAGAAAAATGCAAGAAACAGAGGGCATCAGTTCAATGAATGGTAAATCATGGTCCTGTTCCTTCTGAACTGAATCTCTGTCCCCCTAATAAATTGGTGGCAAGTACAAAGTCACCAGTTTCTCCCAACCCTTAGCTTTGGGTTTACCAGGAGCTAGGAGGAATTTTCCAGGTGTGAGAGGTTCCCTGGGTCTTAAGAAAGGAGGCAAATAAAGACACACCCAAGGCCTACATGCTAGCAGCTCTGGCTTTCATAGCAGCTGATATTTTGTAGTTTCTTAGTTGTATAATGGTTACAATAATCACCCACGGTAGAGAAGACTGCACCTACCTACCCTCCTTCTCCATCAACCTGCACATTCCAACCTGCTTTCCACTCCTTAGCTGTCTTGAAACTCCCAGGGATCCTGATTCTGTGTCCACACTGTCATTAAAAGGTTCCAATAATCTAACCAAACACTTTGCTGAACACACGTGTAAACCACTGCTCTCCTCCTTGTGTTGCATCTGCACAGCAGATTAGTGTCCTCTTTAGGAAGCAGTCAGGCATCTCTTTGTTTCCTTCTTTCAGGTACAAGGTGAATTAATCCATTTGGAAACCACCAAATCCACCCCTTCCTTTCCCCCCCCCCCCCACACCTCTCTACCCCCAACCCCCCCCCCCCCCCCCCCCCCCCCCCCCCCCAAACTCGAATTCTTCCAGCCTACATCTCTTGACAATACAGAGATAAAGCTCGGATGCCCTACATGACGAAGAACTGAGCCTGTTTCTTTGCATTTACGTTTTACTAAATAAATTGCTTTTGTTGTTTAAAGCTGTGATGAATGGAGACAGAGGGACAGGTTGGTCGCTGGAACAGTACAATGGATGTAAGAAGGTTTTTTTTCTTTGCCATATAAATCATTCACATTGTTTAAGGTACATTGATCAATCTAATGGCTTGTAATAGGCTCCTAATTGCCACTAGGAAAGTATTGCAAGCTTGCATCTGAACGTGAAATGGTTCATGATCTGAGCTGAAATTCACCTTAAGCCTGAGTTCCAGTAATTACTGAACACAGAAAGAGCATAATGAATGGCTCCCCTTCTTTCCTTGCCCTAATCCCAGGACAGGTTGAGGGGGAAGAAGCGACTATAGGAATGGGGGTCTGGCATATTTTCCCCTACCAAAATAGCAATTCGTTAAATGGTAAAAGCTGCAGGAGGATTTATTGGTCATTGTGGACCGAAGAGAACTTCGTAACGTCAATCATCCTGCCTATTACGCTGCCACATATCTCTATCTCGAGATAGACAGCTTGCTTAATCACAATCAACATTCTGAGTCACGCCTGGCTAAAAACGTGGTATAAAAAGCTAGGAGGGCACCGGAAGCGGGATGCTAGGAGAAATGCGGGGACAGGACTCCTCCGCGGTGAGGCTGCTCCGCTGAGGCACCCGCCCGTTCTGCTGCCCTCCCGGCCGGTGCTGCCGCTGCCCCGAGCGGTGCCGCCGGGGGAGCCGCGGGGCGGAGGAGCCGGGCGGGCCGGGGCGGGCCGGGCGCTGCCGGGGACAGCCGAGCTCGCCGTCCCGGCCGCCGCTGCCCTGCTCACCGCACACACCTCATTACCGAGTCAGCAGAGCCGCCTTAATGGACTGCTGTGGAAAGGCGGTTTTACGCTCTATAAACGTTGGGTCCGAGCCTTTACTAAATAAACTCTTTCTATTTAGAAACACCTGCGTTTTAAGAAAGCTTGCTGAACGCTAGCACTGGCTGAATTTCCAACCTGCTGCAGTCTGAGCTTTTCGTGCCTAACCTATACATCGCAACAGCACTGGAAAGATTGCGAGCCAAGAGGTAAAACCCTCGTACAATGCTCCTCGCACAATGTTCCTCAGACTTTCCTACCAAGGCAGAAAACAAATCTATGATGCTGTTGAATAATCTCCCAATAATTGTAGTAATTAAAATCATCATCCAGTCTGTAGTCACCTTCCTTCCTTTGACACTAGTCTTCCCTTGAATTGTTAACGTGTCTCCGGCTGAGATAAACAGAACAAGGGAGCTTTAGAATACAGGGTCCAAATAAATTTAGCGGAAGAGAATTAATTCCAAAGACACGCTTTTGACTGCGTTCAGTAAGCGACAGGATTTCTGAAACTATTGTGCAGATTTTTTTTAAACACAGGGATAATATGGGTCTCCCTGCTACTCCTAAACAGTGTCACCTTAAAGATCGAGAAAAGATGAAAGCCCAGCCTGATGCTCCACCTCGGGGCTCAGTGTGCAGGGGGCAGGAGGAGAGGGGAGTGCACCGTGTAACAAACATCATATGAAAGATCAAGCAGAAACTGGGGGAGAGTGCCATAATTTTCATTTAATTTCCATCATCTATTTGATCCCAGTGCTCATTCCCTTTTTATTAACTATAAAAGATTTCCTTCTAATCAAAAGCTGCACTTCATCTTTACCCACAAATGAAAAACTCTATAGTAGAAAGAATTCAGTGGACTCAACAGGCACCAAGGTCTGTATTTTAACACTATATCTCCTTCCCTCTTGTAGTATATAGTCTTGGGCAGAATAGTGGGGAAGCCTTTTCCTAACTGAAGTTATTAATTTATCACCAGGTACCCCTCTGAGTTGCTCTGATAATCAATGCTGGCTTCTAGATCACGTAAATGAAGACTGTAATTGAGGGGGGAGGGGGTTTCGCACGGAAGAACTGTTGCTAAAAAAAAAAAAAAAAAAAAAAAAAAAAATCTGGCAGGACGCAATTATTTATCTCGGCAATGAGCAGTTTGCCTGTTTCCTGCCCATGTCCCTTCTGTTTGGCAGAAAATTAGGCTGCTTCTCTTAAACTTGGAAGGGTTTGCCTCCTTCCCACCCGTAACATCCATAGGTAAAACCCCGTGTCCCTCCTAGAATGCAGGGGAAATTGTACAGCAACCTTACATTTTAATTGCTGCTAAATCGATTTATTTGGAAAATATTTGGCAGCTCTTTCCCAGAGCTCTTTTTGAACAGACGAGCCATTTCATCTGATGCTCTTGAATATAAACCCAGGAGCTTCCCAACCATCTGTAATGAACGAATTGTTTCCCAGCTCTACCTCCTAAAGACAGCAACTTTAGCAGTTGCACAGATCAAAAGACACTCGTAGAGAGAAGATGGGAAACAATATTGTTCAAAGAAAATGAACTGTTGCATTTAATTAGGCTATTCTTTATTAGTATTCACATTGAGGTTTTTTTTTTTTTTTTTAGATTTATGTTGATTTATCTGTAATGTATTTATGATGTAAATATATTCTGAGATGAAAACGTCACGGATCAATTGTAAAGGACCCGGATACATAATTTTAAAAAATCAGTTTCAGTTTATATGAGGTTCTCACCCCACTTTCGCTTCTTAGTCAGATTTGTTTATGCAGAATCGACATTTAATAGTGCTAATTGCACTCCAGTTAAATTGCCCTGATTGCAGAAAGGGAAGCAATTTTCGTGCTCTCTGTCTGGGTTTGGAAGAAATTGTTTTATATTCACCTCTTTATAAAGAAGTGGAGATAAGGCACCGAGCCTTTGCACAAATTGCACTTATGGGCTGACTGGCAGCATTCAGGCTCTATAATAGAGCATTATTTGGCCGTTTTGAATAATGTAAAGCATTTGCTGAAAGCTATTCTCCTGAAAATTGCTTTAACTTTTAAAAGGGTGATGATTCACTCCAAACCAGGCCTTTGTTACATTGTCATTATCCCCCCAAATGTTTTAACAGTCAGCTCAACACTTTAGCATAACACATTGATCTTTGTTTAAAAACTCGATTTTTGGAGTATGAAAAAAATCTGTCAGAAAATACTTGACCCCCTAAAGATTTTAGCAGCGTTCCCCCTTCCGCCGCCATTCGCTCAGCCTTTCCACCGCCTGCCTCGTTCCTGCGGGTTTTAGTTACTTTTCCGACTACAAAGGGGCGAGGAGATGGATGTGCGGTAGGCAGAGCCGCCCGCCAGTCTTCAGGCTCAGCAGAATCCCTACTTTGCTGTGGGAGCGCAAGCGGGCAGCGGATGCCTTTACTCGCTGATGTAGAGGCAACATTTTTAAACGTCACGCTCTCGATCTGCCTTCCAGCCGTATTTTATTGATGACTTTCCCCAGGATGAGAGGAAAGACCCTCTCCCCCCACCCCCTCCGCCCTGGGGTTGGCCCGAAGCGCCGCGCTGCCACTTGACGACCACCACGGCAGGCTCCTGGGAAGGGAAGGAGCGGGTTTCCCCCGGAGAAAAGGAAGAAGGAAAGAAGGAAGGGAGGAAGGAAGGAGTCACCTGTTGGGCGATGGCTGCCGGGTGCCCCTGTCGGACTCCTCGCCTCACCCGTGGGGGTTATGTCGCTCCCCCCGCCACCGCCTTTCTGCCGCCTCCACCCGCCGAGCGCTACAGCCCCCCTGGGTACAGCCGCCGCTCAGGATGTGCTCCGGGCAGACCTTTCCAGGGAAGGCTTTGCCATGCACCACCCGGACCCCTGCGCCGGCTGCGAGCCAATGTGGAAAGAATTAAGCGCAGAACAGTATTTTCTCCTACTGCCCCGACTGTGTTTAATACGCGGCGACAAAAAGGCGAGCGCCCTTTGAAAATAGTCTTAGACGTTTAAATAAAAGATAATCTCCAGGGACATCCTTCCTAGCATGGCAGTCGTCCTATAGATTGCATAACACAATGTAGAGAAAACCGTAATGACTGTCTTGTTTAAGCACACACATACACACACACACACACATATATATAAACATGGAAAGAAAAGCGAAATCATAATCTCAAATTCCAGGTTTCTCCATCTTGCTGCTAAGCGATGCCTATTTTGTTTGCAAGTGCTAGAAGGTTTTACACCGGATGGCTGAGGCGGCACCGAGAAGGAAATATTGACTGAAATGCAGAGCAAGGGCCCGGCATTGCTTGAACGCACTCATCATATTTCTGATTCAGAATTGGACTCAGCTGCACTGGGAACGGCAAAAAGGAAGGGGAAAAGCTCCTATTCCCATTCTCACAGAGCCGACCGCGATGATGAAAAGTTGCACGCCTATTGATCTTCCGCGGGCACAGTACGGGCAAGTTCTAGCCAATTACTTAAGAAGCCTCCAATAATTACAAATCAAAGGGACTAGCTTGCAAGACATTGAGGAGCCGAGGTTTGGACTTACATGTCGCACATGCAGAGAGCAGGTAAAGTCTCTGTCGCTCACTGGGTGCGTGGAGTGTGCACAGTGCAGAGGCCACAGGCAAGTGCTAGGGAGGCTCATTCCAGCAGCGCCCTAGCACTGCTAGGAGGGAGCAAGCCTTCTGCCATTAGCAGCACTGCTTCCACGGGAGTATATGAGGCTTGAAAAACGTGCTGCAGGCTGCGAATTTGACTTTCAAAGTGTTTTGCTGGCGATTACTCTGTAAAATAATATCCTCTATCTTAAGCGACAGGATGTCAAATACCCCTCGTCCCCTCTCCCGCCCTGGTACAAGAGCAAAGACATGCCTGGTGGTTCCCTGCCTTTGGAATTTCTTGGCACTTTATGTAACCACAAAGCCTCCTCAGTTCCTTTTGCAATGAAAGTAAGAAATACGTTGTGCACGAAATCACTTCTGGCATTTAGTAAAGAAAATAACAACAAAAAAAGAGAATAAAATTAATTCTGTTTTCACTGAATGTCACTAGGCGCTGTTAGGTTATTTGTATCCAACACGGACAGCTCCCAAACGGCCTGAAAAGGAGGCCTGTTGAATAAAAGCGACGCAGGTACGGTTTACGGGCCGCGAGGATCGCAGGTGACTACACCGGCAGCAGGGCATCGGACACCTCCTGCACAGTTCACAGGAGACGGCGGAGCGGCGTCAGGCGTGACACCAGCCCTCCGCCGGCGCTGACCTCGCTGTCGACTGCTGCCCTGCGCGGCTCGCCGCGGTGCCCCGGCGGGCAGGCGGTGCGGGGGCGGCGGGAGGCGCGGCCCTGCGGGAGGCGCGGCGCGGGGCGCCGGGGCCGGCGGTAATTGCGGCGCGGCCGCCGCCGGACGGAGCGCGGAGTTTTTCTCCCCGCGCGCTGACTGGCACGCGCCCCGCGCCCCGGCGCCGGCACCTCCGCGCAGCCTGATTGGCTGCCGGGCCGCTCCGGGCCGCTCCGCCCGCGCCCTCATTGGGCGAGCGCCGCCGCCAGCGGTACTTCAAAGCGGGCGCTGCCCGCACTTAGGCAGAGTTTGGCCCCGCCGCGCCGGAGTGTCCTTAGTGCCGCCGGGCAGCGCGGGGCGCTCACCCAGCGCCGTCCCCTCCGCCCCACCGCCCAGCCCACGGACGTGCTATGGCTACGTCTATCCTCGGGGTAAGTCGCACCGCGCGCTTCCTCGCGGCTTCCCTCTGGAAAAACTGTCGTTGCCGCCGCGTTGTGGCTGCCTCTTGCGCAAATCGCGTGGACCCGCGGATGGGAGGTGATCCCGGCCCGCCTCGGGGGATTTCATTGCGGGCTGCCCATCGGGTCGTTCCCAAAGAGTTTAGCCTGAAAACTTGCTGGGCCGGAGAGAAGCCGTGCTGCTTCTGCTTTCTTTTGTTTAGTTGTTGGTTTGGGAAATTTTTTTTATTATTTTATTTTTTGCTTGCTTGTTTTTAACTCGAACTACGATCGATTTCCAAAGATTTTCGCCGGCCCGGCGTTGCACGAGGCGACAGTCGGAAGGCTCCGCTCACTGCTCGCCTTGCTGCCATCTCTTTTTTCCGTCGCTCCTGTACGGCTGCTCGAGGAGACGCCGCATTTCGTTCCCACGGGATTTTTTGGTTTAACGGCGGTACGCTCGAGCAGCCCTCTCGGAACACGCGTGTCGCTTGTCCCCGTCGGGACCCGCTTGCGATGTAAATCTCTCGGGCGATGAGACCGGTGCCCGGCGGAAAACGAGTTGTGCCGAGTGGAAGGCTGGAGCCTTCCTCTAAAATAAGAGAAAACTTTTCCGCGGTACCGCTCGTTGTGCTGCGGTTCTACCCGCGCTGCCGTGTCCCCGCGGGAGCCTGGCGAGGTGACAAGGGTTAGGCTGACGGGCCGGCTTTGTCTCTTCCTGCAGGAAGAGCCGAGATTTGGAACGACTCCCCTGGCCATGCTGGCCGCCACCTGCAACAAGATCGGCAACACTAGTCCCCTGACCACCCTGCCCGAGTCTAGCGCCTTCGCCAAAGGGGGTTTCCACCCCTGGAAACGCTCCACCTCCAGCTGCAACCTGGGCTCCAGCCTCTCGGGCTTCACAGTGGCCACGAGTAGAGGTTCCAACGGACTGGCCAGTGGCACAGGCACCGCCAACAGCGCCTTCTGCCTGGCTTCCACCTCGCCCACCTCCTCGGCCTTCAGCAGCGACTACGGCGGCCTCTTCTCCAACTCGGCGGCGGCGGCGGCGGGCGTGTCCCCGCAGGAGCCCGGCGGGCAGTCGGCCTTCATCTCCAAAGTGCACAGCTCGGCGGCCGAGAGCCTCTACCCGCGGGTGGGCATGGCGCACCCCTACGAGTCCTGGTACAAGTCGGGCTTCCACTCCACGCTCTCGGCGGGCGAGGTGGCCAACGGAGCGGCCTCCTCCTGGTGGGACGTGCACACCAACCCAGGCTCCTGGCTTGAGGTGCAGAACCCGGCGGGGGGGCTGCAGAGCTCGCTGCACTCGGGCGCCCCCCAGGCCTCGTTGCACTCCCAACTGGGCACCTACAACCCCGACTTCAGCTCCCTCACCCACTCCGCCTTCAGCTCCACCGGCCTGGGCTCCACGGCCGCCTCGCACCTGCTCTCCACCAGCCAGCACCTGCTCACCCAGGAGGGCTTCAAGCCCGTGCTGCCCTCCTACACGGACTCCAGTGCGGCGGTGGCGGCGGCCAGCGCCATGATCTCGGGCGCCGCCGCCGCCGCCGCCGGGGGCGGCTCTGCCCGCTCCGCCCGCCGCTACTCGGGCCGCGCCACCTGCGACTGCCCCAACTGCCAGGAGGCCGAGCGGCTGGGGCCGGCGGGGGCCAGCCTGCGGCGCAAGGGGCTGCACAGCTGCCACATCCCCGGCTGCGGCAAGGTGTACGGCAAGACCTCGCACCTGAAGGCGCACCTGCGCTGGCACACGGGCGAGCGGCCCTTCGTCTGCAACTGGCTCTTCTGCGGGAAGCGCTTCACCCGCTCCGACGAGCTGCAGCGGCACCTGCGGACTCACACGGGCGAGAAGCGCTTCGCCTGTCCCGTCTGCAACAAGCGCTTCATGCGCAGCGACCACCTGAGCAAACACATCAAAACGCACAACGGGGGCGGCGGGGGCAAAAAGGGCAGCGACAGCGACACGGACGCCAGCAACCTGGAAACGCCGCGCTCCGAATCCCCCGACCTCATCCTGCACGAGGGGGTGGGCGCCGCCGCCCGCGGACCGGGCAAGGAACCTACCGCGGGGCCCGGCGACTCCTAGGGGCAGCGCCGCCGGAGCCGCTCGGACTGTGCCCCGCGCCGGCCGCAGGAACGGCAGCAGCCACGGGCCGCAGCGGGGGCGGGCCGGGGGACGGCGGGGCCGGAGAGGCGCGGCCCCCGTCCCGCCCGGCCAGTAGGTACCGAGTGACACTTTCTTCCGTTTCCCTTTTCTCTTTCTGTTGGAAGGCAAGCATCCTAAGAGAGGCTTAAGGTGAGAAATACAGCTGCAACTCTTGAGACGGTCCCTCTGTATCTCATAAACATCTGTAAAAATAGGGTTCAAAAAAGAAGAAAAACAGAAAAAAAAAAAAAAAAAAAAGAAAACCAGATCGTGTTCCCTTATTTTTCTTGTAAATGTTGATCTGATAGGGGGTTTGGGGACTTTTTTTTTTTTTTTTTAATTGGTGAATTCCTGAAATTCAGGGAGGTTTTGGGGTTTTGATTTTTTTTTATTATTATTTTAAATTTCTGATGCACTTTGTGGAAGTCAGTATATATGTAAAAGATATTTAAAATGTTGAGTTAACACTTCACTCAAATACACGTAAGTTAAGGTCTCTTAAAGAAATTAAATGCGTTTATCTGTATGGAAAAAAAAAATCTTGACATATTTTCATTTTGGTATTATTAAAGGACTCTGAACAATATACTCACGGGTTTGTTCTTCTTCGTGTCCCCTCCTTCCCCCCCGCCCAGTCCTCGCAGGGGTCAGTTTTTTAGTGGGAGCCCTCACACCCCTTTCCATCATCCTTCCAGTCACTGTGATTAAAAATACAGCCAGCAACGATATAGCTGGGAGGGGATGGCACCGGCCCCCGAGCCAGGCGCACTGAACCACTCTGCTCGCTCTTTTCAAACCGCCTTTGCTTTGATTTACTTAGGAAAAAAAAAAAAAAAAAACCCAAACAACAACAAAACCCCACAACAACAACAAAAAAATCCAAATTTTAACCGAATCTGAGCCCTGCTACAGCCGGAAACCATGCTGAGACCTAAGTGTCTTTCGTGAAACCGTCCCCAAAATCGAGTGAAGGCAAACTGTGCTGAGGAACTATTTATTTAATTTTAAAAGCCTTCAGCGCCACAAGGCTGCCTAGGCTGGGAGGTGATCTCGAGGGAATAAATCGCTAGAGTCAATACTCCGGAAAAGACATTTCATGCCTAAATGAAAATCTTGTTAAATGTTATTAATTTTGACTTAGAGCACACAGCAGCCCCCTGTGCCTTGTATTCCCTTATTAGGGATTCATGTCTTATCAAATATCTAATTAATCTCCTAGACATCATTTGTTCTGGCCAACTTTATCTCAGCTGGTCCACGGGGAAAACTCCGAATATTCTCGGTGACAAAGCTCCCTTGAAGATCCTTTTAATTGTCCAAATTAACTGCACCAAATTTGCATGTCAAACGGTAAAGGGCAACCTAAGATAAAATGTAAACGTTTTAAAAGCCCCAAACTAAGCACTTGATTTGATAACTAGGCTTTTTAATGTTATGGAAGACAACTGCTCCTTTCCTTTTCAAAGACAGTTGATCTATGCAAATAGTGAATTGGAAATGCTTATGTCCCCATGCAGTCAAATGGTCCTTGCATGTTATTTGAATATCAGTGGCTTTGCTATTGAAAAGGTTCAAGGATGCTCTCTGACTTCTTTGTGATTACTCAGTGCAGCGTCTTATTCTGAAGAAAAAAAACTCAGGAATAATTAAAGGCTGGGCTAAGGCCTGGGAACACATTTGGGACAGGAATCTCATTTAGACAGGCTCTTTCAAAATAAGGCACAGTTAAATTGACCAGAAGGCAATTATTGAAATGAAAATTATTTTCACTCCCTTTGTCTCCTGACCACCAACCTAACAGCCACAGTATTTTTTTAAAGGCAAATTGTTAAATGAGATAATTGTGTTATTAAAAAAAAAAAAAAAAAAAAGTAGAGGGAGAGGAAAAAAAAAAAAGTTAATTTACTCTGGCCGGTACAGATTGGATGAATACAAATATTTTAATCCTCCATAAAACAGGGAATGCAAATAGCATCGGGAAACGGATTCTGCTGTCGGCCACCAACTGGAATAAAGACGTTGCGTTAAAGAAAATACATCTGCCGTGAATACTAATAACCGCGTCCCACCTCCTCCGCGCCACTGTTGCACAAAAGCGGCCGGGCAGCGCCGACACCGCCTGTGCCCTGGGGCGGCGGCGGGAGCCCGGTGGGCCGTTCCACGGGCCGGGGGCAGGGAGCCTCCCGGGAGAGGCACCTCGCATCACAGCTGCCGACAGCACCTTTCCCGAGAGCCGCTCCGGAATTTTCCCGGCCGAAAGCACCCCGGCAAGGTGTCTTTGGTCGCGCCCCCGGCCGGGAGCCGGCAGGTTCCCCGACGGGCAGGGGAGGGGAGCGGGCGCGGGGGATGCGCTCGGGCGGCGGTAGCACACAGAGCGGGCCGGGCGGAGGGACCCCGCTCTCCTCCCTGCCGGGGGGCTGCACAGGAATGCACCCGCGCGGGGTGCTGGGCAGAAGTCAGCTTTGTTTTCGATTTATAATAAAACACATCAAAGGACACCATCCAGGTCCAGTTTCTGCCAGGCCGGGGTTACAATTCTCAGCTCAGTGATCAAGGACCTTTTTGCATTGCCTTTGCCCCTTCGGGTCAGAAAACGTCCATCACTTACAGACTCCCCAGAAACGAGGAAGGGAGCAGCTCTGGGCCGCAGAGCCGGTTCGTTTAACCAAGAAAATAGAAAGCGTGTCACCTTTTTTAAAAATAAATCACACCACTCTTTCGTAAATGTTGGAGATAATTATATGGTCTGGGGAACTTCTACACAAAAATCCCCTCAAGCACAAACGGTGTGAGAACCGAAAAATAAATCTGATGCCGGTCTTTGAATGCGTAGTTCACCTCTTTAGTAAGAGGACGCTAACCCGAGAGCGGGAGAGCACCGGGAACAAGAGGGGTGCCCTCCGGGGCTCCGCTGGGAAGGGAGGCACAAGGCAAGCCGGGCCCCCTGCCGCCTTGGCCCCGCTCGCCCCGGGCTTGGCCGTCAGCTGAGCCTAGCTCCCGTTTACATCCCGTTCCAGCTATTGACGTCCATTCCCACACCTCGCGGACAGCAACTTCAACCCTGCTCCGTGAGCACGGCAAACAACCAGCCAGCGACGGCAACCACGACAGACGGGAGAAGGTAAAATGTCAGGAAAAATTATCTAGTAAATGTCATTCGATCGCTAGGTCCCCCGTTCGCAGGAAGCATGTCCCTTGCCCCCCGCGGCGAGTTACAGACCCAACGGCTCGTTTTACACTTAAAAGGTAACATTAATGTTTTTGTTCTAATGAGATTATATATAAACACCCGATCTAGTGCCTGGACAGCTTCTTAATTGCGTCTTTTAATTCAAATGGAAACTTTATCTGCGGGAGCTGTAATTTATTTGCAGCCATTATCTGTTCGCCAGGATCCTCTACCACCCTTCCAAAACGTAGATGAAGGGAATCTAACTGACAGCCCGCCCCTTTGAGTAATTGGTGTGCTAAGTGTTTATTTCAAGTGAGAATAATTTAGCCACAAATTTCCTCAAGGAATAACCTCCTTGGCACATTACAGCAAGGCGAGCGGGATCCAGACCGAGCCCGCTCCCCGGGACGCTGGCGGCGCTGCCGGGCGCGGGGCTGCACGGCGGCTGCCGGGCGACACCTACCGGCCTGCCCGCGGGATGGGGGCGCGGTCGGGGCGGCCGGTCGGGGCCCGGGCCGCGCCGAGGAACCGGCGGCGGGAGCGCGGGGGGCCGCGGCGGCTGGGGGGAGGCCGGGGCCGGGGAGAGCTCCTGGGAGCGGGCAGGCTAGCGCGTACTTC
>CM031863.1:20462985-20644367 GCA_018697195.1 Certhia americana
GTGCTCTCCACGGGCTCCGCTCCGCAACCTGGCCGCCGCCCCGCACCTGCGGCCGGGCGCGGCTCCCCGCGGGCGGTCCCCGGGGGCGGCTCTGCCGCCGCCGCCTCGGCGCCGCTGTTGTTCCACAAACGCGCGGCAGCGCTGCTCCCGAGATGTGCTAATTGCTACCTGGCTTGCGGGGCGAGGGGTCCCTGTCCGCTCCCCGGCACAAAGTAGGCTGCTAGAAAATTTGAAATTGCCTTTCAGCCTAAAGCTGCCTTACCTGAATGTCATAATTACAGTAATTATGTACATCCAAATTACATGCTAATTAAATTAGAATCAAATCGTTCTAAATCGAAATCAAATGAGGTAGCGAGAATTAATCAATGACAACATAAATAGAGAGCTTCCTTCAGGGATATTTATTGTACCGATCCGTGCAGGAGCCCCATCTGGGAGTCATCCGTCTATTTACTTTCCGAGTAGCAATAATTTATTGCTCAGCGTTAATTCTAAGCCATGGGTCCGGCGGGGCGGCACACCCGAAAAGGGGCCCAGACCCCCTCGCCCGAAGCTCCCCGCCCCGGGAGCCGCCCGACAGACCGGCGGGGCCGGGAGCCCAGCTCACCCCGTCCCGAGGCAGCCCCTAACCCACGGGCCAAGCAGCAGCAGCAGAGCGCCCGGCAGAGCCGCCCGCCCCCGCTCCGACGCCGGCGGGTTCCTGCCGCGGGTCCTGCCCTCCCCACCAGGCTGAGGGAACCACCTCACGGTGCCGCGGGCCCCGCCGCCCAGCCCCGCAGAAGGTTAACCCTATTCCGCGGCTTTTACGAAAAATAAATAAATAAATACCGAATAACGATATTGCTAGAGCCGCTCTTACCTCCATCCGCGGAGCGACAGCACCTCCTGCCGGACCCCGCGAGCTCTGCCGCCCGCCGCGCTCGGCCCGGGGCGGCGGCGCCTCATGGCCCCGCGGGCCGGGGCGGGGCTGGGAGCGCGCAGACGCCCCGCGCCGCGGGCGGTGCCGGCGGGGCCCGTGAGGGCTGCGGGCAAACAGCGGCCGGGGTGTGCTGAGAGGGCAGGGGCAAACGGCCTGTCCCGGGTCTGCCGAGAAGGCAAACGGCCTGTCCCGGGTCTGCCGAGAGGGCACAGAGCAAACGGCCTGCCTCGGGGCGGCTGAGAGGGCAAACGGCCTGTCCCGGGTCTGCCGAGAAGGCAAACGGGCTGTCCCGGGTCTGCCAAAAGGGCACAGAGCAAACGGCCTGTCCCGGGTCTGCCAAAAGGGCACAGAGCAAACGGCCTGTCCCGGGTCGGCTGAGAGGGCACAGAGCAAACGGCCTGTCCCGGGTCTGCCGAGAAGGCAGAGGGCAAACGGCCTGTCCCGGGTCTGCCGAGAAGGCAGAGGGCAAACGGCCTGTCCCGGGTAGGCTGAGGGCAAACGGCCTGTCCCGGGTCTGCCGAGAGGGCACAGGGCAAACGGCCTGTCCCGGGTCTGCCGAGAAGGCACAGGGCAAACGGCCTGTCCCGGGTCTGCCAAAAGGGCAGAGGCAAACGGCTTGTCCCGGGTCTGCCGAGAGAGCAAACAGGCTGTCCCGGGTCTGCCAAAAGGGCAGATGCAAACGGCCTGTCCCGGGTCTGCCGAGAGGGCAAACGGCCTGTCCCGGGTCTGCCCGCCGCGGCTCCAGCACACCCCCGCTGCCCGGAGCATCCCGGCCGGGCCCTCCTATGGCGAGGGCGGCCCCAGCCTCCCTCAGGGGCCCCGAGGGTCGCCTCCGTACCGGTGAGGGAACACAAACTGGACTAGGAAAGGTACCGGGAGCAGTGAGACACTGCCGGCACAGCCACACCAGCCATCCCCTGACAGGATGAGTGGTTTGCTCCAAAGCTCTTCCACGTGTAGTGTAAGACAGATAAATCCAAAAGGTCATGACTCCTGCCAGTCTCTTCCTATGCGAAAAGGCAGGATACACTGTTTAACTACACCGAACAGAGTAAAGTGCAGAGCCCACAAAAGAGCATACAGGTGTGGATGTCGAGCTGTCCACTCTTCAGGTGGGAGTCAAAAGCATTGTAGTTGGCAGGATTCCTGAGCCAAACACAAAACCACTGGAAAGACCCTTCTTTGGAACGGAGGCTCCTTCCAGTTATTCCTGTCTTTCCTGCTGTACTTAATACAAAAACATTCTATCAAAATATGCCTTTCCCCCTGTCACATTACTCTGTCCTCTCTTACACAGAGATTTTGTTTAGATTGCTAAACCAGGCATTTTTTGTCGTCCTGTTCTTTCTAAATCAGAACTTCCACACATCAATATAGTGGGGCTGACTCTACTGCAGGGGCTCTTTAACTCCCAGCTACTTCAGCAAGAATGCCCAGAGCAACCTAATGCAGACACATTGAAAAGGTGACATCTCTTAATGGTTCACCCTTTCAAACTCTTCACATGCACTTAAACGATAAGCCAGGTCACTTTCACCATGTATTATTATACTCTGTGCAGTGCTGAAAATCTTCTGAGTGAAGTGAAAGTGGACTGGCAATAAAAGATAGTCCCATTTGTCCTGTGAGTGAAGAGGGTAAGAAAGTTGCTGGAACACTGAGCACAGTGACTCTGTTTCACATGTCCACTAATGAATGTACTTCCCTCTGCCATCCTGAAAGAGCAGAGAAGCCTTTCCTTGCAATAAAAACATTGTGAAGTTGCCTTGTGCATTTGTACCAACTCAGAACTCTGAAGAAGATTGCAATTATTACTGGTTTTAAAGAATAAGGTATTTTATTATGGAAGTTCATAACAACTGACAATCACTAAAAACACAGAAAGGTTCACGAAAACAAAAGGATGACTATTTACACTAACTTACTACCACAAACAATGAAATACCTGAAACAGTTGAGGCAGTAAATATTCCTTTCATGTCTTGAGAGATTATTGAACAATAACTTGACATTGTACTGACACATACCAACAGGGGTTCAAGATGTTTAGATAGCCCTGACCAAGCTGTACACTGCAGGAGGCCAAAAAAATGTTGGCTATACACTTATGTGAACTATGTCTCTCTGTTGTTTTAACTCATGAAATTGATCTCTTACAGGGAACTTTAGGAAAAATGTTTCAGTATGAAAAAAAACAAAACCTTCTACAAGACAATGCTTTTATATCAAACGCAGTGATCTTTCCAGAACGATCTCAAATGCTTTCTCTGCTCCCCCTTGCAGCTGCATCTAAACAGAAATCATGAATGAAACCAAGAGTATCACATACTGCTTTTAAATATTTTTAAGTCCTAAAATCAGGTCTGTGAATTACTGCATGTATACAAGAGGTATTTGTCAATAAGCATATTTAGACAGTAAAAAAATACCTTAACGTTTATACCTAATTTACAAATACTCCAACATGATAGTATTGATGCTGTTGGCCTTATATAGGAAATGCTAGTTACAGAGGTTGGAAAATGAACAGCAGTATGTAATTGAGCCCTTGTTAAAAGGTATTCATCAAAACCCAGAGAAATTCTTGTTTGCCCCTGTCCCCTATACTATCTATTTTTTTTCCTCTCTCTGCTTCTGCTTCTACTGCGTCTGCCCCTTTCTCTGTGTTCTACTTTACTGCACTTGTCCCCATAGCCTTCTCTGCATTTTTCCTTCTCTCTGTGTACATCTGTGCTGGGGCTTCTGGTTTCATTTTTCCTGTGCCGCTCTTCACCAGGGCTTTGACTTGGACTTCTTCTTATGTGCCTTTGCCTGGAACTGCTGTGATTTGAGCACGGGCTTCTCCTGCTCCCTTCATTCATGTTTTGGCTTCTACTATCCTTATCCTTTCTTTCAGTGTCTCTTGTGCTCGTGCTATGGTATCTGCTTGTGGACTTTTTTTCCCCCTCACAGGAGTTCCATTTGTTGTTCTCTGCAGAACTATCTCGCTTTAAAAGCTTGTACTTCTCCCTATCTTTGTCCTTGTTACCGTGACTACTGGAGAGATCTTCATAAAGTTTTTCCTTCCTCGTTTTTGCCTTTCCTTCTGAATCGCTGCTGCTGCTAGCCTCTGAAAACTTGTCTTTTTTTCTTTTCTTAGAATCCATCTTCTTTTGTGCTGCTTTATCTCTGCTGTCAGTCTCGCTATCACTGCTGCTTCCTGAAGTCTCACTGGAGGACGAGGAGGAGGATCTCATCTTATGTTTCTTGTGTTTACTTTTGCTTTTTCTCTTTTGCTGCTTTTTCTTCTTTCTATCTTTCTTTTTCTTTTTCTTCTCTAGACGATCCAACTTCCTTTTGTTTTCAAAACAAAAGAGAGGCACAATCAGACATATTAAGATTACTAGATTACAAAGTCATCGTCTTTTAAATTTCACTACTTCTGATGGCCTACACAGTAAATACATTTATTTTCATAAAAACACATTGAATTCTTTTCCTTTTTCAGCAAAGTTTCAGTTTAAAACTTCTAACCTGGCATTACCTGTAGTATGTAATCCACAGCTGCTCCCTCAAAACAGAGGTAGTATGATTTTTTTAATTATTTACTTTTCAAAAAGATAAGTAAGAGATGTCAATTTGGGCCTTGTAACTAGGAATAAATACATTCTGTAGTGCTTTTTCTCCTCTTGTCAGGCTGCTCTGGAGTCTTTAGAAAATCACTGCTGCTTTTGTTTGTGCATTTTAAAAAGGTATTTTGAAAATGAAAAAAATGCAAATAGTATTCATTTTCTATTAATGACGAAAACTGAGACTAAAACATACATCTCTGAGAGCTTTAGTCAAAGAATACAGATATTTCCATTAACCTCTTTTTTCACAACTAGAAACTTACATTTTCTATCTGTAAATATATAATATTCCATCATGCACATGCATTCACTGCTATTTGACTGTTTTAATGTGGTTCTTATTTTGCTTTCTGTATTTATGCTCAAAAAATCAGTGACTTAATAGTGAAACTGCTTCCAGTGTATTAAAAAAAATCCCTTTAGACTAAAAAAGCCTAAAGTACCCAAATACTTACTATACTTCAACTCCTTAAATATAAAGGATTATAAAAATTTCAATGTGCTGGACCAGCAGAAGTGCAAACAAAAATAACATTTTAAATTACTCCAACTACACACACATTCCTGACTTAAAAGGAACATAAAACCTGTTGACTATTTTCAGAGAATTATTTATTACGTATGTGAATACCATATGTACCTACCTACTCATGTACTGCTTAGCCATTCACCTTCCCCTCTCCTCCCACTCCCCAAATACGTGACATCTTTTATCCTAAAAGCTTGTTTTATCTGCACGCCTCTATGGGATCTATCAGCCAATAGTAGTTTTTTTGATTTTAAATATTTTGAGGTTATTTCAGGATAAAATTTCAAATAATAGAGAAAAAACCCGTCAGTCACCTGGTACACAGCATCAGTTGGATAAAAGCAAAGCATGGGAACCTCATGAACTCAGACCCACGGGGAGCAGCGAGCTGCAAACCCTGACACAAGCACAGAGTGCAGCTGGGCCAACCTTGGCCCTGGAGTACAGGGTCAGGTTCAGTTCAGCCAAGGGAGAAGATAAACTTTGTCAAGTTGTAAACCAGTGAACAAGAACACAGAATTTTTAACGACAGAAGAAAATATTGTAAACAATGGAGTGCAGAATAATATTTTAAAATAGCAGCACAGCATCACTAATGAGCCAATTAGTATTTCAGTATCTCAGTCAAAAACTGGAAATGAGCCTCGTCAAAGGCATCAAAACTAGATTAAAATAAAACAAGTTGATTAAAAATCATGCTATGTAATGCCATTTGTGGTCAAGTGTACGTTAAACTAAGCTGATTTTCTTCTGTACTAATGGTGCTAAATGGCACCAAAGAGTTACAGTGGCAATCATGAATGTAGTCAGAATTACTGGTGACACATATCCCCTCCTCTAGGTACCAGACATACCTTAGAAGTTTCTGCTTTTGTTTGGTTGACAGTGATTTTAAAAATTCAACTTCTGGATCATCATCTCCTTCACTTGTAACAAACTCCTAGAAAAATGCAGTAGGACATTAGGTTCTTATAGATAAAAATAACATCTTAACTCAGATTTCTGTTTTTAAAGTGATGCCTCAATATACCTTATTTTTGCACAGTCACAAATATATTTGTATTACTAAGTCAGCCTAAGACACTGGTTAGAACAGAATACCCACTAACAAGTGAAAACCCCCCGACATTCTCTCTCAGAGCTGAGTAGGTGTTATAATGTGAGGGTTATACAACAGGAGTTATTACTAAGAAAAAAAATCACTGCTAGGGAAAGAAACATTTCTGAAATAGTTAATAAAAATGAGCCTATTTTGAAGCCCACGATTCCCCAGGATAAGTCACTCCATTGTTACCACGCTTGGATGAATAGGTAAGATGCTAGTCCTGCTCAAACTCAGAGTAATTTAAGCAAATTACTTTTCTGTCTCGGTTTAGTCATTAGGAAAATGGGTAACACATCTACTTCACTGTTGTGTTATTAGTCTTTAAATGTGCACAAAGTCTTCTAGCAATGCAAAATACTGTAATCATATAATCTACATACAGTAACGCAATCAGCAAAGCAAATCTACTTCGAAGACCCTGAATTCCTCAAATTATGTGCATCTGGTACACCACAGTTCTCCACAGTGATGTTTTTTAATTTTAACCACACTCAGAAGAGGAAAGAAGAAATAAAGATTAAAAAGCTCTTACGAAGAAACCCCAGCACACCTAAAGCAAACGTACTGATATTGACATGATTCGATAAACAGTGCCCATATGCTACATTTTTTGGGGTACATAGCTTTTTTAAAGGCAAAGGTACATCCATCTGTGGAGAGACAATGAACTGGTGATTTACCCAAGATTTCAAGACCAGCTTGTAGTCTTTGCCTCTTTACTAGTGGTTTGACTGTTCTGCCATATGAACAAAGGTTACTTCAAGGAGTGTATATTACTCTTTCATTTTACACTTTTATTAAAGCAGCTCAATAATATACTTCAAGCAGTCTAAGTAAAGGCAACTGAACCATTTTCACTCCCAGAAATAATAAATGGAACAACAGTGAATCAAGTAAAAAAAACCCTTCAGATATAGCATTCCTGGCAGTAATTATTTGTGCATACTGCCTCAAACTTCATCCAAAGGGTTGCACTAGATTACAAATATGCAGCAGAAGCCCTAACCACCCTTTTAAGAAAAATTCAATTTCTAGTCACACAGAAGAAGGATTTAATTTATTATATATGGTTTTAAAAGAAATAATTTATGATTCACCATTCTGTATGAAACAAAGCTGGAAAACTAAGTTTTTTGACATCTTTCTACCGGCATAGCTATTCAGCTTTCCTATGGATATGCATATTTGAAAACATTAAGTAACAATTCACAAGCAATCACATTTAGATTTACAGACATTTTCAGCTTACTGGTAAAGAGATATTACCTGTGATGGATCATTTGCGGTCAAGTTTCTCCCCAGTACATTTTGTTTCAGTGCAAACCCACTGTTTCTCATCTCCGCTATTAGCTCCGAGGGGTGCATTGATGGCCCTGTTCACAAAAATCACAGTTTGAATGTATCATTTATATCTCGCTACCTTTTTTGGACTCCACAGTAGGAATTCAGTTGAAGCTTTGTTAAGTAAAATCACAGCTAAATCAACTCAATAATCTTCTGCTGAGCAAATAATCAGATATGATTTTCTAAAACAGCAGTCTGAAGATTCAGAATGGAAAATAATTGCATTTTTCTTTAAGTACAAGGGGATTCTCTTATGTAACTTTGTCATGTTGAAAACAATATATTAGATAAGTCTAGTAATATATTTTTATTATAGTAAAAAAGCACAGGAGATCTAAATAAAGCACATTAAATAAGACTCAGGTGCCTCCTCTCCTTTAAAACAATGATAAAATGCACCTCTAATATGTCACTAATAACTCATTTTTCATAATGAGATACATTTTTGAACTTCAATGTAAAAAGTAACATTAGAAGAACACATATGGAATGTAAAACACATGAAAAGTATCTATGTCCTTACTTATTCTAGGGATTGCCAAATATATATAGCCTCTAGACTGTTATCTCCTTTTTCTGGTTTTTGGCTTAAAAACCTTTTTCTGGTTTTATTAGCTTAAAAACCATGCTGTATTTTTCATTAGAGTAGGTGTTGGCATTAGGAACGATTTCTTTCTTTGCAAGAATCTAACAAGGAGTAAAAATTGGGATGTATTATGTATCATTCAGACTTGACTGCATAATTTACAAACCTTGTATCTCACTCTTATGCTTTAACTGAATCCCTGTGATCATCATAATGTCTGATCATCATAACTTGTTTGATTAGGTACTTTTTCTTCACCCTAAATATTCACTCTCTTGTGAGGTCACTTTCAGGAAATTTCCTTCCCAGTTCCTTCACTAACCTTACTGTCAAAGAACTGTGTAAGGTCAGCCTAAATTAAAAGGAATGCAGAACAGGGCATGGAGCACACATTCACTATTACTTCAGTAAACTACTGTAAATGATAAGATTAATTAGCCTTATGAAATGTACTGATCCTGCTCTGTGGTTTAAGACTTCCTTAGTTGTGAAGACTTACAAAACTAAAAATAGATTTTTAACACAAGTATGGAAAAATAAAGTGAGATTTTTGCTATAGAAAGTATATGGAAAGTAATACAGCACTTTCTCAAAAGAAGTAAACTTTTTCTTCATTTTTCTGTATAATGTATTACCTTGCAGAAACAACAGGCCTACATGTAAAGCAGGAAGGAATAAAACAAAACTTTGGAAATGGTTTAAGGAGCATTAATGATTTTCTTTTCATAAGTTCCTTATTTTGATGGACAAAAGAATTTTCAAATGAGATAGCTTTTAGTCTTCCCTTGAGTATACATTTTACTTAGGTAAGGGGTTATTTCCCATCCCTCCCACACTTTACTGAAAGTGCTTTTTCTTTTTATGTGTCATAGTGTAATTGTAAACTCACAATTAATGAATGTGTATAGACCCCAGTGTCTACATTTTTGCATATTTCAAATTTCACACCATGGTGTACTTGCCAAAATCTGCTCTGGCTGGAACAGAAGCTAACGTTAGTCAGACACCTAATGACAGAATTTGGTACCAGAAGAGGCCTTGAAAAGTCCACATGAAACAGCAATACAATTCAGCCAAAAACCCTGCATGAGGAAGCCAAACGGAGACAAAACATAGAGTCATGAAAGATGTCCCCATATCAAAGAAACCAAAATATTTGACCAATTCAAGCCTAGAATACCTCTATTATTCAAAGGCAGTTCCTCCCTATTATTCAAAGAGCCACTGCCTAATGAAGTAACTTAGGTAACTTCTTAGGTATTCTTCTCCAGTGTTTCAGCATTGCACACATTTTGGTGTGTATCCAATACCTAATTATTTTCATTAGTGTGATGAGATCAATAGAGAAATCCAACTTGTTCAAATCTACACAGCAGACTTGCTGAAGAACCAAGACAGAAGCCCTAACTTCGTGGTTCCCTATGAGGACTATGGTCAGAATTGAGACCAGAGAGACATGAAGGCATATTGGCCTTCAAAAGCACAATTCAAAATTATTTTCCAGACACAAACTTTTTCAGCATTCTTTGTGCATAACACTGGAAAGAGGCAGACAAAGTAACTTCTTTTTAAGAAAAAGCTTGTAACGAATGCCCAACACTACTAATTTTTGTGTATCTGTTTCCTTGAATATTAATGATGTCAAAGAAAAATTCATAACTCCACCTACAGTATTTTAGTTGCAATGCAGTATTACCATGATATGGACAGTAACTAAACTACTGTTATTCCTGTTTTTGGACATATACAAGCTGCATCAAACGCACCCACAGAAACTTGAGACTAAAGTTGTTTACGAAATAAATTATTCCTGTTTTGGTCTCCCTACAATTGTGAGGGAAACAGTAATTTACGTTCAACCTAGCTTGTGAGGAGATGCAAGAATCTGCAAGAAGCTTTATTAAGTATGTTATTTTTCCTGTACCTAAAGGTTTTAGAAAACACTAAGAAATGAGATTCAGAAAATAAACTAACCCCATAAATGGAAGTGGAGTCAAAACACAATCCTATTTCACACCCCTTCTGCATGCAGACCCCAGCCAGGCATGACATGGGCAGCTGTCCAGAGTGGTTGATTATGGAAGATACTTCCTTGCAGCATGGCATCTTTGCAGTTTGAAAAACATTAACCTTTTTGAGACGATGAAACAGATGAACCTGCTTACACTTTTTTTTGAACAATGATGCCACCGAGCTTCTCAGAATTTCTGTCCAGTGACAGCAAGACACTGTAAGGACACAGTAGGGAGAAAACAATCTCTGATTTGCAAAGTCTAAAGAGACTATTTTCTACCTGGTTATAAGTCCAGTCTGATAAGTTCAATTAAGATATCATATTTGACAGTGGCTGCATAGTTTAACTGCAAACCTCTATTACTATCTACTTTCTGCAACAGAAGAAGGATCAAGAAAATGTTTATTCTCATAATTAAACTCCTTTGCTTGCAATTAAAGTAATCAAATGCTTGGTGACTTTCTTCTGCCATCCATAGCTCAACAAACTGCTTTTGATTTATATTTTAAGATGTTGATAAGCAGACTGATTGTCTTGGACAGTGACAGGCTGAGGTCTCTCAGGATTCCTGGGCACAGCTATTTTATGTGACAGCATTGAGGCATGTAACATACATCCCCTTAAGCTGCTTTTTCAGAGTCCTAGAAGATGCCTAAATTTGTGACTAAACAATCACGTTCTCATTTCCACACTATATAATTTAATAGGGGATTTCTCTTGGATAATGCAAACGAGAGAGACAAAGCCTGTAAAAGAAACCCTAAAAACTGAACCTCACTTAACACAGATTTGAAAAATGCAGCTTCTCAGAAGTGTCCTTGGCTTCCCTATTAAGCAGCTAAAGATTAAACCTTGATGCCACCAGGTTGCCTGGTAACACAAAGTGGTAAATCTTTTCAGCTGCCTTTGGCTTATGACCACACTTGTGACTTCACCCTCCAAAACTGTCAGAGAAAGCAGTACTAGGTATACCGGGCAGCCCTCTGCTCCAGCTGAGTCATTAACTGTAAAACAGATGGCAAGACAGAGCTGAGAGGCTCTCAGTTGGCTAAAAATCTTTGGCTGTGATGATAGCTTATTATTCTTGAACAGCACCCAACAACTTGCAAAGAGTCACTCCTACATCAGGCACAGAACCCCCTTACGTGCTATGAAAATCAATCTCCTCGCATAGGCACTCCTTACAGACTTGTGAGACAGCCTGTGAAGTTACCTCTGTGACCTCATGCAGGTGAAAACATCTAGAGTTATGATACCATGAGCTGGCAGAACTTTAGATACAGGAATCCTATAAAAATAGCTCATTGCTGCAACTTCTGACAACTAGTCTCTCAGCATTCTTTCATCAGCAAACTAAAAATAAGTTCAAAGTTAAAATGCTTCATCATCTGTTTCTTATTCTTCCTGAAACAAGTCAAATACAGTACCTCGCTATTTTTGAATATGACTGTCAAGGTTATTTTCTGAAATTAGCATTTTGAAAGGAAAAAAATAAAAGACAAAAAAATATTAAAAACTTTCCCAGATGCCACTTGGCTAAAACTAAATGATTTATCTGCTTTAGAACTAATTCATAGTCTTGGAAAAACTTTTTGTCATATAGTGTAATTAACTGCTTGTGAATATGACATTTATCTTTATGCATTAAGACAACTGACAACTTCTTATACCTTCTCTAGTTACAATTATACTAAGGGCTTGCACAAAAAAGTCTCCGTTGTTAAAGACTCACCAAAGGATTTGTAAAGGGTTTGAGGGGGGTTTTTTGGCTATTGTAATTCTCAAGAAACAGTGTTGTCACATTTCTTCCTGCTTCTTACTTTCCACACAAGTTTTTGCTGCACTAATTCTCTCTGTTATTTTCTGTTTAAGATACTATTTAAGGATACAATTCAGATAGTTCAATTGACTCAAAGAGTTTGGGGCACAAAATCTAGAAACTCAAAACACAATGAAGTGTGAAAAGAAGGATTTGAGTCTTTAGAAAGCAGTACCCGAGTACAACCTTAGCTTGACAGCTTTTGCTGCATCTTTATAATACTTGTACAGTTAAATAAACAGACGAGATGTAAATAGATTTTTTTTTTCTCAGGCATATATGAGCATCAATTACTCTGGATTGCAGAAGAATATCATATTAGGATTTCTATAACATATTGTAAATTTGTTTTTTTAGAACAAGGAGCACTCCAATTTCTCATCACACAACTGAGATGAATTTAATGTTTAAATTTAATGAATTTTAATGTTTCTTTTAAGCCATCAGGAGGGGAATACAGTTCTGGATTTCAATTACTTAAGTGCCTGCCTTCCAGCAAGCTCTCCCACCCGCATTACTACCCCACACCTGTCCCAGAAACCAAAGAAACCTATAACTGCAATTAATTTTCTATTCTGTCTGTACTTCTCTTGATGCTACAAATACAGAGTGCATGTAACACTCTGCTGTTTTCAGAATGTTTTCTCTAGGAGGCATGGGCACCCTTAGGAGAGCTGTAACACACCATCTAGCAGGCCTCCGAAAACGTGTAAAGCACATTTTTCTAATTATTCAATATGAGGTGAAATGTGAAAACACCTTTTCATAACAACTATAATTAAATACCACTTTTTCTGCAATAGCTTTCTGCACTAGCAGTGAGGACAGACCATCATGTATGTTTGGCAGTATCACCAAAATGAGCAGTTTTACTTCCACCTACCCATCATGCACAATCTTGACAGTATTTGCCCAATTTACTGATAAAAGCTTTCACTACTATCATCAGTGCAGACAAACAAACTGAATTATTCTTTACAATCAATCAAGTTTTAAATGGATTTTTATGGTGGAATATAAAGGGAAAGCAAAAACATAAGAAACAATAATACTGTAAACTGCCATTTTTGGCAGGGGAAATGACAGTAACCAGTTGTACTTACATTTCTGCAGTTACAGAACTATATGATATTTAAGGCTGTAGGTATGTTTTGGTTTGTATTCTATGTATTGTTATGAAATTAAATAGAGTACACTATATAAAAGTTACTGGAAAGTTTTAGAAAATACTGGAAAAAGAAGATTCTTTACGGTGTTCATTTTGATTGCAACTATTTACCTTTATTTTAAGTACTGCTCATTTTGCATATCATCAAAACAGAGTATTTAGAATATGGTTTCTAGAACTGCCTTTCTGAAAATGTGTTCTGGCATGGGATATCATTTAGTTTACAAATGTGGTAATTTTAATCTAAAAACATCACCATCATCACACCATCACATTTCTCCTGACTTGGTAAGAGAGGTAATTTACATGAAAATGTAAACATAGCAAACCTGTGTATCTGCTATCAATTTGCCAGTATATGTCACGGTCAGTAAACTCCATGCTTAATTTATGAATCAAGGACAAGATACTCTCAAGGCTTCTCTTTTATTGCTACACATTTTCTGTTAACAAAGTAGGCCTAAAGTGTGTTGTCATCATCCTTTCTTATAGGCAGCTTGGACCACATGAGGCTGAAATTTATTTGCTTTTCTACACAACAGTGGTACTAAAGCCAGGATTTGCTGCAGAAAAGTAGATAAATAAATACCTATGGAGTACAAAAACACCTCTTTTGAATTAACTAGGCTTTAGGAAACATTCTGCTGCTGGTGGGTTTCAGTCTAGCACACAACCACATGAAGGATAAATATACTCTGAATGCAGAATGTTGCCTTTTCTGAGTGGTAGCAAAGACATAATAAATGATACAATGCTTTTCAGGTTTTGCTTTAAAAGAGAAATTAACTTTAAAATTAGAATAGACAGTTGTGTCAATACATCCATACACTTTCTTGTTCTGGCCACCAAGTTTTCCGTGGCTTTTGTTAATATGGCTTAAAAGGAAATTGAGCAAAAATGGAGAAAAATTACAGACTGAGCTTAATCACACTCCATAGTCTGTGAACTTTTACTGAGGCTGTGACAGAGATGAGAGTAGGCACTTATTTTATCTAAAGGACAAAGAACTATTATCAAAATTATGTGATCATGACACACAGTAAATTTATGCTGCCTCCACTAATTCAGAATCAATCATCTTTTACTGATAATTTTTTCATCTATTTCAGAGATGAGTGCATTCAGACCATATTTACACTTCAAAGCAACTGCTGCAGTTGGCATTGAGAGAAATCAATGACTAAAACCTCTGGCTTTTAATTAGCTCTTCTTCAGAAGGCCTGCAGTTTAACTGTATTTAACACTTTAGCACAGAATTTCGGTATAATTTGCCATGCTTTTGTGAGATGGTATTTCAGAGAAACCTGAGTTTCCTTTTTACTTTTTTGGAGTAGTAAAAACCATTTAACGTTATCAAACTGCTATTGGAATCCATATTTTTTTATTGCTTAAATGCTAAGCACAAGATTTCTAATAGCATCTGTATTTTATGCATTTACAACAAATACCAAGGCTTCTGAAACATAAATGGAGGATTATTCTAAAATGTGACAGTTCTTAAACTATGTGAAGATTTAGTTAAGGTTCCAACTGTTCACAATCAAAGGTCTCAGCTGCAGATCATAAAGAAAGGTTTTACACACTGTACATTTCTACAGATGACCATTTATACAAATATTCACTGTTAACATATTCAAATACCTTTTCTTAGTTATTACAAATTCAAGAGAATGTTTTAAAAAAAAATCCTGCATTCCCAATACAATGCAGAGTTTCCTCTGTTGGGAAAAACGTACTGTATTTGTCACTGGGAAAGTGCAGTGAGATACAGACATAATGTAACATAAGCACAGATTTCATTTTTTGCTGTCTCCATGTGACTGGTAAGTTCAATGATTACTCTGGGAAGATATTTCACCTATAATCTTAAGATCAGTGGAACACATTAAGTCATAGACAGATGGAAACAGCACCCACAGTTGGTTTATGGGCAATCAGGAGATGAAAACAGAGGGTGCAAACCCCTGAACTGGGTGATGAGCCTTTAGAAGGCTGCAGCTGCACAGCCATACCTAGAGTGGCTTTATCTTGGTAGACCATAAGACACTAGATACACATACACTTGCTCCATTTAAATTTTACCTTTATTTGCCTGATTTTTCCACAATGTGCTAAGCACTTTACAGTACTTTTTTCCTTAGTAATTCCATGGCATGGATCACATATGGAGCCAGTCAGCTGTAAGATGTGCAAAGTATATCAAAGTCCACAGCAGAGGAGGATGCCCAGCACTCTCCAGGCTTAGCTTTCATAGGCCAGGAGTGCAAGAACATCTTTTAACCTTACCATCCCACTTCTAACTATGCTGTTCATACAATTTGAGACATTAGCCTCACTTCTGAAGGTATTAACACCTTTTCTTCATAAGAAAGGAACAGATCCATAGTGGGTTCAGAACAGATTCATAGTTCTTTGTTCTAAAAATCATATAATAAAAGCATTCATGCTTGTAAGCATTCAGGTTTCATAGCTTTTAGTAATTCTTCTCCCCATCTGCCCAAACCATCATTGAACAGGACAGATTGTTTGCAGGAAAGAAGGAAAAGGGAAAAAAATATTCAGTTTGTTCTGACTTGGTCACCTGACCAAGAAAGTCCCAGGCAATTTTGGAGTGAAATAATAGTATTATTTCAAAACATTTTGCACAGGATACCTAATGATCTCTGTTCCAATCAAGTCAATGGCTTTTCCAGATTCAAAAAAACACCTCACAAACCCCAACAGATGCTGCTTGTTAATAATAAAAAAAACTGTAAAAGCAGGCAGACTTTGAGATGCTAGTGAGCTGGTTTTTTTGCTGGTATGCATTCCATATTTTCTATATGCATGTATACACAGTGGCACATAAAGTCAGAAGCACAACCAATATTTTCATCTTGTGTGAACTTTGAAATTTAGGATTTTATCAGTAAAACACTCTGTAAATCAGTTTAGCCCAAAGAAGCATTCTGATTGCCTAATTTACCTTTGTAAAGGAGAAGTAAATCTTCTAAGTTGGTCCCTGTAAGCCTCACAGCTGGAACATTCTAACACTACTTTGCAGTTTCCAGTGATCAAAGTTACTTTATATCTAAAACTAAGAATTTCATAACAGAAATAATGCAACACCAGGGGGTGCAGTCATCATGCAATAATTACACTCCTGGGAGATTACAGACAAGGCTGTACCCCAGGGGTGTGATTATCCCATGATAACCACATCCACTGAAATTGCTTTATTGCAAAAATAATCTCTATTCACTGGTGAGATATTATTCAATAGGTGCTTTCTTAATGGTTAGATTATTATTTTTTTTTTTATCAATTACTAGCTAGATTAGTAAAATGGCCCCAGAAGCAAAATAACCAAGCCACCATGCCCAAGTTAAGGTACTGCTTGTAACTATTTTTGTTTGCTGAAGCACTGCAATGTATGTCAGATCTTGAAAGACAGCAGAACCAGTTCTGTGCCACAGACACCCTCTGCCCTGCAGTGGTTTCACTGGAGGAAACTGAAGGCTGTGACTGGTCTTTGCACATGAAATATGCAACACCAAATTGAATGTGACAATTGCCAATCAGTTTTGTATGTCAAGAGGAACATCACAACGCAGCCTTCACATCTGTTCTTCTGCTGAAATGACAGAATCACAGCTTATAAAATTTATGGGAAAGAAAAAGCCTATACTGGACATGATGTGGGGGGAAAAAAGAATCTCAGTTAATAATTCTTCTTTCTCCTTATGGAGAACCAGAGCAGGAACTTTAGATAAGTCAACTAAATCAGACATGTGTTCCACTTTAATTTATTTGCAGTCAAAGGTTTTGCTTCCTCTGACACTGAAAAAAATAACTGAGTCCAAACAAGACATTTTGTTTTACTCCTTCTGAAGCGGGAAAAAATTAGAACAAAACACAAACTGAACTTGTATCAAGGCCTGCTACAAATCTTTGATGAGGAAACCAGACCATTTTTAAAAACCTACTTCTGCAGAAATTAGTGATGCCTGTGTCCTTAGCACACCAGATTCAGAACCATAAAGCCCAATGTTCCCTTGCACTGACTGGGCAGAAATTCACCACCAGCCAGGACATTCAGTAGCACATGGACCAGAGCCTTCCAACACTGTGCTGAAGCATGGTGTGCTCTAGCAAGGGAGAGTATTTGCAAAGTTTGAAGAATTCTAACCTAAATTTAGCTAGGGTAACTACCACGCACTGCCTAAAAAAATCATTCCATTCAATTTGCATGAAAAGGATGTAAGATCGACTTCTATAAATCAGAAGAAATAAAGCACTACCAAGTTAGTAACTTCAAAGTTTTTTCCAAAGAATATAAAAAAATACCAAAGATCTGCTCTTAAAAAAAAAAAAAAAAGTTTAGTTATTTAGAACTTAAATTTGGCCCTTCTAATACATTTAATTTCATAAACTAATTGGAATCCTTGTACATTGACTACTGTACTAAAATTTTCCTCTGGTTTCACCTTTCTCCCTCATTATATCTGTATTTCTCAGCTGTATCCTTTCATTTATGAGACAATATTTATATTTCAATTTCCTGAAAAACCAGCTAGAAAAGTTTTCAACTACTTTTTAAATATGGCAATACTTCCTAACCTTTGAAGGTACTATATGCTCTTATAACTTAGCCAAATGTTTTTCAACTCTTAAAGAGTTCACTGCAAACGTATTTTTACACACTGAGTTATTAAAAAGCCTGGTCAAATAAATTTAGGACACATTCCAGACCTGCTGTATACTACCAGTAATCACTGCCTATCCTTGAAATCTCTGTTCATTGCTCTGTTCAGAGACATGTGTTTTAACCTCTACATTTTAGAAATGAACAAACAGCTTCAGAAAAATTGAACAAACTTTACCTGACCTCAGAAGCCAAGTAGTTTTGTACTTTTTTTTTTCCCTGGGGCCGACAACCATGATAAATGAAAACTGTGCACTATTTACATGTTTTTTAACAGCTTTCTAAGCATGAGGAGACATATGTGACACATGGAGGAGGAGCTGCTTGGGAAGCAGTTCATGTGCAACTGAACTTGTTTCAAGTGCAAGGGGTTTTTTTTTTAATCTAATCATCAGTTCACAAAACACAGAACGGTTTCATAAAAAGATGATCTCATAAAAATTCTCTGTCCCTTCCAAAGTAGTATTTTCTGGATTTCCAGTTGGTCTAAAGAACAGTGTGGCAATGGACAATTTTACAGTACTATAAAGCAACAAAAAAAACCCAGGAATTTAGTCTAGGAAGTGGCTCAGGAGTGCATGCAATTACTGACAAAGAAAAGCAGGAAGAAACAGAACTTGAGGAGGTGTATTGCACAGAGCAACAGAAGAAGGTTCTTGGAGGTGGAAACAGATGCAACAGAGCTACCTGTGGATCTGCAGCACTGTAAAAACTGGGCTGAACTCTCAGCAATACAAAGTAATTACTCCCATCCCAGCCAACACAGGACTGCTGTCAGGGTTTCAACAGAATAAAAAAACCAAACCACCGTACTTTTTAAAAAATATGTGGCATATGCTTTAACATACCACGTGGATGAATTATGAGTCTTAAGAGAAGCAGTGAGTTCAAGAATTTGTGTTGTCACTTAACTATAGTGCTTCATTTACACACATTTCCAGAAGTCACCAAAGGAGTGTAACTTAACTTGTTATTAAATCAGATGGAGTTTTAGAAAAGTTGATGAAAGGTTTATATTCCTGAGGCTAGAAAAAGCAGACAACCTTTTATATGATGTTGTAATTAATATTACCACTTTCTCTAAGCCTTGTATTTGCTATTAAATCAAGAACTTTAAGCTTTACCTACATTGTTTTTACATAGTTTCCCTGGAAGAAAGAGAAAGTAGCAGTATCATTACAGCTGACTATTCAAATTCAAGAACTGCGTCTTACAAATTATATATACAAATCCTGATCTGTCACCCACCCCCACTCCCTAAAAATCCTTCCTCAGCCTACAAGAGTCTAAGCTCAGCACAGCACACTGTCTTCTAAGTTCCAGAGTTGAAAATGAGAGGGCACTGGCATACGTCTGAGAACATCTAAGTACTTTTACACCATTTTCCTTCATGCAAAATTCATCATATATGCTAAATGCTCTCTTTAGTCTTAGAAAGATGGTTCGAAAAGCCATCTGGGGGACATCTCTTCAAGTGGGAAACACCCACAGCAGTCAAACGTTGCCTACACCTATACAGATAGTTCAGTTAGGTTTGAAACAAGCACTTATTCTCCTACTGACACTGCAGAGTGCCTGTATTACACTGAAATGAATAATTAGGAATGCATATTCAAGTTTGTGCAAGCACATACAATTATTTTCTGTTTTCTCAACCAAATACCCCTAAAATTTACCAACATCATTTGAACTGAGGTGTGGACAGTGAGCTCTGTAGCACAAAAGCATCTCTGACATGCAAGAGCTGCACAATATAATTCTACTACCAACAAATGCTCAAAGCAAATTTTTTTTTCTAAGATAAGATCATGCAAGAAAGTGATTTAATTTTCTAACCAAGTGAACAGAAAGGCTGAGCAAGTCAATTACAGGATGAGTAATACAATGGCATAATCATCAGACAGTGCCTAGAAAGACAGGAGAGTAAGAGGCACCATTTCCTTTAACTCAACTCTTCCAGGCCTCATCCCAAAGAAACTATGTATCTACATGACCTAATTCTGAAAAACAAGATTGTTGGTAGGCTAAGTAAGTAACAAAACTAGGAGCTGCTACATAAAATAGATAGCCTGAAGGAAGACTCCAAGACACAACATGTGACTTTAAAGCACAGTACACAGCAAGGCTGAAGACTCATCCGTGCTAACTGATGTTTCTTTAACGCGCCCCAATTTTAAGAAACTTAAAAGCATTTCAACTTGGGTTAACTCGTGGAAAAAAAGTTACTGCAGGCAAAAGAAATATTCAATTTGAATGTTTGTACCCACACCTTCAAACATAATCTGGCACTAACTGCTGTGTGACTTCAAGTAACAGAAGAGCTAATAGAAGAAAAAAAAGT
The DNA here is from genome assembly GCA_018697195.1 of Certhia americana. Taxonomy (NCBI): domain Eukaryota; kingdom Metazoa; phylum Chordata; class Aves; order Passeriformes; family Certhiidae; genus Certhia; species Certhia americana. Next base: position 20,483,109 of record CM031863.1, read on the forward strand.
TGTAGTTGAAGAAGCAAAAAGAAGTCAGGTGAAAGGAAACAGATATTTGGATATCTAGGTTGCAATTGTTTGTCCACTTACACAATTACATATTTTAAAAAAGCCCACAAACCTCTCCCTTTTACCAAGTCATTAACAACATATAAAATTCCATATTCCATCTTATCCAAGCAGTTCACTTAAATTTGAACAGGGATAGTCTTTGACAATCCACTCTTTTTTGGTGACACAAATTTCATCATTCTGATCCAAAGCCTCATTGCAGCTACTCCATTTTAGGTGCAGGTAGGATCAAAGCAATATAGAATCTTTTTCAAATGGGTTACTAATTAGAAAATTAGGTCCCTGCAACTTGAAATAATTAAATAAAAATTGTGTAGCCTACATTTGGAATTTACTGTTTTCCAGATTTCATCAACTCTGTGAAATATGACAAACTTAAACCCCTTCTAAAATTAAACCTGATGAGCTCCTCCCATGTGTCTAACCAGAACCTTTAAAAACCATTCACTGCCTACCTGAACCATCACTGGAGACTGAACTTGCATTGATTCCAGAAAGGCCAAATAAGGGACATTCTCTGTCAGTGTTTATATGACCCCACTTGTGGCATTTAATACATCTCACATTCCGCACCTAAAGGCAACGAACACAATTTAGTCACCAATACAGACAAACAATTACAGAAATGCCTGTGTCATCAGGCAAAAGGGAAGCTTTTAAACCCACTGAAAAAGAGATGATAAAATTAAGAGAGTCCATGTGAATGTTCTGCAGTTAGACAATATTTGAAATATATCCCAGAGATCCTCAGAGTGAAATTTATGTAACTTGCCTGGATACCAAATGGCTGATCTCTGATATTCATATCATCCTTGGCGTATCTGTTACACAAAAACAAGAGAAAACAAATACTCAATTCACTACTATTTTTTAAATCAAACCAAAACAAAGCTGAGCAAGGAAATAGTTCCAGGTTAACAGGTTTTACTAAGTAAGTGTCAGGACATGACAAGATCACACAAGTGACCAGCTCAAAAATATAACGGGAAAAAAGGGACAAAAGGAAAAGTATATGAGAAAATCCAGACATCTTACTTTTCTCGAGGAGCAACTTTCTGCCATTCAAATTTGTATTCAGTCTCTCCTTCCTGCTATAAAACAGAAAACATGTAAAGTTTTAAATTTTTCAGAATATGTTTTAAATAAGCTAGAAGAAAATGTAAAGAAATAATGAAATGAAATACCTCTTTTGCTTCCTCTTTGAATTTTCAGAAAGCATGCAAAGAAAAGAAATGATGCATTAATTTAATGTAAAATGCAGATGGTATTCCCCCCCCAAGATAAAGACAAAACATTTTATCATTTATGCTAATCAATAGTGCAAATACTCAGGAAGTAGCTTTATCTGAATAGAGTGCACTTACAAATAACCAGCCTCTAGTATATATATATATGTCCTGTAAATCTGGAATCACCTTCTATGTTGATTTGCTATGTTACACAAATAAATACTTTAAACATTTTTTCAAGAGCAGCAACAATACTTACTTTTAAGACATTAAAAAAAAAAAGTTTAGCAATAATTGCTGCCTTGAAATTGCATTTCCTCTAAGATTAAGAGATTGCTGTTAGAGCTTCTCAAGTTAAATAATTGCAAAACTTGGTCTGCAAGAATGCATCCTGCCAAGTGATTTCATGCAAATGAGAAAGATACATTTTAAAGGGAACATGTTTTCTCTTGGAGGGAATATATTTTCTAAGTTCTTCGCTTACATTCAGATTTTGCTAAAATTAAGTGATTGATATGAGTGTCCACCAGGTATTTAGTCACTTCTATTTATGACACTATTAAACAGTCACAGACTCACCAGACACAGGTCAGGCAGCACTTTTGACTACTGAATTTCAGCATTTATTATTTTTATAACTTCTGATAATTAATTTCTTGCTCTGGTATTTCCCATGTTTGACAAGCATCAAGCTGAATTATGGGTGTAACTTTTAAACAAAAGCAACCTACAATTTCTGTAAAGGAGAGCAGGCCAAAATACAGGTTTGTGTTGTCTGAGTTGTTGCCTTGGTAAGGTCAAGTCATCGTCCAATAGCTTTATAATTTGCTAAAGAAACATCCTTGGTCAAGTACAAAACTTATGCTGTTTCCTGGAAAGATATTTTATCTGGCTTTTCCCTTCACATTGAACTGTTGCTTAAAAAAACCCAACCTTCCTCTTTGAAAGAAAATAAAGACTTGTGAGATCAAAATTATTACAAACTATATACATATATATATTTGTATACATCCGTATATTTACCTATATGTATCTCTATGTGTGCATATTCCCACAGAATTAAAAAAATCACACCTATCATTACCTCATTGTGAACATGTTATTTTAAAATAAAATATATTGTGCTTATTTCTTCAGAAGGTTTTTAGCCCTGCAGCACTATCTGTCCACAATCAGGAAATTGCAATACCTTTCTTTGCTCCAGGTGGGGCCTCATACATGAAATTAAGACCATTCTTCACACGCTCATCACCCATAAGCAACCTAAATAAAAAGGGCAGTTTGGGGTTTTACACACAAAACAGTCACATTGGTAACACTGACAAAAAAAAAAAAGCAATCCTAAAAAGCCAATATGAAGTTGTTGTGATAACTAGCATTTTTTCATTTGTCAATGCAAGTAACAAAATCTGAGTATCAAAAACAGTCAATGCTTTTGCATGAGCCACTGTGTACCAAAAATGACACATTTCAATCTCAACTGAAAAGCAATATGTCCAGAGTTACGAAAAACAGATCTCTGTGTGATACAAATGTATTACTATACATGATTACCAACTATTTTGTGAAACGTAGCATATTTTGAAATTAATTAGAAGACAGGCACAAACCACTTTAAAGTTCTTGTGACTTCTGCTTAATCAGACACCACTTGATGAATCACTGCCCTCTCCTACTACTACAGTCAATGGGGAGACAGTACTTCAGATTGCTCACAGCAATATGAACTTCACTACCATGAAAACAAGACAGGAGGAAGAAGTGTGTGATCTTAAGCCAATTCTCACCTATTATCATAGGATTCCTGTTCTTTCAGATACTGTTGCATTAATTCTTCTTGTTTCTTCTTATCATATGAGATTTTCTGTTCTGCCATCCATACCTAATTAAAATAATTAAGCTTCTACTTAGATACAAAAACTATTGCAAAATATATTAGGCCACTGAATTGAAAATGCTTAATGAGGAATGATCACCATTCTAATCACATGAAATACATTATTTTCATCCAGTATGTTAACAAATGAACTTCACACAGCAGTAATTTTGAAAAAACTCCAAGTTCCAACAACATTTACACATTGAAAAGACAGGAGAAAGTGTGTCAGCTCAAAAGGACAAGCAGGCTCAGCAAATACCCTGTGGGTGCCAGTGTCTCTCCTGCAGTGACCCTTGCTCAGTCAAGTCTCGACAGACCGCAAGCCCCAGGTCCCCTCGGGGGTTCCTGGCATGGGACACAGTTCTGGAGAGAACACCTGCAACCAGCTCGGGGCAGGTCTGAAATACTGGAAAACACGGAACACATCACGACAGGCGGGGTTTTCCTGGACAGTGTACAGTGCTTATTTGTCCTCAGAATCAGGTGCTGAAAATCCTGAGCCAGGAAAATCCCACAGTCGTACACACCTGGGAACAAGAAAACCCGAAGCTTCAAGTATTTCTTAGCTATTTTCCCTGCCTCCTCCTTCCTCTTTGCCCGAGCGGCGGTTGCACCGCAGGGAGGTGAGGAGCACTACTGGGGCCGCTGCAAACCCTGCTCCCCGGGGCACCCCAGGCAGGCTCCCCTCACCTTCTTGATGTTGGACTTGGAGGCGGGGTGAAAATCCTTCTTGCACATGAAGTTGGCGAACGACTTCCCCATGTCGTCGGCGGAACGGGCGCCGCTGGCCCCGGCAGAGTCAGGCACAGGGACGGTGACAGTGACGGAGGCGCTGCGGGCTGCTCTCGGCCGGGCCTTCCGGGGCGGCGGGCGGGCCTTCCGCGGGTGCCGCCCCTGCCGCTGCCGCTGCCGCTGTCCGCGCCGGGCCCGCCGCTCGCAGGGGCTCTGAGCCCTCAGCCCTCGCTCAGCATGTTCCCCCGGCCGCCGCCCCTCTCCTGCGACACCTTCGTGGCGCTGCCGCCCGCCGCGCCCGGGGGCCGCGTGGTGTTCGGGAAGAACTCGGACCGGCCGGCAGACGAGGTGCAGGAGGTCGTGCACTTCCCGGCCGCCGCGCACCCGCCCGGCTCCAGGCTGGAGGTGAGGGCAGGAGCGGTCCTGCGGGAGGCGGCGGCGAGAACGCCGCTGTCAGCCCTTGATCGGCTCGGCCGGCGCAGCGGGGACGGTGACGCCATGTGTGCTCTGACCTCTTGCAGTGCACCTACATCGGCATCGAGCAGGTGGAGAGGACCCACGCCGTGGTGCTGAGCCGCCCCTCCTGGCTCTGGGGCGCTGAGATGGGCGCCAACGAGCACGGCGTGTGCATCGGCAACGAGGCGGTGTGGGGCAGGGAAGAGATCTGCGATGGGGAAGCTCTCCTCGGCATGGACCTCGTAAGGTGTGCACAGGCTTCTTTTTTTTTTTTTTTTTGGTAAATGGTACCGGATTTGGAATTTGCGTGGGAACGTGGTTTTGAATCCTATGGGGAAACAGTACTTTCAGAAGACTCTTCTTCCCCTGTTCTAGCCATGGTTAAAAATAAGTATTTCCTGGCACAAGCACTTGATTTCTGCCAGCAGCCCATGAGACGCATCAGGCACTAGACCAGAATTTGTCAACGAAATTAGCAAAAGTTTTTCTTTCTATAAAATTTATACTAAACTGAAATAAGATTTTTTCAAGAGCACGGATGGACTTCAGGCACCTACTGTCTGGGCCTTTTCCTAGGGTCTGTACACCTTTCCTATTCCCCCATCTTTCACACACATTTTTAAGTTTCCATCTCAGCTGCCCATTTCCTTGTAAGTAACAAGTTCATGTTCCTGCCCTATAGGTGCCAGTGTAACTCATGGACCTACAGCATTCAGTCAATTCTTTTGGTAGTTTTCCCCCAGTCCAATACCTGCACAGGACTTGTAAGCATTTTGTAGGATTCCTCTCCCTGCCTTTCTGTATTCCCATTTGCTGTTTTTCCCCATGTCAAGTTCATGGAGGACCCACTTCAAAGAAGCCCTTTACTTGACTTGTGTTTCCCTTACCAGATCATACAACTGGCAGCAGCATATAGAAATATCATTTCAGGTCAATTTGAATACTAAGGATGAATAGTTCTATGTGGAGTTCATAGTTCCAAAAATAACATTTTCATTTTGTTTTAGGCTTGGACTTGAAAGAGCAGACACTGCTGAAAAGGCTCTTAATGTCATAGTTGACTTGCTGGAAAAATATGGACAGGGAGGAAACTGTATGGAGAGCAAGATGGCATTTACATACCACAACAGTTTTCTGATAGCTGACAGAAAGGAAGCATGGGTGCTGGAGACATCAGGAAAATACTGGGCAGCAGAAAAAGTAGAAGGTATGGATGATGCTCTTCGTTCTAAACGTTTCAAGTGCAATGACCACTTGGAGTTCCTCAATTTTGCATTCACCATTTCCTTAAGGCATCAATCTCACCTCAAGCTGCATACATGTGCCTGTAAACAACAAGCATTTCTTCCTGGGGCATAAGTGTGGGTGGAGTAGCTGGCAGTTTGTCAAAGGAGCTGAGTGACAGGGACCTTTTCAGAGCCAGAGATAATCACTCCTGCACTTGGAAAACAGAGGACAGCAAGAAAGTCAGCATGAGAATGACAGCAGTATGTGTGGTCTTAAGGATGGTAGCAATCCATGACAATTTCAGCTGGGGACAGGATTGATGTGTTGGGCCTTGAAGTGGTTGATTCTTCCAGTGGACTTAGCAGTGAGATGACAAGATCAAGGCAGACTTGATCTCTGGATGTCTCAGAAGAAGAATGTAAAGGTGGGAATAATCAGGACAGAACCTAAATTACAATGTTGGCAATAGAAGCAAATGAGTCAGAAATGAGTGGTGAAAATTCAAACAGAAAAATACATGTAGCTGAGGAAAGAGGTCCAAAAATAAACCATCAGACTCACTGATCTTGTAGGAAGCTCTTCAGGGCTAATTTACTTTACTAAGCTGATTGTAAACAAAATATCAAGAAAAATCAATTTATTAAAACAATTCTTTCTGCAACTTACAAACAGGAGGCGTACGGAACATTTCCAACCAGCTCTCTATCACGACCAAGATTGACAGAGAACACCCAGAATTGAAGGAATATGCCAAAACCAATGGCTGGTGGGATGGGGAAAAGGAATTTGATTTTGCTGCCACATATTCTTATGTCAATACTGCCAGAATGACCACATCTGGAGGCCGATATTGTGAAGGCTATAAACTTCTGAACAAACACAAAGGTACCCTTTAAAATTTTTTGTCAAGATATGCAAAGTATTTATTGAGCTACTTTAATTTAAATCATAAATGATTATACATCTTATGCAGGCAATCATTCATGCGACTTGGTGAAACAGAACTTACTGTAATAATTTTTTGCCTAAAAGAGAAGCACTGAACTTGGAAGTTTCTATCAGTTTTTTGCTAATTTATTGAGGAGGAAAAATTAAAACAAGGGTCAAATATCAAACATACAAAGTTACAATAACATAATGTGAGAGGTCACATTATGACTATACCCCTAAATACCCTGTTAGAACTGTTCTAAAACATTTTGATAGGCTACATATTATTACTGTACTGCTAAGGAAAAAAACTAGAGGCTAAAACAGATTCCCAGCAGTCTGCAGCCACAAAGAACCTTATGAACAGCTTCAATCAGGTACCATTTATATAAGGCAACAGCACAGCATTCAGATACATATCTTGCATGTACTTTTGGCATTAACATTTAAATCTTTGTAGTTTCCCTGTAATAGCTACTCTAAACTTGTGTAGTCTACTAAAACTCACCAAGTGCAGAACAAAATTTTCTGTACTCTAAGCAGTCACTAACTCATATGGTTACTTTTCAGATTTCTCAAGAAAGAACCCTTTTACTTTGCTTCTAACTGCATCCATCTAGCAGGTTTTTGCTGTAGCTGTATTCACATGCTCATTTGAAGTAATTGATTTGAATCAAGATTACATTGCACCCCTTTGTTTCTTTTATTTATTTGGCTGAACTCTGCCAGACCAGGTTTAGCATATAGTTAATGCATCAGAGTGAATTACTTTTGCAATCTTGCTGTAGTGATCATGTAAATCCTGCATTCATTTTGTGAATTGCAGGTTCTGAATGCTGAAAGCATTTTTATAATACCTGTATTTACTTGTATTATAACAATGCTGAGATTGTATCTGTATTTTCATTCTAAATCCCCATTTTCAGGCATTTACCTGAGCCATTTTAAAAATCCCACTAGGTGTTCAGGTTAGCAGTTTCATATAGTTCACTTTGTTTAGATTTATTTTAAATTGGTGCCCTAACTAAAAGCTATTTAGTTTACAGCATCAGTAAAAATCACTGGTTTCTTCATCAATCCTTCCCTGCTTTTTCACTCAGTGGCATTACAGTTGTGGAGTTTTTGCAGGCTGTCTGCAGAAAAATGTGAGGACCATTTTAGAGAAATATTATTCATATTTCAAAAAATAGGGAATGTATTTCAGTCATACCAAATAGTAAGAGTCTAGTGGAAAATATGCAGTAACCTTCTTCCCTGCTGGACAGGTTGCCAAGTTGTAGCTGACAAAATGACCATTGCTTCTTTTAATTTCTTTGATTCATCTAGCTTGCTGATTTCTTTAATTCTCCGACTTTCCCAGGCAATAGTAGGAATATTTAAGTGTGTTTTTTTGCTGAAATGTAGTGCTGCATGCCTGTCTACAGGCAACCTGGGTCATGGATAAAAAAATAATACTGGAGATGTGTGACTTAGCAGCAGAGTTACTATTTTAAGAGGAAACAGCAAAATAGTTAAAAAAAAAGTTACGCAGTTAGAACTCAGTAAGGGAAACACTAAAATGTTAAAGTGGTAGAGGATACCTTCCAATAAAAAAAAAAAAAAACCAAAACGTGAGTGAACTAATGTTTTTCTGCCATAAGCCTACCCTCTACTGGTACATCAAATGTGAAAAGAAAACAATTCTGCAAGAGCTGCCTGAATATTGGATGGTTTGGTGATACCATGGCAGTACCTGAGCTTCAGTATACACTATACAGCAAAGTGGTATCACCTGAACAGCCATACCTGGAAAGGGTTTTGTTCCTCCTCAGCAGGAGTTACTTTCATAGATACTCATAGTTACTTTCATAGGCACTAAACCTCACACAGGTTGATAAAGACTTCTCAAAAAATGGATGTACTACTGTAGCTTCTCAGCATAGAATGTAATGTCACTCCAGTGCATCCTTGAAAAGGATGAAAATTAAAAAAACCCACCCACCAAACTGCTTCCCCATCCAAAAACAAGTGAGTCGTGGTGTTTCATTTTCAAAGTAGCACACACAATCCAGATATGGCTGTGATTATTTTTATATTTTCAAAGCAACATAGTGGTATTAACTCTGTTCAAATACCAACCAGTATTACAACGATTTATCTTAACTTCCAACTTTAACTTCAAAGTTCAGCAATTAATCCAAGTTACTGATTTTCATCTGAAAAGTTATTTAGTGAATGACCATTTGCTAGTCCTATGAAATTTACCTTTCTGGGAAATACCATTTGTCTTTCTACTCTCCCTTTTTTAAGGCATGTTCTTATCAACTCTCTGAAATAAATACTTTTGGGAAAGCAATACAAGTGTATTCCTTATTAAGGTTTGCCATTAGGATGATTTTTTTGCCCTGCCAACACAGACAACTAAAGCTGGCACAGCCTATTAAAGGAAAAAGCAGCCAGTTGCAGGGAACATGTCATTCAGTTGGTATTATATTAGCTCTGTGGCTAAATAATTGTATCTTGAATAGGATCTATCACTTCTGAAATAATGATGGAAATTCTTCGTGACAAAGAGAGTGGCATTAACATGGAAGGTGGATTTATGACAACTGGTAGCATGGTGTCTGTACTGCCTCAGCAGCCTAATCTGCCCTGTATTCACTTCTTTACTGCAACTCCAGATCCTGCCAGGTGATGTATCAGCAAGTAAATTAGACAAAAAAACCTGTAAATATCTAAATGGAAAAAGTGCCTAATTATATTCCTTGCAGTTTGCCTAATTATATTCCTTTTTGCTTTGGGTTGGTTTTCGTTTTCCCCCTGAAAAAGCACAATCAAAATGTAGGAGGAACATAAATGTACATTATGTATATTAATGATATCTACCAACCTACTTAACGGAACACTGCTGTGACAATGACTTTAACACCAGTTAGATGGGGGGGGGGTTAATACTTCTTTCTTAAAAGAAGCAAATAGAAGAATGGGGAAAAATACAGCAATTTACTGACTCAACAATTTTAACAAAAGGGTGTCAGTAAAGGATCTCTGTTCTATTTTTTCTTTCTAGATCTGTATTCAAGCCTTTCATTTTTGTGCCCGGTATTACTCAGTTATTAAAAACTACATCCCCTACATTTGGTCATGATGATCCAGTTAAGAAGCAACCACGTTTTCAGAGTAAGCCAGATCGAAGACATGAGCTCTATAAAAAACATGAAAGTGCTGCTGTAGTTATGGAAACTCTCAAGGTAGGTTGATTAAATTAGATTCCAGTGCAAGCAGGTGGTTTATATAAGGTCTTGCTCACATTTTGTTAATGTGATACCAGTTAATGCCCTTTGATGGATTGCAAAGAACAGTGCAGTGCCCCAGAAGCCCAGTGTGTTGGCATCTGGCAGGCAGGTGTTTCTAACACTGAAATTGCAACCAGCACTGTGCTGTACTGGCAGGCTGAGCCCCAGGTGAGGATCTGTGCTGCTCACCTCACAGAGCAGCCCCTCCAGACTCCCACACCAGTCAGATAATGGGGAAATGGCTCGAGCAGCCACAGACAAATACACAACTCCTGCCAGGAGTTCTTACAGCTATTCGGGCCCCTGGTGTCAGGTGGAAAGGAGAGTTTGCCTTTGATCACTGCTTGGTATGGACAGGAAAGGAAACAAGATGACAAAGACAGCTGAACACAGACATGAAGCAGGAAGGTAGCTGCTTACTTTTAGTAGTAAAATCTCTTCTATTTACAGATACATCTTCTTAAAAGTCAGTCATATGCCTATTTAAATATTGGTTACTAAAACCTAAAGGAGCTTTAATATTTCTTCAATCCATCAGACAAGGGAGATGAAGTGAGTGCTAGATATTAGGAAAGGTATCTAAGAAAATCTGTCACGATACTGACTTCTACCAACATAAACGTGTTCTCTAAAACTCTTAGAAGATTAAAATAAGGACAATAAAACAGACTTTTGTTAGGGTGATTACTACATGCTCTGTATAGTTTTTAATTAAATTAATGTTTCTTTCTGCAGAACAAAGGTAAAGAAATGCTCAAAGAGATACAGGAGTTGGAGAAACAGAAGATAAGTCAAATGGAATCAATCCTGCAAAACGGATGCCTTGATGTTAACCAATTAGTTAATCTCTTTTCACAGTGTGTAGAAGAAGAACTCAAAATATATAGCTAAGAATATTATGTGAATGTGGTAACATGTGGATTATAATTGGGTTTTCTAATGAAGAGGCTATATAGATTAACATCCTGTTTTCAGAGTACCACATAGCATGGACAGTTTTAGAGATGCAGATTCATATTCAGGACAAATGGCTTTGGATTGTAAGAAGAATGCTGGAAAGGCTCCTAAAAGCCAGGCAGTGGCTTTGTACATGGTACAGAGCTGTCAGCAGAGATTGATTTTGCCAACAGATGCAATTAGAATGCAACAGCTTGACTAAATTAGGGGTAACCCCATCTTCTGAATGAAGAACACCAACTCAGCTCTAGAGAACTCAGTTCCATACACACATGTAGCTTTTATAATCGAGAGAAATGTAGCAGAATTTCAGACCACCTGAATTAAAATGGCCATGCTGAAGACTTTCTAAAATATAGAAGCTGTGATCAACACTGAAGAAAAAAGAAAGTGACACACAAACCAAGTAAGATTGATACTCAGTTCTTTGGTAAAACCATTCTCAAGATACATTTCATAGATGAACCTTCTACTTCTTCAATGTAAAATGAGGCAAAGAGTTCAAGGTATATTAAAAACAAATCATAGTTACAATAATATTTTCCTCTGAGTGATTGTGAAGTCTTATTACATGGAATTCAACAATGCAAACATCCTGTAAGTTACCTTCAGATTTCACTTTTCTGTCTAATTTTCCCACCCTGATAGTGAAAAATAAATTTATTTATATACAAGATGATTATTGTCAATTAATTCTGCAGTGCACTTTATAACATCATAGGGGAGTTCTAAAATGTTTCTTCAATTGTTACTTTTTAAAATTGGGCAACTAGAAAAGAAGAGGTTGGGCTACCCAACTGCCTCTGTTGACAACAAAATTTCTCAGAAGGTCATCAGCACAGCGGTTCAATACAGAAGTTCAATAGTCCAGTTTGTTAACTGGAAGACAGATTTAATAAAAATTAGCTGTATTTATCTGTTTTCCTTATGGGATGTCCGTATCTAACAGTTACGTATCTTTTCCTATTTTTGATCATGAGCTGTTCTGCACTGATTCTTTCATAGCTTGAAAGCATCAGTAAATGCTAGGTGAAACAGTGCTGGAAACCAGGGTATGAATCAAGTTTTCAGGCAGCATAGCAAACCAAGTGAAAGCTACAGTGCAAAGATGGAAGTTACCCAGGAAGAACAGTAGTGAAGTCAGAGCAGGCTTTTAAGTGACCTTCTTGGCCACTTAATCAAGGGGTGGCCATTAGCTAGGTTAAGCACACTGGTCCAGTCGTAATGTAGGCAGATACAGTCCAGTTGTGCCTCTTTACGTGTTGCTTTTTTTCTTACTGGTCTACAGGATACAAAGTAAAACCAATGTAATGTGTGGAGACAGTTCAAGTGTATAGGATATTTCAGTACCTTTTTCCTTGGGATTTTATCCTCCTAGAAGACACGCAGTGTAAAAACAGAAAACAAAGATGGGATAAGGAGAAACAAATAATCCTCCCTCCCACAAACTTACATTAAAAAAAAAAAAAATCAGAATGTCCCCTAGAGGGCAATCTTCGCATGGGTTTTCACCTAGGAATGCATCTTACTGATTTTAAACCGTCTAGAGCTTTATGAAGGATCATTATTGAAATAAAAAAGTACTAAAATTTAATACTAGAAAATTAAGTGTTGTATCCATCCCTGTTCATTACGACAGTTATTTTGAGATTAGTCCTAGAGAAAAGATCCAATTTTTCACTGGACATTCCTCTAGACTTGTTCAATAGCTGTTTTCATGGAACTTACCTTCCAAGAGATTTATCCCAAACTAATCCACCTTCACAATAAAGGAAGCCATTGCACCACTGACCACTTCTTTAAATCAAAGCTGTTTCTTACTACCAGAAGTCCACATAACAGTATATCAACTATTGACAGAACATCAGCTTGTCAGCTATTCAAAACTTGCCAGTGCTTCTTGGTGGAAGCAAATACTTACCAGATAAAAGGGTTACTTAACTTTCTACAGCAATTCAAAGTCTAGTATTGGCTTCCAGACACACCCAGTGATTTAGAAACAAACCACTATATCCTGTACTTCATGCCAGCTTCTTTAGTCTATTTATTAACCATCACAGACTCATCAGACTAATGGGGATATCACCAGTCACAATGTTGTAGCAGTAAATCTAAGAGAATTTGGTACTGGTTGATAATGAAAGGTGTTTTCTGTATTAGATTTGTAACAGAGCCTTTTCTACACAGACATTTTGAGCATTTTCTTATTTAAAAAGATATGCTGTGTTCAAAGCATGGGGGAAAGCAGAGCCATTAAAAAAAGGGAAGCAGGACTTGTATGATGAAAATGAGAAAGACAAGAGTCCAATAACAATGACTATAAATAGAACTGTAAAACTGCCCTAAGATTAAATTATTGAATATTTGAAGAATTTATTAAAAAATGCATTTGGTAAGTAGACGACAATGTGACACATTTCTAGTATGGAGTTATCTTTTGGGAGGACACCCATTAAGAAGTGCTCTGCCTACTTGTAAAGCATCAAGGGTGGATTTAAGAAATACCAGGACTGACACCCAAGAGCCATGTTAGCAAATCTCAGAAAAACACATTCACTGTAAACCTTGACATGCACATGTAACCCTCTCACACACCACATCACAGCTCAGAACTCTGAAATCAAGTAACAGATTTATTAAGTTGCAGTATTTAGAAGCCAGACATACTTGCAGTTTCTGCTCTTAAGTCACATATATCTAATTATTCAAAACTATTTGATGCAGCTGTCTTCAATATTCATAATGGAAACACGCTAATGCTTTCCTTTGTGGCCACAGCCTGATACAAACGTCAATTATATTGCTGATGCAAAACATTAAAATATACCAGACTGTACAACATACATAAGCAGCAGGATGTTATGTTTCTGTGCACACTGCACATCAGACTGACAGTAAAAGGAATTATTTTTTTCAGTTTAAGTCTTGCAGGAAATTATAGGAACCATAAAACAAGTGCTTGTTGAATAGTAGCTTATACGGCTAAAATGACTTGGAATTCTTAATACAAAGTAGATGCAAAAGTAGCTGTAGTAAAAATTTGTGTACTAAAAAGAAAGGGAAAAACGAAGGAAAAGACTTTTTAAAAAAAAAGGATGAGAAGAGTTATTCATATGCTTGAGCAAATAATTGCAAATAATTTTTAATACCTGGACTCTTTTCCCTCACTACATAAAATTTTTATATACACACATAAATGCTGCTCTTGCAGTTTTAAAAGGGCAGCGTAATGGCTATCAGATACAATCCTTTGTCTTTAACCTTTTCAAAATATTGCAGAAGACACACAGGTCCTCGGATCCTGCTTTTAGTGCACAGGAATCTGAGTGACACTAAAGTAACTAGCAGGAGGATACCTGAGGTTTATTAAAAACTAGTGTTAGGGAAATCAACTAAAATCTAGGATATTTAGCTCTAAACCCTAATCTGGATGTTCGTTTAGGTTTCTTTATATAATAGATTTAAAAGTCATTAATTTAATTTTAAAAGTTTTATGATTTGAAAAAGAATTTTGTCTTGACTTGCACATGTACCCAAGGCTTCCATAAAATCTTTACTTGAGGCTGGCACTTCTGATTTAAAATGTAAAGGCTAATTTCAAAATGTAAAAATCTGCTCTTGATAAAGCTGTTACTACCACCATAAGGCAAAATTTCAGAATAAATCATTTATTCCATTGTATAATTTCCTATTTTGGTAGCTATAATTTCTATTATGCTGAATATTTCTGTGGTTTTAAGATTTGGTAGATTTGTACAAAACCATTACTTATTCCACTCAGCATTTGCCCAGGTTTGATTCCCTGATATTACAAATATTGTCATACCATTCTATCCTTTTAATTGGAATATTTTATATTTAAGGGAGGAAAAACCCACCTGATCTCAGGTGTAAGCAGCTAAAAAATGTTCCTGGTGTTAGACAAGAGCAGAATAGTAAAAACTGAGGTATGACAGAAGAAATCCTACTTCTGTGAAGTCAGGGGGAAGCCTGACTGTAAACAGGCATCAATACTTCACCACACTAAAATATGGAGAACATCCAACGACATGAAAAATACCTTTTGTGGGGTTTTTTTCCTCATTATGGCATCAGTATTAAAGCTGCAGTTATAATGCCTCTAAAATACAACAGTGATATGTATTATTTTACTAATTGTTTTGCTCAAAATGGAAAAAAAGTTCTAAATCCAGAGCATCTGGTTTTGTTTAGTAGCATTCTGGTTGGAATGCTGACTAAATACAACCTTCTACCATTTTCTTCAGAATAGACACAAGCAGAACCACATCTCTTAATTTTACAAGTGAGAATAACAATCCTCTGAGAGATCTGAGAAAGAAATACTTCCAATTTCAGTAGTGAAGGCAGAGGAGGTGCTCACACTCACCCCAACTACCTGTCCTTTGCCTGCATGCTCAGGTCAATGGCTCTCAACTGCAACTGATTTCTTCGGAATAAAGCGGTAATACAAGTACTCATCCCGAAATTCAAATTCGTTGGTTATGTGCTGGACGATGCCTCCTTTCAGCAGTCTGTCCCCATACACCACAGCTTCTCCACGGTCAGAGGCAAGGCCAACTTGCATGAGCCAGTTCACCAGGTCACAGCCAAAGAAGATGCCAGTGGAGATCTTTGCACCACACCTGTATGTCAAAGGAATGATTCACCCACATGTTCTGTAAATCTGGTATCACCACTGCACGATGGGGAAAGGCAAGGAAAAATAGCAGGAAACAAGGAAAGACATCATGATAGTTAAGAGCATGTTAGAAGAGAATTTGCAAGTTTTGTATATTAGGGACATGCCAATGTTCACTACCTTTTCCTACAGACATTTCAATGAGAAGCAATATGGCTTCTAAATGAAATTCAGTGGACTTCAGTAGCATTTCTCCTAGAAACTCACAGAGTAATTCTATTTCTTGGATACTTACTTCCCATGTACTTCTTACCATGACCCTTTCTCAAAAAAATCTCACCTAAGAGCAACCTGTCCCCAGCAACAGGGATTCTGTTTGAATTTTAATTCTTTTTATAATTTCTGAACACTTTTAAACAGACACTAACTGCTTACATATGTTGTAAACACAGCCTGTTTATAACTTGCATATCCTGTTAAATATTGACCACACATGCAGTGCTAAGAATAAACAAAACCCTTAAAACAAGATTATATTTTTAACAAATTTATGAGAAAATGATGCTATCATCTGCCTAGTTTCAGCAGACATACCATGCAAAAATTTATCTGCAGCAATGAATGTTTCTGGTTATCTAAAATCTACTCTGTGGAACCCAAGCAGTGTTTAGGATGTCTAAAGGTGATTAAGAGATAAAAGACAGCATAAGCCAAATTTTTTCCCCTATTTTTTTAAAGTTAAAAGCAGCAGTAGTACAGAGCAGGTGTTAACATCTATTAGCAGATGCAAAAATGAAAATAAATTAAAATCCATTGTTACTACATCTCAGTTACAGCACATTCACATTGAAGAGGATAGGATCAAGTTAGATGAATATTTAAAATTAGAAGATAAATGCATTGTTTTAATTCACAAGGAGAAACAAGACATGAACCAAGTTCTGTACAAACATAAACATTACGACAATAAAGCAAGAATGTCATAATTTCATGTATTCTCAGGTGGATATACCATTAATAAAAACCACAAAGTACAACTAAATGAACAGCCCAAAGCCCAAGAAACCACAAAAGCAGCAGAGGCATGGGAAAACCAGCTGTAAAATCTGTTCTATTTCACAACAGACACTTTCTTATGGAACATTACTGACTCCTGAAGAGACTGAACAATACCATGATGCTGTCTAAAACAGTTTTGCAATATGGATTTGGACTACCTGACCATTAAAAGACCACCCCACCCTGCCAAGCTAGTCCAGCTTAAAAGCATACATGACAAGAGCAGTCAAAGTGTCCTGTTAACACAATTCTTGTCTCCATTTCATATATTTAAATAAAGGCAGAATCTTTTTCTTGTTCCTGCTGCTTCTGTCCGCATTTCTCTTCTCATCTACCTACGCATATCTGAAGGCATAACCCTTGATTTAGGTAACATAATTTGCCTCTGAAATCTTTACTGGTCTCATAAATTGAAGCTAAGGCCTCATTAGAGGTATGAGTAAAAGAAATGATATCAACTCAGAAGCTGTTGAAGTCCTAAACCCACTATAATCTCACTATAATGTTAAGTGGCCTCTGAGTACACGCTAAAATCAGTTGCAACAGTTTTGCCCCCTATAAAACCTACATACCAGTAAACATTCAGTTACAAATATGGACAGTGTCTTACTCTACAAACAAAACAAACAAAGGGTCTAAGTGCACTACTGCAGGTATTATTGAATACCACCTTTTTTTAGAAAGATTTTATCCTCTAAACTCCAGTTACATGCAAAACCTGGAGAAATCCCTTAATGATATAAAACTTGTTACAATTTATTTAAAATCTAGGTGGGATAATATGATAACTTGTGACTTGTTTCAGTGTGAGGCTAGAAACATTTCTCCTCTACAGTTAAATTTTTAATTCTTATCTTGAGGTTTGAATAAATATACCTCTACAGGAATCACAAAATTAACTACATTTCATTATTTTCAAAAGGTGAGCTATGTGCTTTGCCACAGGTTGTATGTGCAAGGAAGAACCTTACCTTCTGCCTTTAACAATACTTTTGACACAGTGATCTCTGTGGTAACGAACAAACTGTTGACAGGTCATCCTGATTTCCTCAGGTACAGAGGCATCTGTATGCCCTGCTGCTTCTCTTCCACCCCAGAAAAACTCAAGTCTAGGAAAAAAAAAAAAAAACCGAAAAAGAAAAATTCAAGACAGCAAATCAAGCAGGGGCATTTTTTTGGAAACTGCAAATAACAGAACAGACCTCCCAGGAAGCTTACCCACAACCTATTTTTCTGCCCAATACTTTGCATATAATCTTCCTATATATTTGTATGTCTTTTGAACACAGGTATTATTCTAGGCTTGGGCAGAAGCAAAGTCAGAGAGTAGGGTGGGAGCCAGCTCTAGCTGCTGGATTCACACAGCAGCCAGTTAGCTCTAAGGTAAAGGGAGCTTTGTACAACTCATTCCCCCACTGTGGAAGGGCCAGTCCACACCAAGTACTGGAATGGGGCTTTAAACACAGTGATGATACATTCTGATTCAGCATCCACATCTAAGTTTTGGTTTATCAGCTGAAGCTATTTCTGAAGATCCATCATTTGGCAAAAATGTCACCTCCTGGGAGCCTGCAGGACTTATGTTTTTGAAAGTGTCAGTAGGATGGCAGAAAAACTTCACATACAGTGTACTGCAATTACCTTTCTACAAATGGGAAAGAAAAGAAATTTGGAAGATGAACTAAATTGGAAATGGAATACTATAGTACTGAAAACTCAACACCCTTCAAAAAATTATTATTAGTAATAATTAAGTTTATAGGTGTAAATGCAAAGGGTCTGTTTACCTTCGTTTGAATGGCAGAATGATTAAATGCTTATCTAAGCCAAAAATACCAAAGCAAATGAAGCCCTAGAGAAGAAAAAAAAAAAAAAAAAATAGAAAAAGCAATATTAGTCAAAAGCTTTGGTTTCCATAGAACAGAAATTAAAAACTCAGTGCCAAATACATTTCATGTATACATTGAAAGTATCCCTCTTCTCTAAATATCATTCAAAATCTATTTTGCTTCTTCTTTGATTTTTCATTTGGACATTAAAAAGACATATCAATACCTAACAGTCCACCATATAAAACATTCAAGAAATAGTTCAGTAAAACTAATGCTGTGACATGCCACTTGACACTTTGGGATAACTGGCAACCTTACACATCCAGGTATTAAATATGCTTTTGTTAATGCCAAAGAAAGAACAGACTAACTGTAATTTGAGTGCTAGAATGCTCCCTACTTAATTAATTTTTCTGTGCAACTTTTATATAAAACTATCATTACTTGATATGACACGACATCTTGTAGGCACACGTGCCATGGATGTGTAAAATGTTCCTCTAGTGTGGTATTAACACTGCCTGGCTTTCACCCTCATGGGTGACAAAGCTGCCATGTTCCAGGTGCACTGAAACAGGCCACGTGCAGCCAGAACCAGCATCCATCTTCAGATCCTCACTGTGGTGCTGTCACTGAAACCAGAGATAGTCATTTAAACCTAAACCTAAACAAAGAAATCATCCATGGGGCTGCCTTGCCAGTGAAGCTTTGGTACAAATAAGGCTAAATTCCTACTTGGTTTTCATGAGCATTTGGCTTTCAGTTGACATTTGCCCTTCAGAAAGTGTTCAAGGTCATAGAAGATATGCATTAGCTGCTGCAACACCCACTAATAAGATCATTTTCAGAACAAACATTGGTAAGTACCTGACCAAAATTAAATACAGCACAGAAGAACTGCAGTTCCACATACAGCCTTCCAGGCTCTTGGTTGAACAGCCACCACAAGCAACTAGAGAGATTCTGTAAAGAAAATAGATAAACAACAAACCCCCCAAACATAACCTGATTGTTAAAAATCAAAAGCTTTCTTCTCTTCACATGCTAGTAATTCTTGCACAATGTTCATGGTCTCTACTTAAAAAATGATTCAGATAAAGACAAGTAAGAGGGAATAAGTACCTTAAAACATGATCTTGGTTAGGCTTAATAACTTGGCAGGAGGGGGAACCTTGGCTGTTTTAAACATAATAAATGCAAAACACAGAGTGTAAGAGGTCCTGCATCTTTACATGTTTATGTAAGGAACTTGCCTTAAGCATACTTACATTTTCAACATAACACGGACAATACTAGCCCAGACAGATTTGCAGTGTTTGTCTTTAGGCTGCTTAGCTGAGACCAGTGCTTTCTACATATTTCTTGTTGAATTAGGATTATGTAAAGCTGAAGCACATACCACTTCAGCTATTTGAGATGCCTGACAGAAGGGGGAAACCTCCAAAGTTAACCCATTTGGGTGTAAAGGCTAATTCTTTAACTGATCTTATTTCATAGTATCTATGTAATCATTCAGATACAGCTAAAACATAGGCTAACAGTTGGGGTACCCCTTAAATATAAAAGATGTAAAAAATATACTAGAATGGAATACTTCGTACAGGAAGTTTGAGAGGGAAACATTTCACTTTGTAATTTAACAGAATTTAAAAAGCAACAGCAGCAGCTATTAACCCACATTGTTGTGCTGCATTGTCCTGCTTTGTAGTATTACGTATTTGTGCCACAGTATTTTCCATTTCAAATAAAAATGCTTCCCCCCAACTGTATCCACAAAAAAATTCAACTTTGAGCATTACATTCAAAGAACAATTTCTTGCCTTTGTCACAGTTAAAAATTAAAATTATATTCCCAGCATTACATTCTGGTATTTTGCACTTGTACACAGGAGCTACCACCAACACCTCTTGGAGTCAGTAATGATGAGTGGCAACACTAACTTAGCAACGTTGCTCCAAACACTGCTAAATACCACAAAACTGCATTTTCCCATTTAAAATAATCTTATTTAAACATCTCAGAGAAATTCAAGTTCCAATATAAGGCTGATCAGATGGAACAATTTTTTGTAGTCTCCTTCAGCAGTAGAATTCAGTTTCTATTTTTAATTCATCATTGTCTAGGGAAGAAGACCAACTCTTGAGAAAACTGGCAAGAGGAGCGGCAGCGATGAATGATATAATGATATAACTTCCCTTCTTTTTCCCCTCTAGGGTTCTCCAGTATCTTGCTCATTATCATCAACCTTGCATTTAATTTATGGTGTGGCACAGAAGAATTAATTTTATGACATCCTTCTTCCAGTAAGGAACCAAAATATAGCCTCTATTTTATTAAATTAATTGTTACTTAAGCAACTGGAAGATTTTTACTGGATTTCTACAAAGCTTTCCTAAAAATCATTCTACCTCAACGAGTTAACATGGAAGAAATAATATTTACAGCAAATAGGCCAACGATAAGAAGTAAGCATAGCAGCACATGTCTGGCCAGCTGTTTGTCTCCAGTCTGTAGAAGCTGTTCTTCCTGAGCCAACACACATGTTTGAGCACTGCAGTGACTCACACACTGATCCACTGAAAAACAAATCAGCAATTTTTCATTAGGCTTCTGTTGTGAGAGCTCCATGAACACATTGCTAATGTAACTTGCTCCATCAAATTACCTTGTAAGTATCTCTACTGAAGCAGCATGCACAAAATTCAATATTTGCTTTGACAATAACCTGTTCAGACACCTACTCTCAAATGAAACAGTTCAAGTTTACATGTGTTCCTAAAACTACAAGGTTTTTGCAACAGAATTTTTCTTTCAAAGATTTAATTCAAACTGAATGTGTGGTTAACATTGAGAAAACACTATTAGAAATAATAAAAATAATAAAATAATAATGAAAAAAAATTCTCTGAACAGTTTTTAAATTTTAAATTTATTTCTGAAAAAACTCAAAACACACTGTCAGCTCTAATGTTTTTACTCTGAATCTCATTGTTGAGCTCCACATCAGAAAGACAACCATATTTATTTCGGATCTGTGACTGTATTTTTAAAGCAGTACATCAGAACCTGATCATAATTCTATCAATGAAAAGAGCCAAACACAAAGAGAATGGATGCTAGTCTTCCAGCGACAGTTCTAAGAAATTCTGAGGATCCTCCTCTAGATGGCAGTGAAAAACTTCCTGGCAAGGCCATACCTAAGAATTTGCACCAGATAACTCAAAGCAGTTCAGTGAGATAGTAGAAGAATTAGTAATTATTGCAGCCAAAGTTACACAAGTGCATGAATTACAATTTGCTTTTACTGATTTATAGTTTTGAAGTGTTCACTCAGGAGGTCGAAATAATTTCCACTCAACCATAAGGTATGTTCTACTTTAGGATAAGAAAATTAAATTTGCCTTCCTCTGTTCTTGAAGACATTCTTATTGTGCTTGTCTGAATTACTTAACAGATAAAATAGCTGGCAATAGGCAGAAAGGGAGCATTTCATGAGATGAGACGTAACTGAAGTATGCTTCAGTGTGAAATACTTAGATTTATTGAAAATTACATTGCAAACAAAGTGTAAGGATATGAACTTCTTGTAACGAATGCATGAAAACAAGAAGAAAAATAGGAAAAATAGCCAAGTTCTGGCAGCTAGCTTTGATTAGGGACAGTGATGTACAGTAAGAACACACTAGGCATGCAGTTTTCAGACAGCTGTTGAATGGTCAGTTAAATCCATTTTTTTCCATTTTAGTGACTCCTAAGGCCCTCTTTGTCGATTTTCTCCATCTCTCTTCTCTAGACAAAAATAGTAGACAGCAGCATGGACATTTAATCTAATTTGCAGTAAGAGCTTGCTCCTCTAGATCTCATTTAGTGTTCAAGACCTGTGCCTGATTACAACACAAACTTCTTTAAAAGATGCAGAATGTGAGTATGAGAATGTAGAAGTAGTTTATGTTAAAAGCTTGATGCAAAGTAGGGTTATGCATTCAACTTCCTAGCATCTAAGCTAGACAGTGATGGAGAGGCAAAGTCTGAATGCTTAGAACACATCAAAGTAGCTTTGTGGTAAAAGAGTGACATCCAAAACAACTGTCCATCCTGAGCACTGAAAGACTACAAACAACTACCAGCACATCACCCAACAATTGAATTTAATACAAAATGTAGTTATCCAGGTGGAGTTGAGAAAACCATGGCTCCAACAGTTTCTTTGTGAGAATAACACACAGATGGGGAAGAAGGTGTAGTGTTAAAACAAGGAGATACTCCTGCTTTACCTGTCTCAATTGGAGGAACTTTGCTTTCAACAGCATTTGACACTTCTTTGCTGTCTTTAGCACAGGATAATTCACCATTTGTTGTTTGACAAGAACAGCAACCTATTAAGTATATACAATAATAGGACAGTTAGCTTCCTTCACAACCATAATTTATTTTCCAAGTGTAACAATATATTCTATGCAGCTTTAACTATTTATGCTCAAAAATAATCCAAAAGGAGAAGAAGAAGAAGAAAGACATAATTTTTCCAAATTGTTGAGAGGGTAAATGGGTCACAGTACTAATAAGTCTGTAATGCTATTAGTTTAACATAACACTACCACACTGAAGCAACAGAGGTTCTTAGAGTTATAGGCAAAAAAACAGGAAGTGGTTAAAAAGGCTACATAAACTAAAGTTTCTGTTGGCATTTAATACATTCTCAGAGAATTTAGTGGGTAAACAATCTAAGATGCCTAGTGGGCTGCATTTATCACAGCCTTACCAAGGTAACACTGCTTACATAAAAATCATCCACAGGCTTTTCTTCTTGTCAACTTACACAACTCTTACAAGGGTAACAATCAAACTTTTCTTAGAAACACAGACCTAAATACTTGGGCAGTTACATCTAGATTTTCTTCAAACTTGTCCTAATCTAACACCTGAAGCTGTAAACTATCCTTCCCAGGCCAGAATTACATTTGGAATACTAGTTTATAGCACCCTAAGCCAGTTATTCTATATAAAAATATACTTTGTCTACCTCTTTCTGCAGATGTCTGTGCAGATGATCTTGGAGAAGACTGTGAAGAAGACTCTGGAGAAGACAGTGCAGAAGATTCTGGAGAAGACTGAGTCATAGTGGCTGATTTGTGATTCTGCCCACTCCCTTCCACTTCAACCTCCTCCACTGAACTACGTGGTGAGTATGGGTTCAGCACCCCATAGCTGGACCCTTGCCTACTTCTGTTCATGCACATCAGTGAGATACCTGACAGCAATAGACTGATGAACAGCATCACTGCTGTGGTAATTATCTGTTAAGAAAGCAAAGAAACTGCACTCAAATACAGGAAAATTGTTGCATGTGTCTGTCTTTCTAACTTCTATTTTTCTAATAGAACTTCTAATTACACTTTAGTACTTTTCTAAATACACTTACAAATGCATCTGAACAAGATTACGTTTTCTGTATTTAGGGTTCTTGCACCTCATGGCACTGAAAGAGACTAATTTGCCCTGCCTGAGTAACTCAGCTTTTTTGTTTAAATGTGGACCCCTGTTTCCCATGCAATCCAAAAACATCCCCTCACTGTCTTCCCCTTTGCTCTTAGGATCACCAGTGCTCTGGGTTAAATTCTGCTCAGGTACCTTTTAATTCCAAAGAGGAATGTGCTCTTAATTTACATGCTTAAACCAATGGGGAGCACCCTGTTAATTAGCCTTTCCTTTTAATCATCTGCCACTGATACCCAGAACCCCCTCTGAGGCTATTTAGTACTTGTGAAAGTGCCATATGGACAGTCCTGAGTGACTCATGGACTGTCTGTCCATAAGAAAGATGACAAATACCTATGCTAGTACACTTTACATCCTTTGATAAGAAGAATTATTTACTGGTAAAAATGGTAGTTCAGGGTCTTTCAACCTATGATTGTGCTGAGAAGCCTACCACAATGCAAGCAGTTACTGCTACACAGGTGTATATCCTACCTATTCCAGACCAAAAGCCATTAATTAGAGATTGGATAATAGCAATTTTAGATAACTATCATGCTAGAATACAAATTAGTCACCAGGAAAAGGACTCTGAAAATTCATTCCCACTCCTAAGTTTTTTCTTTGAGAAGCCTACTCCCTTTTGTTCTTAGTCATAGCATGAAGGTCCTTCTCCAAACAAATGTTCCTAGAGGTTCATTACAAAAATACATTTTTGTATCAATCTATAGGCATTCTACAATGATACTGCTATTATAGTAGCCTCTACTTTCAGTAGACTGAAAGCAACTTTTACATGTAGCATGGCAGAAGTCTGAGGTGATGAGGACAGAACAGGTTCATACCTGATGTTTTCCATAGAAAAAGGCAGAGTCAATACTAGTGTTGTTACGTTCACCAACAATTAGTAAAACTCCTACCAGAACTGTTGGGACTCTGAAAGAACAAAATAGGAAGTAGGTAACATATTTAGCATGCTCCCACTAATTCAGCAGGAAGCATTTCAATTAACTTACCCCCATCCAGCTATGATGATGAACCCAATAGGAATCTTTACTGTTTCTCTCTTCTTCAACAGAAACAAACAAAAAGATAGAAAACCTAAAAAAACAAACCAAACAAAAATAAATGCCTTGTTTATTATTAAAAAGGGAACTGATAAGTACAGAGCCTAGAAACTCTATGATGTGACCTGCTCAACAGCTTAAGACATTCTTCTCAGACCTTTAAATAACCCAAAATAATTTGTCTGACTGTATTCTAAGAAAGTGAACTAGAAACACTCATTGTCTAAAAAATCATGTTAATAGTGAAACATTGAAAAAATTCCAGGACATTTTATATTAAATATTCACTTCTAAATTGTAAGAAAGATTTACAAGAGTAAAAAAGATGGCATAAGAACATTTAAGATACAAGTAACTAGTTTCTTTATGTATTAACAGCAGTCTTCTATCCCAACACTCTTTAGTAACCAACAAGTTATAACATTTCTTTATAAACTGACTAGTCCTTTGTAAAGTCAGTGATAAATCTAACTAAAAAGTTTTGCGTATTTTTACATATATAACTCTTCATGGGAGTATCTTTTTGAACTGCCCATCATACTCACACCTCAGCAGCTCAGCAACATTCTCATGTGGAAGGAAAGCTAGAATTTATGCTAGTCCCACCAATCATGAGCTATGTACTTCAGCAAAACAAATATAACTCACTACAGGAATTAAACCTGTAGATTCTGGACAAAATTATCTTGGATACCCAAAGCCTCTTTTTTTTTTTAAATCATATATGTAAGGTTCTCCAAGCTTCTTGAAGCATCTTTCAATTCTTTCTATTTCAATTCCTGCATGAATCTTATGCACACATATTGTTTTTAGAAATTACAGTTTCCAGGGAAAAGAGGTGTTAAAGCTACTTGGGTATTTCCCTTCATTCTGTATATTCTACTTTTTGATGCACCAGATTTTTAAATCTACTTAATGCTGAATAATTAAAATCTTAACCTCTGCATGAATTAAAAATCACCATTAAGACTTTGACTAGCTGAAGGCCACCATATTTACTCTATGTGTAGTTGCTTCTGCCTTGAGAGTAGGCTCTTGTCCCTTGTCACACACCAGCCAGGCTGCTGTATCCAGCAGAGGCAAGCCACACCTGCCCAGGCAGAAGCTTCCAACAGCAGCAGCAGTGCCTAACACTAAACCTCAGCATAACTTACAGGTATCCCCATTTGGAGAACTACAAACAGATGAAAGGAACAAGTACTGTGAAGAATATAATAATGTTATTTCAGGACATTAATCTTTCATTACAGTACCTGGGTTCTGCCTACAAAAATCATACCTGTCCATAGGTAGGTGCTATAAAGTGAACTGTAGAGGAATATAAATACGAGGATCTGTATGGTGATGTCTTCCTCTTTAACAGTGAAATTCCATGCAACCATCCCAATGCAAGCAATAAACTGGAAAGAAAAATAAGATACCATCATTTAAACTGGGAAAGCAAAATGACAAGAAAAACTGAACAGAGAGCTATGTACCTGCAGTCAGCTTTAAACTCCACCCCCAGATACACCGGAGGGCGATTTTATGAACTGGATACATTATTTAACAGTAAAGCACTGCTAAATTCAGTATTACAGTTGTGTCACTTGACTATGCTACCTTATTTTCAGGAGGGGTTTTTTGACAGCAAGTATATAGCTCATATAAACTAGAAGAAAGGCAAGTCAGGTAAGCCCCACAATTTTATATACCTTATAGTAAGTAAATGGTGATATTTTTGGCAAGTACAAACCATTCACCTGAAATGATATGCACGTGAAACTGAGGTTATCAAGTATTTGTTCAGCCAAGAATTACACTAGTTGCCACTCAGTGATATTGCATGTATGATAATTTTAGCACTGAAGGAACTGAAAAGATAGGCTGAAGTATTGTGAAAACAGTAACAATAGTTCAATTTTTTTTGAAGATGAAAGCCAGCTTTGTTGTTACAGAACAGAATCACCTGTAGTTCTTCATATATGACATTTTTCAAATGTGACTCCATGATTAGAGCTCAGAGAGTTCACTATATATAGAGATATTTAAAAAAACCCAAACAATTACAGAACACTTCAGAAAGCACTACCACACACATGTATTGCAAGCACAGGCTGTTCCAGTTGTGCAGTTGACTTCAAGGGAATAGAAGCATGTGTTCCGTAGCTCTCAGATTAAATAATAATTAAAATTAATCCAAAGCCACTTGGCTTTGGACTTCCCTAGCCACCAGCCATGCATTCCCACACAACTTGCACATCCTTGCACCAGCATTTGCACCTGCTGAACCCTCAGCAAGAGCTTCAGGGACATAAATCAGTACAGGGATTACTTTTCTATTTAGCTCCTTGAATTAGGCCACTATAGAGTCAAATGCAGACTGCTGCTGTTCCTGGTATTGCCAACTTCAGATGGGTATAAATTGAAACAGAAGTGCACTCAACAGTATTGGGCAATAACTAAGAAAACGTTTCAGAAGCCACTCTCTATTCTGATTGTTTATAGTTCTGTTTAGGAATCACAGTGCCCACATTAACTATCATTTTCTTCAAAGGTGTATTTCAAGGCACAGAAATTGTTCAGACAAGTCACATGTTAGATTGACTTGCCCTCCACACTTGGCTATAAAGATTTCACCGTAGAAACCAAACTTTGTTAAAAAATACTTAAACCCTAAAACTCACACAACATCATTCTCCTTACTACTGACCTGAGCAACAAGTAGATTTGTTGTAATCATATGAGGAAGCTGTTTGTACTTCTTACTCAGAACAACAACAGTAAGAGACCAAGTCTGTAACATACAAGAAGAAAATTAATTTAAGAATAAAACAAAACCCAAAAGAACAAGATGAGTATTCTGGGAGATGATGGTGAAATTCAATATACAACAGGTCTTGGCAACATGACTGCTACAGTATGCTGCCAGCCCCTTTGCCTTGGCAGCTGTAGTCAGAAAAAGCAATCCATCTTTGTGCTGTCATGTTGGTAAAGTATTTCCAGGAAAGACCAAGAACTTGCCTGGAACACGCAGAAGCCTGTTAGTTCCTCAGGACATAAATGACCACAGTGTAGGCTGGCAATTTAGAATTTAAAATCCACACCCACCTCCCCTGAATCTCCAAAAATGATCTGACAGCAAGAGGTAGCATTCATTTCTGGCTTCCCTTCAGGCACGGTTTCAAGACAAGAAGACTTCAGTGAGACAACAACTTCAGGAAATTCCAACTCTTTCCAGTGTGGATGTTTTTATTTTTAAAAAGCAAATAAAATAATCACACTATATGTACTTTCTATAAAACCACAACAAAATTCACATTGGACTTCTGGATTATCAACTCAGTTTTTAAAAAAATAATTTCTAGTAAAGGAATTCAATAAACATAAATTTTCCAGGTTAAACTATTTTCTTAATGCCATGAAGACTTCATTAAACAAATATGCACTGACGTTTCTGGAGCTGAAGTTTGTACACAGCCTTCATTACTGTGATATCCAAGCACCTCACTTGGCTTGATGTAACTAGTCTCTGTGGTGTAAGCTAGTATTTTAATTCCCTCACACCCTGTTATTAAAGAAAGAAAACAAACCTAACAAAAAAAACCTCTCAAGCTCCACACTAAATGCTCTAATTCAGTCACTCATCTTTCTCTAGAGTGCAGCTTTCCAGCAGACCCACTGCTTAATCAAGATTTTTAACTCCTTCCTCATCCTTCTGCATCAGGCTGTGATGAGGAAATACAACTCCCACTGTGACTCAATGTGCTGCTTACGCACTCAGGCTGCCCTGACCAGGAGTGCCTTTGTGTCTCACCCCAGCAGCACCCACCAGAGAGATGAGGCTGACGATGCTGATGTCAAAGCTGACGTTTTGGAGGGCAGCTGCCAGGGGGTTGGGGTCCATGGATGGG
This sequence comes from Certhia americana, assembly GCA_018697195.1. Taxonomy (NCBI): domain Eukaryota; kingdom Metazoa; phylum Chordata; class Aves; order Passeriformes; family Certhiidae; genus Certhia; species Certhia americana. The sequence continues at coordinate 20,511,826 of CM031863.1, forward strand.
ATGGTCAGCAGCCATGCAGAAACATACATTATAGGGGCAGACACAAATGTGCTTATCACCATGCCTGAGGTAATCTGCCAAGAGTCAAACAGAAACAACAAAGGAGTTAATCACATCTCAAACTAAATCATCTGCTTTCAGGAATACAACCACTGGCAAAATTGGACCTTTGAATTAAACATACCTAGGCCTTTAACAAATAATGACTTGTTTCTATAACAAATTACTTAGAATTTGAGACAGAAAGTATCTGGCTTATACACACTGAAAATTTTAACAAGCTTCTGAAATAGCAGGAGTAGAGAGATTCCTACTGCAGATTTCTACAGAGCTTTTTCAGGGGTCTGAAATATACTAATGACTGCTGTCTAGGGGTAAAATTAGGCTGTCACAATTTGCTTTTGGCTATAAATATTCACACCATAAATAACTAAAAAAACCCCATGTGGCTATGCAATTATTAATATGCACCAATTCATGAGACAAAACCATATGCATTTACAAGTGATTTCTAATTTGTTTCTCATTGTCTCATTGTCTTTCTACTTGCTAGAATTTCCATTGATGACTTGTACTCATACTAGAGCTCTGCTTTAAAGAGATTTTCTAAGTTTGTAGGGCATAAAATTCTATCTTGCAAGATCTACATTTATCCTTTTTTCTTAAAAAAAAAAAAAATCTAAACAAGTCAAAAAGAGAAAGCATTAAAAACAATGAAAATCAACAAAAATGTGTTAATGTCACTTCAAGTGGAAGAAACTATTCTAAAATTTCTATTTTAAGTTGGAAAGATAATTGGTACCTGCTACTATATACAGATAAAAAAAGTAAAATGCTTTCTATCACAAGATTTAACACAACTGAAGGGTAACACAACTGAATCAGTTAAAGCTTAAGATCTTTCATAAATTTTCAGCTTTAAACTGACACTATTCTTACTGAAGTCAGTAACATAAACATCTCAAAGACAAGGTATTTGAAAAAAAAAACAGGCAAAAAACATAACCCCAAAAAACCAACAAAGATACAAGTTCTTTATATTTAAAGTTATCCTAGCTCTTTCTAATAGAGTCAAACAAAAAAAAAAAAAGAGGACTATCAAGACATTAAGACATCAGGAAAGATCCTGAGCATACAAGTAATTCTAAGATATCTATACTACAGAAAAGCAAATTTTCCAAGCCTGCTTATTTATTTATTTCATCAACAAAGTTAGGAGATATTCGGAAAAATTTAACTACATACAATTCCTACTTCCATATTAAATTGACTTGCAAATATTGCGACACCAGGTGCTGCTGGAAAAATTCCATAAAGAAATGCATAGTTTGATAAACTGGTGTGATTGACCACGCTGTCACTCTTGTCCAAGAGCTCCACCATCTCTCTACAGAGAAATGGCATCATAAGCCTGAAAGAGAGGGGAAGAAAGTAATTGAAAAAATATTACTCAACCTATAACAACAGACTTTTCTTTACCCAGAAAATGAATAAAAAGGAAATTTAAAGCTTATTTGAATACTACTTATGAAAAGCAAAATACTGATATCACGTTGAATGACTGCCTTTATTGTTATCAAAATATTTATCAGCTGCTTAAAAATCTTATATCACAAATTACATTAAAATAAAAAGGACAAACACAACAACAAATTTGGCTATAGAAGCAGCTTCCCTGATAGTGCAGACACATTCCTTGTACAAACTTCAAATTTAGAGTGGCAAAACATTAAAAACCCTCTCATTTTTCAACTGTTACAGTAATAGTAGCTATAAGCAGCCCGCAGCTCTGAAATACAGCCCACCTTTTTGCAAGCTGTCTGAAATATAATAAGGGCTCAAGCCAAAAGTTTTGGCCAGCAAACCACCGGAACCAAGGCTATTTCAGCACTAGCCCAGATCTCACAGACTCCATGTAAGCCTTACACAGGTTTACAGTAAAGCAAAGTGACAACATTAAAACCCAATGTTTTTCACATTTTTTTCATTACAAAATTTGTCATTTAGCTGGTTTACAGACTAGGTGTCCAACTTTGCTGGTTAGTTGTAATTGATACTCAAATGCACCTTCAAATTTTACAATATAAATTTAAAAACCAAACAAACATTCTGTTAATTGTAATTCTGTAGGAAATAAAGTATTTACTATTAAATACATAAATATTCCCTGAGATATATACAAGAGGAGATAATGATAGTATTAATTTCAAAATAGAACTTGGCATTTATTCATGCTTAAAAGTCAAGAAGTTTTAGAGAATAAACTGACCATTTTCATGCTCTCCTGCTATAGCAGTTTCAATGACTTACAGATAAAGCAAGGAAAAACAACTGATTTGGAGATGTATTGTTTAAGCCAAATAATATACAAATACTAATCAAATATACTTAAACTCACTACTAAATAAATAAACCTAACTATTTATTCAGTACCTTTTAATTTAAGCTACTAATTCCCCAAATGCCCAGTTCATGACAGATGGCCTGCAGGCAGTCCATTAAGGCACAGTACCCCAGATTTTCTTTCTCTGCAGAGCCTGACAACAGGTTTAGTCTACTAAATTTTCTTTAAAAATTAACAGTTGCATTCTGTCAAAGAGTCTGGGAAGCACTCACTCAAAATACTGTAAGTGAAATGTACAATCATTATAATGTCTCTGAGAGAAAAGCCCTCTGACCAGCATATTCAAAGGTTAAAACATCTAGAGAATAAAATTTAAAAAAAAACCATAAATTGAACTTACAATTTAGCTGTGATGAGAAGGATCAGTGCAACAAACATACCCTTTGTCAGTTTTTTTGTTTGTCCCACCATAGTCAGTCCAAGGTAAAAAAGTGCAGAGCCAGAAAATGAACTGCCCAGTCCATCAAGGAAGTTTTCAAGGTATTCAGGAATTTTCTGGCCAAGAATAAAGTTTGAGGCAATTCCTATGAAGACCATGAATACAATTGGGTTCTGCAAAACTCGAAGGAGTGCTAGGCCCACTATTTTGATTTTGCTCTGTGACACAGTGCGATTATTCCTCCACTTCTGGATTTCACAGAAGATAAACCCCAAGGGGTTTAGCATCATAAGAGATATTGGAGCCACTAGGTAAATGTACTGGAGATACTCTGGGTAAGTGGTTTGATATAAAGCTTCAACTAGAAGACAGGAAATGAAGAGTTATGAGTGATAACATTTCAGCAGAAAAATACATTGAAATATTGAAATTAAATTTTGTTGACTAAATACTAAAGAAAATTACTTAAGTTTCTTCCAGAGGGAGCTGAAAGAATACATTTAATTAACAATCAATATAAGATAATGCGGGAAGAGAAGTATGTCCAACTGTATTAAGCTACAGTTATCTAAAGAACACATTAAAGACCAAGGATTAACTATCCAATACTATAGAATCATCCTACAATTAGTCAACATTCACAGAAAAGAAGAAAGAAAACAGTGTAACAATTCTATGTTTCATTTGAGTCACCCCAAATGCTGGAAAAATTTTGGCTTTATTTCTGACTTGCTTTTCCTCCTCAGAAACATGAAAACTGTGAAGAATTACCCATCTTAAGGGAGTCTCACTTCTCTGGAATTTAACCAGCTTTCAATGGGTAAGTCAGGTGGGATCTTTCTACATCGATTCATTACAATACAACAAAGCAACAACCAGGAAAAAAAAAAAAAGTTTATTGCGTAATTATTCATTCTCTGGGACTACTTAGGACAAGAGTTACTGCTGTAGTTATGGTCCCGCAAGGAACTCTAAATCATGAGCCTTTGTTTGCATTACTACTGCATACTTCTGAGTCAAAGTGGAATTGCTTCTTGTTTCAAGTTTGTACTAAAGGCACGTCAAAAATAATGAAAATACTTTGGAAACATACACAGGATTCAATTTTAAGGTGAATTTAAAAACCCTCTATGTTTTAAAAGTAGAATGTTCTCTTTTACCTAACTCATAATTGTTATATTTAATAATTTTATTAGTAATAATTATCAATAACATGCTATAGGTATTAATAGCATGTCAATTATAATATATGAATATCTAGTTAATTGTATCATCACAATTACTATATGTACTATTTATTAGACATATACTATGCATACAATTCAAAATTATTAATAACAACATTATTAACCTTTTCTGAAAAAGTTTTTCCTCGTGACTGCATTTTTCAAAATCCAAAAGAGTTTTACCTTTGTATTATTTAAGTGTCTGGAATGACAGGAACTTCCAATGCTAAATCAGTGCTCACTTTGAACAGTCTCCTCTTTAGGCCAAATAAACTGACATTCTCAACTAGTTGATTTCTTACATATATAAAAAAAGGCACTAAAGATGTTTGTACTTTTACAGGCCATTATTAAAGTACCTGTACAAGAACGACTTGTACTAAAATCTTAAACGGACTGCTGAACAGAAGTACCAAGTTTAGAGTTAATGCATTTAACAAGCCAGTTTTAAGCACTAAATACATCCTGGTAATCAAAACCTCTTTAAACATGCTAGACACCTTTCATGCAAATAGTTTTTTTCCTAAAACCTCAAACCTGAGACTGATGTTTTATGTTGCTTTATACAGAATGCCCGTGTCACTCGAACATAGCTCCAAACAAGTCACGTGTAAGTAATGTCTGAGCGAAAAATTTAAAAAATTTTTACTTTCTGGTAAAGTGAAGCTGCATACTTAAGACAATAAATTAAGTTCTGTAAGTACTTTAAATCATATATGATGTCAGAATGCATTTTACTGGGTTCAAAACGTGGAATTAGATCACTGAGTCAGTGGGTGAAAAAAATACAGGAAATCACTCTTAAGGAATCATTAAGACAGTATAAATAATTCACAACTTCTATTACTGATGAAAAGATTTCTTTTTATTTAAATCATGGTGCCTGCTTACTGATCATAACAAAAAACTGAAATCAAAGATATTTTCATTTTTTTAAAAAATCAATTCTCCATGTCCCAGCTGCTCAAAAGTACATATAAATCACACACTAGTTGTCCATGCTTAATACAATAAGTATGATTAAAGTTACAGCGACTGTCACCCACACAACAGCTCTGCTACACCTGTGCTTTAACACACAGCTCTAGAGAATACCTGAACCTGTTAGAGTTTATCATTATTACCCAGTAATACAAAAAACCCCAAAGCTTTCTATCACAGTAATTACATAGTAACTACATCAGGGGTGTGCTAACAACCCTCTCCGCTTTTTGGTGAAAAGTTGGTTCTTTTTCACACCAACATCACTTTTTTAATCTAGAACTGTCATAAACATCATAATAGAAAAACAGCAATAAGCTTAAAAAATTTGAGCTGCTGCATTTTGATTTCCCTGTGTGCAAATCTTTTCAAACAGCAAAAAACAGCATAGTAAAGAAATAATAAATAATAATAGCAATTTATTAAAGGAATTACATGCGATGAATGTAAAAACTCAGGAACGATTAAGACTTCAAACTGACTTTTTAAATACTGTTGGTTTACTGCACAATTTTTCAATACTGACTTTTTTCCTTTACAAATTTCCACTGCTACAGCATTTAAAAATATTTTTTCATTAGAAGTTCAGGCTTTGTTCAAAACACTACCTCTGTCACACAAAAAACAGCAAGGCATTCTTTGTTGACCAGTCCTGCAAACACTTCAGAGAAGCTTGGGTAATATTTTACTAATAGCAAAAAAGTTTGCACAGGTGACAGCATGAACCAAACACCAGTAAAAGTTTTGGGATGGGAGAAGGAAAAGGACAAGAGGAATTAAACCTCAAGAGCCTACAATATTTCTGTTTCAGTAACTGTTCCAGTAAAGCTCTAAGTGTATGGGAAGATCATACACAGAAAAAATAAAAATCATATCTTATAAACCATGAAGTACGTGAAGAAATATGCAGTCTTACAAGAAAGTAAAAAACAAAGAATGTTTTAACCAGGATACAATGGAAATACATTCACAGACCCCCAAAATACATATATATAAAAAAGAGAAACTTCAATTGGCATCTAAACTGCATACCAACAAAGATATAATCCTCACAGCCACATTTGTGGCATAATTCTGATTTCTTTCAAGAGGAATAACTCTCAGAAGAAGCAACTGAGGGAAAACACAGTATTTTCATAAAAAAAAAAAAGTATGCAATTTCATTTGTCTACATTTTATATTTATCAAGCAAATTTGAAGACAATAAGAAAGACAGAGGATGCTCCTGAGCATGCTACCCTGGAATAAGGAGAAAGATACTGTTAACTCCTAAAGTAATCTAAAATAAGGATCTATTTGCTACATATAATCTGGAATTGCATATTTGACCCCTCCTTTGTAACTGTGTGAAAATACAGTTCTGTAATCAAACATCTTGCTTTTTGTTTTGCTATAACCAACTTGCTCTCTTTTCAGTTTTAACCTTTCCTAGATGATGACTAATCTCAAAGAGAATTTGAGAGGCACTTCAGAAATTATTTCAATTGCATGGAACTTCAATTCAGAAGTCAATTTCAAATCATGGAAATATAAAAGCAAACATGTCTAGAAAAGCGACAACTAATTTTAAAGAAGAAAACATACTTACCTATTGGATATCCCAGTGCAAAGTCATTGCTTTGTGTAGCAAAAATGGGGAACAAACCTGCTTTGCTAAATCGGTTCTCAGGACTGGCTACTAACAATGTTAAAACACAGACTAAAAAAAACACAGCAGCTTTGGCAACTAAAACACTGTAAAGGAAGGACCAATTCACATTAGAAAAATTCAGTACCACCATGTTTTTGAACAGTAAAGCCGGGAGTGCAAAACGGGACACAAAATTTCCCAGTCCTTTGGCCTGAGTTGATGTGATAATGTTGGCTCTTCCAGCTATGTAGCCACAAAGAATGATCCCAAAGCATTCCAACAGGGCTGGGAAAAGCCTGCTTATTGACATAGAAGGAGTACCGCCGGTGGCATTGAGTCCAGCTTGTCCAGGCAAAGAAAGAGACATATTAGCTGAAGATGAGAGGTTCTTTGCAGTGAAGTCTGAATAGCTATCCATTTCCTCTAACCACCTCTTCCAAAAGAAGAGTGTGAAATGATCTCATCTGTAAAAGGAACAGAAGTACATTTATTAACTTTATTCCTTTAAGTACAAGCTTATGCCCTCTTCATTTGTTACAGAATAGACAACAGGAATAGCCCTTACAAGATCTGAGCACCAGGAAAGGAAGATAAATTTGATGAAGAATCAAAGCTTCTCCACTCTGGTACAAAAACATTTGGCAAGGTGCTCTCTACCTTCCAGAAAGATTTAAAGTTATCATATCACCCTTCAAGTTTTTACCTTGCTTTGTGCAACTTTGACCTCTCCCAACATTTCAATATCATGTGATAATGGTACACCTTTCAGTTAGCAAAGAATCCACATACGACACAGCAGCCAGTGATCTCATTCATTGCACTAGAGCCAACCTGTATTTCTACGTACAATTCTTTAGGTCTGTAGCAGTGAAATTTAAGCATGCACAAATTATTTATGTACAACAGAAGTATCTGCTGACCCCCCATTCCTCATTTGTTAGCAGTGACTCCCTTTGAAAGGGCAGATTACAACACTGCAGACTCTATATGCAAGCAGACACGTAAAGTCTGCAAATGAGATGAAGAGAGTGGACATCAAACACAAATATTCACTGGTCAATAGCAAGGTCCTGCCAGAAACAGATATGGCTTTGGCAATATAGCTCTGAAACCTGGGCAGTCCATCAGCTAACTCTGCACATAAATTCTGACACGACTAAATCCTGAAGTACTCTGCTTAGGAAGTCAAGATGACTTACCCCACTTTGCAGGGATAGAAACTAAGGCAAAGGTGAACTGATTTCCCCTAAGCTATTTAAGGTAGCAGTGGTAGAGTCAAGATTGCCCAGTCCCAAACAGTGCTTTATACAGCACAATCTGTGCAAATTAGCAACTGGTTTAAGAGTCTTCCCAGTCTCTTTGTATCCTACCCACAAGGAACACAGAACACAGCAGCCAGGTAAATAAGCAGGTAGATCAAGGCAGTGCAAAGTGAGGTCTTTTAAGGTCTATTTCACACCCTGGCATCCAGTGTATACATATTCACAAGCATCAACTCTTTGACTCATGACTTTTATTTATTCCTGAGGCATTTGGTAAGCACCTCTATCATGCTGTTGTAATTCATCTGGACTGAAGTGCAGGGCTTATTTTAAAGGCTGTAGTTTTCTTATATTATATATGATATGTTAGCTTAGATGTATTTGGACCAGGAGCTCAAAGTATTATTTGGTACAGAACAAGCGGAAAACTTGCAACAAAAGAAGCAAACAACAAACCATTTCTTCTACTAGAAAAACTTAAGGAGGTTGTTGGAATTTACAAAATGTTCTAAAGAGACAGATTTCCAACAGTGAATTCCTGAAAGAAATCAGCCACATTCTACACTAGCTGCAAGGTAAAAAGCAGGTTTTCAGCACAGGCCCATGTCAAATTCTCCAAGCTTACAGCACTGAATAAAGGTAAGGCTCCCAGCAGTGCAACCTACTCACTGCTCTCTCCAGGTATTTTTTTTTTAGCAATAAGATAAAGCTGAAACTTTTTTAACCAAATGCAACATTTGATCTCTAGTGGAGGTGTATTCCAGCCGTATCTATCCCTAAATTCTAGCACTCCTTCTCCTGTGCCTTCCTATCCAAGGCTAATGATAAGGCTCTCTTCCTTCTGTATTAAAATCATTATTTCTCCTCACAAAATAGCTACAAAATACAGAAGTGCCCTTGTCCCCATTTCATAATTCAGGAGTTAAACAAATATAACTGACTTTTATCAATCAATAACACATACTAAATCCCGTATCTTCCTCACTAGATCAAAACTGACATGGATACACACCCACACATTCCAAACCATCTTTTGCAAGAGATAGATAGATAGATAGATACCTGCAGCCTTCCTTCAGCCTAACTTCAACTTCATTACAAGGGACCCTGTCAAGTCATACAGGACAAATTTTTAGTAAACCACAAGGGTTTCAAAGAGAAGAACTCTATCACAGCAAGAGCTGCTACTGGCACTCCTCAGAGGGCTTTGAGAGTGAATTATCTCTTCAGCTCGAGGGACATGCACATCCCAAACCCTTCGTATTTAACACAGAATATTGCCAAACAGTGTTTTCCAGAAATGCAAGCTTTTGCATTCTGCTTAACACAGCGAGGACATCTCAGCTCTCTTTGCTCTATAGGATACAGACATTTATATAACTGTTGTGAGATTATGTAATGACTAATTGCAGATTTAATATACAGCCTTGTTACACCTCAGGCTTATCTCAAACTAGTGCCTCACAAGAGTGAAATTATTTTCAATTCACCTTGCAAGGAATTCACAGTTCTTAATGAAATCAAAGATAAGGAACTCATGCAAACCCAAAACCTGATACATTCCACACAGAAATTAGTTTGTTCTTATAGTAGCTATAGTAAACTAACCAGACAAATGACACTAAAATAAGGAAATATAATACAGTTGCAAGGGAAAGCAATTAGTTTTGACTCCATAGAACATATGATTTGTAGTTATCCCTTCAGGGATTGAGGATCAAGATTTGAATCCTTGAGAACTCAGGCACAGCTGCATTTTTGGAAACTGCAGGCCAATACAGACACAGCTTTTAGGAATAATGCTGCTTGTCTGCTGTTGGCTGTGCCAAGCATAGCTGCTTGCAGCCAGACTGTCAGCTTGCACGAGTGGAAGCCTTGCATGAAGAACAACGACAGACACAGAGCTAGTAACAAGTGCAGTTTAAACTTCCCATAAAACATTTCTCTTGTAGGTTGTCAATACTTGTAAAGTCTTAAAATTCACTAGACCAGAGACTTAATTCTCTAGCAGCTGTAAGTTAAGCAACATCAGGTTCCTCTCCAAGTACTGAAATAGAGAAATTGTCTCCTTCACCAAAGGAAGGCAAAAATCCCTTTTATCTTCTTCTTCTAATGAAAGCCAAAGACAGCATGAGTGAATAAAGAGATAACTTCAATATCTATCTCCCCTCTGGTCTCTCATTCTTAAGCTTTCAACTGATAATCACTCTCAGGATAATATGGTGACACTGGCAAGACCGTGCACATTGTTCATAAATTATATCCCACAACATGACCTACTTTAATGCAATGCAGAAACTCTCCTACTTTAATGTAAGGATGACACATTATTTTAGTCAGGAAGATTAAAACAGAATTGGGGTAGGAAGAGTTACCGCTCATGGCAGCTCTACTACCCCAGTCTCAATTAAGATAAGTGTGTACTACTTGCATTCTCACGTAAAAATTTGTGAAGTAAGTCAAAGAGGAAGCAACTTTAGGGAGATACAATGATAAAAGTAAGTGCGAAGAAGTGATTATTGCAGTTCCTATTCTTGCAAGTTAACCGCAATTTTTACTTTTCTCTTTATTGGGCTAAGAAAACAGAGAAAGAACAATATCGCAACAGCGATTAGCACAAGAAATGGGCCACCTATATCTGGAAACCTAGATAATGCCACAGGAAACATCAGACACCTCATGTGTCTCTGAGCAGTTGTTTTTCAAGACCACATTTCCTTGGTCATCCTTCTCCCACCACACCATTCCAAGAAACTGTGTGTAGATTCTCCTGTCCTAAAGGGAATACAACAACTGTGGAGCAGGCGGGGAAGCCACGGGCACTGGACACCTGGGGAGCACAGCTCACACAGCAACACTTCAAGCTCCACAAAACCTTGGCAGTGCAGGAGCTCAGACAACACCAAATGAAGCAACAGTTGCCAGCGGCACCGAATGTCAACTCAGAAAATGAATGAAAAATATACCTCCGCTTAATTTTCTCTAAGGCTGATCTTTGAGCTTGTCAACAAATAGATACATACTTCTGAAGCAAACTGCAAAACATTTTTCAAAAGGCAGATAGCATTTTCTTGCCGGAACCCCTTAAAAAGCACCTCACTTGCACCACTTGCCGAATTGGGAGGTAAAATCCTCTGACTTGCAGCCAGAAAGCAACAACAAAACCATCGCCTCTCGCCTGCCCCTTCCCGGCCCATCACTGCTCTCCTTCCCATGGTCAGCTACGAGCACACAGCTTTCAGTCGAAGATAAAACCCCAGCTGTACTGCCCCGTGTGACAGCTGCCTCAATAGAAAATAACGCCAGAAGCCGGGCAAAGGAGCGGGCAGCTTACCTACTTAGCTTTCGGCAGACGCCTCCGCACAGGGGTGCGTGGAGAGGGCTTGTGCCCTGCCAAACTGAGAACCCCTCCAAGGCCGAGGCCGCCGGTACCGGGGCCAGGGAGGGGAAATCTGTCCCGCCCCGGCCCGCCCCGCCAGCGCCAGCCCCGCTCCCTCCGTCGGCTGAGGCGGACCCCGGGCAGGCCGGGGCTGCGGGGCTGTGCAGCGGCACGGCCGGGGGCGGGAGCAGCCGCAAGATGGCGGCTCGGCGCGGGGGGCGGCCCGGGTGCGGCGGGGCTGCACCGCCGCCTCGGCCCCGGGGGCTTCCCCCGCGCTCGGGAGCCGCCTCCCCTGCACTACGAGAACGGAACCAGCTCCGGCCGCCGCCGGGGTTGCCGCCGCCTGCCCGCAGCCGGCGCTGCGCCCCGCGGAGCGGGAGGCCGGGCAGGGCCGGCGCGGGGTCAGCCCCCGTTATCGGCCCGAGCCAGCGCCGCCGGCAGCTCGGCGGGGCCGATAGCGGCGCTGGCTCCCGGCAGCAGCCTGTGCCTCAACCTCCTACGCTCATTCCAACTTTCCTAGCAGTTAGAGCGCTTAGAAACAAAACGCCGTGTTTTCCACGTGCCGTCGGTTCCACAAATTTGGCCAGTCAGTAATTTCCCCAGTAACAGCTAAAGACTGGTAATGACCAACTATTCTCTTGCAGAAAACGAGGACACAGCTTTCTCAAGGCTTTCCCTTTGTAATTGCCATTGAGGGCACAGCAGTTCCAGCTGCCCTTTTCCCAAGAACCAAGACAGGTACTGCTGCTGCAAACAGAGCCAGTGTGAATTCAGTGCATGGAATTCTCCCCTCCTGAACAGACTCAAACCAGCTTCCCTTACTTGTTAAGTGTGGCAGACACGTGGCAATAGGTGTTCCAGTGGGAGTAAGGCAGTTTTCCTGACTGATGGAATGTCGACCTGTCTGTGTGCTCACTAACTCCAAACTTCCAGCAAAATACTTGAAAAATAATCTAACTTCCAAGGAACTTCCAGGGGGGAAAAAAATAGAAAAGAAAAAAAAAAAGTACCTCTTTTCCCTTTTAGGTAACATCCAAAAAAAGACCAAAAGAGAACAGAGAATTATCTCAACCAAAAAAAGATGTATGTGGTTGACAATTTATGAAGTGTTGTGTCAGATATGAAATTTTTCCACCGTCGGTTCTGTTCACAAGGTCTGATGTTGAAATGCTGACCAGAAACAAAACCGATATTATATACTAAGAACAGCCATATAACAGAAATAACACTTAAGGGAATTAATTGGAAGTCCAATTAAGAAAATCCTGTAAAGAATGCAGACAGGGACAGAAACTTGGGGGGATAAACATAGCTGTTAGAAACTTACAGAAGGTACTATGTTGTTGATATCATATGTCTGCTTTAAATTTAACTTGAAAATACTGATGCATAAATGTTTTGTTTCTGCACTAGATGTGAATACACATAATTAAACCTCAACTGACGTGAAGCAGCAGTGTCAGTGCTCCTCACTGCCTCTCATTCTTGTCTACATCCTGTCCCAACTCTGGGCCAACACAGCCCAAGCAAAAGATCAGCAAGAGATTGTTCCAAAGCTGTGCCAAGGTTTATTATGGATGTTTACTGCTGGAAGGTGGTGCAGCTATTACCAGGTTGGGTAATGCTCACCCACTGTAACCTTAGGGTGAGACACTGTTTTGATGTAAACACTAATAAAGAACACTATTTAGCTATTTTTTTCACTGTTTTAAGTTTCTCTGTAGGGCACCTGACAAAGACCACTTTCAGACTGATTTGGATTTGGTTTCAGAAATACAGTATAATAAGGCCTTTCCAATTTTTTTGGCTTTCTGTCGTTCATTCTTTCCTATAGAAATGGGACCTCAGAGGGACGTGCTCTGGGGAGCAGCAAGGGAGCTGTAGCAGAGCATACTAAGAAAAAGTAAAATTTGGTAAAAATGTATGCTTTCCCATCTCTTGAATGCATTTTTTGCCTTTGAAAAGATCACTAGTGATATAGTATTTAATGAAATAAAGAATACTTCATCTGTTTTAAAAGAGAATTTGGCTGGATAGGCTGCTCATTGACTGCCAGCCTGATTTCCCAGGGATCAGCAGTAACAGGGCAGGGCTGTGTTTCCATTTCAGCTATAGCATACACAGTGTGCTAAATCAGATAAGCACACTTGACCTGAGTCTTGTGTCTTCTTTTGGGAAAAAACAAACAAAAGTGTAATACTCAAAAAGTAAATAGTAAAGGACCTCAAAATCCTGAAAAGGTAAAATACTCAAAAGTAGTGAAAATGTAGTATCAAAGCCATGTGAAAAAATACAGTAAAATTATTATAGCTGCTGTCTAAATACATGAAGCAAAAGTACATAAACAGGCATATTTCCTCTTGCAGATTTTAATATTTTTTAAACATATTATAAGCAATCTAGCAACTCTCTCGTATCAACATGCTGCCTCTTCCGAGATGACAGAACACTAGGGTCTGACCCATAGCCCTGTTAAGAAACATGAAATCATTAATAACCAGACTGTACTACCAGAACAACACTGTGAATAAATCAAGCACTGGATTACAGGACTAGTTCTTCACTTGTCTGGGAAATGTTAGGAACACAGTTTTCTGGCTTGTTTCAGTCTGGGTAATTAGCAATGATAACTTAATGTTGGAGTCAAAAAATCTTCCTAATGCAGTATTCAATATACAGGATACTCCTGACCATATCCAAACCCATACAAAGTCCTGCTTCCCAGAATAGCAAAGTAAAGTCTTTTCTCACTGTTTGACACCTCCTCTCTGCTCCCTCAACACTTATTCAAAGCTCCACAGGCACTTTCTTTGAGCCACATATTCTCTGGCCTTGAACATCCCCTTGTGTTCCATGGAGCATCTCTGTGTTCCAAAATCCTGCCTTTATAAAAGAGTTTAATTTCTTTTTCCTTGTAAGATGTCTGTAAACTAAGGGTGACAGCCATCGACATCAATTCTCATGGACTTTCACCCAACCCACAGAAGTATCAAAAAGCCCCCATGCATTAATTAAGCCCCCAAACATAACAATGCCCACAGCTACAACAGTCTGACTGATGCCTACCACTCGCAACTCAGCTTTGGCAGTTGAACTGTAGATCACAGAAAAGACAGTTACTGCCATTGCAAAGCCAAGCTTTCCAAAAGCCACAAAACAAACACAAAACTGAAAGTTGTCCCCAGAATTTTACTTCAATCCTCTTGAGCATCCCCTTTACACGACATAACATTGTATAATCATGAACTACTCTCCCCCTCGATTTTTGTTCTGTTTTTCACTCATTGGAAAAATTGGATGTTTCCATCCACTTACATGCCACCAAAGTAGTCAACAGATTATGTGGGAGACAAGTTCTGCTTTCTGATCTGGGCAGCAGCCTAACCAATGAAAGGCAGCTGGAGAAACCATGACATTAGTTGTCCTATGGCTTTCACCATACTCATTTACCTGCAACAATTACATTTCCACACAGGAACTGCGAGAGGTTCACTCTCTCAGTGAGAGCAGGTTTCACACAATGGCACTTTTAAGAACTGGCGGTGACCACATAAAAACATTTTAAAAAGGCATACAACTGAGACAATTTGGAAGGGTTTTCTGGAAAATCACAAATGTATCTTTGTACTAGGTGTGAAGACTACTTCCCTGGTAAAGTCAAGCACTTTTTGCAAAGCCTGAAATGCTGGATTATTCTGAAGAAAAGCACTCAAAAATTTAGTGTCAACAAGTGCATTTCTCCAGTTTGTTTCTGAAAACACTAAAATTGAATTTTAATTTACTTTTTCTAGAGAACTAGCATAGAAGTTGTAGTCAAATTGTTAGGGTCTGGTGATAATTGAAAGACAACATTGCCTTTCAGTAGGAAGTGTCAGGTGAGCTTCAAAGCAGTATTATTGATTAAAAATGTGCAAAATTTCTCTAAATAACCTCTCAGTAGGGTATTATAAAAACATACTTTTTCTAAAAATAGACAAAAAACAGAATACAGAATATGAGAAGACAGGAAGAATGTCAGCAAATGCATCAGGATTAAATCTGTCTGGAAATTTACAGGTATAATCTCAGTGCAATTTCCAAACAGTTGTGCACCTAGTTTTGAACAGCATGGAAAAATCCAAGTATCTTACCAACACAGTAATTGCGACAATGGGTAGACACATTAGCACTTCTTAGGTAATCTCCTTACCAATCACAGGAAAAATACTTCCTCAATGCTCCTTGGTTATTGACAATGAGCTCAATTTTATAAACGTTGGATTTATACCTACAGACAATGTAGCTTTGTAGCTCCACTACTGGAAAAAATATCCTTTTCATAGTGCTCATTGCTTAACAAGTAAAGTGATTATATAATGCTCAAGGCAGTGACCTGTGCTCGACCTCTGTGAAATTTTCTTAGCTGACTACATCCAAAAATGCATGTCTAAATTTGGTCATCTAAAACTCTAGCTCAGGGTTCTGTAAGTTTGTTGGTTTGTGATGTCTGTTCTCTTACAGTTGTGCATAGGGCATGCAGGAAGAACATTAAGTGTTTATTGATACCTAGATGTGTCTGGTCACTTACACTGACTCACATGGTTACTGGCAAAAAAACTTTAGTGTACAATACAGAGATGTTTGATGAGGCCATTAAGCAACAAGGGAAACCTGAGGAAAATTCATCTGTAAACAGGAAATAGGCCCCTGGGTTGTGTCTCTGGAGGGTGGTGTCAAATGAAAAACATTTGTCCCATGAAAGAATTTCTAAAACTTCTGAGGCTTAAATACCATAGAAAAATCCAATACCTGAGAGAAATTCTGAGTGTCCTGAAAGCAATAAAACAGAAATCAGGATTATGCCAGGTACTGTTACCCATAAGCTTGAAGCTTGTTAACACAGAAACGATGAGAGAGATGCACTAGATGTTTACATTCGCCTCAGTTACCCTGGAACACTTTTGTAAAAGACCTTCCTTCTTAAGAAAGCAATCAGCTCATCTATAATTTCGCAGTAGTCCACCTCATTATCTGCGTTAGTTACGGGAACTTAATTGGTATTTTTCATATAGGATCTTTTGTAAGACAGTGTGTATGTTCAAGCTGGTTTTGAAATCATGTTTACAGTACTGCATTCATTCACTTCCACTCAGTTCTGTGGCTGAGACAATTCCACAGAACTGAAGGTACAATTATAGTCTTCAAAATACTGTATCTGCCAAAAGAAAATACATGAAGCTAGTACAGACAGATTGCTGAAAGTCGAACTCAGACTTCAGGAATAATTATGTTCAGGTGTGTTGAAATAGACTGCTTTAGAAATTAAGCCAAGTAAACACTGTGCATGGTGAAATTCACCTCTCTAAAGAAAAAAAAAATATTAAAGAAAAGTTCAAATTAAATTACAGGGAATTAAATAAAGTTCAGACTACCCCCATGTGATTTCAATACTAGAATTTTTTTCTGAAACTGCTTTCAAAGGAGACAAAACAATGTTGAAGAGACCTCTTAAACATACAGATTCCATCCTTAGTGCTAGGGCATCAACATTTTACTTGGCTCAGAAAGAAGGTAAATAAATAAGTGCTAAACTCAAATGCAAGTACTCAAAAATTAGTTGCATAGTTAACCAGTCCAACTGGGAAAAAATAATGCAAAAGTCAAACAACAAAAAAAAAATCACTAATTTAACTTACAGATTACAAATGATTTATCTGGAAAATCATTATCAAGTTTTGTCCGTTTGCCTGATATTATGGTTAGAGCTGTATCTACTGTATATAGACACTTAAAACATTAAGTACTTTTATAATATTTATATTAGAGTATTTTCACATACTAACAGACTAACAGTATGTAGTGAAATTATTAAGAACAGAGCATAAGAGTTACAGGTCTTTCTCGACCTAAGAAAACCTATTCATTCATTTTGCTAGGCAGCTTATTACTCTTATTACTTACATGTTCTCAGTGCTCTGAGTGCTCAGTCACTGGAAGATTACTCAAACTTGGCCTGAACCCTCAAAAAAACCCCAAAATCCAAAGCCCCAACAAAAAACCCCAAACCGTAACAGTGCTACACACAAGCTAGCAGATGCTGCTTTGTTCAGGAAAACCATTTTACAGCAATCTGCAGTGCTTAAATAAGATGCTTCTGGTGTGTGACCTGCTGCAGCTGTTGCTTATTCAACATGCAACTGACTAGTAAAGAAATCCCACCACCACCACTCCTTAAAAAACCCTGCAAACCAGCCCAAACAACCCACAAAACTGATTTTGGTATCACAAATTAAAAGCTTTGGTAATATTTTCAGAATGGGACCCACATCTCCACAAAGTCTCTCAACATGCTAACTTTCCATTTGTGGTCACACCATATCTCACCATTTTTCAAGCCACTATTTATTATTTACGCAAATACAGTTTAAATTTTGTCCATTAAATTTATAGATTGCACTGTATTGTCTCTTGTGATAGAAATCCAATAGTTTTTGGTTTATTCATTTCATATTCATTTCACCACTCTTATCCCACTAAATCTTTCCTGCTACTGTGTCACAGGACTGCGTTAACAAACCCTTTTTTTCCTGAATTCTCCAGCAGAAAGCTACTGTACCTTTTCCTCTTTATATTCAGCAGGTGGTAACTACATTTAAATTAACGGCCAACAATAATGTAAAGAACTTTTTTCTTAGCTTTTTGAGTAAGCACTGATTTTAAGACTGCAATATTGAGAGAGTAGCTTTCTTACAGCTCTGTTACTTCCACTTGGCATTTTCAATTAAAAAAGGTATTTTTTTAAATTCTTAGTTCTTTCTCCAGTTAAACTTTGTTATTTTATTTATTATTTTAGCTCCTTCTGCAGTTAAACTTTATTAGCTGAAGACTTGATTTATTAAGGTCTAATAGCGTGCTACTTTCTGTTGAACTGAAATGGAGTAGTCAGGTGTATTATTCTGTTGCATCATTTTAAAGCCAATACTGGAATTTGACTTGCCTAAGAACTGTGTACCTGCATGAAGAGTCAGGCCGGATGCACCTGGAGTGAAATCGCTGCGGTGAATCAGCGCGTAGTACTCCTAAAATGCTGAAATGTGCCTCACCGAATGCTTTGGGCCGAAAGGGACCGTAAAGCTCGTGTGGTGCCACCCTCCCGCCACGGGCAGCGACACCCCGCACTGCAGCGGGTGGTCAGGCAGCAGGAGCAGGGCGGACGAGCACCTTCCCGCTGCGCCCAGGTGCGCACACGGGCCGGGAGCCGGTGCCGGCGGGACGGGCGGGTGGCACCGCGCGGCCACGGCGACACCGCGCGGCCGGAGCGGCGACAGCCGCAGCTCCCCGCACCGCCCCGGAGCACCCGCGGCACAAAGAGAACTGCCCGACTGGGGTGCATCACACCTCCTCACACCTGCTTGCTTAGAAACAAACAAACACACAAGGATTCTCATTTCCTGGCGCATGCTTGCAGTTAGGTTAGACGCTAAAAATATATATGTTTACAATTCCCAGCTAAAAATATATATGTTTACAATTCCTCCCTTTGCTCACAAGTGGCCATATGTATAAGAGAGGGAGAAATGAGGGTTCTGGCACAGAGGGTAATTCTCTTACAGCACACAGCAGGGTATTGTTTTTAAATCAGCAATAAACTAGAGCAAACACACCAGCCCCACAGTTGACTGGCACTTGCATGGAAAGCACAGCAGCAGTCCCACAGGCAAAGCTCAGGAGATGAAAGTATACATTTAGAAGAAAGGATCACATATCTCTACGTTTTCAAACAGGTTTCATAAGACAGCCAAGCTCCTGGTCAAATAGCAAAAGTGAAAGTTTCTGTTTAAGTAAGGAGGGGAAAAAACTTCAACAGAAGGATTTCAGCAGTTTGCAGTGAGGGCTGGTTTTGAGACACCACAGAAAGTACTGACAGGCTCTGCAGATTCTGACAAACAGCACAATGATGTTATCTACAGGGTGCACTAGTTCCAGTATCAAAATACCTATGACAGAGGTTGGGGTTTCAGCCTGGACTTTCACCCACAGCCGTTACCTTGCTCCCTTCAAAGTGCTCTGATTGCTTCAGTTGCCTTTTGCTCTCATGGCTTGGTAGTGCTCAGCCTCCAGATGCAGGGGCTCTGCTGTTCCACAGGACACACGAGGGCCCACCAGTAACTCTGAAATTACTAATATTTCTGCTAGAAAGGAGAAGGACAGGAATGACTCATTTTCACATCCCTGTATACATTAATGCTTCCTTCAAGTTGGGTTACACCCAACACCCACTGCTTGAACAGCCATCTTTGCATGAACACAAAATCATGTTGAGAAGGGAAGTGGTTACAGGCCTTATCATGTACAGTGTTCACACCAGGTTGGAGCCAAAAATTTTTTGCACGCAGGCACATACAAAAGGTAGCCAAAGTGGTCCCCTTTGGGAAGGGCATTGCACAGTGATAAAGCCTTGCCCAAGCTGGAGTGATCACCAGTTCCTGTTTTGGAGAAAGAAAGGATGGATAGCAACCAACAGCCACTTTTAACTCTCCCTGTTTCTCCTGTATTCTAGCAAAAAACAAAACAACAACAAAAACCCTAAACAAACGCCAAGAAGAATCCCATTTTGAAAACAAGAAATATATTTATGTAGGCTAAATCTCAGCATTCTCAAAGAAAAACCCCTTTATCTGCAGGAAAAAGAAGAGTGGTAATAATAAAGAAGAAAAATTATGAGAATGAGAAGTATTCATTATTGCAGTATTATATAGATAGCTTTCATGACAGATTGCTATTTTACATTTTTAATGTAGCTTTGCTGAAGTCATATATCTTAAGCCACAAATATGTTTTAGGATTAAAGAAGATATTATCTTTTGTTTTTCAGTAGACAGATATTGGACATGAGGTGATGTTAGCAGCAACGATCCCATTTATGTTAAATCAATATATTTTATGTCAGTCTTCCTTTCCTTGGGATTGTTTCTGTACTTGGATTGCTGTTGAAATCTTTAGATAGGTTAAGAGCTTGATTGCCAATGATCTATTTCACTGGTTAACCCAAATAATATATTAAGTATTTTTACAGAGATGTATGGGCCAATATTTAGTTCTGAAATCAGTAATTTTCTGGGAATAAGTTACTATGTTCAGTGTCAAATGGAGTCAGACAGGGAGAGAGGGCAGAGGGGAGCAGCCTGTGCATAGGAAGGCAGGAAGGTCATTGGAAATTGCTGAACCATGATCAAAGGAATTGCATATTTCTGTGTGCGCTGTGTGCAACACATGAGCCTTCCTGCAACTGCAGGGAGGAGTCAAAACTGTGTTACAGGGTAGCCCATAGGTTTCTTTTAAATCGACAGCATTTTTGGAGTTAAATGAAGGAAGGACTACGTTGTGGTTATGACAACGTCACAGAATGCTCAGCTCAGTTCCCTCTTTCTGAACCCAAGCAAGTGATTTGATTTCTTGAAAACCAGAAAAAAAAAACAAAACATGTTTTCTTTGGTAAAACATGTGATAGACAGTCCTACTAGCTGATGATTAGATTCATACCTCTGTGTTCTCACTCAAGGCTATTGCCACTGAGATCTGCAAACAAAGCTCTCACAGCAGTCTGCTGAGCCAACTCCTTCATAGCTCACCAACTTCCCCCCAGTCTCCATCACGGTTTCTCTGTTTCTATAGCCCAGGCACCAGGATTGCTGGGTCTCCAGACTACACAAGGGTTGGTGGCCATCAAAGAAGAGGTCTCTGTCTCAGCCAGTCTGTAAAATGAAGGTATCAACAAGCAGTCCCCAGAAATGTCAAAGGATCCACAACCGGCATAAGAGTAAACCTGATGCTTAAATCTTTGCAAGATAGATGAGTTATAGGACACAGCTTTTTAGCTTTTTAAATAACCCTTCAAACTTCTGAGGAG
This sequence comes from Certhia americana, assembly GCA_018697195.1. Classification (NCBI taxonomy): domain Eukaryota; kingdom Metazoa; phylum Chordata; class Aves; order Passeriformes; family Certhiidae; genus Certhia; species Certhia americana. Next base: position 20,532,976 of record CM031863.1, read on the forward strand.
AAGCTGGAACTACAGTCTGAATTTGAACCTCCTGTGGACTTTTATCAAAGGTCTTTCTTTGATGAACCTGGTCCAAATTATCTGGAAAGCTTAACACCTTTGAAAAAGAACAGGGCTCCAAAGTCAAAAGGAGGGTTTCATTTGTTTCCTGTTAGCTTTCTGCCTTGTGAGTGGAGACACAATAAAAAAAAAAATTTACACTTAACTACAGTGATTTTCCATGTCATCTTCCCCTGGCAAGTGCCTAGCTTGCCTTGCCAAGAGCCAGCAGCCACAGCTCACTACAAGTACAGCATCATGAACCACTGGTTTTCAATCATTCTTTATCATAAAGTAAACTCATTATTTCCCCTTATCTGCAGGTGTCCTTCATTATATGTAGGACCGAAGTCCTCTGAGCATTACTGCTGTGCTGCTGTCCAATGGCAGACAGGAGAGGAGGGAAACAGTTCACCCCAGCTCCTGCCAGGCTCACTGCTATGCTCCTGCTAAAGCCAACATGTGCTTTTCTCAAAGAAGTAACTGTGTTTGTCCTCAATGTAACAGTCTGCACCACCAATTAAATAAAAGTAAAATTTATTCGGTATAGGACAGAAAAATAAGGAGAACAACATCATTTACAAAATATGTGATAAGCAAGAAAATTAATAGAACTTAAATATAATAAAAGGTTAATATTTTATAAAACATCAAACTTCATGCATCTGATAGAAATGTTACTTTCTGCTCAGCCTGTTTTATGCTTCCCTCTCTCTTGTGCGGCTTGGGAAGTCCAAATTTAGATGTCTTCCTCTGCATGCATTGGTTTGCACTAAGCAGTATTTACCACAGACAAACTGTACTCCAAAATGGCAACATACATAAAAGGTTACTCCCTTAAGACATTTGTTTCCATTCCTGCCTTTTTAATCTTCATACCTACCTGCTGCATACTCACTGAGATCATATACACATGCCCTGCTTCTGCCTGGGTTATTCCAATACTACCCACTTTGCCAATGCTCCAGGTTAGATTTTAAATGAATGGTCCAAACACACCCATCTTACAGGCTACAAGATCCCTGTTTTCATCCAATGTACATGAAGAACCATTCCATGAATTTGCACTTAAAGTGCTCCTGGATATCTTAGGTGAGAGATTCTCCTTATTTTCTGGTGAATACTGTTTGAAAGATTAAAGTTCACACAGTCTGTGTTACATGGAGTCAATGTACCGCTGTAACAGGTTGTTTGCACCCAGCTGTGAGACAAAGGTCTCACACCACTGCAGTCTGGAACTACAAAATGCACATTTTATACTGTAATTTTTACTCTAGTACTGGTAACAACATTCAGCCAACTGAGTTTTTATTTCCTCGAGCAATCTTCTGTTTTCCAGTGTCCTGTGGCCAAAGGGCTCTCTCTTGGTCTCTCAACATTTGACGTTCTGCTTGAAATAATCTCCGTTTGATCATTCAACTCCATTCTTTACCTCCAAGGCAAAATGTATCCTTTCTATTTCCATACTTGTGTACAGAAGATTGTTGTGTTACAATACATGTGATGCATGAGAGCAATTTAGCTCCTTTATTCTCCGCTCCAAGACAGATCTACTTCTCCAAGTGTCATGCAAACAGTTGATGCTCCAAGGAGAAACTCCCGCCCAGTTTTTTAAGTAACAATATAAGGAACTTCTTTCACAGTGCTGTCTTGCAGAAAAAAAGTCCCAAACAACTTCTGATTCTTTTAGTGTTGGGAAATGCTGGCTTTTAAACAAGAACTTTGTGATGCTATTTATTTCATTTGCAGAAATATATACTTCCTGAATCACAAGCTGAGTTTCCTTTAACAACTCTGAACATTCATCACTGTGACCTCTTCTTCCAATGGCTGGTGCAGAAAGTCATAACAAACATAACATGATTTTCTTTACAAAAATATAGAGGAGAAATTGTTTTTACATGGTACAAAAGTTATTCTCATTGTATTTATGGAGCTGAATTAAACAAAAATGAACATCCGTGGCCTTAGTCACGCAGTGCGAGCCTCAGTGATAATATAAGAAGATAGGTTGAGGTGTGAGGGTTTATAATTCAATGCCATTGGAACAAACCCAGCAAATCTTATATGAAAGCACTGAATCAAACTAAGTTCTGTAACCTGTGCAACCACACTGAAGTCAGCTGGGCTGTGTGGACAGCAGCATCAGACACTGGTTTTAGGACAGGTCTAAATTTTGAGAGCAGTACTACCAATTGACTGTGAAGCCAACCAGTGCCCAAGTACACCTCACCTACACACTGATCCAGTGGCTTCTCCACACACTGAGCTCCACCTGGAGTTAGGAGATTGAGCACGCAGCAACAGCAGGGCTTGGCTCAAACACTGTAAAATGCTACTATTTAGTTAGGACCTGGAAGAGCAATGTCTATTAATTCTTCTACAGACACACAGAAAAGTTGACTAAACAAGTCATCAGCAACAGGCTGATTCAACCTGTTTTGTATTATTCTTTTTTAACACTTCATAGTGAAATAAATACTTTAATAGCTGTCATGTTGTAAATAGCAACTGTTACATGAAGCAATATATTGAATCATAAAATGTTGCATTGTTTCAGAATATATCTAGGGACTTCTACAGCAAAACGTAAGTGGAAACGCAATTATATCAACAAAAATGCCCCTTTCTGCAGTATTAAGCTATTTTACATGTATGCCAAACATCTATTCTGAAAAAGAATTGCTAAAACCTAAACAGCTCAGGATTCTTGGATTGTTAACTGTTCATTGACTTAGCAAAGAAAAACAATCATGTTGGAAGCAGGTAAGTTATAAAAAAGGTGTAATTTCTGGAGGGTTGAGGTTTTTTGGGGTTTTTTTTGACTGCATAGCTATTTGGATATTAACAAGGATTTGGGAGGTTAAGGTACTGAAAATACTGTATTCTTAAGTTCAAAATATTGTTCCTTAGAAAGGTATTAAGTGCTTCAGTTTTAAAATATGAGTACAATAATTTATCCTTTAAGTTATTATCCTAAAAGTCTTATTTGGACTTCTATTCACAAAATAATATCCCAAAGAGATAGGCACTTTAAGTGACATCCACAAAATACATATACAAATTCAGCATTGTGCCAGGTTTGATCCCAAGGTGCACCTGTCACATGGAGGTCCCACCAGTATCTGTTCAAGAAACTCTTACAGCCGTGATCCTGCAATTGGATGTAGACACATCCCTGCGCCCGCGCATTTAACTGCAGGTTCAGGACCATAAACAGTAACTTCAAATAGGTCATTAGATACAAAAATGTAAAAAACAAGTACATAGCACTGCTAACAGATTTTGTAAACAAATACTGAAAAGACCAAATTAAATTTGATCTGGCCAAATCCAATTCTAGTCTCATCCCCTTCAATGTGATGTCCAGGTTGCCAGGCAGAAAGTGGATCTGCCCGTTCCTGCTCAGACAGAGCAAAAAGCCTTATGCACAGATATTTCAACAGGGTCCAGACTCTCTTTGGCTAAATTCCCTAGATTTTCAAGGACTGACCTCATTCTAGCCACACAGTGTACTTAGGATCATGTCTCCCGTGCTAGAGAAAGATTTTCTTAACCTACATCACTACTTTCTATGTTTTATTTTATTTTTTTTCAGCAACACCCTGTGAAACATGGCTGTTGACACAGGCTTGGTAGGGATCCCAAGGAACACACTGAAGAAACATACTGCTGATGAGACTGAGGGGACATTTTTCACAGCTAAACTTCAGAGGTCCAATTAACATAGAGCTATCATTCACCAATATTTCAAATCCACAATTATAATCTTCCTCTAATTTCCAAAGGCATTTTATATACACTTAGATCCACTTGTAAAATTCACTCATAAGAGCTCTTCTCTCATAGACAAAATTCAAAAGCCAATAAACATATTAACCACTTGCCACAATGTTAGAATAGTTTACCCGTTCTTCTAACAATGAAGAGCTTCAACCTTGAAGATTCCTTTCAGCAAAGTTTGAAATTACAGGCTTCATGGCCAACTCAGATGACCAAACCTTTCCATTTCTCTTGAACCAGTGCAGACAGCAAATTTTGGGTGCTCCCACTTGACTGTACAAACCTCGGACCCCCTCACAACATCAAAGAGCTTTCACTGAGGAACATTTTTGACCTTGGCTGCTCTACCATAATGGAAGTCAAACACAAGCTCTCTGAGACTTGTTACCTAAGTGCCAAGAAGCTTTTAAAGTCAAACCCCATCATTTAGTTGTACCAATGAAACAACTGGAAAGCAGTCTGTGGATCACTGGCATTGGTGATGCTTTCAGACGGAGACTGCAACTACAAAAATTGCTGCATTTGCACTCAGACTCCTTTCTGAGGACTCTTTGCATGCAGTATCAGGCAGAGGGCATTACAGTAATCCAGGCACAGATGACATGATGTGGGTTGGTCCACATAAGAGTAGGAGAGAATTAGGTCAGAAAAACACATAACACTATTAAAAAAATAGGAAAGAGCGTTTAAAAATATATTTTTTTTTATGCTGATGAATTCTTCACTTGGGCATTTCTTTGGAAGATTCTCTGCAGATAAAAACAAGGCCAGAGACACTCCATCTTTGAGGCAGGATGTGCTGTGCATTGTTTAAGTTTTGCTCGACTAAATTGAAGTGAAAAAGTTAAAGATGAACTCTTTGTCACCTTGTAGTAGATCTATGGCTTGCAGAAGCAGATAGACTGAGTTAGGCATGGAAAGAAGGATCCAGGTAACTCTTAGCTACACTTTTTACCCAGCAACTGTTTTTTTAAACATCAAATACTATATCATTAAAATAATACAGCTACTGTACCCAAAGTGAATGAAACAGCTTTGTTCAAACTCTATTAAATTCAAAGCCCGATCTCCGACCGAGCTCTCCAGGGATGGGGTTGGACCCATGCTGAAGGTAATTCTGTAAGGTCCACAAAATGCCTGCAGTTTAAGCAAACAAAATTCATAGCTTTGAGCAACTAGAGTCCATAAGCCACATCCATTACTTCTGTAAGACACTGAAGTTTATCCCAGCTGACAAGCCAAAAGTGGAAATCAATCAAGACAGACAATTTTCCAGTCATGTAGACAGGAGAGCTGACTTGAGTGAACCTTGAGAACAGATGTCAGCCAAAGATGGGCCAGAAGCCATTTCACCTTGGTATAGGTGGCAGCGGGGGGGCTCCTCTTTCTTTTCGGACAGACCCACCTAAAAGAGAAAGAAGGGGTTTTTGTGTTACTCCTCCTGCAATACTCCTTCTTTTGAAAGGGGAGTTTACATCCAAGCAATTAATTCAGTAACTGGTGAAGATCTACTAATTTTCATGCCTGGCCATTAAAAAAAAACAAACCAATTTTGCAGAGTTTCTGGTCAGTTTATTAAACAACATCAGAACTTCTAACACTGTAAAATAATATTCCTAACTAATGCTATCCCTAATGCCTGGAAAGCACATGTATTTTGGTACATTGACCCCTTCCCAAAACAGACAGATAGTACTTGGTAGTCTTACTAACTTATGTGAACACAAAACTTCTCAGTGCTACTTGCAATACATGCAAATCTCAACAAAGAGTGGCAAGCTCTAAAGACAATAACATTTCAAAGCTCTTCATGTTTTTCCCTATATGAAGATTTTCATATCAAACTCATAAAAGGGAACACAAAAAAATCCATATGTTACTTTGCCTTCCTTTGTGGACTAAACGGGATGAAAGCTAACAGGGCAAAGTGAGCAGTCAGAGATTAACAGGAATCTCTGCTTCAACCCAAAACTTCATCATCTGGAAACAGGAGAGAAACGTCTAAGTATACAGCTGATTACAGGACAACTATGAGCCACCAATGTCACTAGTTGTGAAAGAAGTCATTGATCCTTGGGTGTATCAGGCAAAATACCACTAAAGAAGATAGGAAAAATGCATGCTGCTGTAGAAGACATGTTTGAAACCTGAGCTGGAACAGCACGTAACACTGATTAGAAAAGACAAAAACAAACTGAAATGTATACCTAAGCTGCTCTGATGATCAGAGAACATGGCTTGGAAGCAGAGCATAGTACATCCGGATTTAATCAGCCCAGCAAAACAAAAACTGAGAGGAGAATATGACTGTGGTCTTAAAAAATATGAGGAGTTTAATACACAAGAACTAAGCTTAAGGATGACGCTGGCACAAAAATAAATGAGTTGTGCATGAATTTAGATGGGAAGTGAGGAGAAAGTCCTGAGGGATTTTCTAGTTCTGTCTGCCTAGAGCAGAAAGCCTGAATATAATGGCAGAACTGGTCACTTACAGTACACGTTTCAACTTAAAACCCAAACAATTCCCCACTCAAAAAGTTCTAGAGGGCTTGTACCTCTGAACCTACATTTATCTTTTCCTGTGTGGTAAGGAAGGACGAGCAGACTGTTAGTCCAAGAAGTCTGGAAACCTCAGCATCCAGACTTTTCCCAATGCACATTGGTTTTAGGAGGATACACTGAAATTCCAACTTACCTCTACTGTCATTTCTTGCTAGTTTACTGGGATAACTTCTATTCATGGGTACATATGGCTCTGGAGGTGGCAAATCAGATATCGGATGAAAAGAAAATCTGCTTTCCCATTCATCTGAAAAAAACCCCATGCAATTTACTCATTAGCTTAGGAAAGTGAATTGACATCATGTTTAATACATGTTTTACATTGCAAAATGCTTTCACAGATGAGTACTGAACCAGCATTCTCTTAGGAAGTCAGGGAAGATGATACTTTAGGTTAATTTGGGAATGAAAATGTTTATCAATTTTTATTTTTTAATTTTAAAATTTTTAATTTTAAAAATTTTTATTTTAACTGATTATTTTGCCAATTTAATGCAAAATCACAGATGAGAAAAACAGCCATAATTCCACTAAAATAATCTTATTCTCCCTTCATGTATAACAGATCTGCTTTTTTAACATACACACACACACACAACCAGAACTGCCTAGTTTCTCCTACTTCAGAACAGTATTTTGTTCCTGGTATAGAATTTACCAATACTCATGTGTCACTGATATACCCAGCTCAAAAGCATCATTAAAAGCACCCTCCTATAAGAGCTATTTTTTATCTCTTAACATTTATACTGGAAAAAGAAAAATAACCATTATGTTAAAATTTATGACAGGGAATCCTGTATATAACTGGTGTAAAAAATGGAAAAATACATCACTTGAAGCTGTATCTCTTTCAACTACAGGGGCCCTTTTGCTGTACTTACTGATTCTACAGAATTCTAAGTAAAGCAAGCTGACCAGTTTCTTCATTGAAATAATAGGAAATGTTCCAAGAGCTCTGTTCTGCACCTGATTTTGAAAGCTTAAGGAAGAAAGTGTGGGCTAATTTAAACTTTGTGGTTTCTTCACTTGCTTGCTTCAGGACTTTGCAACTGTAACTTCCTTGCCATATTGCTGTATTTTACTGCATAATGTAACAAACAGCTGAGAATGTTCTACCTGGCACTTGTACACATGGTTATTTGCTGCATCCAGTTTTTCAATGTTTACTCCCAATGGTTGCAATCATAAACCAGTGTGTAAAGGAGCTTAAGGTTCTGAACCCTGCAAATAACTTGTGTAGGAAGAAATATGCCTGTGATCCTTCTTCCTCACATGATGTGTGAAGATGTTTCAAAAACAGTTTCATATATAGTTTCATTTTCTGTTTGCTTTTTTCTAACTTTATCAATGTCATGAATATCAATTTTTGCCTCCTGTAATTAACTGAAGGATTTATCTGTTCTATGCAAATAGAAAACAATTAAAAAGAAAAGCATGATGAATCTTTAAAACACAGCAATTTTGGACCTCATCTTTTTAATAAACACTAGCAGAAATAGATACTTGACATTTCCAGCAATGTTCTGACAATCTCTTCCCTCATCTGTTTTTCAGCTTTTGAGTCATCTAACTTGCTCCAACTTCCAAAGTCTCAGTGTAGCTGTGGTTTGCATTCACATTAAGAGTCAAAACAATTCCCTTCCTTTTTTCAGGGTATTTTTCAAAGGATTCTTTTGGAGACTGTACTGATGACTTTGCAATTGTGCTCTACGTATGGTGTATTTATTCTGTTCTTACTTGCCAAGGTTAATTGAGACCCAAGTGACACCTCTGTTGGTCAGAAATCAAAGGCTGGCACTAGAAACAAAGTCTCTATCCCAAACCTTTTTTGAGGTATTAGGCCAAAAGCCACTACACCTTCTGTGTGTGTGGGGCAAACAGCTGGGAGGATGGCTCACCATCACCCGGATCCTGGAAGCCGTTTCTGACAGCTGCTGGAGGTGGTGGCGGTGGCGGCGCTGCCGAGCCCGGCCGGTCGGGGGGAAGCGGAGGTCGGGCTGCACCTCTCTGGCTGTCCAGCCCTGCTCGGGAAGGCAGCTGGGGAGTAGTGGGCAAAGCCCTGGAAGCGCTTCCATTCCTGCTTATGGGAGGAGGTGGTGGGAGTGGGCCTAGAGCAAGGCAAGAAGCAAGCACACAAATGCTGTTAACATCAGGGGTTTATCTGCCAGTGGGAAGCCACTGCTGGCATTCCAAGGCCTCCCACTAGCAAGGCTGTTTTAGGATTCTTGGCCCCAAGGGGTAATGGCCCCCAGTATTCACTTCCCTGCTCTCCAGGGCTCTCTAGGGATTTAGTGCTGATTTGGAGAGTACAGCTCAGAAGAGAAGGATGTATCTAAACATAAATACACTGCAGTGTCCACATTCCCATTCCCTTCAGCTACAGAAACCTCTGTAGAGGTCCTGGTCGTTGAAGCTACTTTTAAACCACAGTGGCCACAACAAGCAGAAGTCAAAGCTGGAATTCAAGGTGCTGGGAACCATAACACATTTCCTTTCTATGTACCATTGCAAGGCAAGAGGACATGTAGCAGAAGACACCTGCTACCCTCAGTCTCTCTTTGTCCATCAGGGTGGTCCCCTCTGGCTGTCACAGCCAGGGTCTGTGGTGGCACACAGGGGAGCTCTGCCCAGGAGTGGCTGTGTTAAGCAGCAACTCATCAGCTCACTCATTTATAAACAAATGAGCTGCATGACAGGTTTTTCAGTAGCTGGAGCATATCCATCTGCCTGTAAACTGGAAACAGACCTCACACACAGACTGGCATTTCCAGTGTTTGTGTATCTGTAACTGGCACTGACATGACAGGTCAAATAGGAAGGCACAGCCTACATAACACAGACACAGGGCTGTCCTGAGGGAGGGGAAGGGTGCTTCTTCAAGAAAAGTAAATAAAGACAGGGAAGTTGCTTCTGCCAGGGAGAGAAGTGCCCATGGTTAGGACACAAGAAGGTGAAGCAGAGGGTGTGGAGAGTTATGCATGTTCAAAAGTCTCACTACCTCTGTTTGGCGCAGTTGGGCAACTGACAATTATGTTAATTTCCAGTAAGTGCTTCCCTGTCTTGATGAAATCTATCTACAGACATGCACTTCGAAAAGGAGAGCAATAGATATTGTGTCTCCAGCAACAAGCATTGAAATGTTTCAAGAAACATGCTGTACTTCATGTACTATTTCTCACCTTCTTATTTTACAAATTACTAAAGTTTGTCTTCAGGGAATGGTTTCAAAGAACGAGAAGTATTCATCAACTTTCAGAATAGTTTTGCTTGCGCTCTCTAAACATAGCTAAACTCCTTTGTCTATACTGAACTGCTGCAGAATAGGTGTATTTATGTTTAGAATGTATTGTTACAACCTTCTTCTACTTACTGAGCCAGAACTGAGCCAGAAGAAAGTTAGTGCAAGTTTGCTAAAACCATCTACCTTAGGAAAGGGTCAACTAAGAAAGCACTGCCAGAAGCCAAGGCCATCACAGAACAAACTCTTGGAAATGACTGAATAATTGCAGACACTCTCTACAACTTTGATACGTCTCCCCCATTCAATTGTAATGTGATTTCTCTTATTCATTTACTGTAGGCTACACTACCATTGTTACCATCCTCTGGGATTGTAACCAGCTCCACCAAGCACAGTTTGAAGGCCACTATTTTCTGTAGCTGCACAGCTGATGGAGGTGTCGAAGATCCAGGCTGGTTCAAGGAGTTGGAAAGCAATATAGGTGTCTGTGGGAGCTCCCATGACATTCATTTCTATGGCCTAGGACTGGGCAGGATATAGATGGTTTCTGAGTTTACTCCAAAGGATGAAATGAAAGGCAACTCTATGGAGTTTCCCAGCAGTATTTTCTGTGCAATGCTTTTCTCCACCTGATGTTACAGGGCTCGATTGTGCCTAAATTCTCTCCTCTCCAAAGAGACACCTATCAGGCATCAGAGAGCTATGATGCTCAATTCTTAAGTTATGAACGATAGTTGTCACAGAGGACAAAGCACATTATGAAAATGCTCAAAGGCGACAATTCTACTTTTAGTCTAATTTGATATCTACATATGGTAAGTAACAACACTTAGTCACACTGTAACAAGTGCTATTACATTTAACAAGTGTTGGTAAGGTCTTTTATTAAAGCTATTTGTATTTGACTGTGTGTCTCTGAACACGTAGGAGGTCAGGTTCCACAAACCTCCACTCGTGAGAACGTGACCATTAATTCATGCTTCTTGACTCAGGAAATCAGATGCTGTCACTCTACCAGAACTTCTTTGCATCAAAGAACGTAATGGGGAAATCCATTTGCAACCCTTTTCAATTACAGTGACTATAATGGAAGTTACCAAGATTTGCAAAAGTACACGTGAGCACTCTGGTGATGCACTTTGACTTTCCTTAAGCCACTGTGATGCCCATAAACCATCGCTTCCAATTTCAGAATCCCTAGAGCCTAACAGGGATGTGTTTGCTGTGCGTGTGACACTGGCATGGGCATGGCCAAAGCACCCTTCTCCCCGTGTCACCTGTCCCAGCCAAAGCACCCTCTGCCCGTGTCACCTGTCCCGGCCAAAGCACCCTTCTCCCCGTGTCACCTGTCCCGGCCAAAGCACCCAACCTTGACCGTGTCACCTGCCCGCAAAGCACCCTCTGGTTGTCACCTGTCCCAGCCAAAGCACCCTTCTCCCCGGTCAACCTTGTTCCAGCCAAAGCACCCGTCTCCCGTGTCCCTGTCCCAGCCAACACCCCTCTGCCCGTGTCACCTGTTCACGGCCAAAGCACCCTTCTCCCCGTGTCACCTGTCCCGGCAAAGACCCTATGCCCGGGCACCTGTCCCGGCCAAAGCACCCTCTGCCCGTGTCACCGTCCCCGCTCCTACCTGAGCCCGTGGAGGAGGCCGGGCGGGTCTCTACGGGCGGGGTGGCGGTCTCTCGCCGGGGGCCGGGGGCAGCGGTCCGGAGCGGCCCCCGCCGGGCGCCGCGTCACGACCCCAGCGAGATGTTCCTCGCGGCAGCCGCGGCATCTCGTCGCCCCCGGCGGGGTGGGCGGGCGGACGGGGGCGGCCCCGGGCTGCCGAGGGGCAGCGGTGGGGCGGGGGGCGAGGTGCGGGCCGGGGGCGGTGGGCACGGGCGGTTGCTGTTCTGCGGCGGCGGCGGCGGCGAGACCGCCTCCGTGGCGGCGGCCGCGGCCGGTGCCGGCGGGGGGCCGGGCGCCGGGCTGGCGGCGGCGTGTCCTCCCCCTGCCGGCCCGGGGGTGGGACGGCAGCGGAGGCCGGCCCGAGGAAAGGGGGCGGCGCGCCGGGCGCCGGCTGCCGGAGGGGCACGGCCGACCCCCGCGCCACAGGCTGCCCGGGGAAGGGTGGAGGCGGGAGAGGCCCAAAGCTGGGCTGCCGGATCAGCCGGCACCGCGCCGCGACCCCCGGTGTGCAGGCTGGAAGCGACGGGCCGGGGCGTGTCGGGCACGGCGGCGGCGCCGCTCGGGCTTCAGAGCCGGAGTCGGGCCTGGGGCCTAGGCGGCACGCGGCTTCTCAGCGGGTCTGGGGCGCGGCAGGAGCGAGGCCCAAGTAGGGCGGGCCCCGCCAAGTCGGGCGGGCGCTCGGCGGGCAGAAGGGCTATGGGGGCAGCGGAGCGGCCTCCGGGCGGCAGGACGGGCGGCCGGCCTCCCCCGGCGTCTGCGGACACAGGAGAGGGAGCATTCAGCACCGTCGCACCTGGGCTGCGGTTCCGAATAGGCTCTGCGAGCGCACCGGGCGCACCCCGGCATGGGGCACCTCTGCCTTGAGGCTCAGCCCCAACCCCGGTACCACTGGGAAACCACTCCAGAGTACCGGGTAACATCCTGATAATGTTTATGAGGCACGAGTTAAATGGCCACAAAGTAACACAAGTGATACAGCCATCATACAGCAAGCAATGAAACAGGGAGGGAAGAACTGGCAAAGAACAAGTCCTGAATCCATCAACCTGAGACCAAATCTTAGCTTTTAAATTACATTTAACAAGAAAAGTTTAGCAAAAGGCTCTTTTCAGCCCTTTCTAGTAGCTGTGATCTAAGGATATAGTTGTGCACATCAGGAAGAAGGCAGCCAGGCCTGCAGTTCACAAGTACTGTTCTGCAATGCCAGGAACTTTTGTATTAATACAAGTTCCCAAAAATAGACTGTGACACAATAGAAAATACCAGCTCTGAAAGACTGTTTTGTACACATGTGCTGAAAAATTATGTTAGGCTATAAAATATGTAGTATTTGCAACACTCTACAACCCCCATTGCATAGTCCTTCTTCAACAAGTATGAAATCCTATGTCCTTAAACTCAAAAGGCCCCAGATGTCCTTCGTTCAAAGGGGCATGAGGCCTGGGGCAGCTGTTTTGTCAGCCAGAAGCACACTCCAGACAAGCCTCCATCTGCAGTGTGCATACCAGCCAGCTGGGATGCCTCATGCACTCCCTAAGCAGCAAATCATGCTGTTGTGGAGCTGACACGAGTACTTTCCATTTAGAAAGTAGATCTTTTTTCCTGGTGCACAACAAAGGGATCCTCCTTTGCTCCCCTCTAGCCCTGCACACCCAACAGCTAAGGCAGGACATAATCTGCCTGACTGTTCTTTGCATGTAGCCATTCAACACTACCAAGATTTTAAGTTTTCATCAATAACAAGGAGGATGGGTGGAAAGGGGAGTCTGGTTTCTCCCTCATAAAACCTAATAGTAGGAATAAAACAAGATTCAAGCTAAAAATTATATTTCCTAAGAGCCTATGATATTTGATGGCTTTCTCAATCCCAGGAGGTAATTTACTGCAGTGCTATGAAGGTTTTATGCAATGCCATTCTTTCACACTGGAAATTCAAGTCTTTCTTACCAGCATCTCGACTTGCAGTACATCTGAGTTTTGGCATTCCTGCTTGAAAAAGGCCTCCAAGGCCAGGTGGTCCACCGCCACCAAAGCCACCACCACTGCCACCACCAAAACCGGGGCCACTGCCACCTCCTCCAAAGCCACCGCCGCCACCTCCACCAGATCCTTTGGGTTCTGTTGGGAAAAAAAGAACCCCCTGTTAGTGAAGCAAGACTGATCCTGCAAAGTCACCCCTTCCATTAGAGTAATGCTTGTAGCTGGGGAAAAACAGGTGAACTTTCAAAACACTCAAGACTTGGATCATCACAGCTACCATCATCACCACCACTACTGCACCGTGGAGGAGGTGGTACAGTAACCAAAATAACCATAGCCTCTGTGTTTTATTAAGCCATCACTTTAGTCTGCTCTAGACTGGAGAGCAGAGCAAATTTCTACAGAGTATTTGGAACTGAGCATGGATGGGACCTCTGAGAATATAATGTAGTCTTTGTTAGCACCTTAGTTGTTTCTTCCTGTTTCTTTGTACTTTTGTTCTCTTATCCTTCCCCTCCATTCCTCCATAAGCAGAGACAGGGCAATCTCATGGGAAAAAGGGAAGGAAGGAGGAAGGCAGAAGGTCCTTCCTCTTGAAGGTATCTCTGGGGATCACTGCTGGGAATGCACAGAATTCTCTCATTATTGATGATATTGCAATATATCTACTTATTTCAACAAAGCCTAGTAGGAAAGGAGATGCCATTTCAGAAGTGCAGTGACAGGATCACTAGCTGATAATGCTTCCAATAGGCAGGAATTATTTTATCAGCCCTCACCCTTTTTTCTTCCATTTCTCTCTAATGTCAATATTTCTGCTGTGACAACTTAGTTGCCAAAAGTAAAATCAAAGTGTTTCCACAACTACAATACAGCCTTATTCAGAGCATCACTGCAAAATCAGCAAGTGCACAGGCTGGGATATCTGTGGAGATCAGCTCTCAGATGCTGGGCCACATAGGCTAAGATCAATTGCTTAATTTCTTGGAATTTTGATTTCCACAACTTTGGATGTGTAAAAATTTCACTGACCACAAAGTAATTGAACCCTGTGGACTAAAAGCACTTCTAAAATTTTCCCCAAGAAAAAAGGAACACTGTATCCATAGAAGAATGTTTCACACTATCCTTGTCTTTCTTAACCATGTCAGCTCAGTTTGGCTCTGACTCAGATAGGGTGTGAACCTCTGAGAAATGCTGCTGCCATGGTTTAGTCTTTCATCATGATTTGCTAATTCATGTAAATAAGATAATAGCCTGCATCATTTTTATCTTACTATTTACCCCCTCCTTTAATCCGCTCCAGTTCATTGCTATAGCTAGAACACGTAACTTCACATTCAGAGATAATCTTTTAAAAATGTAGCTGGCTGATTGAAGGATTGTATCTGATTTTTTAAAAATTATTTTTATTTGGTCACACTCCTCTGGGCATTTCCTTCTTTTGTCATCGTGTTCCTACCACAAACCAGCCTTTAATTGCATGGCCAAACCTAGACTGAGGTGTATCACATTTGCTAATCTGTTGGAAGTGTCTTTTCTCCTTAGTCAATGAATGCTGTTCCTCTGTCGGCACAGGCCTGTGTTCTTCACTCTCCTCCTGTTTCTGTTCTGCCTTCCCAATAATTCTGCTACATAGGCTTCCCCAGCCTCCTCTTGGCACCTACCAAGATGTGCTGTAAGACACAGCACAGCTGGATAGAGACCTTATTTCTATTCAGGTAAGTAGAGTCACTGCCTTGTGCAGTACTGCGGGGCTGGCTGAGCAGCAAGCTCAGCCAAAAAGATAACACCCCTGAGTGGCTCCAGGAGTGGCAAAACTGCAGGAAGCAGTGACACACAGGTAGAGCTGTGGCATCTGGCTCTGGTTTTGCTTTAAGTAGTACTGGAGCCAATGGTGTCATGCCAGGCATGCATTTATTGTTATATTGTTTATGCAAAAGTAGAGTCTGAAATTCTACTTTATTCTCTGTCCTTTTCTCAATCCTTATGGGGGTTTTGTTTGCCTGATCTGCTGCAGGTCCTCAGCAGAACTCCTGGTAGGGCTTGTACAGTTTTCAGATATAAGCAAACAGGAAAATAAACCACTTTATGAGAATTAGCAAACAAATTAGCATTCACATTTCAGAAGGAGTACTTGATTTCTCAGCTGACCGTTCATAATGAATAGAATTTATTTTTATGCACGCCAATTTCTGGCACTTTCTTTTATCTACTCTCATGGCAATTCATCTGATAATATATAAAATAATTTTCTGCTTTCAGATCTGTAGAACCATTCATGCCTACAGAAATTCCACCATGTAGAATCATACTTACTGTCTAGAATTGGAGCACTTCTGTCATTGGTAACAGTCTTTTTGAGCTTTTTTCCTTTGGTAATATCAGATAATAGAGCATTTCGCCCTGCTTGTTCTGACCTGCTTAGGGATGGCTTTTCAGTATTTGCCTGCAAAACAAAAATTAAAAATGAGGAGGCAATATAAACCCCAACTTCTAGATACAAAGTTCTGTTCAAATATGGTAGTTACTTGAGACTTCAGTGTCTGTTTCAACAGCACTGGAGTGGGTAGGTAGCATGCCATGTCTGGTGTTGTGAATGATATTAAAGGTAGCTGGCCTTGTTACTGACTCAAAGTCCCCAACACTACTGCTATTTTAACCCACATTATTCATTAGAAACAGAACACTTCTATGTGAATTTGCCTTTTTTGAACTCATGATTTATAATGTCTGATTTTTTTAAGCCAAGGCATATCTGTGGCAAATTGCCATTTTGGATACTGAACAAGAACAGACTACACACAACTTGATTATACAAGAAGGTGGACATTCTTGAAAGTTGTGGTGAAATCCAATTTCTAGATAAATCAGACCAAAGATGGACCTTTGTCTGCTATTTTAGCTCAGATAGAAGTACTTAAAAATAGCAATTGCCATTTCAATAATATTGACCTCTTCATATAGACCAAATAAAGCCTTGGATGTATGAGATTTTTCTCAATGGTCCTCTCTTTTCACTTCATGTTTTGGTGACATGGTTTTTCAGGAAAGAACAAAAAAACTCCAAACAATACACTTGCACGCACATATACATGCGTATATACGGATCCTTCTTCTAGGAAACAGCTCCTGAAACATTTTCTAACTTATCAGATCAGTGTTATGGAGATTTCCTGAAAGGTAGGGAGAGTTACCATGGAGGGACTAAGCAGAGTCTGTATCTTGCTTGTGGTGGAAAATGAGGGAAAGACTCTTGAGAGACAGCCTATGCTGTGTGATCAGCTAGGGCTTTACTCTGAAAGTATCTAGGTACTTCAAAATGGCATTTCAAGAGGCCTCTCCCTTCTTGTCAGTGAGGTGTCTGACTGTCAGGAAGGCAAGTACAAGCTCTATTCCATTTTAAGTCAGGTGCGATGTAGTTTCCACCCACCATGTTGTGCCAGCATGCACAACATGCTCTGATACCACAGGCTGAGGGAGCTATGCTAGCTAAGAGCTATCCTTACCAAATTTAAACAATAGGATGACTTTTTTCCTAGCTCAAGTCATGGAAGTCTACTGGAGTAGAGTGAGAGAAGGTGGGAGTACAGGTTAGGAGTAAGGCAAGGTGATAGCAAGACCTCAACTCCCCTTAGACAAATTGTTGTCTCTCCACCAGATCAGCCACCAGTGTGGGAGGAATAAAAGGATGGAGAGTTAGAGTGGATAGTGACATCCACATGAGAACTGGAAGACAGTGGAAGTGATGGTCCTTCTCATAGGATCAATGATCAACCATAAACAATATGTTGGACAGCTTTCCCCAAGTATCAAGGATACCCTCATCCACACCTCAGTATCTCTGGACATCCTATTCAACATGACAAGCAATAGCATATATTTACCTCCTGTAAAACTTACCAAGGCCAGCGTTGGGGGTGGAGGGGGAGCTGGAGGGGGAGGCACAGGCATGGTGGAAGGCTGAGCTCTGTCTGTCCGTACTAAGAAACCTGCACAGCAAAACACAAACACACACAAAGTCCGGAGATTAATACACATTAATAAACAAATTTCTACTTAGCTAAAAAAATCCTTGCAGCTAATAGGTTTATCTTCTACATTTCTGAAGTCTAAATAATCAGTAAGAAGCACTTTGTATTTAATTGTATGGAAACCAGCTGCATCTTTAAACAGGGGATCTCTAAATGATCCCCACTGCCATACAAACTCATAGATATACATCCAGTTTTGAACACTTACACAATCCACGCACTGCTATGGCAGTGCACAAAATGCAGTAACCAAACTGAACTCTCTTAAATCCAACAATCCTGTTCCCCTGGTAGTGCTTCAGGATAGTCCCATAGTGATACCTTCAACCTTTACTTCAAGAAGGCATCATACTTTAAGATCACACTCAGAAAGAGATGCTGACTTGTTAAATCCCTTTAGCTGCTAAAAGATTCCTCCACCTACACTGTTATGGGTAGAGTGGAACAGCAGAACTCTGGGATGGACTCAGGCTCCTTCCTCTCTCCCTGCTTGCTCCAAACATCCCAAGCTCCATCACCATGTCTGAATGCACCTTCTTTCTCCTCAGAAGCAGCACACACAGACACGTTCTGGATACTCTTGCTGAGGAGGAAGAGCAAGCAGACAGCCTGGCCTGACTGCCAAAGCTCAGCCTTTCACAAGCTTCCCTGCCAGAGACCAGGATCCCACTTTTCCACACCCTCAGCCTCCTAGGAGGGTCACACCTGAGATATAGAGATTTATTGCAACAAAATTATGGAACAAAACAAAACAAAACAAATCAAAAAAAAACAAAACAAAACAAAACAAAAAAGCCAAGTGTCAAGGACTATATTTTCAAATCACAAGGGCTTTTTGTGGCATTTTGGCACACAGCTTGCTGGAACTGTGCCTATCAGAGAGTTTGGAGAATTTCTAATAATGCTATGGCATTTCATCATGTGCTTTACTCTTTTATCTGAGCTTTCACCTAGGCTGGCCATTCACCTGAACCACCTTTACTAAGAGCAATTTGCCACCACTTATACAATATTTACATAAGACAGGTAAACACAGTGGGAATAGGAACAAAGGTAATTCTCCAGACAACCCCAGGCTGATGGCTGAGGTCCCCAGGGCAGTTATTTACATGAATACACAGCTCTTACGTTTTAAAGTAACTTAATTATTTTAGATGAAACCAAGGAGAAGCATATAGCACAGTATCTGGCAAATCAACATCCTGCCAGGTACAGTACCCTTCACAGTTAAAATGAACATTAGGAAAATCTGCTGAATGAAACAAAATGGCATTTGCAATGAGTCACCACCTATGAAGTCTGCAATGGCTCTGACATTATCCACGACATGTGTGTCAGAAAAAACTGTTTAGAAGTACATATTTATCTCATCAGATGCTCATGCTTTGAAAGAATTAGAATACAGCTGTAACCTCCCTTCCCTCTCCCCTCTCCTCCCCGAATTGCTGAGTTACTTTCCTCAGAAGAAATATTTTCTGAAATAAAACTTTAATGGATTTTGTGTAAAATCTTTTGGGAGGAAGGAGCCAGACACATCACCCATAGCTCTGTATGACTATCTAGAAAAATCATGGAGTTCAAAGTGGTGTGAGGCACTAGTGCCTGCAGGTTTTCTTCTCCCATACTGAAGAAACTGCTTCCAGTTACTGCAAAAGAGTGAACAGAGCAGAGGGGAAGCTGGCAGATAGACAGACACTGACAAAGAGGAAACTGTGTGAAGCCAAGCCTACACAGTGCTGTGCAAATGCACGAATTCACAAAGTCCTGCAAACAGTCCTCTGCTGCATTACTGAGCGTCTTAAGCTCCTCCAGAGAAACAACAGCTTCATATTCAGAGGATCTGCTTGAATTTAGTTATATTCCCATTTTCGAAATTTGCAGCTCTCAGTTGTTACCTAAAATTCTGCACAAAGCCCTATCCTTTCCCAATCAGCATATTCTAAATGCAATATCTGAAATCTGAAACCTATTAAAAGCACCAAGACTAATGCTGCTTTGTTCTTCAGCTTCCTGTTTAAAAAAACTGTTAACAGGAAAATTATTTCTTAGAGTCAACCACAACCATCCTGTTTCTTAACACAGCCTTTTCACAGCTGCAGTTGTCTGTAGCTTAACTGTGCCATGAGGGTATTTCACCAAGCTTTTAACTGCTTCATCAGATACAAAAAAGAAATTCTCTCTGCAGTGCTTTGCTAAGAAGTCAACGCAGTCTAGATAATGTACCATCAGTCTCCTTGGCACTCCATGTGTCAGGAAAGTTTCTGGAGAAGGCAGAATACCTAAGTTCGGTTTGATATCCAACTTTTAAATAAATCTTAAGGCAGCTCAGACCTGGATGCAGCAAGTGAGCCAGGTGGTCTTTGAAGTACTTCTGTAAAATACCGTAACTTGTCTACCTCCCTGTGAGCTAGAGATTGTTTCCCACTTGGGCTGCTCCATTCTGCTTTTTTTCCTTTTAACTGGATTGTTTTATATCAGCTTCTTAAGGAATTGTTGGCATAAAAAGGAAGTAAAGGTGATGCTTGAAGCCCGAGTTCCCTAAGGGGAAGCCACTACCTACAGACACTTTCCAAAACCTTCTCTGCACACAGGATTTGCAAGGTGGCAGTGGGGAGAAAAGCACTAGGTGTTCCCTCCTTTGCTATCCCATCTTACACGTACCTGTACTCAACTGCTGTACACCAGCTGGCATTTCTGGTTCTGAAGGGCTCTCTCAACAGAACTGCCATCAAAATTAAGTAAACACTGGTGAGCTTGCATTTTGCTGCTGTTGTACAAACCCTATAGCCTCAGACAGGTTGGAAAATAGCATTTTGGATGCACAGGACAAGTTTCTGTAATAAACCAAACTCTGGCAAAACTGGCCTGAAGTTTAACACGAGCATTCTGCAGGGTTGTTTACTCATGGTGCTCTAGAGTACACACTTCCTTTAGGAGTCATCAAAAAAGAGATCACATGGCGTGACTGAGAAACCTGTGTGCCCACACAAAAACGTATAATGCGTACACTTACATAGCCCAAAGAACACCCTAGATTGCCAAATTTTAGTTTGAAAACAAAGCAGCAGTACTGCTTCACTCTTACTTTGGTTATTCTGACTCTGCTTCTGCTGATGAAAAAGAGATTTTTAGAAACTCAAGCTGAAACTTTGCAGAAAGAAACAGCACCTCTGTCTTTGAAGCGCTAACTCATCCTTGCTGTTTGGTACAGATTTTTGGCATAGATGTTGTACAATCTATTTCTTTGTGTGACTTACTGTAAGCAAAAATAAAAGAGGTGCTCTCTGGAATTTAAAATTTGGTCACTATAAGGCTATATGAAGAATGACAATGGTCTGAAGAGAGGCAGTGACCTCATGACTTGCTCTCAGAGTACAGGGCAGTGCAGGGAGTAGCCCTTGGGATGAGAGCACCTCTTGGGCTGCAGAACCAAAGCAGCTGAGTCAGCACAATGCTGAAATCAAACTCTGCAGCTGCTTTGTTCATCACCAATTCACAGGGTCACTGTTTCTCACAGAGCAGAGAGATGCCCTGAGATGTTAAGTGCAAACTTTGCAATTAGAGGAAAGCTTTGATTACTGTCCTACACTTCTGCAATGGACTCACATCATTATTTGCTCTTGGTCAGTGGGAAAGAGCTGAATTTAATAAAAAGCCATTATGTTAAATTGCTAATGGCTGACACCATAAAATACCTGAAACAATAACCAATCCACCTAGTAATAAATTTTACCCACCAAATGTGTTAACAACCAAGTTTCTCATAATGCTTGGGGCAGCAGGGCGTTGAATAGGAACTGGCTCCAAAAGACCAAGGCTGAAGGCATAGCGGTACTTGAAAACCCACGACACGTGTCCTAGCATATTTTCTAGGCACCCGTATAGATTATCAGAGCTTTTAAGAAGAGCTATAGAAACATTATGTCTGGGCGAGTGTTGGTGATGCGGCAGAAAGGACGGCAGTAACTAACCCATCATACACGGCAGCGGCAGGCAGTGAGGCCCGAGCGCTGAGGGGCGGACTGTCAGCAGGACAGAAGGATTCCCACAGCAGCAGGTGCTCTCCCGCCTCATCACCACCACCACCCTCACCTCTCACCCTCACCTCTCACCCAGCCCTTTGGCCGGAGAAGCCTCCTGCCGCCTCCGGGACAGCCGCCCTCACCGCGAGCACAGGAGATGCTCCAGCACTGCCTGAGGAAGGGACACCTGCATAAGAAAACTCTCATTTCTGCAAACTACCAGGCACGTGCAGTACCAGGAACGATGTTAAACTGCTACGCTATGCGATGCATCACGATGAAGACTCCTTTCCTTTAAAAGCCAAAACAGAGGAGAGAGGAAGTAGGCGTCAAATTCTGCAAAGGGCCCCTTGCTCTGCGGAGTAAACCATAAAGAGCAGTGAGCAATAATGGCACTGCACTGAATCTAGTGAAACACAAATTTTGGGCACTTCAGATTGGATTTGGCATTTCAGAAATCATTTCAGGAGTATTACAAATGCTAAAAAAGAAACCAAAAGGAAACACGACCTTTATTGTGGGATGGACAGTGTGAACAACTGCACTCAAGAGCATGGTTTACATCTGGTCAGGCATTTTGAGCTGTTCAAAGGTCCTCCTTTTTAAACTGAGTCAGAGGCAGGCAGACAAGCTCACTGAGGTTAATCATTTCCTGCATGATTAATTTCCAAGCTAAAAAAGAGGAAAGAACAAACAACTGTAGAAATAAAGTAGAATGCATAAATTTAAGAGGAAAACCCCCTGAAGTTGCCAATTAAATTGCTGACTGTTCCCCTATGCAAAAGGACCCAACTTCCAAAACAGTGTTGATTTGGTTCTTTCAAAATCCATTACTTTCTCCTAATGAAAGAATGGAATTTTTTTTGTTTTAAAATCTGAATTTGAGGAAATTTGGCTTCATTACCAAGTACTTTAGTAAGGTAGTCTCAAAATAAAAAGGACAGCTAATTCTAAACACATTACAGAGTAGTTGAAAAATCACAATCAGTTTTATATAGACCACAATATTTTTTCTTTTTTCTTTTTTTTAACAGCGTACTGAGCTATTAAACTTTTTAACCAAAATAGTTACAGTGATGTCATGAAATTTGAGCCTCCTGATCCCACTTTCCTTGGCAGACCTGAGTGATTAGTAAGTCTACATATCCCACCTTCCACCACCACAACCTCCCAAGGCCAGAGGGGCTGCCTGCACCAAGTGTCAGTCCAGGAGTGTGGCACAGTGTGAACGAGAACTTCAGAGGATGCTGAAGGTGCTCCTCCCATGCCAGCCAAACCCTCTCTAAAAAAAAATCAGGTGTTTTTCTTATCTTTTGATTAAAGTTTCTAAGTACATAGAAATCTATAAATAAATATACAGATAGATGAGTTTAAGTCCCTAAAGAGTTCAACAAGGGTACCAAACCAAACTCAGTTGAGCATGAAGTTACTGGAAGATGCTGAAGAAGAATTCCCTTAGAGGGTGAAGTAAAAAAACCTAGGAGACTCTCTGGCCTCAATCACTTGCACATGGAGGAGTGAAAAGCCTGTCTGGCACTCAAATAACCTGATACAAGTTTTAATTGAGACACTGGGGACTGCTGTATAACAAGTGTATACTGGCTTTTCATTCTCCTAACTGGGATAAAACTTGAAGCTGAGGAGCTCCAGGGGAACCAAAGTGACATCTAAAATGTTACTGTCAGTATTTTTGGGTCCTTTAACACCAGTGTGGGTCTTCTAAGAATAGTTTGTGACTGAGAGGACAATCCTGTTGGTGCAAGGATTACAAGACTTTATGACCCGAGAGAAGACATTACAAGGGTGTGAGAATGTAAATTGTCCTATCCTGAATGGAGGAAGCTGTGGTAGTGAAAGGAGGCACTAGCTTTTCAGCCTTAAAACCACTTGCAGAGACCTGGACAGCCGAAACAGAGACCAACAGAAGAGAAGTTACTCTGGATGTCTGAGACCCAGGGAAATTCTGGGGAGCTGCTGCTGCCAGAGAGAGGAAGCCTGCTTTATTGGGGACTTTTGGCATTTCAAGGAAACTCTCCACAGTACCTGAAATGAGTGCTTTGAGTATGACTTTCCACCACACTGAAAAATGCCTCCCCCTATGCAAAATGTCATGGCAGAGGAGGTGTACTAGCCAGTGATGGAGAGCTCTTGCCTAGACCCAGAGCAAAGTTTCCTTTCTTTTCCCACAAACTGCCATTGGAGGGGTGATGGATGGTAAGCTTTATTCACAGGCACATGTGAAAGTGGATGAGGTTTGTGTGGCCCTGAGATAGGATTTGGCCCAAGCTGAACAACATACAGGAGGATCTCCCACAGGGAAGTGCAGCTTTCCCAAGCTGGCAGTGATTGGTGTAGGGGATGCAACGCCATCCTGCTGCGGGCAGGGACCAAAAAGAGGAGGCAAGAGCCTGAAGGGTCTCTAGCAGAAGTGCACAGAGTAGTTCCTGGGAAAGCAACAGATGTCAAGCCAATATCACAGTGAAAATTTTTCCTGCCCTGCTTAGGCTGCAGAGAGAGGATATATTTCTTGTTTTGTTTTGGACATAGCCTTTTCAATAAATTGCGCAGCTTGTTTGGCTCGGTTACACCATTGTATGTGAAAGCTCCCCAGGTGCTGGGGAGCTAGTGAGGACCAGTAAAGATAAATAATAAGTACAAACAAAAGACATGACTAGTTAGGAAAAAAACAGTGAGGATGCTGTCAGGTATGTGCTTGCACATCTCTACATGTTATCCCTATGTTCTATCAAGCCTACAGCATTTCCAACTTCTTCCACACTCCTCATGCTCACTTCCTCATCCCAGAGCATCCAGCCAAGCAAAGTGATCCTCCAGTCAGCATGGTCTGCAGCTCACACTGGGCAAAGACCTAAAATCCCCTAAACACTTTGTATCTACTTCCTACCACCACAGGAATACAGTAACAGAGCAGGGTACTGTGTGTGTCAGCGACAAGTGAGTCGAGAGACCCCTGAGCCAGCCCACGACCACAGGTGCCAAGAGCAGGAACAGCTAGATGCATCTTTGGTCCATAACAAGTTGCATCCAGCAAACCTCATCTCTCAAACACAATTGAGAGTTATATGGAGAAAATCCAGCGGTGCTGCATTCATGGAAAATTACAGCTAAGAAATAGGCTGATACGGTGACAGAATGTTGTTTTAATCCAAGTATTTTTAAAAGATTTTTTTCAATATTTTTCAAGATAGGTAGAGGATGACAGGCAATGGCTAACTTTGGAAGACTGCCTCTAGTAACCAATAGTCACTGTTTGGAGAAAACAGCTAAGCTTTTTTGTCAGTTTAAGTGTTTGGATGTTGACTTGAGAAAAGGTAATAACTTAAGAGCAAACATGCAATAGCAGAAAGTATCTGACTCACTGAAAACCGAAATTGCTTACATCTAATCCATACTCCTATCATTTCTTTCAGCCAGTGTGCTCAGAAGAGTTGCACAAAAATATTTCTGTCTGCTCAGAAAACAAGGGTCAGGTCACATTCCCTACCATAGCAACCTGGTCCTAGGGAACAGGACCTCAGCCTTGCAAAGGACACCTGGAGCAAAGCCCCTGCACCAGGCACCTCAGGAGGGAGTCTACACAGTAGTTTTAAACAAGCACATGTGTGCCACTCCTCAGCAGGATGCCAGGGCCAAATCCAGCAGAAAGATCTTATTACTGGGTTGTATCCCAGTCCTCAGGACAGGAAGACACTTGTTCAGACACTGCAACCTCTGATAGCTCCATCCCCATCCCCACTGATGCCCCATACCAAAAAATGAAGAGCCCTTGCCCCAGCCACTCTGTGAGAAGCCCTAGTGCAAAAACCCTCATGCTCTCTCCCAGACAGAAGTGATGGTTAAGGACGAGCTGTTTGTGAACTCTCCTTCAGCTGTCCAGAGCAGAGCTGCCTGCAACACTGTACCATCTACCACCCACTGCAGCCTTTAGTCAAGGCAAGTGTTGGAACCAACACACGAAGCTGTCACCCAGGCACACTGCCCCAGTACAGCCAAGGAGGATACAAACAGGCTGGAGGCGATCTTGGAAGGGACATTTGACTCCCAGTGCTCTGGAGAGGCCACAGGGACAACCTCTCCACACAGGGACAACATACCTGCTGCAAAAAAGGACCTGGTATTTCTCTGCAGCTTATTTCCTCACCTGTTCTTCCTTGTGAACATTTTGTGTTCACAAAGTAGTGTTCCTAGCACATAGCTCAAGAGCTTCTCTGCAATGGGGTGGCTTTTCCCAGTGTCTCTTCATGTAGTAGTGATCATTCAATGTCATGTGGCTGCTCAGCACTGCACAGCATTCTCCCCAAAACCATCTTAAGCTCGAGGAGCTGTCAGTGAATAGGCTAGTTCAGAAATTAGGGATTTCTGAGTATTGCCTCCAGATTACTCAATCCCAAATCAGAACAAAAATAATTGCACTTAAGAACAGGACTTTTTCCACCATCTTATGCTCACAACATGGCACCACTCATCTCTGACCAGGCAGGGTCACTCATGGCCTGGCAGTGGCAGACAGCTCACAGCAAGGGGCAGGAAGGGATGTTTCCCATAAGTCACACCTGGTGACCCAGAAGCGGAAAGGCAGGGCCTGGCCTTTGGAATCCCCAGCTTGTTACCATGGGAAAACAGCTTTTGTTTACACAAACATATCCACCTTTTGCCTTTCCACCTATTGCTCCACTTTTACCTCCAAGTTGTTACAGCTCTGACCACTTGTTTGCTTTGTGTAACATGACAGCAATTGTGCTATTTGAATCAAATTGACAGAAATCGGGAGCAATTTTTCCCTTCTATCCACTTTTTTGTAGCATAACAGGCCAAAAGTACCATAAATTAGCGTGAATGGAGGATTTTTTGGACATTTGAGCTGTTGCAACTTCCAGTATGCACAGAATAAAGTCAAGAATGCAATTAAATATGGAGAGCAAGCTCTGGGATTTTGCTGGTGGTATTCTGCTGCCCACAGCTGCTGATTGGTGTGCTGCAGTCCTCTTCAGAGCAGTGGTTATAATGTGAGGGGCTTCTCTCTGCAAGTCCTGAGGCTGGGATAAAAAGAGCCAGTTTGGAGCTGCAGATTATGCTGTAGGAGCTATGGGACACCCCACCCCACATTCACTCCATACCCAGGGCAGTAAATTAATAATGATGGAACCTGCACAACACTATTGCTGATGGTGCGTTAATTCATCTTTCTCTTATCAACAGGATAACACAAAGCTGCAGTCAAAAACATTTAACAGTAATGGATACTTATAGAAAAGGATCAAGGATCTCCCATACTATCAGATTGGGTTTTTTCTCAGTAGGTGTAGGTTTAGAATTCAATTGGCTTCAGCATTCAAATAGGCTTTTTTAATATAAAGCACTTTCTTCATCACAATCAACTAAGTCTTACTAAACATGCAGTGAATTGTGGCTGGTTTACTAAAGGCACCATCTATAAAATTATATTAAAATAGTAACTGCCTCTGAAGGGGAAATCTGAGGCATATAAGGGCAAGGCATGTGGAATGAATTTAAAGCACTGTTTTCTAATCCCCGTCTCTTATAAATATTACAATATTCCTATGAGAATGTTGAAAAACTACAGCACACATAGATCAGCTCAGATTTCACATCAAAAGCCCAAACAAAAAGCTAAGTGGCCTGGGCAGGCATCAGGGAAAGATCAACTGCACAAGCAAGAGTGCCTTAGAGTTTTTACAGTCCAGGTGTTGAAGTAAATTAGAGCAACTTGAATACCTGTCATTAGAGGAGTAATCAAAGACTGATCTGCCTGGAGTGTGGGAATAACAAAAAAAAAAAAAAAAAAAAGCCAGCCCAAGATCTGCATAATGTAAGGGAGCCTGCTTCACCATAGACAGTGCAGAAAAACCACCACCTCAGAGCCAGGTTGCTGTCAATAAAAGCCTCACTTCAGTGCAGCAAGACCCATAAATCAGTTTTGTAAGAAACAGGCAACCATGTCTGGTAGAGATTTTAATTAAAAAAAACCCCCAATTTTCCATTCTTAAAGTTAATTTTTAATGATTTGAGGCTACAAAGTGGTGAGAAACCTCCACAAGACTGAGCGGAGATGGAGAGCCAGAATTTATTCTCATTAGAGTTCGTGGAAAGGCTCAGGCACGAGGCCTCCTCTCCCCTTTTCAGAGGAGACTGGATGAGATTCCTTGTACCTTCTAACTTTGCTGAAACATTTGAACTTTTTGAGATCAGACTTAAAGGTTAAGAAGAGTGCATCCCATGAAATCCCTTGATGTTTTCTCCTGTGGAGGGATTTGCACTGTAGCTCAGGGTTAGTCATTAAACCAGATCATTTGTGAGGCACCAAATCATATTTGCACGTAAGTAATGAATTTGAGAAGTATCACAGTCAGCAAGCAAGGCTGGCACTGACTCCTACAACACCATCCTTCACATCAGGAAGGCTGGTGGAGCAGGGACCACAGCCATAATGTGCAGAGATGCCATGCCTTGTGTTCAGCACTGCTGGTACCTTCCTCCGTGAACTCGGGGAGAGCAACCAGCAAGATATGCTGGCATCTGTCTCTGGGGACCACAACCTATTGGAAAACTCCCCTTAACCTTCCCTCTGTGCCCGGCTCACAAACCACTAACTGAACAGAAACTCACACCACATCTTACTAACTGACTAGGTACTAAATGAGAACTCATTCTGCATATGACTTATATCCCCCGTGCCACAAATATCCTCTGACCTCCACTTCAAAAAGCTGTAAAACAGAAATTGATCTGCCATTTAAAGGCTTATTTCAGTGATGTGGCCAGGGAAAGTTAAGTTCTTTGTAGACTCTGCTGGGCTGCTACAAAATAGTTACTTTTTTTTTAATAATGCACGTTGCCTAAGGAATTAGTACAAGTTTTCAATAAAGCAATTGAATATTTTCAGTATACTGAGTTACAAATGAATATACACAAAATATACCTTTACTTTGCATACTTTTAGTATTTACCAAGGTAGGTATTTTATCTCAGATCCTCCTCTGAGAACAGCTACACAATGAAACTCTCCCTTACATACATGATAGATTACTGTAATAAATTACTATCACTTTCAACTCCCCAAAATGCTGATATCCATGAAGCTGGGCAGTGTATGCTGGGCATCTGCACTCGCAGAAGCTGGACAACAAAACACCCATTTGCACAAGCATCCAAAGAAACTCAGCATCCATTCTTCCTTGCTTGGAAAAGAGCCTCTGTCCTCTGAGGTTTGGCCTGCTCTGTAGTTCATTCTGTGTCTCGGAAAGCTTTCAAATGGGCTGCTATGGTTTCAGTAATTATTTTTAAAGGTTCTGGGCAACATAAAATGAAATCTGTGGAAGAGACTTTAAAATCAGGATGGAAATAATAAAGGGGAGGGAAAAGAGGGGACAAAAAGTAATCTGAAGCAAAGAGAGCAAACAACCCCTTCCCAAATTCTGGGACTTCAATCACCCCTTCTTCACGTTGGAGCCAATCTTAGCTCATCCCAAACTACTCAAGATACTGTAGCCAAAAAGTTCATAATCTGCTATAAATGGTCTACAAAGCTTTAGGAATTGCATCCAAAGCAATAAAAAAAACCAACCAGAAGGTAAGTCAAGGATAAGAGATTAATTTTAATCTTAACTATTTTACCATACACATTCTGGTTTGAAAAGGATCAATTCAAATACAACAAAGAAAAGCAATAATATTACTGAAAAAACATTATTGCACATGTGAAATGACATTATCACCTAATATCCTGGCAGTACTGGCAAATGATGCCTTGTTCTAATCCATATTAAAAAAAAAAAAAGCCAAAATGTTATGTTCCTGCACCATGGAATTATCTGCCTGGTTGGAATCCAGCAGTAAACTTCTCCTGCAACTTCAGAGATATAGACAGAGGAAGCAATACATCACCGCTGTTAAAAAATGTTCAATAAGACAACTCAAAAACTACCATTAGGTGGGTTGAACAAAACTAACAGACCAGATAACCATTAAGGAACCATTAAGTAAAGCAGACTGAAGGTTGCCATTATCTCTGCATTGTTTGGTTCTTTGCACCATATATAAAAATCAACTAAATCTGACCATCGTTTTCTCTCTTTTAAAAACCACAGATTTTATTCTGATATTGTGTTGGAACTACAAGAAGAAAAGCTTAATTTTAAGAGTCTAATTTTTTTCATTTCAAAAAAACCCAAAAAAACCCCCCCAAAAAACCCCAACATATCCTTAGCTGATAGGAACTGTTCTGGTTTCATTCCAGACCTAAGAAGTCTTCTTAGACTTCGAGGAAGATAGGACTCAAAAGTAGTAATGTAGTAATGAGAATCTGTATGATAAATGATGAGGGCTGCTAGTTGAAGTTCAAGGGCTAAAGCAGACTACCAGCAGGGACAATAAAGATTCATCTTTTCCTCTTGAGTACTGAACTGCTGAATCCATCATATGTCTTATTCTGAGCTGACCAGCACTTCCCTGCCTCCAACACCAGTCACTAGACAAAAAGAACTGCTACCTAATGGCAATATGCATAGAAACCCCGCAGAGGATCTCTTGCTCTGACTCACCCCTTGGGAAGGGCAGCTCCAAAGCAAATTAGTGGCCTGCTGAGTGCCTTGCAGAAGGTCAGCTCCAAACCAGGGGCTTTTGGAACCTGTGGACTGGTGTTTAGAGGTATCCCCAGACAAGGAATCTGACGCCCTGGTGGCTGCTCACTCAGATTCCCATCTGCAGCTGAAGCAGTGGAAGGACAAATGTGAAATTCTTCCTCCTCTGTTTGGATTATGTTTCAACTCTTTGCAAAGCAGTCAAAATCTAACCCACAGCACACTGAACACCTCTCTATAGGTTATAGGAGAGGCCTTAGCCTTCAGCATCTGAGTTTGCATGTGTGCAATCACTAGCAATACTCATGTGCTGTTCCTATCACCGGCAATTTCCATTTGGTCCAATCTGGAAAACATCCTGAGTAATACAAGGATGAATTTTTCTGTTAAGTATTTCCAACACTGTCTTTTGGCAAGAAAAAAATGTCAAAAGTCACTTGGAAAAGAAAGGTACAGCTAAGAGACATTTCAATTATTTCATAAATAAGCTGCCAAAATGCAAAGAAGAAAATCCAGGCAATACTAATCTTCATATTTATATCATTATAAGCCAAGCTGAGATCAAAATATTGACCAATCACAACTACACTTTATTTCATTTACTAGAACAGAGCTACAATAAAAATTTTACTCACAATAGCTTTGTAAAGCCATTTTTACATAAATCCTTTCATCTGCTTTTGCAGCAGAACTTGATAATTATGCAATAGATACACTTATGAAATATAGGTGAGATAACATTGAATTGGATGTTTCAGATTACACACCTGGGCCTTAAGCTGAATACTCAGTGATATCGGGACCATGAAATTTGCACATAAGCATCCAAGTTCACAGCACACATCTGCAGCAGGTGATGCCAATTTAAACACCTACAGTAAGGGCACACAGATAAGTTGTCTGTGACTAATCTAAGGTTTCATCATTCAGTTAGAACCCCTATAAGTAAAGATAGCTTCTGAAGATTTCATTTATGAAATAGGCTTCTCTACTTGTTTTGGCAATTATCTAATAGATGGAAAGGTACCAGTTCTTTTTCATCAGTCTGTGGTTCCTTTAAACTCAAAGTAATTCTAATGTTGCATTAAAGGCAATGCAGGAATTTAAATTCCCTGATCTACCAGGAGAGGCAGTAAAATTTGCGTGTATTAAGTAATGTGGGGGTTGGGTTTAAAAAAAAGACAGAGAGAGGGAGGCAAACAATTTCTATGTCTTGTCAAAGTTTGAGACTTGAAGAGATTTCTATTTTAATGTATTGACATGGCACTGCTGATGTAGCACAGGGCTCTCTGACTGCCCTGATTGTCCCCTGGTCCCACAAGGGACACGGGCACATTGCTGCTGCTCCAGCTAGGACTAGGAGGACACAGATGCAGGCAAGCAAGAGAGCACACAGTCCTGTAAAGGGCTCTAGTTTAAAGCATGGCACAAATCAAACAAAAAAAGCATCCAAGGACAACAAATTGAAAACGCCCTTCTGCTTTCCTCCCCATCTCCAATTACAGAAGTTTTTGCTCCAGTTTATTTCTCTTTGGAAACAACTTTTTACAGCTGCACATGGCAAGTACTTAGCTAGTAAGCAAAGAGGAGAAGCTGGAAAGAATGATTATTAATGGATTCTGCCAAAAAAATAGTCAGGGCAAAGTCTTTCACAGCTCAGGACACAAACCCCTGCACAAAGAGGAGGCATATCCTGAACTGCCTTCCTGAGAGGAAAAACAGCACAGCTGCATTGCCTACTGCAGCTATCCAGGCTGGAAACATACAGCACCCTTCCACCTAATACTTATAAAGCTGTCTCAGTCAACACATTTCCCACATCAGGGTGAGTAAAAACCAAGAGGTTCCATTCAGTTATGTGCATTTTATTTTAAATTTTATTTATATCTCTAACTGCTTTCTATGACCTTCAACAACAAAATGTTTCCATGCAGCAAGTGTAGCCAAAGGCAGTGTGCCATGTGGGTGCCTGCCCTGGAGGGCATGGCTTTACCAGGGGGCTCAGGCCACTGTAGTGACAGCCCCTGTGAGGCCACATCTAGTGACTGCATAGGTCAGACCCAGGCAAACATGCCAGGCAAAGGAATATGCCAAGAGGGAGAAATCCACATCTGGCCTGAACTCTGCAGGAGCCACAAGCCATTGCCTGAGGAGAGACAAGGTGCCTCATCCAGCTGTTCCAGGGTTAGCAGTGGCTCCTGGCTGTTGCCAGTGTTTGGAAGCAGTGCCCAGCCAGCATGGCACCTCCATGTTAGGGGGCAGCTCTGAGGCAGCCTGCCACACAGATGGCACAGGAACTCACTGGGACCCAGGGAACAGCTGGGTTTGAGGTTATTCAAGATATCAGGTTTAGCTGAGCTCATGCTGGTATTCCAAATGCAGGTTTATTGCATGAAAGTAGTAATTTAGTGTAGTTCAAGCAAAAAAATAAAGTATGTATGACATACCACTGCCATGAAAACATACCCACAAAACCAAAAGAAGCCACATCCCATCATTCAGCACTTGCATTTCCTCTTTAGAACATTCAACAAATCCTCTTACTCCAGAGAACTGCTGTAATTTGTGCTTGCCAGTGCCAGTGTACCAGCAGTTC
The DNA here is from genome assembly GCA_018697195.1 of Certhia americana. Classification (NCBI taxonomy): domain Eukaryota; kingdom Metazoa; phylum Chordata; class Aves; order Passeriformes; family Certhiidae; genus Certhia; species Certhia americana. The sequence continues at coordinate 20,565,525 of CM031863.1, forward strand.
AGGAGAGAAAACAAGCTGGTCCCCGAGGCTGCAGTGCTCAGTGCAGGTGCCCTGAAACAGCAGGTACCAGAGGGTGGCAACCCATTTCCCCTTAAATTTATTTGTAATAAATAACATATTTATTTGTAATAAATAACAGCTGTCACAGCTGTTGAACCCTAGCTAAAGTTATCATCACATCTGCTGAATCCTGTAAATATGGCCAAAACCCTGATTAAGCAATTTGGTTAGCTTGCAGGGGTAAAACCAAACTTTATCTTAAGTAAATTTGAAGGCTGAATTTAGCATATGGCAGACTAACCTATAACTGCTAACATCTTTGCTTTTAAAACTAGAATTTGTAATTAGATGGAGAGCTAAGATCCACTTCAAATCTGGGACCACAAGCTTCCAGATAAAAAGCAAATTTTTTCTGAACAGAAAATTTTACAGAAAGCTGTAGCATCTGGATCAAACTCACAGCTGAAAGGAAGCTTTGTATTGGTTTTGTCAGGTCATAAAACATTATTACGCTCATGAAGTCTACTTTCTCTTTTAAACTGCAGCCCCGATGATGGGCAGTCCTCAAAAAATGATGGTGCAGGGATCATTGTTTTCTTCCTCATCTGCCAAGGCACTTGTGAGCAGGCAAGCTCACAGGGGCTGGGGTCACAGGGAGTGCCAGTACCAGGGCTGCTGTGTGAAAAAAGCCTCCACTCTGCAGCCAAACACTTCTTCAGGTGAGCCCTGATCCACCCAAAGTTGCTATTAGGGAATGCTGCTCACCACAGACCTAGCTGGTATTGCACAGCCAGCCTGAATTCAAAATTTGCCATTAGTAACAGACTTCTGAGACCTGTAATACAAATAAGCAGTGTCCTGGCTTCCCACAACTGTTCACCTGAGAAAGCAGCAGGGTCTGCCTTTTCAGGTCTCCTTCTCATGCCAGGAGCAGACCTAGTTGTTACCTTGCCAGCTGCTAATAATAACAACTCAATACGTTCCCACAATGCACTCATTTTATCTGTTTATTTCCAAGAGAGAGATCTTCTCAGGAAACTCAGAAACAGCATTTTCCATTCGCCCCCTGAAAACTGGAGTATGAAATATACTGTACCATCCATATGGAAATGTTTATTGCCTTTAAAATAACTATGCAGCTTTCATTAATAACCAGAAAACTTCAAAGTCACTGTCCACAAGGAGACTGAAATACAGAACAACAATTTCTGTCTGAAATACAGACAGCAGGGCTGGAAGTGGGCATCTACCCTTCCCTCCCCTGAGTCACCGTGGATTATATCATTCCTGGCAGTATTCATCTCTTTATTCTCTAAAAGTCTCCACTGATGGAAAATCTGCAATATCCCTGTCATCTATCTTGTTATCCTGACAGCTAATGAATCTTTTCCCAGTACTTTATTTAGACCTCCGTTTGTTGTGATTTCAATTACTATTTATAATACTATTTACAAGTGACGCATAAAAGTATTTATTCCTTTCCCCTTCATGGTTATTTGAAAACTGGTTACATGTCTCTTTGAATTTCTCCTTTTTAGATTAAGCAATCATATTTCCTCCAGTCTTTCCTCACAGGTGGTATTTGTGCAGTCTGTCATCATTCTGCTGTTCCTGGGACCTTCCATAATCCCATATCATATGTGAAATGGGTGAGAGTGACACAATTACTGAGTGTTATCTCAGTATTGCATTTTAAGGCAATAAATGTCAGTTTAAAAATACTCATATTTTCCTTATCTGTATGTGTCCCTTCTTCCAGCAGGCCTGTTCCTACCCAAGCAGTTGTTTGACTACTGACCACACATCTTTTTTGGTCCTGTGGAGTAAACCCCCAAGTAACAGTCATTGCAACTCTCATCCAGCAGCAGCCCATCATGCCATAAGAGCTGTGGATCCACGAATGAAGTGAGACATTTGTCTGTTCCTGGGGCTAGCTCTTCCCTCTCACATCTCCCCAAGCCTAGCACCCCGATTTTTCCAGACTGTGGTTTCCAAAGCAAGTGCACTGCTGAAACTACACCAAAGCATCAACCCACATGGACCAGCTATAGACTTAAACTAGAAGAAACCCTGAATGTTTTTGTGCTTATGTCCACAGAGAGCCAGAATCCCAAATGTCTCTGGGATCCTCCCAGCATCAGTTTCTACAGGGCCCACTAACCATAAGGAAGCCACAGTTGGGGTTTACAACACAGAGCATTTGAGATAGGAAATACTTGATCTGCTGGACTGTACCAGCTCTAGATCATTATAGAACAAATAGATCATCATCAAGTACATTGCAGCCTAAGCACACACATTCTAATGGAGCCTCTGCTGCAATGAGAAAAAAAATTACACCAAAAATGAAATTAAAAAAAATAATTAAACTAAAACTTAAAACAAAAGTAAACTCACTGTTATTTCTTTTTTACTAACCATGTGCTTCATTGAACCTTTTGATACTATACCTGTTCATTAGCACCAAACTGTAAGCATTGCAGTCTGCACTGCACTGCATCCTGACCTACTTGCCAAGCCTTAAATCCCTTCCTTCACTGTTAGCCTTGTACTACTGTAATGGGAAAAAAAACCCAAAGAAAGGGAAAACAACTTACTGCACACGTTAAAAGCTTATGGATTTGCCACAAAATCTGATGTGACCTAAGGCACCTAAATCTGACATTAGGAAAGGTGTGGCATATCAGAGCATGCCCATAAACTGGCACTGCTATTAATCCTGCCCTGGAGAAGAATGACTCCTGTCTTGTCACACTGCAGCCTAAGACATGAGATGGCTCTGTGGCTTCCAACTCTTACAGGCCAGGAATGACAAACAGCAGAGGCAACTTTGGTGCTGCCGCTCACACCATGACTCCCAACCACTCCCACCCTCAGTGCAAACCCCACTGCCTCTGTACCTGGTCACCAGCAGGAGATGCTTGCATGGAACAGAAGGTCTGGTCAATTCAGTCCAGAATATACTTTCTGAAGCTAATTAAATTACAGTAACATTTCCCAGGTTGCACAGTCCTGCAAGAAAGAAAGGAAAAGAATTATTAATTGTGAACTGTTTGGGATCACAGAGCTTGAGCATGTGTCCATGATGTATTTTCTTGCCTAAGCAGAAATTCTGCATGAGAAAGTGGTAGCATACTGTAAAGAAGAGCCCTCCTCCTTCTAAAGAGGAATCAAAACATGAAAACACACTGGCTGGGTTCTCCATATCTCCCTGAGGCCAGACGACCTGGTTTGTTCTCTAAGAAATTTGAGACAATTTCTCTAACTTCAGCACAGCATATATAGTGGTGAAAGGAAAACAGAAAGGCATAAAAAGCCATGGATGTGATAGTAAGACTGAACAGAGTTATCCACTACAACAGCTGCTCCTCATAAGAGACATGGTTCAACAACTAGCTTTGTAATTAGGAGGTTTCTATAGTTTAGGCTAGAGAAAAACACATGCAAAAGCTGAAACAAATGTGTGGGGGGGGAGAAGAGGAGAGGCAACAGCCTGGAAGATGTGACAGATGTGCTGCAAATAATGCCCCCACAAAAAATACACTCGACCAGCTGATGTATGTAGTATTAGAACTAACAAAATTAAATCCTTAAAAATCCAGTAATTTTAAAATAAAATGTAAGAACAGTAGCCATTCAGCATTTTACAGATTTACTTCTATTTAGAAATCAGTCTCAAGACCCCAGTCCCTCAGAGCCATGCAACCTTTGCATATGTCATTTGGCGAAATGAAACCCACAAGGGGATTCTGCTATAAACTCTCTGAAGCTGGCCAATGCAGTTCCCATTTGCATTAGCTAGTGTTGCACATCTTCACTCCTACCTTTTCCCTTACAGAGAGTAGAATAACCCCGTACTACGGATCCAAGTGCACAGTGCACACAAGTTCAACTGTGCAATGCAGCCACTTCAGTTTTTGGGGAGTAAAACAAGCCAATGATTAAGGTGACATTGAGTGGTTTATTCTATTTATTTGCAGAATTGAAGATGCTTTAATGATGATTTCATCTAACTTTGAATCTTCCTCAAATCAGTAAACTTCTATATTAGCACTGTTGAAAGGAAAGAAACAAGCAAACAATTTTAAAAAGCATGCAGAAAAATGAATTTTACTTCCATAGATGATATATGCACGAACACATGTACACAGTTTCCCTTCTGAAGTGCAGCAAAAGAGTAGCCTTTTTTGCCTGAGCACAGAATTTGTTCCCATCTGGTTCCATTTTTTATTATTTTCTCTTTTTGGTTTCCTTCTCTCTCATTCCAATGCATATTTAATTCATTTTGTTTAGTCTGTACTCTTTATTCCCTTTCCTCTTTTTGCAGATTTCCTTTTTAATTTCTTAGAGGAAGAAACATTCTTCCCCTGGTTTTTATAACACAAGCTGCTGGAAAGGGCCCATTCAGAAATCCCCCCTCTTCAACAACTCTCCTGCTCTTTCAATCCTGGCTACCTATGTTCCCTCCTGCTAGCAGAGTAGAAGTGTTGGAGTTTATTTACTTAGGAATGTGTATCAGTTTATTTTTTAATTCCATTTCAAATACCTAGCACAAGCCACCACATGGAGGCTCAAATCTATTATTTACGAGCCATTATATTTAGTTTAAAACAACTCCTAATCTATTTGAGATGAGCCGCTATAAGACAGGATTAGGCTGAAATGAAAATGTCTGCACTGGGATTTTACTAAATTGCTTTTAAATCACATTCCTAGTTAAACAGTGCTCCATTGAAGGCTATAAACCCTAATACATCAGAAAGGCTGATTTGGGGCAGAATTCTGGCTCTCTGAAAACTTGCTGATTTTACAGAGAAGCAGAGGAGCCCAGCTAAGACCAAAGCCTTCTCTGCATATAAAATGACAAAGCTCAAAATATGAGAGCAAAGCGCTGCAAGGCTGAGCCACAGAACAGTTTAACTGCCCAGGAACACAGCCCTGCTATTCCCAGCTTGCCAAGACCTTCCATGCCCTGCAGCAGAGCCAGGTGCAGAATCCAACTCCACGTGCAGGAGGTGGCAGCAGCCTGGTCCGCAGCGAGCCACTGCGTTCATCTTACGCAGATGTTTCTACGCTGAGAGCAGGATGAATGCTCTAGGTAGTACAGGGAGGGTAAAGGAGCAGTGCAACTTAGTCTGGTTTTCTGTATGACCAGGGAAATATTTTGAAAAAATATTTGGGAAGAAGTATGGGCAGCTTTAGGACTTCTTGCCTGACACTCGAATCTCTGATTTTAATGCCTGCCATGGCCTTGTTACAGCACTGTCATCCCCAGCAGCTGCATTTTGTGCGAGATTGCTGCCACTATCCCTGCCCAAGCCCTTCTGCCTCACAGGCTGTGACCCTGGGCAAGCAGTGGTGCTCTCCATGGAGAGCGAGCACCTTGGCCACCATTGCTGGAGCTGGCTGTGGGGCCGTCACCTCCTCTTCCCCATGCTCTCCCAGCACCATGTGGACCCCATGCTGGGATTTAGTTTTAGTTCAGATTCTGTGCACTTACTACTGTATTATACATTTTATCATCCTAAAGGTTGTTTTCTTTGTAACTTTCACTCCAACTTTGCATTTAGGATTTGTGATTAATCACAATTGCCTAGTACTTTAAAAGTAACAAATCTATCTTTGTGCAGGAGTACAAAACACACATCCCATTAAAGAGTCTCCCTCTGAGAGCTCTCAAATTCTCCAGCATCAACCTAGCTTCATTTCATTTCTGATGCAATGTGCTCCCCCATCAAAACTCTCCAGCACAGAAAAGTCATGATGCAATTTCTCAATGGAAATCACCAGGAGTGAGAACACCTTAACAAGAAACAATGCCAGTAAAATAAAAGAGAAGAGCTACATACTTGGTACAGACAAAACAAACTAAATGAAGTTTTCACTATAGTCAATGATTTTAACCTCTATCTGGAAAAGTGCTTTCTGGTATTAACACTGAACACGCCTAATAAAAGTCCAGATCTCTAACTTATTTTATGGAAGTCTTAACAAGATGGAGAATATTTCATTCATACTTCTAATGTGACTCAGATCTGCACTGCTGTTGTACTGCAAGGCAGGCTCCAATCTTCGCACAAACCAAGACAACCCACAGATGAGCTTCCTATTTTTTGCTCCTGTAGAGTTCTGCTCTAAAATCCCACACTGCTTACTACCTGCTACCACAACTGCCATACAGACCACTCCTTATCCACTGCAGCTAAAAATCAATGAAAATACCTGTGCAGAAACCCTGTAGGACAGCTAAAGAGATATTTTAAGCGAACTAACCTGTGCTATTTGAATCCGTTGGAGGTCACCCCAGTTCACCCAGTTCTGAACTTCCCCAGCAGCTCCAGTCTCGTTTCCTGTAGAGGACCATGTGACACACTTCACGACCACACCTTGCTACACTCGCTTTGCATACGTTTTAAAATCAGATGAAACAACTAACTGTCCCTCAGAACACATTAAAGAAAATTCTGATCTAATGTTGAACCACTGACATTTCTGCATAGCCAGCAAGCCCTCCTCTACTGCCTTCTGAGTCACTCCATGATTCAATGGACCTTTTTGTACTATATATTAATACCAAATGCTAAATGTGATTCTGCCACAGTATGCTCAGTGTCCCTCCCCCCTTTTAAAGGGGAAACAAATGAAGTAGTAGAAAATGTAATTACACTGCAGACGTGGGAAATTTCAGTTCAAGGGTATTTGCTTATCAAATGTTCAGAGTGGTGGTGAATTGATGAATTCAAACAGACACAGTCATCAGCAATTTTCAGAAATAGTTTCATTTGAATACAGTAAACAGAAGTTTCAGTCCTATGGAAAGTAGTTTGTCTTCAGAAGAGTAGAGATTTCCTCAGTTGTAGCAGTGTGCATCCACACTTTGTTATCTAGCACTGGGCAAACTGGTCCAAACATATGTCACAAAAGGAAGGACAGTAAAGCCCTGGGTTAGAGTACTATGTTTATAGGACTAGTCAATAGGTGGTGCTTCATCAGAAATTATTTTTTTTAAATACACATGAATTTTGGAAAGGCAATCTAACCCTAAGTGCACCACCAGCCAAATATTGACACCGTGTGGAGATAAAGTTTGAAAACTACCATGTCATGGTAGAGGCAGAATGGTCACACCAGAGTAAGCAAGGAGATACTGCTCTGCTGGAAGATGCTCCTTGTAGAAAACACTAAACATTCATTAATTAAGCTAACAGAGGGCGTGAAGATAAATGACACATTCCTTTATTTAGTGAGAGCTGAAGTTACAGACAATGCCTGGGGGATTGATCAGCCTGGCAAGGCCTGTGTGAAAGCAGTGGGTTCCAAACCCAGAGGGGTTCCCTTACAGACTGACTGCAGAGATCTGTGCTGGGACACAGATTTGCTTTAGCTGTACCTAAGTGTGAATGTGAAAACCTTGAAGGTAGGAAGAGAGGGAACAGACAGCGATGCTGCAAATTTGGGATGCAAATATTTTGGGAACAACACTCATTCATGGCTATGCTGCCTCCACCACACAGTTCTCCCACTGCATCCCACAGCTGCCTCAAGTGTGTTGGCACAGTGGTCCCACAGCCTGTGCCATGGACCACACTGAGGAGCTGATCTAGTGGCCAAAAGCTCACTAGATTTTTTTCCCCCTCTTTTCTCACTTTCAGGCAAAACCAGACAAGTACTAGTAGGAAGCTGGCTCTGCCATCACCCAGGCTGTCACACAAAACCAAGGCTACAGTGAGAAACACAGAGCAAGCCAATCGGAGCTGCCTCTTCACCCATGGGTAGATGAATTCTATGCAATTTCTACATAAATTAAGAGGTTTCCACTAAAATGTCATCTTTATAATTAAACTGTGCCAGATGAAGACATCAATGTTGTGAGCAGCCTCCTGGTGACCACCAGCCAGGGATAACATTCCCATCTGCTGTCTCAGCGCTTCTTACCACCACTCACTAGTTCATTACTGTCAAATGAGCCAAACTATTGTATCAGTGGGTTAAAATAATTGGAAATGGAGTAACAATGAGAATTCCTCCTATCCACAGAGATGTGAGAGGAGTGACCTCTGGCAAAGAGAGAGCAACAACAGGATTTACCGAGCAGCAGATAAGTGTTGAACAAATTACCCCCAGCTAATAAAGGGTGCAAGTATTTTATGTGTAAACATGCGTAGGACACCCGTGCAAAAGGAAATACGTGCATGACTGAACCCCCCCCCCCAAACAAACTAGCCCATAAAATGGCTGCTTTTGCATGAGACTGACACACACACACACTTCTCGTGCATGCACCTCTGAGCCCCTGCAGCTGTAGTAGGCAAGCATGTGTAAGCACATGTCTGCAGATGCACCTGCTCTGCCCCCACTGAAGGTTTTGGGCCAAATGGCCAAAGTATTATTTACACTGGAAGACACTTGAGAGCACTGTGAGGCTCACGCAGCTTAAGCATTTTCCCCTCGGTAAGCGTGCAGAGACATGATATGCTGGACTCCAAGCTTCAGAGGCACTGAGGGGAAGTTGAAGAGTTCAGGAAGTGGCCATGCTCGCTCTTAGCACACTGCCTCTTTGTCCTCACCCAGCTGCTCCCCCAGGAGCTTGCAGACAGCCTGGATTCCTCACAAGAGATGGGTTATTTCTCTCCATTTTAAGAAGGGGCTAAGTTTACAAAGTCACTTTTAATGTGTCAACCTCTCTGTGAGGATCCAGTCACACATAATGGACTGTGCCAGAGCTGTGCTGGTGGGGCAAATCTACTTTTATACCCCCCCCGCCCCACAACATTTGGGGTTGTTCAAGATGGGAGGAATTCGCTCACCCAGCAGGTAACTCGCAGCAGCCTCATAGCCACTTTTAATCTATGCCCAAAGAAAACAGCCTCCCATGGTGTTGCTCCAGCCAAGCTCAGAGTGCTGCATGCCCATCAGTGGGGCCATGGAGGGGCACTGCAGGGACAGCAAGGGCAGCTGTGGGACACCGGGGCACCCACCGTGTCCACAGAGCTCCGGCACAGCAGGGTTTGCTGAGTCACCACTGACACCAGAGCATCTGTCAACTCTGACCGAGGACCACTACGACAAGAAAGGAAACATCTGAAGCCTGATAAATTCTGTCCCCTGTAAACAAACCATTTATTTCTCCATCCTTGTCACAGATGAGGAATCTGTTGGCTGGCACCTTTCAGAGGAGCAAAGCTCCAACAGGGAATTTTGGCAGTCATCTTGTGTAAACCAACTAGTTGCAACGAATGCTATGTCTCACCTTACATGTATATATATTCTTTTGCTCCTGAGTGGAAAGCATACCTGAAGCTCTCCTTTATGTACACCTGGGTACTTAATGGAGAAGTGTTAGTAACCCTGCAGATGACACAAGTTGTTTTTAAAGCTATAAATTGACTTCCCCTCACTTGCCATGAGATCAAACAGTGTTTGATTTATGAATAGAGGACCACCCCAGCAGCAATAATAAGTTGCACAGTGGCCTGATAGATGAGCTACAGAAAGATGTTAATAGACACTGATGTAACGTATTTACACAAATGATTTGCTTGTTCTGTGCTATAGGGATAAGAATACAATCATGGGCTCTGAGGTTTTTGGTTTAGATTAGAAACTTGCACTATCCACACATCTAAGTATACTGGACATGATGATCCAGACTAACAGAACATGCTGAAACACAGCATTCAAAACCAACACATGCTTTCTGCCTTATAAAAATGGGCCCTATTTATTCACTACACAGAAAATTCACCCCATTCACCAATATGGCTATGACTATACACACAGACAGAACAGTGGATATGGTGGGGATTGTTTTCTATCTGGAATCTGTCACCAGCAAATTTGAGCAATTAACTTCTCAGTGCTTGGGCAAAACAATCTGTACTGCCCCGACTTTGAGCAGGCACAACAGGTGAGTGCAAAAGTAAACCATGGTGTGGAACCACAGATAAATTAACCAAGCCCAGATCTGTCAGCCAAATCACCAGAGCCAAGCACTAACACGGAGGTGTTCAAACTTCAAAGCAGAAGCACGGTTGGTAAGGGTTTGTTGAAAGAATTACAACCAGAAACTAGGACTTTTGAATAGCATAAAAACCCTGCTGTTTCCATTTCCTCTTTCTCATTATCAGCACAGACGGGGGCTGAAGATTAGTAAACAGTGGGTGTTTGGGGTGAATTAGAGCATGTGTGATGTAGGGCTAGGTATCCTGGTGGCATCCGTGTGACTTCAGAGAGATGTAAATATTTAATGCTGCCCACTACATTTCCCCAAAATGATGAAATATTAACACGTTTCTTGGGGGTGGGGAGAATCATACCAGATAAAACAGGGAATCTAATTTGTCCCTCATCCAGGATGTGAACAAAATCTGGTTATCAAAAATGTTCTGGCAGATTACCACTTAAATCATGTCTATGTGGAAAATGAAGAGTTTTTACACAGTTACAGTCCTGTCTGAAAACAGTGAACCCATCCTCCCAAATTCAACAAATTCTGGGCAAAAGCCCCTTACACACCTATGTGCATATGAGATAACATTTTCAGCTATCACCCCTGAATTTAGCCACAGGCTATCCTTTCAGAGGACAGCCACATAAATAAAAGCCATTCCTAAGAAAATGTACTTTTTTCTAGAAATGCCTAGGTATTTCTTGAGTAAAAACTGTTGAACTGACAAACCTTGCTCTCAAAGTTACTTGTCCTCCCTGCTCCTTTAACATAAACATTAACAGACTCCTGAAAAAGATTCTGCAGTGCATATGTATTATTTATACAGATACATATATATGTAATTAGATGTATTTCTAAAATGAGAACTCCGTTTGTATGGAAGTCCCTTCATATCATTGTAGATATTTCTACTAGCCTTAGTATGTTCTCAGGAACCAAACCAGAAATTTTAATTGAAGTAAGAGTGCTAGTTGTAAAAAATACTTCTTTTCACACAAATTTCAAACTGATTTCTAAGTTTGTAGCTTTTTTTATACAATAAGCTTGGGACACAAGCTCTTCAAACGTATCAAAGAATATGGATGTACTTAGCAGGTCAACCTAGAGAGAAACAATCCATGCTATCTTTCCAAAAGGTATTTTCAACACTCTGTATCCAGTAAAATCTGCCTAGCTGTTTTTCTAGAGCACTGTTTGCTATACTTTATCAATGGCATGCCTAGGCTTCAAGTACCTTTTCTCAATACCTAAGCATTGCTATGATGGCAGAGTTAAAATATAGTTACTGAGCAACTTGTCTTTAGCTATTCACACGAGTCAGAAAGCTTTCAAAGTATTCAACTGAATATTGATGAGAAATTTTTATATATACTTTTTATATATACTTGGTTATTTCAGTAGAAAACATCAACTGGTTTTAAAAGATCCCACTTGAATCTGAGAATATTTTATATTCCAACTTCCCATCAACATCTGTGTACATATATATACATGGATACATATATGAACATGCAAATAAAGCTGGACAAATCTGCACCTTAGAAATCATGATCTACCAGAACACGCATTTTAAAGCCACACAAACAATATTCATTGATAAGAGCAGTTTTTCATCTGACACAGGCCATACAGTTTCAAGCTGTTACTGATGCTTAGTTTATTTCCCCTTTCCACTCTGAATCTTGTAGCCACAGCTCACACCCTCCTAATTTTTATTTTTTTTTAAAAGGGGAAGCAAGTCTCAATCTTTGGGAACTTTAGTCCATTTCTTGCATTCTTCCCATGGGTGGTATATTCCACATCAGGAATAACTAGATGCCAGATATAGCCACAGATGAGAGTCTGTGCATAGTTGCTGGGTAGTTATAAAATAGCTTCTCTGCTGCGTAACAGATGAGATTTTATTCAATGCTTAACTTACAAGTGCCAGCAATTCCATACTGATTTGAACTCTATCCCATTATGGTGAGCAAGATCAGGTCACGCACAAGATGAGACCATGTCTTTGTGTTTCATTGATAGTTATTGACAAATATATTCTCCCTCCCAAAAAACAGAGAGCAAGGGAGGCTCAGTATATGAATATGTGCATGCACTGCATATCACATTATCAGTAATTATCTGTGCAATTACTATGAATTAGGGGAGTTTGCCACTGTGATTTCAGAGAGCAGTAATTAAAGTGACAGAGAATTGAAGAGGCCGTGAAAAGCATCCAGATAACAGCCTTGGAGACTAACATTGCCTGTTTCCTTAGACAGTGAAAAAAACCTCAACCCTGTTGTAAAATCTTACATCTCACCTACATGCAAGGGGTAGCCACATGGACACATCCAAGTGAGACTGTTCATACCACTATGCCCACCACTGGTCCAAAAGGATCACTCATTTGCCACCAGGGAAAAGCCTCAATCCTTGTTGACAATCTGACTACTTCATGATGGCTTTCATCATGGAAGCCATGCAATGCCACTTGGAGCAGGAACTTTTGTCTTGCAGACCTGGGGTTACCAACTCATTGCACGTAGACTACGCTTAATCTGACAGAAAGCCATGTTAAGTCACAGCTCATCTGGCCTAGAGAGTAAACTGCTGATTTAGGAATAAAACACACTATATTGCCATTCATCAAAACCTGGTTTCATCAACTGCTGAAACTGAGTCAGTTATCAGGAGCCTGGACTCACAAGACAAACCAGCACCTCTACCTCAAAAGGGTATGTGAATATCCTGTTCCCACAGCCAGACAAATAAAAAGAGCTGGACTTCTGATGCAAATTCCCATAACACGCTGAGAACTGACAGTCAGGATAGCCCAAATATGAAGGTTGAGCTTGAAAGCAGAGGCAGTAGTATGATATTCTGGCTCAAACCAGCTTGGCACCTGGTCCCTCATTAGCAGAAGTTCAACACACAGCTATAACTGAACATGCAATCATCTGTCTGCATCCCCCTCTACATATGTGTTGTCTCTTCTTTCCTCTCCCGCTAGCAAAGGCCAAGTATACAGTAGAGAACTGAAAAATTAAATTTACAGCAAAGTTTATGGCTTAGGGCTCCAAGGGCACTACCTGTGCTCAACAGAAACCCCAGACTGTGTAGTTTGAAGCACAGCTGTCTGAAAGATTGCTAATAAAAGCAGAAATGCCTTTCAGTCCAATTTCTAGACTATTCAGCAAAGCTGGATGGCTTCCCTGAAAGACTGTACCACAGCAGTGACCTAAGAGAACACCACAGAGAAAAGCAGCAAAGATCTCCTAAAACCCCTCCTGCTTGGCCTGAAAACTTAGAGCTGCCTCAGAGTAAGTGGGACACTACAGCATGGGTCCCTTTGGGTAGGAAAAATTAGTCACGGGTATTTTGGTAGAGCCCAATGGCTCCAGCTGGTCTGTGGGCCAAGTCCCAGCAGAGCCAGCACAATTCCTAATGGAACATAAATTGTGAGCTGATACTCCTGGCTCTCTCTCTCAGCAATGCCTCAAAGCATCCCCATGCACTGTGGGAGTCTGAAGGTGTTTCTTCACCTGTTCCCTGTCACTACAAGCTGCCAGCAGGGGCTCAGCTCCACCAGCTGTGATATAGGCTGTATACACCTACTTGATGTTTCATGATGTTACCAGTTTGGATTTAAGTGAACTTTGTGACATATTTAACTTCAGGCTTTTTGCTGGTAAATGGGACAAGGACTGTTCTCTCAACCTTAAATGCCAAAGCCAGCGCTTTGCATCACTTTGGGAAATTTGGATTTTGAAGACCCTTGGCTGTCCCAAAGGCTATTTCCATAATTATATCCTTAAGAACTATTTCAAAGTTCCTTTACACTTACCTTATATAAGACATTATTCCTTAGTGTTAGGGCTTGAACTCCTGATCCAATGCATTTTAGAGGAAATGACAGTGAGACCAGGTGTCACATGCTCCATTAAGAAATGAAGAAACCAGAACCTGCCCCTGCCAGACTTCATACAGAAACTTCAACTGCAATTTTTGACAATGTCACTTGACAGAACTCAGGTTTATGTACCAAACAAGTCTGCAGATAATCTGTTTTGTTTTTTTTTTTTCCTCCCCTGCACAATCACATAACAGTCACCCTGCAAAACTTTAAAACAAAGACATCAAGGGCACTGGTGCTTTAGAAAAGAAGAAAGAGTCATCCTACCTCCAGAATGGTGATTTCCGAAAATAGCCATCAATGTTTACCATACGAGAGAGGGAGCAACTCCAGATGCCCAAGAGAAAACAGCTCAGAGCAAAGTCCTGGAAAATGTTGTCCTGACCTTGTCTGGAGCAATCCCTCTCCACTGGCATCATCTCAGCACTCATCTTCCACAGCAACCAAGGTAGGACTGGGCCCAGCTTACACCTATCAACCCTTCTGCTAGTTCAGAGTGGGGTTTTTGGGTGTCTTGGTTCTCACTTCCCAGGGTATGAAGCCTTTCCTCATTAAGAAATGCCAGTGGGACATTTATTTCTATCTAAAGGGGAAAATGTGAAAATATAGTTTTGGGTCATTTTTGGTTTGTTTTACTTTCCCTTCTTGCAAGTTTTTCATTATATTTTCATTTGCTTCTGTCCATATCACACAGTGGATGGCCTGGAGCAAAGGCCTTGGAAGCTGTAAATGCTGTGATATTAGATATCATGTGATATAATTACTATGGTTTCTTTAGTGCCTCCTCAGTCTGGTCAATTAGTGAGAGGATAGTGAATAAACAATTTTTGAGAAGTACAAAAGCCTTCCAAAAAAAAAAGAGCAGTCATAAACTATTCTTACTGTAAACTCCATTATTCCTCCTAAGAGGAAACTTTCTTGGGGAACTTCAAGTAACACAAAACAGAAGACAACAAAGACAATTCTTTCCCTTGGAAACACAAAATCCCTCAGTGTTCTCATTTAAGTACTGCACATGATGACATCCAACTGGGTTTTACCCTGCAATTCACTCGCATTATCAGGGATGTTCTGCTAAACAACTGGCACATTTTAGATGAATAAAGCGGGAACTTGTCCAGTCATCTCAAGCTGTTTGTCAGTTATGGAACACTTATTTTCTAGTTCCCTATAGCAGCTCAAGTTAATTTGTCTTCTTCTTGACACCAGTCAGCATGCCAGCACGCACACTTTTTTCAAGGACACACAAATAAAAAAAAAAAA
The DNA here is from genome assembly GCA_018697195.1 of Certhia americana. Lineage (NCBI taxonomy): Eukaryota > Metazoa > Chordata > Aves > Passeriformes > Certhiidae > Certhia > Certhia americana. Next base: position 20,580,632 of record CM031863.1, read on the forward strand.
AAAAAGGAAAAGCTATAATAAAACTTGAAGACACTTATCCTGCAGAGAGCTGCCTGGAAAAGGATAACCACTAAATGAGAAAATAAATATTGCTCTAGTTCCACCTAAGGGTACAAGTAAGTGTAAGTATGCAGCAACTCCTCAGAGGAGGATGTTTCACTTTGAAAAGCATTATCTGGTTTAGTTTTAATTTCAAATGAGATAAGAACATGAGTTGTTCATCTATACCTAAGAAACACTAGTCAATTCAATTAAGAATAATCTATTTCAAGTAAATTGTGCCATGAAGCAATTATTTTGTCCCTCCCTAAGTCACCTATTAAGATCAAATGAGGAATTTTTATTAGAAAATACAGTAGGAAGTTCCAAGCGATACTTATTTGTGGTTTGTTTCTGCCTAGTATTAAAACTAAGAATTGGGGATGCCTACTGCCATTTGAGAGTTTGAGAGTCCAAGATACCATCAGGATTATTGACTGGAAAAGCTGTATTTTTAAGGAATATCTTTTTCTGTTTCACAGTAGTAATGGTCTGGAATGGTTTAAAATGTAACCTGCAGACATAAACAGTGATATACTGGTAGGCATTGCCAGTGTGCCTCAGCTGAACAGCATTCTCCCTGCAACTGAAATAATCACAAAGGATACCACCACATTGCCATCATCTGATTTTTTTGTTTCATCCAATTGGAATAGAAAATGTATTCTACAGGGCACTGCTCAAATGCATTCCCTGTCTCAGAGGTCTGAAAATCAAAGACAAGGCACACAATCACATGAAATACATGAAGGAGCATTTAACCAAATAGAGATCCATATAAAGAGACCACTACATTAAGTAATGCAAGCTCACTTAGAGTGAGCAAGTGGCTTCTTTACTGACAACCTATACAACACAGCAGCCTTCGTGGTTTACATTTAATACTTCCTTTGAAGACTGTCTTCAATAACTTCAAACGTGAAAGGAAAAGTGAAAATTCTCTATTTTGCGTTTCTATGCCAGAAAAAGAGTTTGGAGAATATGTCAGGCAAATTAGGTCAATCCGTGCTGGGTAATCAGGACATGAAGAGAGCAATGACTGATTGATGGTCATGGGAAGACTGATGAGTTGGAGTAAATTGAAGACAGGACTGTAGAGCTCAGTATTACATGGCTAATGCTGACCCTGCTTGCCAAACTGCAAATCAAATTGAACCAAAAGAAAATCAAAGTATAGTATCCTTTAACTAATAGCTGAGGAATCTTTCCTCAGGTGGAAGGTGAGAGGGGGAATAAAAAATTCTCCCTTCTCCCCATTACCATATTCTTTTTTCCTCCACATCTTTCTGCTCAGCTACCTAGCTGGTGCTGGTTACAAACAGCTACCATCCTGTTCAGACTACTCAAAAGGGCAGGTTCCTCATTCATGCCACACTTGCAGCTCTGGAGTGCTACTTCAGCTGGAGCTGCAATCTGCACCCAGGCACCTACAGCCTTCCTCAGGGACCGAAGCAATTTGAGGGCAGCTAAAGGTCCCATCGTTTTCAGAGCCTGCTGGTGAGGTGAGCTAATGAGCCTGTTGTTCCCAGAAAAAACAGCAGATAAACCACTTATCTGGGGAAGCACCTTCACTTAACTGTTCATATCACTGCTTTAAAAATGGCAGGGGGAAAAAAGGGACCTAAGCCAAACTCCTCTGGCAGTCTTGAAAGATGGGATAGGGCTTAGCTCTGAGCCACTAGGTGCATGGGCTGGTCTAGAGGGACACTATCTGCTGAAACTCATTTTATCTTATTAATTTCTGAGAACAAGTATTGTAAGTATAATATTTTGGTAACACAGTACTCACCTTTTCAAAGCCTTTCTTGCCTGTGGAGATCTTTAAACCAGCAAAAGAAAATATGAAAAAACAAAAAAAAAACAAAAAAACCCCTGAAAACAAAGCCAGAGTCTGGATCAGAAAATTCACTACAAATTCCATGACTTAAAAGCCAGAACCACAGGAGATTAAGTTCTCTGTAACCTCCGGTTTAGTGGGAAGAAACACACCCTGCTTACCAAACGTTGCAATGTGCTGAGCCCATATCATACACCTGGGGACACCTCGGGCTGCCAACACACTCACACGTGCACTGCAGCTATCTCCCTTGCCAAGACACTCCAGGCTCTCAGCTCTGTGCATGTAAAGATGCCTTTTCTAATGCTTAAAAGAGACTGTTGTATTCAGCCATATCACTAAGCATGGCTAATCTGGGATACATTTGTGAGCACTCACACTTGTCTTGCTTCCACAGCAGCCAGGCATAGCACCCATACCCATCTTCCAAGCAAAGCTGCCCAGACAAATCAGGTTTATGTAGCTGGCAGGCTCAGCTGTTGCAGGGCATTTCTCTGACACAGCTCTCTTCACAGAACACCAAGGCACATGTCTAACTGGACAGCAGGTTGTGGCAACAATAAAATACTGCATTATCCTATCTGATTGCTATGACTTAAAGGATTTCTCAACTTGCCGTGCTTGCTGATGTCCTCTTAACATTTAGGGATCTGTGTCAACTGAGCTACAAAACTGATCTGTTGTTGTAGAGAGTAAGCAACGGATAGATCTGCAGAATGATGCAAGGCTTCACTGACTTTTAGTTATGCTTATGCAACTCCACAGTTCCACAGCTGCTAATACTTAGCAGATGACCTGCATAAGTGCTAGACAACAACAAAAAAAAAAAGAATCCTACTTCATCACTTAAAAAACAAGCTACCAAAACAAGAGTAATGGGGTTTCTTTTCTTCTGACATGATTTTCTTTTTCTCCTCTGAACAGAATTCAGAAAAACACAGCATAACGAATTCAGCATAACTTATAACTGAAGATCTGAATGGTGCCTTGTGCACTTGGATTTGAAAACACAGATGCAGTTAACTCACAGCTTAACTCTTTCCATGATACTCTCTAAAATGCTGGTCTGCATTCTTCTTAGCTTCCAGATTTTTTAAAGTTTTCAAGTGATTTTTCTTTTTTAAACAAAGAGAGATTCAAACTTGGATTCAGTGTACAGCTTTGTCTTTTATTTTCTGCTCTTAAAAAATACAAGATTAATTGTTGTGCAACTAACTGGGAATAACATCACTTTCTAAAAATTTCCTTTGCAGCTCTTGTCTTCATTTCACCAAATTCTTTTCCAGATCAAATTTTCTAGGTTTCTGAAAAAGTCAATGCACTACATTTTTCTTTAGTACTTAAACTCCCTATAAACATGACAGATAAGGAAAAAAAATAATAAAAAAGGAATATGATATCTCTCAGCAGGTAAGTGTAGTCTCTGTTGCCAAGTGATCTGAAAATAGTCGAGTAGGGAAAGGAGGTAGTTTTATGTGCAAAGACAAAATCTTTTAGCTACCAAGGCACTAGTCTGCCAGCCAGGAGATTTATGATCCTCTCTCAGCACTATTACTGACCTGCTGCTATGAGACTTCAGGCAAAATTACCTCCTTACACTATGCTTCTCTACGTACTTCAATTTTTGAAGTCTTTATTCAGAATTCTCAAGGCCATTTTCAGATATTTTAAGACTACATTTATTCCCACTGGTTTTGGGGACAGACAAAGGCAGCCATGCTTCCTTCCCCCATAATGCAAAAACATGGCATACCACCAACTGGAAGGGAACTGCTGGATCTTGTCTAGTTCAGAGCCAGGCTAACCTAGCTTCAAGCAGATTGCTCAGGCCTTACCCATTTTTTTGGACCATCTTCAACAACAGACTTCACAATCCCTCTGGACAACTAGTTTCAATGGTTTGCTCCCATCACCACTAAGGACCTTACTGGAAATTTTTGTAGGAAGCAGGACACTGTGCCAAGGAATGCAATTTCTGTTTAGGGCTCACTTCTGGCCCTGTTAAATCAGGGCCCAAGAAAATACAAAGAAGTCAGCTCCACACTGCCTGCTCTGCTCTTCATGGCAAGAGGATTTCAGCACTCAAAATATTACAGAGAGGGAGGAAGAGAGAATCACCCCCTTTCCTGAACTTATCATAGGAGAAACACGCAGAAGCTATTTTGGGAGCACTGAAGCTGCTAAGAGCATTTATTTTAACATCTGTACTACTTCCCGTTAAAGAATATCCTGTAGTTTTTCAGCAGGAGTTATGTGCTCAACCTTAGCACAAACAGAAAGAGGGCTCTCATGAAAACATGCATAGGCAGACAGAAGGGCCCTTCTCATGGGCTTTATCCCAAGAAGGAAATGGTGGAAGCTACATGCATACACACACTGAAGAGATTAAAGATGAGGGGTGCCACATGAACACATTAAAACTTAGAAACTTCTGCTTCTACAGCATTAGTAGTTTAGGGAATTACAAAACTTTACATTTTAACTCCAAAGCATACTTGGGTGGAATTGGATCCAAACAAGAACACTAATGAAGTTATGGCTGAGTTAAGTGTTACAAAACAGACTCTCAAGCTACTCCTTGTGCCTCCCGTTTATCTCCTTCCAGGAATTAGGAAAAACTTTCTATTCTGAACTCCTTTGATCTCTCTGATTTAGACGAAACTGCTCCCCCACCACTTGCGTCTCCAGCCTTAGAGACACTCTTGACTGATCTTTGTGAACTGTGCTGGATGAGGCCCAAGGACAGCTGCACTCACAGACTTGTGTGCCTGCAAGGATGAAGAGCAACTCCAGCACCTTTCAGGTGTCGATGTGCAGGGTTATTGCCACTGAAAAAAATAACCTTTTTACTATTCAGATTTCACTCTCAGCTCAGCAGAGTGACACAGTCCTTACAGAGGAACACAATGGAGTGATAGCAAACAGTTTGCAACATAGCAAATAGTTTGTTACTACCTCTTCCCCCTCTTCAGATACCCAGACATATGCACACATGTACCTGGTGCTTCTTGAGAGCACTACACTATCATACTGGTCACCACAAACACACAAATTGCTTTAAACGAAGCTTTCTACTAAAGCATGATTACAGACATCTTTATTACATTTACTTTTTAATAATGCCTTTTTTGGGCTATTTGCCAACTAACAGTTCAGCAGTCATTATTCAATAACAGGTTTTCACATACCTCTTTGAAGTAAGGAGCTAAACAAGTAGGTGTTAACTGCACACAGGACAGACAGCTCCCTTGAAGATTTGTGGCTACTTACAGTATTCACTTCTTCAATACTACCAAAATCTGTTCTACAACCCCAGAATTTAATTATATCCCCCATACACTAGGTCTCCACATCCCTACTCAAAACACAGCTAGCACCATGGATTTTGAACCAAGACGATAAACAGTCCCTTTTTATAACAGATCCCACAGACCCAATGTCAGAGTGCACCACTGAATGAGAAAATGAAGAAAATGAGGAAGTGTTGGAGTCAAGAATAAGAGAAATCAGTAGAAAGAACACAAAAGCATTTAATTAGATTTGAATATTGATAACACTTCATTATTATGAAGAAGCCATAATTAAAATATGTTTACCTTGGCAAAAGCATAAACTTTAAAGAAACCCACCCCTCTGCTGCATCATTATTTCATACGCTTTCTATACGTAAGTTCATTAACCAGATGAAGAGTCAAGGTAATTAAAAGCACATAACATTTCTTAAAGCTGCTGCATAAAGACATTTTACTAAATTGTACACATACACCATCACCAATATATATGCTCCAAAGGAAGCTTATGCCTTCCTGTCATTTCACCATTGTCAGACAACACCAGCACATGTCTTTTCTCCCCACAAAGAAGAAGAGTATTTATACAAGCAGGGTTGAAAACTAAATAGCTGTTAGAACTTGATGCAGTGTAGGCAATGGAGACAAATACTGCAGCAGCTCCCTTCTCAAAGGGATTAGCATTGCTCATGCTTCTCAGTGGCCTTTTTGGGGTCCAGAGGTCATCAGATATAAAGGTCATCCCTGTTATCTCAGGTGGGAAATTGCTCCTTCCACAGCCAGCACCTTTTCTTTGATGCACACTTTTAGTTCTGACTGTACTACACGGGTAAAAGCAGTGAAACCCTGCTGGGGTAGGTAACTGAGTTTTCCATTAAAAAAAGAAAAAGGTTTAGTGGTGTCGTACCCATGTAGCCCTTGAAGACAGTACTTTACTACCTGATGCCATTCAGAGAGTAAACTAAGCCTGGAAAAAGTTAGAAGTGTGATTTCAGAACAAATAGCAAGGCAGCAGCAGTAATTACAGCAGTTTCAACTGCTTTAACTCCCACTTGTTGGGGTGAGGGAATCTCAAAGCAGGATGCAGGGGAGAGTCAGCATGGGGCTGAGAGGGGACTTCTCTACAGACAAGGGAGTAGCTGCTCTTCTCCTCACTCAGACTTCCAAGCTTCTCAGCACAACCCCACAGATAACTGGGAGGGGCTGAAGCAGCTGCAGTACAGGCACAGGAACAGGTGAGCAGCAGTAAGACATAACAGAAGGGTGGGAGGGACAGGAGCAGAGGCAGGAATCCCTAAACTGCCAAGGATAACACACAGAGTAACCACAGCCTCCAGGCACAGCCCCTGTCCCAAAATGCCTGCACTCCCGTCAAGGCCAGCCACAGGAACTGGCGTGCCTCTTGCTTCACATTCCTCAGAAACTTGCCTTAACCAACTATGGAAATAATCATTTCATGTACAACACAGAGAACTACACATTTGACAGGCAGATGCTAAGGGCAACGTCCTGCTCAGCTTGAGGTCAGAGGATGCTGAGGAGCCTAGAAGAGTGAGGCAGAAAGACACAGAATACTTGAAGAACGAAAAGCAGCGCTTTCTAGAGGAACAATAACAGGGACTCAAGAGATACAATCTCCTAATTGTAAGCTATTTGCTCTCGATCCACCTAAACAGATATTTAAATAACATTTGTGCATACATAAAGAAATTTCCCTCTCCATTTGTAGCTCTCCTCTCCTCGCCCCTCCCTTTCTGGTCCGTCCTCTCACGTGCTTCGGCTGGACAGAAGGCAGAAGTGCTCTGGAACAGCTGTATTTCCTCCTCATCTGCTCCTTCTCCTCACAGCAGAGGGGAAAGTACGTGCCAGCTCAGCTTGCCTCGTGTTTCACAGCACTTGAAAAAGCGCCCTGCCAGAGCAGCACTGTCATGACTCCTGCCTTCAGTGTGGGCAAGGCCCCCAAGCCAAGGCTCTGAGAGGACCTTTTCTTTTTCACATGGCCTCCCAAATTGGGCTTGGAAGAGCTAGTGGACAGAAGAAACAGAGGGAAAGGCTGACAGAGTTTAAAAGGGTGTGAATGACAAGCAAAACGCACTGTCCATCCTCTGGAGATCAAAACCGAGAGCAGCTACTTACTACAGCCCTGTCTTTGAGAACACACGCAGAAGTTAAGGAGCAATTTAGGAGTACTTCATGGTGGGTTCCTGAACACACACACACCTTGGTGCCAGAGACAAGTGCTGTTATCACATTTGTTTTAGAGAGGCTGCTCAAGCAGGCTATGTGGTAGCTGAGGAACACCTCTTCTCTGAGAAGGCACACACACAGCCCTGAACTCCAAAGGGCTCATAAGAAGATGAAATACAGCTATTAGAGTAGCAGAGGCAAATGAAGTGCAAGACAAGCTAAAACTTGAAGACTGGTTACTTGACGTTCCCTAAGCTGATTCCTTCCAAAAAGCCCCCAACAGCCAGCTCAGAGGGCAGAGACCTGCTTTGTTGACTCCCCCGTAAAGCCTAACTACACGGTCCAGCTCAACATTCGCTGCAGATGAAGGCACTTGAGGGAGGCTGCTACACGAACACCTGCGTGTGTGACCGACAGAACGATGCCCTTCGCGGGTGCCACACGAGCAGGCACCAGTGTGTGCCACAGCCTCAGCGTGGCTCTCCCCACCCTGACATGCCAGCCAGGATTTCACCGCAGCAGAGATGGACAGGGATGTCCCCAGGCCCCTCTCTGGCGGTCCCAGATGCCATCAGGGGCCGGGGGCTGCCCCAGCGCCAGCCGCCACCGCGGGCACAGACCCAACCCCGGGGAAGCGGGAATGCGAGGGGAAGCAGGGAGGGATCCCAGCCTGCCAGCACGGCTTCGGGAGGCAGGAGGAACGCGTCCAGCCCAAGACAGAGCAGTCTGGAAGAAAAGAGAGAAAGAGCAGACAGGCACGAGGCGAGACTCGGCTCCCGACCCTTGTACCCTCAGGGCGCTCGTCCCGGGGGTGCCGAGCCGCCCCAGCGCGGCGGCGCTGGAGCCCTGCCCGCCCCACAGCCCCGCCGTGCCCGCCCCGCCGGGAGCCCCTGCGGCTGCCGCAGCCCCCCTACCGCGCTCCGTGCGGGTGAGGCGGCGGGAGGGCACGGTGGGTCCCGCGGCGCTGCAGCCGCTGCGGCGGCCGGGACATGTTGGGCCGGGCGCTATTTATAGCGGCAGGAAGCGGCGCGGCGCTGCTCTGGGGCGCCGCTCCCCCGCCGCCCGCGCCGCCGCACACGCCCCGCAGAGCGGGGCCGGGCCGGGCCGGGCTGGGCTGCCCCTGAGGCCGAGCCCCTTGGCCTGTCCGGCGGATGGGGGCTCTCCGTGGGGCGGTCCTGCCCAGGTGGCGCGGGGTACCGGTGATGGCCGTGCCCCCATCCTTCTGTGCCCGGTGGGACAGAAGAGCCTTCTGTTACGGAGAGCCCCCTTACAGGGAGATGGGTTCAGGTCCCCCAGCGCCAGCGGCCTGACCTGTGACTGTGGTGGCTCTGCCGAGGACACATCCCGTTCAGATTCCCCCCGGTTCCCCAGCTATGCCCTCACTGCAGGGGCCGCTCTGCTCCCCGTGCCCCCCGGCCGGCCCTCAGCACAGCCCCCGCTCCTCTCGGCTCCGGGCTCCCTTTGCAGTTCTCAGCAGTTCTCAGTTTGTTGGCCCTACCTGCCTCCGATGGCCTTGGTGGCGGAGTAGTGGCGCCTGGGGAATAGCAAGGCACCAGGCAGAGACACACACGGTAGAGTAGAAAGGTAATTAAACAGTGGGAAAGAGGCGCTTGCTTATTCCCTGTTAGGGTTTGCAGTATGATGAGATGCGGGAAGGTCAATTACCCCTGTCGGCAGGATGCCCCAGACGGTATTTGTGTTTCAGACCTCAATTAACTCATGCAGAGATTGCTTTACCAGGCAAGCAATAGATTCTGTTTCCTTTTCCCCCTCAGTTTAACAAGGTTTTCTAGAAACAAAATTTCTGTTAATGTTTTCATGTCCAACACTGAAGTTTTAGATGGAAAAATGCCCGGGTATATGTAATGGAGTAGCTTGTGCAGATAGGAGTAAAGTTTGAAGTGCAAGAACTGTGTCCTGTCTATTTGAGCCAACATTGATCTCACACGCTTTTGTCTCCATAGGATTTCACATTTTAGAGATGTTCAGATGGTTTTTGTTTACTCCCTGTGTAGACATGGTCCAGCCCAGCAGCTATATAACGCTGTTATCTAAAATGAAAATGTTAGGAACAGGTGTCCTGAAGAACTGAAATATGCTCTTGATTCACTTGTAGCAAATGTCCCAGCAAGGTCAAAGACTGAGTAACCTGCGTGCTAAGTTAACCTGCTGCAACTTACTTTCATCTTTCCACCAGGACATGAGCAGTTGCCTGAAGGCACAGCATTATGGTGAGACACGCTGTCATAAGAGCAATGGCATTGCTGTGCTGTCTTCAGTGGAAGGCTGGAAACCTTGCCAGGCTTTTTTATGTAGGTCATTTCTCTGTTTCTGTGTCATTGTATGCATGGAGCATTACAAGACAAAGACAAGAACTGGTACAATTTTTTATATGTACCCTTTCCTGACCCATGCACACAATGTAGATTAGCTTGCAAGCAAAAATTTCAGTGCTCACAAATAGTAAAACTGCAGGTACTCTGTGTTTACTGTCTTTACAGTCCCAAAGCTCTCTAAAGAGGGTCACAAATCCACATGAGGTTCCTAAGCACAGCAAACTGCATTTGGGTCATTGGTTAGCTGAAAAGTCACGTAGAAGCAAACAGCTTCCTCTTGTCTACATGCTGGGGAAATACCATGTGATGTGTTTATTCCAGGCTCCATACGGGATAAATAGCAAGCACTGATACAGATCTGCTCAGCTTTTAGAAGTTGGGAAGATGTGCTGCAATGGGAGACCTGTGCTGGGATGACAGGAAATGGTTACAACCCTTGCTAGGAAAGAATTGTCCCTTTATGGGGAATCTGCTGAGTGATCCATCATCACTGTGCTTCAGTAGCCTACAAACTCTTTTGGACTTCTGCCTGCTGGTCAGGCTGGCCTGTTGCATGGTAACAAGGGAAATTGTCCTGTCCTTGCTGTAGATACCCCACCTGCAGCCAGCAGGACTCAGCATGTATCTCACAGTGAGCATGGAAATGCTTGCCTACAGGTTGGCTCTTTTCCATGGCTGTGTCAGTCTCTTACACTTTTATTGAGGACTGAAGTACAATAATTTTAGATAATCTTTTGCAAAGCAGTGCATGATTGCCTTTTCTGTATTTAGGGCTTGAATTCCAGAAAGAGATGAGTGCTCCAGAGCTTTGTTAGAAGTCAGTGTCAGTGCAACCTTCAGGTGATAGAAGCTTGGGAAATTTTGTATCAGTTTCACAATTTTAAGAAAAGAAAGAGAGAGAGAATTTATACAGCATGCCTAGGGGCCTGGAGGCCCAGCTAGAATTTATCTAGCACTAGTAAACACATGAAAATGTGAGGTCTTGTGTCTGGAGCCAAGGATAGCAACCTTCTAGAAGTGTCCAAAGACAAAAGTGTTTCTGATGTGCTAAACTTTTAGTGACTTTAAAGGTGATATCTTGCCTGTCACCATACCAGAAAACAAACCTTTCAGGGAGGTAATGTACTTCCTTTCTCCATCAGCAGCACAGTGTTTATGCACTTATGTGGGTCCTGTGTTACACATTCTCTCTGGCCCTGCTGTCCCTACCCGCTGTGGTTTGCCTCAGCTGTGGAAACAGGAACTGCTGAGTCAGCACACTGATGAAACTCACACTGTTTTCACACTTCTCTGGGGAGACTGCCACAGCAAGGAGGTTGGCAGCAACTTATATCCTGAAGAAAAAAAAAAAAAAAGAAAAAAGAAAGAGTACTTAAACTCTTACAATTGCCTGAAACAAACTGAAGGAGGCTGAGGGATCCAAGCACAGGTGGCAGATGAATGATCACACCTGGCATACACAAGCTCATAATCGAATGCTTGGAGTTCAGCAAGTGTCATTTTTCTCTTCTCTCTCTTGATCAGCTCAACTACATTTTACAAAGCCAAGATCCAACTGGCTGAAGAGACAGAATAAGGACATTGAGTTCAGCTCAGCTGTCTGGTGATGATGGAGAGCAGCAGCCTGTTCTGATTAGACTCATGCAGAGGTGAAACTGCTCCCTTGGAGCTAGTACAAGATAAGGGACTTTAAAAATTCAAATAACCCTCTCAGAAGAGTCAGATCTTCTGAAGAGCACAAGTGCCAAAGAGGAAAGAGATGTGGGAGGGACTGCATCTCTGAGAGCAACATATCCATGGCACAGTAGAGAGTAGCTAAGGTCAGCTAAATGGATGATAAGGGGAAAGTTAACTGCCAAATGGTTTGAAAACTGGAAAGAGAATCAAACTAAAAAAGATGGAGACATTCCAGGAAGCTATTCTATTAAGGATATAAATAGGGTGTTATCAACAAGCTCAAAGTGAACAAAAGCAGCTTTAGTAGCAAGAAGATGGCAGTTTAAGGAGGGACACGTTAACTGGTCCAGGTACTATCACTATAAAAGCCACACCTTCCCACCCAGATGCCTCTGGTCTGTCTGCATTTATATGGGGTCTGCTTACTTCAGCACCATGGTGTTTGAATGTCATTATTATTAATATGTATTAGAAAAGTTTAACAGTTAGTGTGTGATGCCTGTTTTTTGCTTTGCTCATCATGAGATTTGTTAGTTGAACCTCGGGGCTGAAATATGCCTGTTTAAGGCAAGGAGTCAGCAGAGATGCATGAGTGGGTTGCAGATTATCCAGGGTCATCTCCCTGGGACTGATGATTCAACCCATGAAGGAGAGAGGAGAGTTTAGTGTTAAGGTTGCAAGGGGGGCTACAGAGCTGTAAATGAGAAATCATCAGACTACAGGTACTTACACATTGATAACAGATTATCTGTGACTGTCACTGAGACAGAACATTTACAACCTCCAAAGCTACTCTTTTAGCAGGGGCTGACATGAAAAGGACAGTAGCAGTTCAGAGGAGGCAGTCTGCAGGTAGGTAAAGGTATTCTGTCAATAGATGGATACTAGTAATAGGGGATCTTAGTGGTACACAAGAAAAATATATCATAAAGGTGATCTAGGAAGAGAAAATAGAGGCTGGTACAGTCCAAGTATTCAAAGCAAAGAAAAAAAAAAATAAAAAGAAAAACTTGTGCTTATTTGATGCTTGGAGAGCCCTGATGTTTGGAGAGTCAGATTACAATGCCTGGAATCTGTAACTTAAGAAGGGAAATTATTAGCATTTATTTTTGCCTGCTGTCACATCTTTTGAGATACAACTAGTTCATCAAGAGTCAAAGTGACAGAAAAGCAGATTTGCTGTGCCTGTAAGACAGATCAAACCATCACAAAAAAAAATTTTTGAACAAATAGTTTCAAACCTTTTCCGAGGAAGTGGGAGGAAAGCACTGGTACCTAGTGGTCTATAATGAGAGCTGGAGAAGCAGGCAGGCAGGCAGGCAAGCACACACATGCACACACTCACTCTGGCACAGATAGGGGGAATTTGGAGGCCAAGATAGATCTGCCTTGGGGAAGCTGAACAAAGATACTGTGGATGCTCACCATGAATCTTGTTACTTGATGTTTATTTTTAATGCTAAGATTCAACCACATGCTGCTCTAAGAGGATTGTTCTGTCAATTTTAGTGCCAATCACAGGCTCTCAAATTAAGTTCCAGGCATCATTACGCTGCAGCTTAGCTCATGGTGAGCAGGGAGCTGCTGACTCTCCCCAAGGGCTGGGAGCTGGGAACTCCCACCGGGGATAAAGCCAGCTGCAAAGAACATTCCCTCTGACAGCAGAGGTGTCGCCCAGCAATACATCTTTGGCCTTCGCTTACAGGGTTAATGATCATCCAGGGAGGCAAAGATTACCGGAGTGCTACAGAGTGCTACAAGTGATCGATTACCCCACACAAACTGTTTGCTTAGGACTGCAGCTCACCAAAACATTGTCTGCAAACACTACGCAATGCTGGGAGGGTTGCTCAAGTGCCTCATTTTCCCTATAGTGCTTCAATTGCTTATCCTCTGCAGGCATGACACATTTCTGTAGAGCATTAACATAACACGAATTATTTTACTAAACTCACAGCAGATTGTTTACAGCTGTTAGCAAAGCAGTGCTCTTTGGACAACCAACTGGAAAAGATGAGTAACTTGTCGCAGTTGCCCCACCTATCCTTCTTTATTTCTGAGAAGGAGAGGCAGCGCTGCTGATATTGTCACAGCGCGCTCTTGAAACGCGGAGAGGCAGTTCTTGCCTGTGTGGAGTATCTGGGGTAAAGCGAGCACGGCGGTGCTCGGCCAGAGGCAGCACTGCTGTGCTGTAGCCAGCAGAGAGAGCTGCTGCCCAACTTTTGAGCGGATTATGGGCAGCTCTCGCAGGGGGAGCGGTCCTGTCACCGGGTCACACACAGGCACACCTGGGAATGAGCGCTCTGATGCTGCGGCTGTCTCTAATACGGTCTGCTTCAGCAGGGCAGGGGGCAGTTTTCAGGAAACAACAGGGTTTCAATAAACACCCCCAAGTTTGAAGGTGCTCCCACATTAATCATCACTCCAAATGCAGAGTGGAAACCAACCTTTCAAGACAGGAGTAGGCTGAATATGGAGATTATCCTAGGAATAGGTTGGATCCTTCCCACAGTAAAGAACAAGTAAATCTCTCCGCTGCAGCAAAAGCTTCTATGGATAGAGTCACACAGACAGTTCAGATTTGTGCATGAAAATCTAGTGCTTAAGCACGGAGTTTGAGATATTTCTGACTGTTGTATCTAGTGCTATCAGAGGAGTGACCCTGCGAATACAAAAGCCACAGAGCAGATATTAAAACCAGCTTGAATGCTAAAGCTGGATACAGATTTACAGCTCAGCTAAAGCTTATTACACTGCTATTGACTTCACTGGAATAGTATCTGTTGCTTACAAAGTCAGTCTTATTAATACATTACCATTTTTAATAAAGGGTAAAATGGATCAAAGCCTGGCTGACAGCCATTCAATTTTACTAGTAATGTAAGTGTTTCTTTTTGGCAATTAAATGCTACTGAGCAGCAGCTCAGAAGTGCTAAGTATGGAGCCATAGGTTTTACTACGCCTGCTCTTTCCCAGTGGTTACTGATTCCTGTCCGTGAACCTTTCGGAGACTGGCCAGATTTTGATGGTTATGATGCTTTCAGACGTTCAGGGTAGGAAATAGTTTCCAGCTGACGTTCATCCTTGCTGATTTAATTCAATAAGGCGACCAGCAAATACAGCTAATGTTCCTATAAAACAAACTAGCATAAATATGCCAAGGAGGAGATGATCAAGCACCATTGCAACAAACTTCCATTCTTCTGCAGCCTGGGAAAGAAACAAAGGAGATGGTAAAATCTCTGCAGAACCCTGTTTGTTACAGCATTCTCGTAAGTTACTGTCTTGAACAAGGGGAAGACTCTTCCATAAGTGCTATGCAAAAAATGCTAATTTTCTTCTCAAAAGCAGGTCAATGGTTAAGAAACCCTAAGCAACCTAGAAATACAAGTTTCAACACTAAACTAACCAGAAACCCTGGCAAATTGCTGAACAATTTAATTTAAAAAACAATGTTGAAAAGCTTAAGTGGTAGGCCAATTGTTGCTTTGGAAAGAGAGTTTAAAGTCTTGAAAGCCAAACACTTAGTTTGACCCAACTGACTTGTTTTTCCATTGTTTTTTTGTTCTCATGGGATAGCTAGGCAATTCTTTTAAATTTAACCCTAATCCCTGCTTTCCAAACACTCTAATGTCTTGTAAAACCTTCTTGGTAGCTCCATCAGTCTTTTTTTTCCAGCGGTGGGACACCATGAACCACTTGCTCTGTACCTTTTCACTGAAGGCTTTTGGTGGAAACCCAGCACAGTAAGAGCATGCAGAGTGCAAGGCAGCAAGCACAGGAGGACTAATGATTTCTGCCCTGTAACTCAGCCTTAAGGAGTGACATGTGCTGGCCTAAAGCACCTTCTGCTTGTGCCTTGGTTCTCCCACAAGCAGAAGAGGCTGTTGTAATTTCGCTAGAGGACACTGATGATGAATACGGTTCTGAGGTGGTTCAGAAGTGAATGAAGTGACAGCCTTCAGAAGCCACAACCTTCAGTTTATTTAGGGCACTTGACTTTTGAAACCCCCTGGAAGTAATATATCAATAGTGTCCAGATGACACAAACAGCTGGGCTCCACTTCCTAAGGGGGCATTTGTTGGTAACATGAAGACCCTCCTTGTAAGCCAAGGAGGAAGTGAAGCCCAGAGATGTTGAAGCCACGCCAGCCCTGCTGAAGACAACAATTTGTCTGCAGAGAGGCAAAGGAGTCACAGGGAACATGAGACTACAGCCAGAGTCATTTCACATGCTCCAGGAATTTGGTCACAGGAACAAACACCGTGGTGTAAATCCTGTCCTTGGGAAGGAAGCACCTCCTTTTCAAGAGTGTGGGTCAAATAATTTTCTCAGAGAGCCTCCCTGTCTTCAGACTAGCCTGAAGCTCAACAGGAGAGGTCTATGACCACTTAGGAAGGTGAAATACCAGGACTGAATTACCCCTGCAAAAGCTGTGTGAGCTGTTAAAGCTGAAATAAAAGAGGGGTTAATTGTACTAAATGTGCTAGATGGCGGCAGAGCTAGGTTTTCCTAGGGAACATTGCCATGTGTGACTCTATATGCTTTTATCCTTCCTTTGGCTTGCAATGTGGAAAAAGTCAGTAATCAGAGTAGCTCATGACATACTTCATTTGGATGGACTACTTGTAGTATTCAGGGATAAAACAAAACCTTATCAAAATTGGAAATATAATTTGTAAGTTGCATTTAACACTTCTCAGATAACACTGCTAGTCTTTTAGAGTTTGGCTTGCTTCCTGGGTTTTCAAAACAGTAGGATTTTACCTACCACAGGAGCAAGATGCCTGAGTGGGAGACAGAAGAAATGTGTTTTGGAACTTGCTTACAGTTCTTGAAATTGGTTTTCTATTCACAGGCAATCCATCTCTATGGCTTCCCATGTCACATAAGAAAACATTAGCACCAACACTTTTTCCTTTTCTATTATTTTGGGAAGCTAAATTCAGTTAACATCTGTAACAAATATTTGTTGCTCCTTGTTGACTCCATTAAGGGGAGAAGACTGTCCACTGCTAGAGCCAAACCAGGGCTTGGAGTGTTTTTGTAAGGCAGAGATATTTTGCCAGAAAAGTAAGATGCAGCAACTTGAAAGCTAGAAATGAAGCATGCACAAAAAAATGCCTTACATTACTGGCTTCTTGGTCCGATTTCATAGTTTCTGCAATGTATTTGATTCCTTCTATAGCATTTTTCACATCTGGATTTTTGGTAAGCGGGGAGTAGAAGTTGACAGGCACAGAACCTGACTTCCCAGAAATGTCAGAAATATCAATATCTTCTGCAAAAATATTTTTGTCTTGTTTGTCTCTTGACGGTCGTTTCATCGTAGAGAAAAACATGACGTTTGGGATTGTGTCAATGAAGATCTGAAAACAAAGGGAGAAGATGGCAGTTGCTGGTCTGTGGGGCTGTGTTACAGCTGCAGCTGTGCGCTGAACAAAGACAAGCCTCTCCCCTCCCAGATCACTTCCCGTGCTGGGTCTGCTGCAGATTTCCCCTCCGACTATGCCACAGCCCACGCCTTGGTTACACTGGGGCTTTTGTCAGCCTCGTGTCCCGGGGCAGAGGGAGTCACCCACAGCACGTTTTCTGAAAGCCAGTTCCCCTGCCCTACATCCAACATCACACCTGAAGTAGGAAGCAATGCTGCGGAGCAGATCCTCAGCTAGCATGAGTTGACAGAGCTCCAGCCATCTCATCTAGCTTGAAACACATTGCCTACAAATCTGACTTGAAGAATGGACTATAAAGAAACTCTTTTGGCTACTTAGATTTGATTTTACTATTATGAATGTTTGCTATACAGGCATATAAGGTTTATAGTAAATTCCTTTGGAGTGACAGAGACTTGCTGCCAGAGCAATGTTAAGCACATGCAGTGTTTCCTGTTGAAATTTCCCTTCTGCAGGGATTGTTTGTGCTGCAGAGGGAATCCGATATAAGCTCTAACCTTAAAAGTATAATTAGAAATAGACAGAAAAACATCCTTTCATGTCATGGTTTAGTACAAAGCCAGGCAGGCTTCAAAACTGCAAGGATTACTGAATAAATCAGATGATCTTTGATACTGTCTCCCTGGCAAAGAACTTGTAATGACAGACAACCAATTTTTCCTACATCTTATGATTACCATTTAGACTCCTGTACAACGATCTCCCATGGGCTGCAGAGCAACTGTATACTGGAAAAGTGCAGAGAAGATTTTTTAGCTTTTGCTAACCCATCTTTTGCAAAATGGGATGCTGAACTCAGGTATTCCCAGTGGCCTTTGTGCTGTGCACTCATGCAGGCTGGTGGCAGCAGTGCCTTGCCGTCAGATGGAGAATCAGAGCAGGATATGTAATTTGAGTCCAGATGGACATTTTCGTTTCCCTATTCCCTACCTGTAGCTGCCCATGTTTTGTCTCACCTGTTCCCTGCAAGGCTCTACCCCAGTTGTCAATTTTGTTACTTAAAGGAGCACTTGAACAATCTTGCTGACTTTATGGTAGTAAACACTGGCTCTTGTGCCTAGAGACTTTAACAAGACACATTTACTTCCCCAATTCTTTTTGACTTTTATTAGAAAACCTGCCAATAAAATATGCAACATTCAATGGAAACCAGCAAGTGTGCCAAGCCACAGAGCTCACCTTCCTGACCCAGTGGGGCATGGTGTGCGTGCTGGGGGAGCGGTGGTGGGTGTTGATGACGATGACGGTGATGATGATCGAAGCGATGACGAACACCATGGTAAAGAGCATGTACTTGCCAATCAGGGGCACTGCGCTCGAGGTGGAGGGAATCAGCTCCACGATGACCAGCAGGAACACAGTCAAAGACAGCAGGACAGAGATGCTCAGAGTCATTTTCTCACCTGTCGTAAAAAAGCCCCCCAAAATCATTGCTGCTCCTATCAGTGCGGAGGGCATTTATTTGAGAAGCAGGGTGTGGGTGAGAGCTGTTCACAAAACGCCTGTGTGCATTTGCAGTGCTATCATCTCTGCCAGCATCCAAAGCACTAACTAGGCTGGGCAAACCTGAGAGCCCAACAGCATCAGCTTCAGCATAAAGGTAGGAATTATCAGGAATGACTGGGCTGAGGTATGGGTGGTGGGTATTTTTACTTGCTAGGAGCATTTTATGGGCTCTGCATTTTGAACAATGCAGCACATGCACCTGATCAGTGCACCACAGCCTTCTGAGGATTTGCTTTTCTTACTCTGTGGGTTGAGAGAGCAGACTAAAATCACATCTGACATTAGGTCAGTTGCTATGTGAGATCTCCTCATATATGAAGGGTGTCAAAAATTAACCATAAAACATTATTCACATTTTTTTTTAATCCATTTCAACTTTGTAGAGAGTTTTCCGCTCAAAAAAATGCATCAAGTATTTAATAAGAACGGGCTTACACTGAAATTAAGCAGTATGGAAAGCTGACAGAAGGCAAAAAGAATGAAGCAGAGGAAATGGGTGCAGGGACATGAGTGGCTCAGCAGAGACAAAGGAGGCCAGAACAGGTCAGGATTACTCTGTGTTACATGAAGTGATGTGTGTGTGAGCAGGTAATGAGCTCTCTGCTCTGCAACAATGCAGAAGAGCCTCTGTCACCCCTGTGTGCTCATTTACTGCAGGACCTACTAACACTGACTACCTATGGCAAAACATAAAAATTATCCAGCTAAATCTTTAGTCTGCAGAAGTTAACTGGATAGTCAGCAATTTCTGTGGAAAAGCACACGGATTTATTTATATGAACAGTTTCAGTTTTCAGGACTTATCCTTTCTTTGCAGAATATTTAAAGCCATTACTTTCAGTGGAAATGTCCAGTTTTAGTGTGCACTGGCCTTCAAGTTGGCTGATGATTTCAAATACTGGGAATTTCTCAGGAACTTCTTAGAAGAGCAATTTCTATGGAAGTAGAATGAATAAATTTACATACCTGAATCTGTGGGTAGGTAAAAAACTAACCCTGTTAAAAAGGAGAAGAGCAGGCAGGGGATGATGACGTTGACAATGAAGTAGAGAGGCAGACGTTGCATGAGGAAGTGGTAGGTGATGTCCAGGTAAGGGGTGTCAGGGCAGCAAGCGTAGTAAACCCAGTGCTTCCAGCCACGGTAATCCTTCATCACCCACTCCCCACTCTCCATGAAGTTACTCAGATCTGGACGATCACTCTCCTGGCAGCAAAACACCCAAACAAGTTCTTCAGACCAGGTATTCTGAACCAAATCAAAACTCGGCAGGCTTGCCTCAGGAACAGGATTCCAAATAACTCATGCACTTTGTGGGTGTTTTCTTCATGATCAAACAGCTCTCATCTATGTTATTTTGCCTTAGAATATCAGCCTCTACACAGCATTCAGTTGAATATTTTACAGAAACAGTCAGGGATAGCAGACTGAAAAAGTATTACAGATCAGAGACATACCTCTGAGGGGAAAGGGAAGGAGTCATTGGTAATGGAAAGTCATGAGCAGAAAGAATGTACCCCCTTAAAAAAACCCCAAACCCAAGAAAACAAACAGAAGCAGAACAGGTAGCACCATAAAAAGTGGTGCAAAGTTGCTAGAGGACAGACAGGAGACTGTTAGGGAACAGTGATAATATGTAAGCAGAATTTAGGAGCCAAAGCAGGAGATCTTGTGCTATATCTACAAATGAGAACTTTCTGTTTTATGGGTAGGGCCTGATTTGTTTTTCCAGTCAAAACTAGGTCATATTCCATTTGAAATCTGAGATTTCTCTAAAAACACGTACAGGTCTTTGCTGCTTTTACCAATTACAAACTCCCTGCTTACCGGGTTAATAACAACCACTGTACCATCGTATGTCCAAGTTCCCAGCTTCATACTGCAGTTCTGCTGGTCAAATGGGAAGTGCGTGACTATAATTTCACAGTAACTCTTAAAAATAGCTGGTGGTGTCCAGGTGATCCGACCTGTGTACTCCAGAAGCACTTTGGTGTATTTTACAATGGCAAAATCACCGTCTGCACTGCAGAAGGAATAAGGACATTAAAAGCAGTATGGGCAGCAAAATCAACACAGTCACAAAAGGATTTCTCTGGCTTGCAGGTCAAATGACTCCCCAGTGCCTGTTCCTGGAGAAGCTTACTCTGAGGAATTATACCCACTGGAGCAGATGTCATGGGAAAACTGTCCCACCAGAGTGGTGCCACAAGGAAGAGCTCCTCCTCCCTCCCTCCCTCAGCAGCTGGCACCCCTTACTTGTTGTAAAGAACAAGGTCTGGCCGCCAGATATCATCTGAGGGGATGCGGATTTTTTTTACGCCACCGTAGTCATCTGGATTCCATCTGAGGTTGACATCTGTCCATTGCTGAAGAGGGAACATTTCAGCCTCTGAGAGCCTCTCCCAGCACTGGGGGGTTTGAATAATTCCCAGAAACAGCTCCTCCCTTGCTTTGGGACATGCAGGTAAGCATAGACATATGGGAGTGGGACCCCCCAGCTCATTTTTTACATTAACTTAAATTTTGGTTTAAGAAGCTTATAAAAAAAACCTCTAGACCCCAAAAGAAAATAATACAAAGATAAATATATCAGAAACCTACTGTTTGAAATACAACCCTAAATACTTTTCTTAAGACTCTTATTGTCTAGAGCACTTTATTCTTAAGATCTGTGTAAGAAGAAATGCTCTGCTATCTGACCCACCTGTCCAAGTTGCCCCCGAAAGTGTGACAGTGTAGTTAATTCCTGACTATCTCCAGTGCACTTATTTGAATTAGATGAAATGGTTAAGAATTTTTAGAGTTACCTGTTTCAGGCGTACATTGGTTGTCACAATCTGATTTACTTCATCCTTAAAAAAAGGAAAGAAAAAACCAAAAAGAAGACAGATTCAGCAAGTGTCAGGACAGGATTAAAGGATAAAAACGGTTTCCTCAGAAAAACAGCAGCATTTGGCAGTATTACATGGGCCAGTGGCTCATGACTACCTCGTTCATACCGTACCACGCTAATGAGTTGGATGAGCTGCAGCCCCACGGTGACAACGACGGCGTCCCGGTGGTCCTCCACGGGCCGCACCACCTTGTTGTAGTTACTGAACAAATGTTCCACCAGGCGAGTCTCATCCTCATAGCACAGGGCCAGCCCAGCTGCAGGACAGCAGGGGTGGCACCAGTCAGAAGGGGCAGGGAGCAGGCTACAGCACTGTCACTCTAAGGCTGGCATGCAGGAAATGCTGCCAGGCAAGCTGCTGGTGGGGGGATAACACCAAGTCCTCCCTGTGATGATGGCCTCCAACCAGGAGATGAACAAATACAGACAGGCAGGATCATCAGACTGAACATTAGGAGTCTTCCAGCCTGAAACTGTGTTAACATGCAGTATTTATGGGCAGTTAAACACGGGAAATATCCAGTCTCAGGGATTTCTAATGTCGCCTTTTCCACCTTCAGTTCCACAGACCTTCCTGTGACAGTAACATTAAGCACACCAGTCATTGAGCAGGCATCACCACCCAGACTCCTTGCATCTGCAATCTAAATGGAGCAAGAGCTCTTCTCTACAATGGGAGTTGCTCAGGTTGTACAGGTGGTGAGAGGAGGAAACCACTCACTGTGTGGGGTAGGTCCATGGACAGCTCTGCCCACAGGCTGCCCAGCATGACACATGCTGAAGAACCATGAAGTAAAAATTTCATAAGTGAAAATGGCCGGGAGCAGCCCTGTTCCAGTGGAGCCTTCACAGTGCCTGTGTGTGGCACTGCACTGCCAAGAAGCAAGAGCACTGGAAAACAGAGGGGCCCTGTTTCCAGAGAGCCTGTGGCAGAAGAAACAGGCACACAATATCCTCAGATTGTAGCTGCTTCACTGTTACATGGCAGGAAAGCAAATGGAAGGGGTGCTTGGGGGTGTTTTGTATGTCTCCCCTCTTAAAGGTAGTGAGAGGGATCAGGACAGTTGAGCCTCACTCCAAGCATTTTTGGCGGATAACACCCTTGTCTCCCCTTCTCTGTTGAATCCTGGCCACAGAAGTCTTCAAGAATTTTGCTGATGACTCCAACCTAAGCTAGCATTTCTGCTGGTTTCCTAGCTGACTTTTCATCAACTCCTTTTATACAGCTGAGCTGAGATTGCCAAGGGTTCTGCCTTGGCCTTGTCCTGCCATGAGATTATATTAAAATACTTGGATGCCAATGAGAAAAGCTGTCTGTTGCAGACAGGCACAGTTTGCTTCCCTTGCTAGGAAGCTGAATGAGGGTAGGCAGAAGACATCTCTCATTTTTATATTTTTAAGTTATGATTACAGCATCACATCTAATTAAAGCTCTATGCTTTATTAATCCAATTAAAATCCTTTCACATTTGCTCCCTTCTGGTGTGGCTTGGTAGGAATTCAGTGTACTGCTTGAATTTTATGAAAAGCTTTTAAGCTCACAAAATATTTATTCTTCTAAGGGACAGTTTAAAAAGAATTATCTCAGTACAATACAGGCAGCTGCAAATCAATTCTACCTCCTTGTCAGTCACTCTACAACTTAATGAAACTTCTTGTAATGATTTTTCACATTCCAAGCCACAGTCACTAGATCCTTTCACATATTTCGAAATATGTTGTAGCACTAGGACAAATGGGAGCATGAAAGAAGATTGCAGAGAGAAAAACAGTTAAACACAAACTTCTCAGTTCAAAATATCTGTTGCCTGAAGTTACAAATATCTGAGGTGCTATGAATGCACTCCAGAGCTTTCCTTTATATGATTTGGTGTGTTCATAAAACCTTACCAGTAGGACAGGCTGCTCCCGGAACACACACTAGCTCCTGCTGATGTGTATACAAAGCCCTGGTCCCACACGCTCTGGAAGGAGACAACCCCCCCAAAGCAATGGCAGGAACACCTTTACCTGTGGAGATGAGGAGGAGGAGTATGCAACGGACCTTCATCATGCTCTTGCTGCAGTCATGTGGATGGAGGCACGTACAAAGCACTGCTGAGATCTCTTCAGCGGGGGCTGTGCTGCACAATATACCCACCAGGGTATTGATTACAGCACCTGTTCTGGGAATGACAGCTGAGGGCCACTGCACCACCGGGCTGGAAATGGGAGCACAGTCTGTTTCACCCATCAAATATCTTCTGCGGTTTACAGAAGGTCATTTTTTTTTTCTAAGTATCAATATGATCTGTGACTTACTAAACAAATACACACACAAATAACTAAGAAAGAATTATCTTAGTGAGATCTCAGAAACTTTTTGTGAGCAGAGCAACTTGCCAGGTTTAAGGTTTTTTTTCTCTGAGACAAAACAGGGCACAGTCACTTATTTCTGATACACCCCAGCAGCGTATCAGACAGCATGGTAGGAGGATTGGCTTCACAGAGGGATGGGAAATCTCTGAGGTAAACACATTCTGAAGAGAGATCCATCTCCTTGAGTCTTCCAGGACTTCCTGGAAGAGTCTCCATCTCTCAAGCTGTTAACTTAATGAAGATACCTCACCCTCTTGACTGCCACCACCTCTATACTTACTGAACTGAGGAAGCCAAGTGGTGTAAATGTGACTGGTTTGTTTGTATAGCAGGGCAGATCCAGTGGATTTCTGTAGGGTATGCAAGTGCTTGCTCTTTGGTGCCATAAATCAACTGGAAAGGAGTGAAAAGTAAGTAATGTGTTTGGTAACCACACTCAGTCATTCAGCCTAGCAAAGAAAACAAGAAACACACACCCACACACACCTATCTACCTCATATATACATGATTATCTACTCTGAGCTCAATAATATCACTCAGGAACAAAACCTTGAGAGACACAGTCCTGTGAAGTGTTCAGCAGCATAAGAAAAGCAAGTCCGTCTGTTTCTAGGACAGGAGATGAAGCAAAAAGGAAAGATGCTGCTATAAATCCATGAATGTTCTTTGCAGTTCAGGTCATCTGGTTTCAGAAGACTTGGAAGAGGCCCAGGAGAAAAGTGACAACAACATCCACAGTGCAAATTGGCTTCTCTACCTTGAACAGATAGAGTGTATGAACCATCAGTCCAAAAGAAAAGTGAGAGAGAGCTGTGCTAGGGTCTGTAAAATCCAAAATGGTTTGGAGAAGGCAGATTTGGATTCACTTGCCATTCCCATGCAAAAAAAGTAGAGGGCACTCAGGTAAATTTAGAGTTGTCAGACTTAACCAAGACACTTCTTTACAGTGTCTGCAGTGGAGTTTGGTGCCACAGGAATATCTTTTGCAGAGGTTTTTCTGTATTCAGAAAAAGTAATCTGCTAAATAATTTAATTCTATTGAATGTACACACACACATTCCCCCTAAGAAGTTTGTCACTGAAGTCCTGGAGTCACAAGTCTCAGGACTCTGGGGTGCTGTCTTGTGGTTATATTGCCTAATGCTAATGGTGTTCTTGCATTTTTCTCAGGCAACTGCCACGTGGAGATAGGATATGGCATGGGGTGACCTGTCACAACCATTCTTACACAGTGTTCCAAATTCCTTTTTCCAGAAAACATTCCCCACAAAAACCTTTCTTAGCTTTGCCTCTGGGTGACACCAGACGTATTTTCTATTTCTGCTGGATAGCCTTTGAGCTGTCTGCCAGCTGGCTTGGTGTTTCATGCTGGATGCCTTTATTATTATTTTAATTATTTTTTTAATCACTCTCCCTCACCCACCTCCCTCCACTAAGCATTCAGCCTCTGCATTTACACTTATCCTGCAGTAAAAACTCTCCATCTACATAACTCTGGCCTTGTTCCTGGCCTATTTGTGGCCAGCAGCTCCCATTGTTGCAGCGATCTTATTTCAGACCCGCGTCTGACTGCTCCCAGCCTTTATCCCAGGCCAGGCAGCTGCCGTGGGGGTACAATTGCATGGAGGCATTGTGGGAATGCTGACCCATCCTGGGGTCTCAAAGCATTCCTGCTCACCCCAGGCAGGGCTGCTAGGTTCCAAGAGGGATGGAGGAGAGTGTTACCACACTCTGGCAGGTGACAGCTCTCGGGTAACACAAGTGTCTGTCCCTCCTGACAAGGTCTGGCTCCTGGAGCCCGCAGGGTGCAGAGTGTGTGGGGGCCCCAGAAAGTCTGCAGTCCCAGCAAGGGGTTATTCCTCTTGCAGCTGAGCTGAGCCCCCCAGCCTGGGAGCCACCTCCCCTGACTGGCTGGAAGTCAGCGCTCGTGTTGGAAGAGGAAGGAGCAGGTATTTGGAGAAGGCCTTTGGGGAGCAAGAGCCTGGCTGCTAGAAACGTTCCCTGGCAGAGGCACAAAGCCTTTTACCTCGCAGAAAACCCAAGGCAACCTGAGCTACTGCAGTTAAATATGGATAGAGAAGTGAATGCTGCTTGTTGTTAAACTGGGGAATGTGACCCATCATGACCGAGGTGAAAAAGCAAGGGGAGGGGCTGAGCTACACTGAGTGCTTGAATTTGATCCACTGCTAGGATGAGTATTTTTCTTTTTTTCTTCAGAGTATTCAGGGAAATTTTTGACAAATATTTTATTACCACACAAAACCCCCCTTTTATATCTATCTTGACTCCAGCCTTTCTGGCTTGTTTTTATGAGCCCCCTCCCCATCCCTCAGACAAATCCATACCCACCATGCTAATGGCAGACCAGCCTCATTCAGATCACCTGGAAAGCAGCAAACTCACTTCTTGCTGAATTTAGGGCATTGCTCCTTCCATCCTTATATGAGGAACAAGCACTGCAAGGGCTCCTGCCTGGAGGAAGTCGGCCGTGAACAAATACTCCTGCAGGTAAGTCTCTTTGGCAGGGTGATACTGCACAGACACGGTGAAGTAAGCAGAATACCTAATACTTTGGACAGGGTGAGGAATACAAGATTTTCACTGAAATTTTGGTCCCAGAACTGTGTGCAGAGAGGCAATGCCCGATGGAAGAGAGAAGGTGCTAGAGACTCCAGCAGACACACAGAAGACAGGGCCTGTGGCAGGGTGGAGGTGGTGAGAAGCAGAAGCAAAACTAATAAAAAGAACAGAGAAAGGTTAGATAGTGCATCAGGGAAATTAAAGGAACGAAAGCTTAAAAGTAATAGCACTGTCCAGGAATTTTAGCTTTAGTTTTCAAATGCAGTCTATACCTTTTCAAATGCATTTTTCTATCAGGAAAACGGCTTTGTTGGCTACAGGAGGTTATGGCAGCACTGAAGAAGGCAGATGGCTAGACAAGTGTTTGTGAGTTTGCCATGTGTCTGTTCCCAGATTGCCCTGGTTGCAGCCACGGCTCACATTCCCCGCTGGAAGCCCGGCTGCTCGGCTCCATGGCCACCAGATGGCAACAGCTGGATGAGGGGACGAGCCGGCACACGGGAGCGCAAGAGCAAACTGTGCCTGGCAAGGGGAAACAGGGGGAGCAAATATTTTCCAGAAGAAATTAAATCAAGGAATTAATGACAGTCTTGAGATGGTGAAGGACTGCACATACCTGGTTTATTCCAGTGCCCATAAGAACATGCTAAGCATTAATATACATGTCAGAACGAATTGATAGACAAGATTAAATTCCTTAAATGAAGAAATCCAAAGTTGCAGTTTTCCATACTCAGACACACCTCTAACAACCTACAAATATATTTTATCCCCACATATGTTTGTAGCAAATTTGGCTTCAGCACATATTTTCTTTTAATCACTCAAAGGAATTGAAAATATCAAAAACTTGCTCAAAAGTGGTGATCTTAACCTCTGCAATTACACAGCTTTCATATGACATGCTGCACAGTTATCTAATCTGAAGGATGCTTCTGGAAAGAAAATAAGAACTTGAGTCTGGAAAGAAAGGGAAGAACAAGGAAAAGGTCCCTAGTCAAACAGGGAAACCGGAGTCACAAAAGACATCATTAGATCAGTAGCACAAGTGTTAATCTAATGCAGGTGAGAAGAGACACAGGTCACCTTTAAACTGGCACTGCCCTCATGGTGTCATTTCTCAGACAGAAAGGACACTGTCAACAGACTTATTTACCCACTTTGGGCAAGGCAGTGCCCAAAGCAGCAAGAATGAAGACAGGAATAATTGAAAACAGAATCAGGAGAGGTGACAGGCAAAAGCTGAGCAACCACAAAATGTCCAAGGGATCAGTAATCAGGCTGCAGTGTCACACTGCCTTTTTGTTATGGACACGCCAGGAAACCAGTCCTGGAGCTGAACAAAGTTATGGAATAGAGCAGTGACAAATTTATCTCCAGCTGACATCCCTTCTCAGGCTCCCATCCAAATAGGAGGCTTATCTCTGGGGCCAAGGTGAGTCATGCTGCAGAACCAAAGAAGAAACAAGAGAGGGCAAGTTCATTAGCTGTGAGGTTTGCTCTGCCCTGCTCCTGTGAGCCACTCTGTCAGCACAGCAGCTTGTGTGAACCATGCCAGAGTGGTGGGGACAGCAAAGGAGAAGCTTTGCTGGTCCATCCCCTCTCAGAAAGACTTTCCTGCACAGCAGGACTCCTGAGCTACTTTGCTTCTGTGGTCAGGAAAATCTCATTAATTCTCAGATGCAGCTAGGTGACACCTGTATTTATTAAAGGCTCTGCCCTT
Organism: Certhia americana; assembly: GCA_018697195.1. Taxonomy (NCBI): domain Eukaryota; kingdom Metazoa; phylum Chordata; class Aves; order Passeriformes; family Certhiidae; genus Certhia; species Certhia americana. Next base: position 20,608,514 of record CM031863.1, read on the forward strand.
CCTCAGCAGCACAAGCTGAAAAATGCACTCATCTGGCACAGACCACTGCTGCTACCTGTTCTGAACTTTGTCTGCAATCACCAACCATGAGTTTTCTCTCTGCAGCTGCAAAAAAACTCCATAAACCACAAAAGTCTGGCAGCTGATGATAAAACAGGCAGAAAGGGTGGCCTGGATGTCAAAGCTGGGAACCAGTTCTACTGCCGCTGCTGCTGCATCCTGACAGTGGAGACATCCAAAGCAAAGTTTAAATGAGTGTTAGGCACCCAAGAGCTCTCCTAGGAGTGTCTGCCTCCGGAGGTGACATTATTCTATTTTAAGTGAATATTCAGATGCTATTTGTAAGTATATAATTGAATTACTGCCAGTGCAAAAAGTGGAGCTCAGCATTACCTGACTTCTGGAAATACGTGTATCATATTCCTACCCCATTCCATACAGTGGCTTTCATGAGTGGGACCACAGGAGCATTTAGGCTGAAGTATTTCCCTGGTTGCTCACATTTATCTGTTTAAATGCATCTGTCTGTTTCTAAAGGCAGATGATTCTCCACTGGAGTAACTGCAGAGCAGACTGTTCAAGTTTAGCTTCACATAAAAGCTGCTTGTTCAGCTCCCATGAGGTCTGACATATTTTGGCCAGTATTCCATAGTTCAGAGTTTTCCTGAAGGCATTTTGAGGGGTGCTCCACTAATCAGCCTGTGGAAAGAAGAGCTGGCAATGTGGGATTGTTTTAATGCTAAAAGCTGCTGCACAGATTAACTAACACAGGCCCTTCTCTGATTGTTGCCCACAAGGATATAATTGACTACAACCCTTTTGCAATGTCACCACTCCCAAATACAAAATAAATCCTGAAACATGGGTCACCTCACAGCACATTCCCCATGAAACCCCAGCTATGGGATGAGAGCACAAACATCCATCTGGATGTCACCTGCTTCCCATGGGGCTCCTGTGCCATTGGTGGAAAGCAGACAATGCTAACCCATCCCACATCACACCTGCAGTGAGTGCAACTAGGATCAACTTTTGTGATCCTGAGAACACCTCTGTAACCCTGTGAGAACATCAGGGTGCCTGCCTTTGGGATGCAGGTTTTCTCATTGCTGGTATGATCTGGATAAACACATAGAAACAAGTTTGGTTTATTTTTAATTCTGCCAGCAGGCTGAGTGGCAAAGCCCTCTCCCTCTCCACATGATGCTTCCCCTCCATAAGCCCTTGCTGATCCTAGAAAACCCTTGCCACAGATCTCTGCAGAACATCCCTCTCACCTGGGGCTGCAGTGTTTGCCTTTAAAAAGTCAACATCTACTTCACTGTGCTACCTGAGCCTTCAGAGTGTTTTAAAGCAGGAAATGCCACCCTCTAGCCATGCTCCCAGGGACAGATTTCTACTCCTGCACATGACACACTTGGAATTGTTGATATGTGCTTTACCCTGGACTGACCTCATGCCAAATATTCACTTTTATTGCTTTTGGGATCTTTGCCAACACACACATAATTTTCTTGGTAATTAGTGGAAAATACTGACTTCTGTGGCTCCTGGTGTGTAGCTCTCACCTATCACACAAAATTTATTTTGCCTCCTTGGCAGCCTGCAAAATCTTGGCTGTGTTAGACAACAGGGAACTTACAAGGTTGTGTTTACAACTGATAACACAAAAACCAAAAAATATACCCTAAACTCCAGAAACACTGTCAGAGTGATAACCAGGTCCCTGCAGGAGGGTGGGGGCTGGCAATGGTGAGGCACAAATGGGTGGGACACCAAACACAAGGTAGGAGTCAGGGGTGGCTCCCACTCCTCTGACAGCCGCACAGACTCTTACTCAGCATTTCACATGAAGACAAATGCCAGATTTTTCTGCTCACCAATAATTAGGATTTGACAGGAGTTCAAAACACCATACTCAAGGCAGTTGGGGGAATATCTTGGTAAACACACTTCACAGCAAGGGGAGCAATGTGAGTGTAACCCAAGCTGTGCAGGAGCCAGAGGAGCAGCCCTACAGAGAAACTGATGCTGAAACAGAGGGTTCCAGTTTAGTGATTCTTAACAAAGTCTAGTTTAAGGATTAGCCTGATTGTGAAGTTCATCCTCCTAGCAGACAAAGGCTGCATCCATCCTGACTTGTCACACAGCCCTGGAGATTACCCACAGCCTGTATTCACACATAAAAGGTTTCAGCACTGAAGCACAGCACAGTCAGTGGCTTTGTGGTGTGAGCAGCTTAGCAGTGCTCTATGATACACGTCATTCCATGCAACATCCAGCCCAACCATGCTGCCTTCTCTAAAATGAATATTCCATGTGATTAATTTCTTTGGCCACTTTTCCTGGCTACTTTAGGCAACCAATTCTGAAAACTTTTTATCTTCCCTTTCTTCACTTTCTGTGTCCCCTGCACTGGTGATGGGTATTGGGAAGGCTGCTCTGCTGACTGCTGGCTCTCCAGGAAGGTTATGACAGCAGCAAGAGCTTCATCCTTAACTAACACTACTGGCAAACTGACAGTAGCTTAGGTATGAGGCTATACCTGACATCAGGGCTGCAGGTCAAAAAGGGAACATCAGTGGGGGTTTTCTTCCTGCCAGTGCAAGAGAAAGAGAACATCAGATTCCTCCTAACGCTGGGGCAGATTTCCAAACCAAGGATGGACACAGACCACTGAACAAGCCAGTCCACACGTTCCATGGCAGTACCTCTGGCTCCTCCTTTAGCTTCCACCACTGCCAATACCCTCACCAGTCAATGCCACGTCGCTTCTGTGCTGCAGCTTCAGACCAACCCTTCTTGATTTAGGCTGCAGAGAAAGAACTTCAAAATAAGCTGTGGGCAGGCCACAACTCCAATGATAGGTCATGAAGGAGCTGTAGAGACTCAGTATTGCACTGTATTTGAAATGATTGAGAAGAGTGAGAATTTGGATTGCTGAGCATGGAGTGCTGGGGTTTGGGATTTTTTTGAACACAATGTAAACCAAATGTATCCACTGTACTGGAACATATTTGGAAATGATGCCTTTTCTCCAAATGGCAAGAAGTACTTCCAGGAGAAGCTCATAGTTTTCCATGAGGAAGGGATTTGCAAATGTCAATGTAAGTGACCTTGCAGCAGTTTGTAATAGGTGTTCCACCTCTTCCATATGTATTTCATTATTGGCCTCTGCCTACTTTATATAAAAGTAGTCAGCTGGACTTTCGACCTCCCTTTTTGTGAGGTATCTTGTCCTGCACCACATTGGTGGTGTCTAACTCACCTTGCAGCAATCTTAAGTGTACCTGAATTCCAGTAGTTTATTGGAAGATGTCATATGAGAATTGTTGCATGGTGTAAACCACCTATGTCCAGCATCATCATGCTGGAAAACATGAAAGGGGATAAAAGAACAGGTAACAAATTAGAGGAATCTCTCCCCTTCCCTTTTTGAGAACAGAGTAGGTACTGGATTTGAGCAGTGAGCAACAGCATTGTGCTAAGTTCTTTTGAGTTTAGTGAGTGATCCTTCAAGCAAGCTTTAGGATACACTACCTTATGAATATTAATCTACAAAATGTGTAATTTTAATAGTTTGTACAATCCTATTTGCATTAGTGACAGACTTAGTAATGAGACGTAAAAAAAAGAGGCAAAGAGAAAAAGCTTAGCATTCAATCTCTAAGCTTGGTAGCAAGAAAGAAAAATTACAGACAACATAATGCTTGAAAATAAATCCTGGTTGGCTGCCAAATATATATTTGAAAATAATGCCTTATTTTCTAGGGAGATACATTGATCAAATGTTCCCAGAGGCCTAAGAACCATTTGCTCCAATTGACCAAGGCAGAGTACTGATAAACACCTGAGCAATGTAACGAGCTATACATGTCCTTGAGACAAAGTACATGAGAAATAGAAAAGGACATCTAAATAAAAGCTCTTAAACAAGTTCCTTGGGCAGCTTACTGACATCATTCTTAGAAGAGATCAAAGAAAAATGTTACTCTGACCATGAAATCAGCAAGAGACATTTGATAATCACTGAATCATACTGTCCAAATTGAGATTTAGAGGGAGGCATCAAGAAGGGTAGCTCTGTGGTGTGGGCCAGATCATGGAGAGAGACAATCAGGGCAGCATGAAGAAATGATCAGATTGTGCAAGGGCTGTGGTGAAGAGCATGACTCCAAACGTCCATGACCAAGGCAGGGGAAGAATATGCTGAAAAACTGCAGAAGAGCTGGACCCCTCAAAGCACAGGTAAGGCTTCCTCCTCTCAGTGCATCAGCTTGGGGTCCTTGGATTCAGCTGGAGGCAGAGCTCAGGACACCAGCTGGGGCTGTGCTGCAGGGAGGGCACCCTGGGGAAGTTTTCTGGGGGGCAATGCCAGCACCACCCCAGCCCTCACACCCCAGTGGCAGGCACAGGGCCCTGCCCTTTGCCATCCTGCCAGCACCTGGCCAGGGCACAAAGCCTCTTCTTGCCTTGGATGGTTTGCTCAGCAATCCCTTTGATCCATGAACATGTCCTGGCCCTCCTCCTCCTGCATTACATAAGCTTTCTACTGAGGTGTAGTTGCTAAGCTTTGCACAACTAAAAAAGAAACCCATGATTGCTAGGTTCACTGAATGTTTTTTTCCCCAACTGCAATATAATTATAGCTATAATAAAAACATTGCAGAACATTCATCAGCATGCAAAAATTAGGTCAGGAACAAAGTGAGTGTATCACATATGCCTTCTAGAAGCCTTTTTTCCTTCCTTTGCCATTGGAGGAGGAAGGACCAGAAGTTTGTTATTGCATCTAATCATAAATAACAGGCTTTTCCATTCTGTCAGCTAACCTGCCATTAGCAGAAGCTCATGTTCTTGTTTCAGAAGGCAGCTTTCTTCCCTCAACACAGAGTTGTCCTAAAGCCTCGCCAGAGGCTCCCTGCCCACTGCCTCTGCACATGGCATTTTCCCTGAGCTCTGCAGACTGAAATGGCAATGCCCACACATCCCTCTGGTGGGCAGCTGTAGTTTAATCCTTTTTTTCCCATCTTTTTCTGTGCCCAACTGCCCTTTGATAAGGTGTTGCCAGTGAGTTGGCTCCAATCTCTGCCAGGCTGTCACACGTACCCCGCAGCACTGGAGGCAACAAGGTCAGCTGAACTAGAGACAACACTTACTGCTCATGGAAATCAATTCCTTCAGAGAAAAATCAACTTGGTGATGACCCTTGCTTCTCATAGACCAAGATTATTCTATTGTCACTTAGCCAATACAAATATTTAAAATACATGATTTCTGTGTTTAATTAAAAAAATGAAAAAATGAAACTAAATTCATGCAATTGCTTGTAGGCCCATGCAAAGCATCTTCCTGGTTAGCAAAAAGAAATATCAAACTAACTGCAAAGACATTTTTTTCAGCACTACCTGGTTAAATGATTGCCACTCAGAAAAGACCATATCTTCATTACAATAATAACAACAAAACCAAGATTAAAATGGAGGCTTTTGCCTACACACAATAAAAAAAATGCAATTAAGGAGAATAAAGAAAAGTCACTGCATACAGATTCCTGGGATTCCAAGTCAAGAAAGCAGTTCATTGACTGTTGGGGTCCTCCATCCCACATTCCTGACCCTAGCACAACATGTGACCCACATACCCGAATCCAGGAGATGTGCTCTCTGTAAGGGCAGCCCTGTTCTATGTGGGGTGAGCAGGGTGGTTGGCAGTGTCAGCTTTAATTAACTGAATATTGCTATTATCTGGTGCTAAACACATTCTGAAGCGAAATCATCCCTTGGCACACAGTTTCCTCCATAGCCCATCAGAATGAGACCTGGGGAGAGCAGAGGGTGTTAGTGCCAGCAGGGCCTGGCTGTCTGACCCCCAGCTCCTGTGCTGCAGCTGCTGTCACTGCTCACGGGGGCAGCGGGGTGTGGGCACCAGGGAAAAGCTCAGTTTCTTGACATGGGTTTTTGGAGGGTGGTTTTATTTACTGTTGGGTGTGGGGGGCTGTAGGGCCTTTGCTTTTTCTGCCTTTGGGTTTTTGTGTGTATGAATGTCTGGGATTTTTGGGGTTTTTTTTCTTTTAGCAGTGGCTCCCCATTTAGGTTTTCCTCCTTTCCTGCAGAAACTTCCATTTTTATAATCACCTGTTAAACCATGTTTGAAAGGCGGCATCTCCAGCAGGAGGCTGGTGCTCACTAGTAGCTAACAAACCTTGTTTGCCCGGTGTGCATTGACCATCCCCAGAGCAAATCTAGGCTCGCTGTTTTCGGTGGATCTCAGTGATCCACCTCCCGGTGCCCACCACTGCTTCTAAATGCAGCTGAAAGCACCGGCAGCAAAGCAAGAGGGGAGCAGCTGTGTCAGCAGCACCCGCCTGCTGTTCCACCGAGACCGAGAAGCTGGATATTTCACACCAGAAGAAAAGGTAATTATCCCAATTACTGCTATTTACTACGTGCTTCCTGCTATAGGCTTTAGAAAGGGGAGCTACAGCTACCCGGTTGGGGTTTACTTGCACAGAGAGCGCTGGGAACAGCAGCCACCTTTTGCTCAGGTAAGCCGAGGGTTCCGCTGGCTCCCCGAGGCTGCCAAAGGACACGGGGTGCCACCACCACCCGGAGCTGCTGTGGCACTGCCCTGCCCTGTGTCAGCTCCTGCTGCCTCAGCTGTGATGGCACCGGCTGTCGGGACAAGCACAGAATGGGCACTGCCAACACTGCAGTGCAACACCCCACCAGCATCACCTGGAAAAAATCCCTTCTCCCGATCACAGAGCCGAGGACATTCGGGTGCTGCCACGGCCAGGGTCTGAGAGCTGAGAGCAGTGACAGGCCACTGCAAAGGATCCCCAAGGGAAGGTGGGAGTGATGATGGCCTGAGGAGCCATCCAAAACACGGGGCTGAGTGAGGAAATCAGAATCACAATCAGCATCACAAAGTGTTCGGGCAGGGGTGGGAGGTACAGCGTGTTTAGGAGCTGTCTTGGAGCAAGGTCGTGGTGAGCACGTGTGGCTGCTGGAGTGCAAGGCAGATGTGACTGAGCAGCACATGGGCCACTCCTTTTGGGCTGGGGGAGACAAGGCTATGGTCAGAAAGAGTCTTCCATCTGTTGCAGTTCATTGCCATAAGTAAAGTGATAATGGGCACTAATTAGTACAGGAATTATAACAGCAAGCCACTTTTAATTCTACAGATGATTGAAAAAACCCTGAAAGCAAACCATACTTTAGCTTCCCTCAAAAATTCTGCCTCCCCAGCAGCCCCCAGCCCAGAGAAGCATTCCCCACACGCTTATCAACAACCCCAGCATCACCTTTTCTTTCCTGGGATCCTTCAATCCCCAGTTCAGGAGAGCTGCAGAAGGGTCACCACCTCACCTCTCCTCTCCTAGCCAGACATGCAAGGCAGGGTGGGATGCAGTGAGGTACCTTACTGCTGTCAGCTGTGCTGACAGCACAGCTGCTTCTGATCACTAGGGGATTATTCCTCCTTGTTCTCCTCCTGCTCCAGGTGGTGTTTGCAGGGCAGGCCAAAGTGCTGGCACCAGAGCTGGACATTTGAAGTGCAATGCAAATGTTCTGGGATGTGTCTGCATTTGAAATTTGGTGGTGTATCCATCTACTGTGGTCAGCTACAGTTGTGTAATTGCAAACTGCCATTCCAGTTCACATATAGGCAATTATAGCAACAGATATATTTTATGAAATAGTAGATGGCTTGACAATACATTTCTTGGTTTATTTAAGAATTCTGAAGCCTTCTTGAGAGGCATCTTGGACAAGGAAGAAAGGAGTTTTCAAAGTAGACAGGAGTTTGTGGGAACCTTAGCAATGTGTCAGGACCCAAAATATTCAGAATAGTCTTGTCAAAACTGGTAAAACTCTAACTCAGTCCTTTAAGTCAGAGGTTGTTCAGCATTAAAGTGCCAATGTAAGAAATGGAACAACCAGTATTTCTGAAATAAGTTCAGTAAGTAAAAATCAATAGTGTAATGTTAGAGTTCTAAAAGCAAAATTTAATAAATTAATATATGCATGCCAGATAAAAATACAAAATTACAATTGAAATAGCAATAATAATAAAGGAACACAGTTCAGTATTGCAGTTTCACTGCAACCACCATAAACATCATGGAGAAATACTTAAAGTAACATTTAAAGTACATTTTATTTTCTGTTAGAAACAAATTACTATATGATGAAAAAATGGAAAGAAACCCAAGAAGAAATCAGCCCCGAAAGTGGAAGAGAAGAATATGAAATGTCAGTAAATGGCCAGAGGCTCCATTTCACCTAAGTCTGCCTTCTTTTTAGTATCAGAAACCAATTACATAGAACAAAAAAGCAAATTCACAACAGGTTTACACGGAGAAACATGCTGAATTACAATCACAAACTATCCAGAACAAAGATGCTGCACCAGTTCAGTTGTTTTCTTCATGGAATGAGTCTCACCAGAACAGGGAGAACAGGGAGCAAATCATGCAATAGCTTTAGGCATTTTGTTTTTTATTTCAACATGATAAACACCCAGGATTACTAGTACTGGAAAGTATGTGTTAACCTTTTTCAACATCAGCTGAATGGCACTACAGAAACGACAAAGAGTTCCTTCATTTTTATCCTGAATACATCGAAAGCTCTAGCAAATATGGAATTCAGTGACAAGAGCCATTATATTACTTTAAAATATTCCTTCCTTCATAGAACACTGTTGCTTCCTTTTTTATTACAAAACCCCCAAAATATTCAAAATAAAATGTCTTCATTTTTTATAAGCATCTCCACCACAAGTCTCTGATAGCGGATGTCGTTCAGTGCAGCCATCGCGTCCAGCTCCGGCGCTCTCATAAGAGTTGGTCCAAAAACTATGCCCAGGTTTTCTGCACTCATCAGGTTTTCCTTTTCATGCAGCGTTACTCTGTAAAAAAAAACCCAGTGATTCTCACATTTCTTCTGTGCCAGACCATGCCTGCATATGCTTGAAAATCAGGGGAACTGGACAAAAATGTGTACCTTTCCCCAAGGAGAGGCCACTGTTTCCAGCAGGTCACACATGGGGTGTCAGGTGAAACATTTGGGAGTGAGTGAAAGCAAATGCTGTGTGGGTTTGTGGTGAGTCAGTGTCTGTCCTCCTCAGAGCACACAGACCTTGCTCACTTGCACTGCATGAACAAGTCCTTTGGTATACAAAACCTACAAACTCAAGATTTTTCTTGTGTGTCTTCCTTTCTGCCTTCGTTTTTATTTGAAAACAGGTCAGACTGACGTCACCAAGTTGCTGTGTCCAGTCTGTAAGTATTCCAAATAAAGGAGCTGTGTCTGACTACCTGAATTCAGCACCAAGACAATGGCCTGTTGAGCAGCACAGCTCCTTCTAGTAAAGCATTAAACAGAAGTTAAAAAACAGTGAATTTTGCCACCTTTCTACCTTATCATTCACCTATACCAGAAATCTGATGCGCAAAAGCAATGTGCTAGGTAGAGCAGCAACAGCTAACCTTGAAAGGGTGAGAAAAAATTAACTTCACACTTCATAAGCTGTAAGGTGGAATTTTTTGTTCCTGTATCTCTCATCCCTTTGTCTGTTTGAAAACACCCATTAGAAATGTCATGGAAATAAAGGAACAAACCAGGCAGAAATGCAGCAGCTGAATTTTGCCTGAGGCACTCAGCAGACTTAACACAGTCCTACTTGTGGAAGAACCATAAAATGAAAAAAGGCAGATAAAGTAGTTTTTCTAAGGAAAGGGAATGATTCTGACATATTGACCATAAGTTCATGTTACTTGAGAAACTAAAATGGACACCCTAGCACGCCCCCTTGGTTTTGCTTTGCAAGGGATAATCCCCTGTGTCTGAGTTTTGCTGTTGTGCACAGTACCACTCCTGCCACAGGCCCTCTCCAGGATTTGGTAGGCCTTGACCAGACTTTTCTGGAGGTGCTAACGTGGGCTTTTGCTAAAGATGAGTGTGGCTTAAGAGTTCTTTGCAGCTATTCCACCCACCTCTTCAGATGTGCCATGAGATACCGTAACGTTTCACAGTGTGCAGGTGGCAGCAGCTTCAGCGCCTCGTGGAGAATTTCCAGCTGTTCATCCGGATCCGTGGTTTCTGAAACACAGATGTTCAGCTGTCACCACACAGACAGCCAGAATTCACACACAGAAAGGCAACAACTGGTGGCCTGCACAGGAGATAGGGCCTCACAGCTCTGCTGGATTACTCATGGAGGATTTGTCTGTCCAAAGAGGTGCTCAGAGCACCATAAGGATGTGACTGGTTTTGGACAAAGAAAACCCTCCAAAGCAAACTGCACTCCACTGAAAAGATTCCCTGCAGCCTACTAAAAAAAAAAAAATCCTCTGGCAATCCTTGCTAATTGGACTGGTTTTGCACAAGTAATTTACAGGTGCAACTCTGGGAGAGCAGAAGGAACTGGGAACTTTGCCATCAGTGCCTTTGGCTGTCTCCATATGACTTGGAATAAGCCTTCTCCAAAGGAGCTCTAAGGCCAGCACACAGTCCTTGTTTTCTACCCACGGCTACCTCACACCTTTCCAGGTGTGGCTGGTGTGAACACATCACAGAAATGCTTCAGGCAGCCAGGATGTTTGGGAGAGATGTTCCAGCTGGGCTTACTGCTGGGCTTGTAGACCCACTTCCTGCATGGCCAGCCCCAGAGGTGGCTTTGGGATGACAAGTGATTATCAGCTTATGAAAACACTCAAAATAGACAACTCCAGAAACAAACGTCATCGTATTTCTAAATATTTCCATAAATCACCTTCTTTCTGGCAACATAAACTCAACAGACTTTAAATATCACTGTCAAGTACCCAGGACTCATGCAAGACACGCAAGTGATGTAATCCATAATGTGTGATGAAAAGGAAACATTCCTGGTGACAAAGGCAAAGGAAAATGTAACCATGCTCACAGAGCATCACGTGGTCAGACTGTAATGTGCCCTGCATGTTTAGTCCTGCAATCCTTACTAAATTGGGCATGCAGGGTAAGAGCTGGTGGGGCAACTATAAAAGAAATAGAACACTCCTGCACAAACAGGAAAAAAGCCTAAGAATGAAAAGCAGACAAAAAACGTGTTATACTTACTTGCAGACTCTATAAACTTTGGGTAGGCATCATACGTGATGAGTGGAATTGGCAAATCCCTGAAGTACAGTTTAAGTGCACCAGTGATAATATTGATATCTTCATACATATTCACAGAAATATCAGCTTTTTCCCCATCTGTGTGGAGAAGGCACTGATATTAAAGCCTTGGAAATATAAACACATGTAAAGCAGAATTCAAAGAAAAATAGTAACTCGCTTAAGCAAACATCATTGCAAAGGACACAACTACAGATTTTGGCTTTTGTAACTGAAACAAAGTTACTAGACTGTGACTTTCATGGCTTCAGGGTGAAAACCTGTAGCATTTGATAAAGTAACATTTCTTTGCTTCAAATAATTACTAATACAAATTGGTTTTTTTAAAAAACCTGACTATTGTAGCTGACAGCAGTATCTGTCTTGCATTAAGGCATGGATATTTAGCTATTTCTGAACACGCTGCATTACAAAACAACACGTTCATCAGCACTGAATGAGAAATCAGAAAAATAAAAGGCAGAAAACCAGCTTTGTCCACACCCCCCTTATTTTATAGGAAAAACATGTGTTCACCATGTAACTACAGCATACTACCTACTACAAACTGCAGCGGACACAGATCCAGAACTTGGCTTCTCCAGCATGTCCCCACCCTGCTAACACTGCAGATGTTTGAATTGGTCCTCCAGACAAACAGGAAAGAGACTTTCCAGCACAGATTCTAGCCTTGATTTCTACTGGGATAGAGGGACTGCAGCTGGAAAGCCTTTAATTTTCCCACTGTCTTTTCTCAGAGAGGAGAGTTTGTTCTCAGTGACCTTCTTTTAGTCTGCAATAATTCAAACTTTGTTTGCACTATTGCATTCATCTTATTATTTTGGAGCTTTCATCCAGAAAGATGGATTTAAGTTGCACAGCTCTCTTAAGGCACTCCACCACTTACCCTCTATCCCTCCCCCACCCCTTGGAGCACAGTTTGACTTGCAAACTAGGGCAGTAGTTCACAAAGCTTTGTCCTTCCTGCACACATGGTTACTGGAGCACAGATACTGATGGAAGGAGGAAAGTAGATTTTTGTAATAAAGGCCAAAGTGAAGCTGATCTGTTTTTCTGATGGGGAGTCTCCCCTCCTGCCAGCCCAGCCATCGGACTCCTTCAGACCACTGGTGCAGTGGAGTGTGAGACAGAGGCTCTGCAGAAAAACTGTGTATATTTTATACATCAGCACCAAGTTCCAGCATGCAGGAAAGACTGTACCTCTGTCAAATGCCATTTTGACATCTTCAATAAGATCACTAAATCCTGAGACTCTGTACAGTCCTTCAGAATTAAGACCTGCAACGAACATTTTAACAAGATTAAAATTAGTCCTGATTTTTACAGTTACCTTCCACCTGGTTCTTCCCTTGACAAGTTTTTCATTTAAGGCAGAAAAAGCAGACATGCTTTAAAAGCCTTATCAGGTTTTTCTTCTGGAATGAAACCTTATCCTGGGTTTTTAACCCTGACCATTGCAGTAGATGCCTTGTGCTATCAGCACTAAACTGTATTTACACAAATGACTTCAGAGCTGAAGGAACATATTAAATCAATTAGAACTCATTTAAAAATAACTCAGATTAACATACTTGATGATCAGTCATTATTTCAGAATAAAAACAAATACCCTAATTCTAGAAAAAAAATACTCAATGTGTGCTAGGGAAACTAGCAAGAGTGAACACATTAATATGAACCCCCTTTGTTTTGCCACCTTCATTTAATTTTTAAAATATTAATATATTATTGTGAAGATAGGCACTAATATGTAACTACAAAGCAGTAACTTCCCATTAAGCAATTTCGAGAAGAATCTATAAAAATTATAAATGGTATGAACCATGAAATAATGCACAGTATAACATTAGCTGTGCAGGGTAATTGGCAGTCATAAAATGTCTTGTGCAAATCTGTTTTGAGCAATCATACATTCAGCAGAAACCCAGATGACCCAGATCAATCTAAATGGATTATCAGTAAAGCAACAAAAGTCCATTAACGATGCCTTACCTCTAGATTCAATTTCCCTAATGCACATATCTACCACCATTGGTCTCTTGGTGAAGTGTGCTTTTACTAGTGTGGTAAGGTCACAGCTGTACACTTTTTTGACGTGCTTCAGGTCTGGCTTGCAGTCATTTGGGACCATCTTGGAACATTGCTTGTGCACATTTAAACCACAATCTGATGGAAAAAATGAAAACATGATTAGTCTGGTGTTTGCTGAAAATGTGTTCTCAGACCAGTGCTGTGGAGTACAAATGGCTCTGGCAGGATCTGACCTCAGCTCACAACAGTTACTTCTCCTCAGAGCCCTTAACCTTCAAATACAGGAGCAGGCCTGAAGTCGGACAGGATCAGGCAAGGCAGTGCCAAAACCAAGTGGACCTTGAGCCACTTTGGCGACCTCGAAGCTCTGGACAGGTGTGGCAGCCCTGCCCTGCCTGGAGGGGAGCTGACCCCTGGCACTGACCCTGGGACTGTGCTCTCAGTGCCATCTCTCCTGTTCTGCCATGCAGACTCCCAGGTGCTTGTCAGGAAACAGCTGAGCCCAGCAAGGGTGGCTGCCACGCTCTGATGTGCACTCAGAATGCCCAAGGACTCCTGTTCCCTGCTGCCCTGCCATCCCAAGTGCCCGGCACTGGAACAGGAATAAGGGATGTAGCAGCTTGAAGGATCAATGCCCTGATGAAAATCTGTATTTTCTTCTCTCACTGCAGGACTGGGTATCTATCTATTGAGAATCCCCTTATTTTTTGTTCCTGCTGATTTTGCCAATACTTGTACTTTCATTAGAGCTCCAAGTTATTCGACTTAGTTCTTTCCAAAACAGTAAACTCCAGAATTCATGGTTAAGTTTAATTTCCACTAAGTCAGCTACAGACTGCTGCTAAAAGCACTTTGTTTACTTAAAAGGCCTATAAAGCAACCAGATTTGTCACTTAGGACCCTCTGGCTGCAATTAAAGTTTGGCATGTCACCTTCAATCCATCAAAACTTGCACAGATCCTGATCCAGACGAACCGGCTGATGAGAATTCTCTTGAGGTATTTCTGTGCAGTGACTGCCGTGCCGGTGAGGAGCAGGGGATGCTCGGTGCTGCATTTCCCAGGAGGTGATGCTGAGCTGTGGCCCCAGGGTGGGCAGAGCCTGGCCAAGCAAACGGCTGTGGGCTGGGCTGGGCAAAGGCAGGGAACAGTGACAGTCCTGCTTGCACACGAGCAGTGATTTAAATCCCACATTTAGTCAAGCGCTCCAAGACCCCAAAGCGGCCACATGCCTGGCATCTCCCTACCTGGAGTTTTTGGGCACAGAACAAAGAAACTCTGAGCCTGGCAGCCAGCATAGGCAAGGGGAGCTCCTCCTATGCTTGAAATATCTGTGCCCTGTGCCAGATTTTGCCTGAATTTTGAAAAACCAGGTCTCTCCGTGCTTTAAAAAGGGAACCTACATTCACTGAAACATGAGCTCTTTAGTGAGTCACTGCTCCAGCTGTAACACAGCAACAAGGAGAAGCTGTTCTTACTTCCTCTGGGTCTTGTAGAGCCAAACCAATAAGTGCTTGTGGAGATGCACAGGTAAAATTACTCTTCCTGGGTGTAAGGTTTGAATACTGCGGCATTAATAAGACCAGCTCTTTTTAAAAAAGAAGAAGACAAAATACTGAATAGGTGCTATTAGAGCAGTCTGCTTTCAGAATAAAGATCAAATTGAGGAGTAAAAATAATGAATAGTCAAGTAATCAGAGGCAACATCTTAACACACACACAAGGGAAGCAAATTGAGGCTACACATGATATCCTAAATCTTGACTCCCTTTATTTAGGAATAAACCTTATCATTGCAATAATAGTATTACAAATGCAAATATAATTATTGTACATACAATTCCTAAACTGTCTCAAAACGTGCCTCTTCCAACAAGCATGAAGTACCTGTCCATCAAAAATTATGTCTACAACACTGGAATGGCAGCACCTCACTCATGAGAACTCATGAAGGATTCTGTGACTGCAAATTAGCTGCTTCACACAGACAGCAATATAGCTCAGAGTTATGCTTCTGGAAACCCAAGGATCATTAAGAATAAAACACACAAAAGAAAATGAAAAAACATATACTCCCAAGTATCTTACACTTGACTTAAACCAATTATTGCCTTGACTGAGATCATCTTAATTATATTTATATACAAGAAAGTTTCAATTCATTAAAATCTTAATTTACAGAGATGTTTTCATTGTGAAAACCTTGCTTCTGATAGTAATTGTGTTACTGCTAATCCCACAGAGTCAGATAGGCTTTGAATCTGACCTCATTAATCCCAGAATAATAATTACAAATGCAGAAGTCAACTTTCCCCCTCTCTCATTTGTTCTTCCTTTGCATTTGGTTAGATTATATGCACCAACCCACTGCTCAAGGGCTTATCAACACTCCTGAGAAACATTTAAAACCTAGAAATATTTCAGATACCTATGAGCCTTATGTTCAGTATTATTGGGCTGTGTGGTGTCCTTGTAATAACTAAGGCTTCTTGCCCTCTTGTGTAAGCACAGAAAACCATCTTACTTTAGCAATTTCATATCAGTAAATGTATCAAGGTGATTTCAGTGAATTTGCATCAGAAAATGTTTTTTTTTTCCAATGAAGAATCTGAAACTTACCAGTGCTGTGCTTCCTGAACCAAGTGGGCCTCTAACCCCAGCAGACAATACTTCATAAAAGGAAGAGCATCCATGTCTCAGTCACTTCACTCAACTCTGATTCAGATGATAATTAAGGATGATGTCTTTCTAACTCCACTCAGGTAAAAAGCACCATGGCAGGAGGTCAGTTCTCCTCTTGACTGAGCACTGGGAATGTCCCAGTTTTGTACTTAACTATACTCAACTTACTTGTTAGTACTAAAGGCAGGAATTGTACTGCAAACTGAATACTACTAACTAACTAAAGTCCTCTGCTCTCATTGCAGATGCTTTGAAAGCTTCAAAAGCCTTTAATTTAGAATCAAGTATGAAGGAGGAGGAAAGCCAAGTCCTGAATCTCCCTGCACGCTGCCGTGGGGTAAAGTCTTAGGACTGCTTGCCTTGTTTGCACATGAGCTTTGTAATTTGGCTGGGTTCATTAAGACCAAGAGGATTAATTTCATTTCAAACCGAGGGTCTATTTACTTTTATATTATGTCATTATGTCAAAATAAATCCAGAATAGCAGCTTTACTCTGGATCTAAAGTAACTAGGAGCCTTACCCATTTCTTATGGAACCTGCTGGCTGGTGAGGAGCTTCAGAGAAATCTCCCTAAAGCACTGTATCTGCTGATAAATCCTAGAATAATATAGGGCAGATGTAAAAGATGCAGTCATGAGCTGTTGCAGGTCAACAGTAAAACTTCTGCTGACTCGGTTAATCAGTTTCACCTTATAGAGATGATTTCTCAGAAGTAGAATTGTAAGTCACTCTTACTATTCCTTTTACAGTGCTATCAAACTGTGGCCACCTTTCAAATATACCACATGGACCAAAACCAATGCAGTCATAAATTCAAGAGTTTATAGGAAGTTTGGAAATTTCAGGAGGGTGCACAGAAAGTAATTTTAGATGACAGGTTTGAAAGTCGGTGATAAGCTGCCCTGGCTTTAACAGCATATTGATCTAGGAGTTCAGATGGGCTGTGACATTACTTCTATGAGAAGTAATAAATTTAAAAACAGCCTGACAATAGTTTCCTATGATACCTAGAAGAAGGTTTGTAATGTTATACAGCTAATACTGATGTTAGTCCACTGGGCTAAGAGAACAAATAACATGTTCATATTAAATGCATGAGCAGAGTCAAAAGATAGATGTACTGTTCTACTGCCCCATGAGCACACATTATAAATATTTGCAGAGACTAAAATATACTTAGCTGTCGTGTTTTGTTATATTGTTGATTTGACTTCAGTCAGTTCTACATTTCCTTTGGTTTATGATTTACTGGCTAATATGGCTGCTGATCATGCTCCATCAGAACGATACCGTGTGCTACATACATCACTCTAATTATATGTCCAAATTATCCCTCCAAAATTGATGCATTCTATCACTCTGAAGAGCAGTTTTAAGAGCTAAAGGGTAGATTTACATTGTCTGCAAGAAGTCTTGAAAGACTCTTCTGAGGTTTGTGGTACGTGTAGGAGGGTGGGAAGTGTGGAGCTGCGGTGTTGGTACCGAGTGTTGCCTTGGGCTGGTCCATTGCAGCACCTACCAGACAGGGCAACACCTCACACCTGAGCTGACACAGGAAGACAGTGTGCTCTACACAAGCACAAAGAACTGGCATATTTCCTTCTTGCAAGGGTGAATAGGTTAGAAAGGCATTTGCTCTCATACATCACTCATGAGCTTGCAGCTTTTCTTTAAAAATTTAAGGCTCTTTCTGTAGCAGAGGAAGCAATGTTTTCTGTTTCATGGGATGCAGCGTGTTCCGACAGGCAAGTGAAGGTAGCAGCCCCAGTGGCCCCATGTGCTGCACTCTGTGCTTCCAAGCACAATACAGTGGGGTGCTGTGAAGGTCTACCCTCTTCCTCCCTCTCAGTTGTGTGGCTGCAACTTGGGTGGCCACACTGGGGCTGTCACAGTGCCTCAGATATGTGCTATGTGCTCATCTGCAATGCACATCTGGAAGCAACCCTGGTCCCATCAGAGCCTTTAAGCTGCTTCACTAAGCAGCCCCATGGCCAAAATTGCTTCCAAACATATGAGTCTGCTCCCTAAAATCTGCTTACATCCGCACCACTGTATCTTGCACCACAGGGTACATTATTTTAAGACAGGAATTTCAAGAGGGCAGCTAGTTACTTGGCAACAAAATTACCTAATGCTAAAATCAGGGCTGATAAAATGCAAAGAAAAACCCACCAAACCAGCCAATATTCCCTTATCTCAAATCAAAAGAATACTTATGTTTGTGTCTCCAAAACACTAAGGGACAATGGTTTCATTTTATGGAAGTTTTGAAAAATTAGAGTCAGTTTGTTCAAGAACTCCCCAGGCTTTCTGCCACGACACCTGCCTACCTCCTCGACAGCTCCCTGGCTGGGCCACTGGCTTGCTCAAGGCTTCCAGGTCTGTGTGGGCTTGGAGATAAAGCTGCTTTTAGGGCTTACAGTTTCAAGAATATATAGCTCCAGAATAGCTTCTCCTTGGGAACGGCTCTGAAGCGAGGCTCTGCTGGTCTGATTAGCATTTTAAAATTCCAGAGCTCACTCCTCACAGGAGCACAACCAGATCCCAAGCTGGTGGAACAGCTTGTCAGGCAGCACACATCTCCAGCAGCATCAGCTCCTGCTGCACTGGGCAGGGGCTGTTGTCCAGTCCCTTTCCCACAGCCCTGATCTCTGTGGCTTTGCTTTGCTCTTTGGGCCTTCCCTGGGCTCACCTTCTGTGCCCAGCATTCTCCAGCCTGCAGAATATTCTCCTCAGAAGCCTGGATGTGCTTTTAAGGCACAAGCATGGGCAGAAGGGAAGCTTTTCATGACCGAGCCATGCAAAATTGAGAGTGGGCAATGTGATGAGAACACCTTGCCTTTGCCTTTGCTGACTTTTGTCCCAAGAGCATCAGCTGTTTTTCCAGGCATGGAAAGTGTGAGTGCTCTGCCTGCACAATCAGTGCCTGAGGATGGATGGGCTCCTTTGTGCTCTCCATCCCTACACACCAATGGAGCAACACAGGGCTGTCCAACACAAAGGATTTCATAGCAAGGCAAAACAAATAGCAAAGGAAATGGGGCAGCTGTACATCTTTCAATTCTGGAGAAGGAAATGGATGAAATGGGGAAATTAAACACTTAAGAAGTAATTCACAAAACAACTCTGAGACTGTACTTTAGCCCTTTTGAAAATGAACTCCCAGATCTTATAGGGCTGGCAGCAATATTGCTAAGGCTCTGCCAGTGGCAGCTGGTTATCTGCACACTGATAACTCAGCTGCAAGTTAATTTCTATCAGTTCTTCCGAGAGAAGTTCTATGCTCCAAGGAAAGCAAAAGATAGGAAAATGCTACATGTGTAGCAGGCTGAGATAGTCTGGAGCAAAACTATGATGGCTGAAGAAATGGTGCTTTGTGTACAGCCTCAGAGGGTCAGGCTGACTGGTAGTACTAGGAGCAGCCCAAAATACCACCAAAAGCATCCATGGGAAAAGATATATTAAAAAATTATCTTAAGATAAGCTAATTAATGCTTTGCACCAGTCCGTTAAAAAAAATAAAAATCTTCTGATTAAACTGCTTTTTCATTAAGAACAACAAGCAAAAAGATAGAGAGGGAGGACTTGGAGAGTTCTGATGGGGTGGATACAAGTGGAAGCTTGACAAATCTCATCTGCCAGTCTACCAGTCCACGTAGGTAGCACACAAACAGCATCAGCAATGTTCTAGTCTCCTAGAACACACTATTCTGGTAATGCTACTGTTACGTGTTTGTATCATTCATAAAAATTCCCTGGTGCACATCTGCAAACTTTCTTCGAATATTGTTATAGTTTCTCTTCTGAGCACATTCTGGGCTGTGGGATGAGCCCTGTGAATATGGGAGGGCTTTACATAGGAGGAATGTAACTAAGAATATATTTTTCTAAGTTCATGCATTGGATTTTGACCTGGGGTAAAATCTTATGTCTTCATTAACTTCTACTGACCTTCACTGTTTACACAAAGTGGTGGCATTATAATTTCAAATACTTCTTCAGTCATTTCTGCCTATAGCAGAAGCCTGCAGGAAAACACACTAGAGAAGGAGCATCAGAAAAGGCAGATCCCTCACATACAGATATGTCTTCATCTCACAAAAATTTTAAGAGCCTGTGGCTTGGATGCAAAACTTGGAAGTATGACCCTTTGAGGCAGCAGGGCAGTTATTTATTATAAGGACTCCCTATAAGGAAGCAAATCTGTCTTTAAAGATACTGATGAAATAAGGACCAAATTTGAGAGTATGGCATTTAAGGAAAAAGTAACTACTTTTTTCTTGCCAGATACCTTCAGTAGAAGTCAGACTACACACTATACCCACCAATTACTTTCCTACAGGATCCAAATCCCAGACATCACCACACATTCTAATTTTGGAAGACAATGAAGTTCTTCTCATGTTTGGTGATTTCTATTAATCCCCAATCCTTTGCAGTCCAGATAACACCCAACATCTCATTTCAACCAACAGTCATCCATTGGGTGTCCAATGTGGTGTCTGTGTTTACCTCTCATCTTAAACAAAGGAAAATACATAGTCCTCCTTCTTCATCTACCATAAAACCTGAACAAGGAAAACTTAGAGAGAATTCAATTTCCAGGAATTAATAATACAGGACTGCACCTGACAAGATCCTGAACACACTCAAGTCTGTCTTTTGGCAGAGAGACACACATTCAGCCATGCTGGACTGAAATAAAGCACAACTCCAGTTGAACTTGCTAAGGCATCCTTGCTGGTTGCTATGGCATGTGTACTTTTATGAATGTTTAGTTCTGGCTGATAATTTTTTAAAGGATTGTGTAACATAAACATATCAGCCATTAGAAATAAGCTCTGGTTTTTTTACTGGCTCTTTCTCCTTTCTGAAATGGGTGACATTTATCTTTGCTGTCCAGTCTTGGACTGTCCTACACTTATCTTTTTGCATGTTTTTGTGCTTCTGCATAGAATAGAATTTAAAATGGTTGAGAGTAGCCCATGCAATAATCCATTCCTATTTGTTAAACTTATCACTTCTGTACAGCAAATAGAGTCCTCTTGAGATATACAACTGTTTGCTATAAAAAGCAAATGCTTTACAAAGTATAAAATTACATATGATCCATACAGTATTGCTCATAGGTATTTTCAATAAAATGATTATACAGACCACCAAACTGATTCCATGGATTTCCCTGAAGTGGCATTGAACCCCACTTGAATTCAAGTGGGCTGCATCCTGCTAAAAGCTGTAATATTTTTTTGAGTACAAACCCACTCTGAAAAGCAATGGCCTCATGTGGCTCCTGGTTTTCTGTGCCTCATTGTTTCCATGTTAAAATGACTCAGTTCAGAAGCAAAATTGTTACTTTCTTTTTTTTTTTTTAAAAAAAAAAACACTGTAAGACCACATAAACTCTGCCAAACTCACACCACTGAAGCCTGAGCTCCCCTACATTAGCACTGGCTATGCAAGCCCTCGTTCTGTGTGTGTGCACCTCCAATATTTCCCTGAAATGCCCAGATCTGCACAGCCTCTGACTGTTGGCTGCACAGCCTCAGCTGTGGGAATGGGCAGACACTGCTGCAGCCTCACCCCACCCCAAATCTTTGCTGCCACTTCAGCAAGCATGGCTGTACAACATGGGATTTGAAAATACAAATAAAATCACAGAAACAACTGGAAGCTACCACCACTGACATGAAACCTCACACATGACAAAAAGCCCTAATTATAGTTTCTGAACCTATGAAGTCATCTAATACACATATGTTCCTTACACTGCAAGGAGGAGAATGAATACATGCAATATTTATTACCATCCTCATAAGCAGGAAAGAAAACCAGATTTTGGAAACCCACAATTTAGAAAAACCTGCATAAATCCAGAAAATCAGCTCTACTTCAGCCAAAAAAAATTGTCAGTACATAATAATAATAAGCACTTTGGATTTAATTGTAAAAGCAATAGTATTAATTCCAGAGTGCCATGCAGCACTGCAAGCCTTCATACCATTTATTTTTACTGTTTTTCTGGATCAAAGTTACCTAACATTGACCTGAAAAATACTTGATATCTCTCCTAAATGCCCAAATGAAGGAATCTAAGGCAAGGAATAAAGATGGCACACTTATTGATTCAAGTGTCGTCAAAAACATACTAATCAGAAAACCAGAATCAAGCTTCCTCTTCTCCTAGCATTGCACACCCTGTATAAAGTGGAGTAACAAAAAGTACTAACAACCTTCACTCACAAGTGGAGGACATGGCTGCAAGCCTGTATTCTTAGTAGAGGGAAAATACTGAGAAATGAAATGCCATTTTTACATAATCATGTCTTAAAAGAGAGCTGCACTCTCTAATGCATCCTGGACAGTGCAGACTCTAATGGTAACAACAAAATATTGCTTTCAAATAGTTATGGGTGAAGAATTTAAAAATATTTCAATCCTTTGCAGTACTGTGATAAAAAGCCTTTTTATTTGCCTGAGACAAGACTTCAGAAAGCTTTAGACAGAGCAGATTTTCTTAAATTAGCTTGAAAATTCAGTTTCCAGGGCAACATAAGCAGGTCTTTATACATCAACATCTCTTTGCACCATTTTTATAAATACGGATTGCTAGAATGTCATAAAATACTTTTTAAATACAGCAAACTATTTTGATCACTTTGATCCTTTTCTTTGCCTTTGAAAGAAAGCCGACTGTCCTTTCCTTTCAGAAGAACCTTATCAATAAAACTGTCAAACTGTTTTCCTTTGGAGAGGCTTTATACCAGAAATGCCTGCAGTGATACCCAGGCATGTAACACATTTCTACCAGCACCTGGATGTTTATGTAACATTTCAGTAGACATCCCTTATTCATCATCCATTTTCTTACTTTCTTTTCAGTCTGCAAGCAGGAGATGTGATTTAGGGACTACGGCATGCTGGGAGTCAGTTGTTTTTTAAATAAAATTAACCTGAGTGTCTGTTTCACAGAAGCAACATGGAATTTGCTGATGCCCACCTTGCACATCAAGATCCCCAATGACTTTCTTACACCTACCAATACATGGAATGGTATAAAAGAGATAAAGCTAACTATGCATCTATTTTCTCCTCCATTCTAAAGGGGTGTAGGGAAAAGAAAAATCTCTTAATGATGATGATTGTCTCCTCTCTGTGAGCACTCCAGGGGTGCTCTGCACCACTCCAGTGAGATACTGAAACAGGTACCTGAAACCATCATCAGCAGGGTGGACTCTTCTCCTCCTTCCTGAACAAGGAGGAGACTGGCCCCTGGCCCCGCGGTGTCACATCACAGAATTACAACAGCAGCAATGACTCAGGAAAAGAACACTGAACGACTGTTACCTGCACATTTTACTCCCTGAGCAATGAGGCCCCACATGAAGTTGGCACAGTATTCACACCAGTGCGGGCCCCTGAACGTGTGCACCTGGAAGACAGTGGCAGAAAGGAAAATTACAGAAAATAAACATTTCGCAGACATCAGTATCCATGCATGCAAACAGTGCAGAACTCCTCTTCTTTGAAGGTACCACATGCAGTTTCTGGAAGTTTCCTTTTATCGTGGCAGGAAAGGGAGAAAGGAACTAAGAAAGATTTAAGAACCAGGACTCTTGCAGACACGTGGAAAACTGGAATCCTCCATCCTGACTCATCCAGGGCAGCAGAACTGGGGCTGTGGGGGTCTGCTCCAAGACCAGGTCAGAGAAGCAGGCACAGCCCTTCTCCCACCTCTTGGCATCCCTCTGTGTGGGCAGGAGTCTGGCCACAAGGCAAGGCTTTTGCAGCAACTATGCAAGAATTCACTTTTCAATTTCAAATGCCTTCTGCTACAGCCTCCCCTTCATAAGGCACTGTGTGAAATGGGTAAGGGGCTGCAAGATTTCACCTTTCATGGAAAGAGTCCTGCCAGGCAAAAATACCAGTGCCACACAGAAATACTGCAAATTTGCCTAGAGACTTTCCAGTTTAGAATAACTCCTACAGGAAATTAATTTTCTTCAGGCTGATGCTACATACCGAAAATCCAAAATGAAAAAAAAAAAAGAATCCACTGAACCAGGAAAAAATTGAAAGCTAAAGAAGAAAAAAACCCCAATGCTGATTTCATTCCTGGCTCACATGCTTGTTACAAATCCTGCAGCCACCATTAACTGCTTCTGATTTTATTCTGATAAAGCTCGTGCTGTAGGAAACCACAGGATTCTTTACAGAGAAAATCCTTACTTCCTAAGTCAGTGTAAAAGGCTTTGAGCCACTATTTAGAATAGAAAGGCTGAAAATAAAATTAGTTTCTGATGATCATAAAGAAATGAAATTTGCAGTGAAATATAGCAAAAATGCCTTAGGCTGAAGTCACTTGGTTCCTCAGGTACTGAGCGGGTATTTTATGCAGGATTTAATGCCTGCAGGACTAACAGAACTTTTTCAGGGAAAAAAAGAAGGCATCACTTCAGTCACCATCTTTTTTTTTTTTTTTTTCTTTTTTTTTTTTTGGGGGGTGTGTGTCAAATTCTCCCTGTAACATACTTCTTTAAAATACTTCTCAAAAATCCTGTTGAAGAAAATTGAAACAAAATTGACATTTCAGAAATCTGGATAATAAAGAATTTCTTTTCACGGTATTTTTCAGTTTCATAAGTTGTTTTGGTTTTAGTATCTCTGATTGCACAAAAGAGGGGAATTTTTTTTTTGTTCCTTAAAATGCTGACTCATTATTAATTCTTTCTAAATAAAAAGAATTACACTATCCTACCTTGTACCCCTGTGGTTGCTGATTTCAATTCATCAAACATCAAGTCACCAAATGTGCTGTTTGCTGAAGCATTTCTAATGCTGTCCTTAGGTGCTGGAGTCCCAATTTGGCTTCTCCAGAGCCATTCCCAGTGCTGGGGATGTCTGATCTCTAACTGGCTGTTTTAGCAATGAACATCCTTCCTTATTGGCATCTTGCTCCCCACCACTGTCTGCATGTTTCCATCTCCTCCTGATTCTCCTTAGAAACTCTTCTGCAGGGTCTATCACATCCAAAACCTGCTGCTCCAACCTTTTGCCTCCATTTTTAATATTATGAACTTTTTTAATGAGCTCAGTTTCTCTTACGTGTAGTAACTATGATTCACCTGGATTCTACCACAGCCAGTTCCCCTGATATCCCTCTGGCTCTCAGCCTGCTCCTCAGAAGAGTTTACATGACTCATTATCAACCTAAAAATGACAAGGACAAGGTGGACTCTGCTCTTGCCTACCAACAGTACATGTGCTGGTCACCCTTCACAACACCAGCACTGACTTTGCCCTTCAGAACCACTGTCTCAGCAGCATTAGCACTGCTGTGTCCTCCCACACAGCCAGGCTTCATCCAAATCCTGAAATGCCTTTCCATATCATCAGCTGGATTTACCCAGAGCCTGCTCTGCTTTATGCTACCCCATCCAAATTACTGTTTCTTACCCATTATTCTAATTGCAAACTCAAAACAGATTAAAAGGTGAGGGTAGGTTTTCCTGTGTCTCATGATGCCCTGCCTTCATCTCTCTTTATATGAGATGGGAGGTTCTCTGGCAATACTGAACAGGAGGCCCGAAGGTGACAGTGTCCTTCCAGCCCTGGTGTATCCAACCCTTCCAGATCAGCTCTGAAGCCTCTGTTTGCCAGGGGTTTCTGAGCAGTGCTGTCTTTTCCCAGAGCTCAGCTGTGCTACAGCATCAATACTCCCACCTCAAACCTGCACTGGTCTGAATATACACCCTCTCTGGGAATTAAATCAGAAACAGTGAGTGATGCCAGAAAATACTGAAAAATTGGTCTTCTGAGGTAGGTCAGAACAGCCTCTAATCCTAGTAACAGGATGGGTGGGGTCTGGCTGCTAAAAAGAAACACCTTAGCATCCCTTTGCTAGTTCAACAGCCAGCAGCTGCAAACAATACTGCATTTATCACTGACACATACAGCATTCTGATTTTTGTATTTAATTCCCCATTCTAAAAACTAGCCAAGCAACTTGTCTGTTTTCAAAACTAAAAGATGCTTTCCAGAAAAATTTCTAAAAACACACCCAGCAGAGTCCCAGAGATCTTGACTTAAATTACAAGGGGTTTCTTTCCCCTTGTAAAAAAGAGCATCTGCTATATGCAGATTTTACTGTCTTATAAAATGTAAAGGATTGCCATAAAATGAACAGGATTGCCAACTGCAGCTTTTCATCTCCCAATCTTTCCATTCTCACTCCCACCCAAAAATCTTCTTTTCTCTCTTTCCAAATGGGAGTAATTTTTTTAAAGAATCTGGAAAATGAGTGAGTGGGAGAGCAAATTAAACTGGTTTTAATCTTGATTTGCAAAATTCTGGGAGAAGAAAATCAATTTAAAAGAAAAGTCTAGATAATTTTAAAGGAAAATATCTGCTTCAGAAACTATATAAAATACTATTACTAAGCTGTCCTGCAAGTCAGAGGTAAGAGGAGAGCCTCACGTTAGGTTTATACCCTAGGCATTTCTATTTTGATCTCTCCTGCACTATCAACAAAGTATAATAAACACTTAAGTACTGTGAACTTATGTAGAAGTTTTTGCTCAGGCTTAAAAGGCATTTTCTTACACACAAGGAGAAATAGTTTAATTCTTGTGATTAACAACTATGAGTGTTAGAAAATTTCACTTATTTTTGTTTCGCATTTAATTAAAATTTTTAGAGAAGACAGAATTTTAGGAGAAATAAAAAAAGATCCAGCGGTACTGACAGCAGATTGTACCACAAGCTGTGAACTCCTCAAGTAGATCTCTCACCATTATTTCTCAGGAGCTATACAGGTCACTGGTGAAGTTAGTTACCCATGCATCTTGTAACTTCCACTTATTGTTTATGCCTTTGGTTTTTCCAAGGCAGTTACTTATTCAGCTACCCTTGATTGCTACCTGAAGACAAGGAATGAGCTAGCAGATAATCTGTATTTTTAACTGGGAGACTTACATTTTATCACTTGTCAAGGTAGAGAGGAAGAGAATGAGAAACTATCAGTGAAGTGCTGTGCAAATGTGATATGAGGGAAAATGGTGGATCAACAGAGATTTAGCAAAGCCACTGACAGGAAGAAAACCAGGCTGGATTTGAAAAACTATGGTTACAGAAAACCAACACTGGGTACATAAAACAGAAGTGTTTGGGGCAGTATACAAAACAGGCTTCCTTTGTTGAGAGGCTGCTGCCACATTCTCCCTGAATGCTTGTTCCATCAGACCCTGCTCCCTACAGAGCACCTCTTCCACAGTCTCCACAACAAACTGCTGGTCAGAGCAACGGGGTCTGGAAAATCCAGGCATTACCATCCATTGTGGGATGGGACACAGCACCTTCAAAAAGGATGGAAAAAAATACTGCTGATCTATACTCTTGGGCTACCAGAGCCTTACACTTTTGGCAGAAGCCTTGCTGGTGCTCAGAGAGGAGACTAAGTCCACCAAGGACTGAACAAGGAGCATACCTCCAGCATTTGCACCACATGGTGCTCCAAAGGTTCAGGCCTGCTGGCTATACTGTCCTTCAAACAAATTCTAAAGGATGATAAGACACTGCTGATGGAGACTGTCAGCTCAGTGGTCCTAACTGATTTGCAATTCCATCAGCTGAATTCTGCCTATTGGGGCTGTACTAAGCTTTTAATTGAATATAGGAGACATTGTAAATCTCAATTAAAACGATGAACTCAGCCTGTATTATTAACATCTGTTTTCCCTGTCACAGTTGATTCTATCAGGCACTGAGCACACCCATGCTGGCATCCAAAAGGCATTTCCTTTTCATCCATCCCTGGTCCAGACAGAGACTGCCTGGATATAAAGAGTAAAGAAGAGATATGAGTGAGAAACTCAACCATCAGTTTGGGCAATGCTTCAATTTATCCTTGTATTATGATGATTAGGTAGTGCCTGTAAAACAAGGGTCTCAAAGCACTTCAAATATTCCAGCACATAGTATTTCTCCAGTGAGGAAAATATTGCTGCTGACAAGTAATCTGAGAAGCAAGAAGACTGCCATGACAACCCACACGGCAGAGTGGTATCTGCAAGACAACTGCTTTCATGGGAAGGTGTAACAGGAACGAACGTAACCGAGACCAGTGGAACAGACCTTCTCCAGGACTAGGGCTGAAGCTTAGCCCAGCTGGGGTGTCACCCATGGGGAGCCAGCCTGGGACCTCCCTAATGACTTTGTGCAGCAGTTCTGGAGAGGACAGATGCTGTCAGAGTGCTGCCTCGCCCCGAGCATGGGGTATAAATAGCATTGCTATTGCCAGTGGGGGCACTGAGAATGTGGAGCAGGACAACCTCCCTCCGTGTCCTCACCCACTTGGAGCCAGAAGCGCTGTCAGATCTTGTTTACTCTCTGGTTCACACTGCCTGTGTCAGCAGAGATGGGAACAACTGGAAATTGAGGTTAGTTTGTGCTCTACAAGAGCCAAAGAGAAAAATGAGAATTGCAGGCTGTTGGCTTTTTTGCTTGTAAATCGAGTGAAAATGGCCACCTTTCTTTCAGGATGGAATAGCAGATTTTCTTTGAATTGATATCTGGAAACAGGAACATTTTGCATTTTATTCAAAGTCCAACTTACCTGACACATACCTCCACACAAAAAAACTCTGAAACTAGAGGTGAAAATTGAATAAAATCCTTAGAATTAAAATTGTATATATATATGTACCTTACATGTAAATAGAATATAAATCCCTGAGAGATTCTTAAATAAATGCTTTTGCCATGATCCTAAGGCTAATTTGGATGAAAAGCTGTTGATGATGAGAGAGCATAACATGCACTAGAAGCTTCTAGAGGCAAAGTCCCAGTCCTCCCCAGAGGAGCACTTCCTAGCCTTGCCAGAGAAAAGAGCTGGTCTGGCTTTGGGCTGTGCACAAGGCACACTCACAGGATCCACACATATAGACTAAAAAAAATGCTGGTGTGGTGGGAAGAAATTACAGCCGAAATAAATTAAGTATTTAGAAGAAAAGTTTTTCTCTCTCTCTATTTTTTTTTTTTTTAACCATGGCAAAGCCTTAATTCTGGGACTAGCACTAGGAAACCAGAAAGGTTTAAATAACATTGTGCTATATGGAATCTGCTTAGGAAAAAAAGCGCAAGTAACATTAAATAAATACTTTCAGAGACTAAAATCCATCAATGCCTAAAAGCTTTTCTGGATTGAACTGTCTTATAACTATGAGTTTCAAAAGGACGACATAGAGCTGATAAGGTCTTCTCAGAAGTTCTGTGGAAGTTTTTTTCCAGTTACGTTTTCCAGGTATTTTCCCTGCCTTTAAACATTTTCTCCCCTCAAGTCCTAGGAGTCTAACAGAAACATTAAATTTCTTGAGACTTTCTTATCTGTGGGAACACACACTGACTCTCCCCAGGGACTATGCTAGAGGCACCCAGCTCTCTCTCTGAACAGTCAGTGTGGTGGCTCAATTAAAGACATTTCAAAAATATGTCCAATGCTAGTTCTGTTCCTAATAAAAAATTCAGCATCCTCTTTTCAGTGGAACTAGATCAATTTACCCCAAATCGGCATCTGCCCCAGTTTTCAGAACATCAGAAATAGAAATGAGTTCATGTCAGAAGTCACAGGAAAATGTCTCTCCTTAAAATAGTACGAGTTTGTTATAGTTTCTGGCCTTTTTGCAGCATTTTCCATTTCCCAGTTTCCCAGTGTTTAGGCATGGATCTACTGAGAAGATCTCTAGAAGAAGATAATGCATTTGTTGACTTCTTACACAAGCAAAGCACTCAGTACAGATGGAATTACCTCAATAAAATCTGGGCCAAGGTGGTTTATTTGTTTCCAAGATGTGATACAAATTTCATTGGCAGAGTAACTCTTGTTAATACCCGCAGTCTTCATTAAAGTGATGCTTGAGTCTGTCTATACTAGCAAAGTCTTTCCAGGGACGGGTCCTCACCTGAGCCTACAGACCCTGGGCATATTTAAGATTATAGTCTACCTCCAGTTACTTCTGGAAAAGCATGTTGTCTCTGCTCTGGAGCTCCCTGTCTGGCCTTTCAAGTGGGTTGTCCTCAAAGAGAAAGTCAGGACATTGCTTCAGTTGAGGAGGGGGATGAGGAATCTCAACAAACAAGGCTCATCAGCATCTTGGCTGACTTAGTTTAAGCAGTCATGGAAAAACATCTCTCTGGAAGAAGCGTTGGCTTGAAAGGGAATTACGTTGTTAATGCTGACTGATTTAGCAAGCTGCCTTGCAACTGTTATTTATTACATTTAATTGACTGTGCCGTCAGCACTAGTAAGATAGTGGCTAGGAAACAGCATCACAGTACCCAGCACTGCTCAGAGATAGCAAAAAATAAGTCTGCTGGAGATAGATCTGTTTTGTGAAGAGCAAGAGAGAAACAAGACAACATCCTGGGGAAAATGAAGCATGGAAGCACAGATTTCAGTCCAGCCCTGACAGGCACAGACACCTTCGTGCCCCAGTGAAACACCATGGAACTAATCTAAGCAGAAGATAGAAGGGTTTGTGCCTTGGACTATGGGCAGAGGGAAAACACCTGCAGGGTGTTCTGCTGGCCCAAGTCATCAGGAGCCAGAGATGTCTGAAGGAATACCTGTAACCAGCCAAGGGAGCTAAAACTTCCCCAGGGCCCATGAGTCACAAAAGCTGGAGGGGAGTGAAGATCTTTAAGGTGTTTTGTCCAGGTTTATTTTAGATTTGCCAGGTGATGAGATTATTGCACTGACTAACAAATTTCACAAACCAGGAGATTTCTTGCTGCTAATCTCAGATTTTCACCTTCCTCTTCCTTTTAAGATATCAACCCATAAATCCCAGCACCTCTCACAACTGCACTCCTTATCGTGAATATTTTTCAAGCATAGTTTTATCTCTTTCCACAGCCCCACACAAACAGCAGGCAACGGAGTGTGAGGTCAGTGCCCAAGTCCAAAGCACAGCACCAGGTGGTGAAGAGATGCAGAAGATATTCTATATTAGACAGGGTGGACTCAGGGCTGAAGGCACCTCATTAGATGTACCTTTTTTATCAGCAAAAAGCTATGGGATGTAGAGCAGAAATGGAGAGATGAGGAGATGAAGATTGGGAAGTGCAGAGGACTGAGCAAGGGAAGTCTATGTGTTCACTACCCTAATAAACTGCTCACCCGGGAGAGAAGACATAGAAAACCTTAAACCCAACTGCTGTCTTTTGGCCTAGAGCCCACTTCACACCTTCCAACTCAGAGCTTCCCTATTTCCCATCTCCATTTCCCATCCCCACAGCATCTTGCCACAGGCCCCCTTTTCCCTGCAGCTTTGCAGTTCCTTTATTGCCTTAAGCTCCTCCTTCATCTGCCTGCCCAGAAGTGCCCAGCTGCTTCCTACCCTTAAACTTATTGAATAGATTAAATCAGTCAGCTGGGTAAGACATTTTATTTTAATTTACAAGCTATCACGTTTATTGCCTTTTGGGGACAATATAAGCTACTATGAGAATTTTAAGGGACAGTAGAAAAATAGCATTCTTATTGGTAGGATCCAGGGGTAGAATAAATTTTTGAGATGATTAGGTATTAATCTATTCTCCACTTCCATGAAGTTTCAGAACTTTGCCCTTTGATTAAGTTATTTTTGTAAGAAAATAACCTCACTGGCTTCAGCTATGCTCCTTGTCAGCACTTCAAAGAGCACATGTCTCCCAGAGCTTCCAAACAAGATGCTCTTGTTTATCTACACTGGATGGAAGAATAAGCTTGATATCCATCACATGCACACACCCCTGTCCATACTGATATGTTTGTACCACAGACTGTGGGGAGATTTATTCCCCATAATGGGTAAGTGAATTGAAAGAAAAAAAAGCCTTTCTGTGAAAAAAAGCAGGCCTGAAATTTTGAGGATGGTGAAGTGACTGTCCTCATTTGGTCTAATAATTCCTTTCACAAGAGATCTCATTCAGTGTGCTGAATTCAGAAAAGCACAGTAAACAGAGGGAAAGCAAAAGTAATCCAAATATGCAAAAAGATATACCAAATCAAGTCACGCTCACGTCAAATTCCATTCGTCAATTAGTGCTAAATAAAATTCTGTACCAAACAATGTAAGCCTCTTTAATCTGATATATTTGAATTATTACAAAATGTCTTTAATATTCGATTTATAGAAAAAACAAAGAAATATTAATTTAATTGTTTTTATAAATTGGAAAAGGCAAAAATATGCTTAAAAGTAGAGTACTTTTCACATCTAGTGTTCATCCTGAAGGACATGCATTTAAAACTAAGTCAGAACTGACATTTATAAATAATTATCCCTTTCTTTACTTACGGAGATTAATTTAAGAGAATTCAGGCACTCTGTATTTGCATTTGAGATGTGCTCATGAGAGACCAGACTTCCCTAGCCAGGAGAATATTACAGAGTTGGAGATCATTACCGACCATCTCTGCTCACAGAGCTCCCTGTCACCCTGGCTACCCAGCCTGTTCCCTTCAGGCAGGAGACAACTCACATTCCAGGAGATTTAAGTAAGATTAAATCCTCTCAAAAACCGTGCCATGTCAGCACTCCTGGTAAAACTGTCTTTACATTCTTCTTTCAAACAACCCTTGGAGCAAAACATAGGTTAATGGATTTATTCAGGAGACCTCGTGATGATTTAAAAGCAGCTCTCATGTTCACCCCTCCCCTAGGCACTGCACTCCTCTAATGATGATTCACTACACTGCTCCTCTGCCACCGTGTTCCTCTATCTGAGCTTTGCTGCAGGCAACAGAGGCTGAGCGTTCAAACTGCACCTGTGTCCCCACCTACCCACCCTGCAGAGACAGAGGGTGCAGGGGCAGAGGGAGAACTGAGGTCCCCTAGCCTGTGGTCAGGTCTCTGGGATGTTTGCTAAGCCCAGCCTGCCTCTGGAGTGGCTGCAGCTGTCACCTTCCCTTCTCCAAGAAAACATCTCTGCTTGTTGTGCACTTGTGGTTCTCCATTTCTCCCCTCTCTGCGAGAATTTCCAGCACAAAAGGATTGTCGAGACCCCTTGGTTCCTGTGAGCAGTGATGTGACTGATCAAAGAAGCAGCTGGGAGAGGGTTAGAGGTCCCTATCTGGTGCCTTGAGCCTGCAGCACAAGAAGCAGATTAGCTGCAGAGCTACAAAGCAGCGGACACCCTCCTGTTTGCTGTGGAGCCCCTGGGGACAGCAGTCACTGTTGGTTAGCTGAACTGGATAAATTTATTTAATTTCTGAGTTGTTTTTTCTTGATTTGTTTCTGAAGTCCAGGTTGAAGACTCTGGGCCTGACATTTCCTTCCTCCCCACATGGGTGGCAGATTTGCTACTTGGCAGGCAACCTAGGAGACTCATGCAGACATTTTAAATGATGATATGCGTACGTGTGAGGAAAAAAAATTTGACAGATGCAAAGAAATGATAAAGGAGAGAAGCGCACAAGCTAATGATGGCCATTCATTTTAGAGCCATAACACAGTACTTACTAAGAGCTTATGTTTTTGCTTTTTATTCTGATGGGAGAGTGGACACATTTAGAGTTCATCAATGCCAGCAGCATTCCTTCCGTGGGAAGGCTGGTTGCAGCACACCCTGTAAGGGGCTTGTCCCCTTCTAGTCTTGTATAGCAAAAAATATCTGTGAAAGGCAACTCCATTCCACTGACTTGAAAACAGACTTACTTCTAAAGGTGTATTTTTCTGGCAACAGTACGTGTAAAGGAATTACAGTACAACTGTTATAAAGAAAACAATCCGTGTGGAAAGTTTGTGCCATAGCTATGACCTTGGAGCAGACATACAGTCTGTTTTTGGAAAAGACTAGAAAACTCACAGCTCCAAAACTTTCCATAAACAGTATATGGAAGAAAAAGAAATAAACAAACCTGAATGAATGAAAATCAGGTTATTAGATTATTTTCAAAACAGATGTGTTTCAGGCCGTTAAAGAAAAGCAACTAGGGAACACAGATGTGCAAAACTAAATACTTATTATTCTACATACACTGTAATACATGGAAAATCACAATCTGCTGGCATCTGCAAGAATTATCTTCAAACTCTAAGGAACAAATGAAAATTGCAAGACGTTGCAGATATTTAGGACACCTCAAGAGCCTGTGAAAAAATGTTCTGCATTGAACTGTCAGCCAGTACAATTATATTATGCCAAGCACTCATATTAAACACTTCCTACATACCATTTTATACATGGTTTTCAAATTCGTGCTTAATGGAAGAACTCAAATGAAACAAAACATCCTGATCACATAAAGTTCCCACTTTTGGTGATTATCTGCACTCAAAAGCCAGAAGGTGGTTTAAATAAAATCAGATGGAGGATAGGTAAATTAATATATGTGCATGCATATGGACATTCCCACATTCCGACGTGTAGAAATCAAAATTGGAAACAGGAGACATTTAATGGATGCTTATACCATCAGACGCCTGTATTATATTAACAATCTGTCTTTCTCTTAAAAGAAATAAAAGAAAATATTTTAGTTTGGCTGTTTTTACATTAAAGACAACATTTGGCGTTCAAATTATATATATGAAGTTTGTACTGTCATCTACAGGAATCCAGTAAAACATCAATTTACATAGTCTTAAAATTAAGACTGCCTATCATCAAATGTATTTCACCACCAAAAGATTACATTACTGAGTCCTTACTGGAGACCTATTACAGACAGATAAAACCCACAAATACGTTGTATTGACATATATCTCTCTTAATAAAGAACATTGGTCAATTAAAGCAATTAAAACAATAACTAGAAGCTACATAGAAGACTAAGTAAATTTTATTAAAACACAAGGTAGCTGCTAATGCACAGCCTCCTGGTATAAGCCTCGCTGGTTTCAACACTCAATTCATTGACACAGGAGAAAAGCCAGAAACTAAGGGAAATGCAGACCATCTGCTCAATCCAGATGCAGCAGAACACACTTCTTACCTCCAAAGCTATTTAACATCGACAAACTGAGATAAGATCAATTTAATCATCTCACTATAGATCTAAGAGAGTTTTTGGCAATGAAAGTAAAACTGAACTTCATTCGAGTTGAAAGAAAACTTTGCTGTTTTTCTCACCTCAGCATCTCTCAGTATAAATCAATCCTAAGTAAAAGAGATAACTAGATATGGCAAATATTATCGAAACAAATGCGTGCACACAAGCAGCCGACTTGTTCAACAAAATCCCAGTTCCTCTGCTACATGTTCTAAACGTGCATAATTGATGTAACCGGCAAAGAGGCTTACTTGCAGCTTCCAAATTCCTAGAAAGTCGCAGTGTGCATCCATATGATTTCTTTGCAATACCAGACCCATTGCAAAACACGAGCTGAAGTCCCTGCGCCTGAAAAAGAACTTAGGTAGGAAAACGTCTTACCTTGAAATTGTGAACCTTCTCGTATTTTGGAACATGTTCATTTTCCTTCAGAGTTGCTCTTCGGACGAGCGACGTCAACTGCGAATAAGCAAAGAGTTTAAGAGGTTGCCAGATGGTCACAGACGCCTTTCGAGCGCCCAGTTTCATGCCCAATGCTGCGAGCAGCAGCTCAGAGCGCTGCCGGCCCTCGTGCCCGGCGCGGTGCCCGGCGTTGCCGCCGGCTCGGTGCGCTGCCCAGGGCTCCCTGGCCGGCATGCTGCGGCGGAGGCGCGCCCGGCTGTGTCACACTCGGACCATGCCGCAGCCTAGGCTGCTGTGACGGCGGGCGGTGCGGCCATGGAGGGTACGGGCTCGGCGGGGCGCGGGGCTCGCGCTGCCGGCGGGCGGCTTGCGGGCCCCCGGGGGGCGTGGCGGCAGCCGGCGGCGGGGAACGCGCAGCCCGCTGCGACGCTCCCCCCACGGCGGCGGGCCGGCTCCGGGAGGGGCGGGGACGTCGCACGCCTCGCGCCCTGCTCCCGCCGCTGCCCGGTCGCGGCCCGCGCGCGGAGCGGAGCGGCC